>JAGTTD010000023.1:10188898-11388898 GCA_018398585.1 Simmondsia chinensis | reverse complement strand
AAACCCTAGCACGACCTCTTGAGCATGTGGTGTGGTCCGAGTATTCAACTTTACTAATTCAGCGGTTCGGTAGTGGTTAAGAGGATCCTATGGCGGATTTAATGAAATTACGTCAAACCGGCAGTGTTTCGGCCTATCAATCTGAATTTGAGCACCTAGTGCCGCGGTTGTCATTATCCGAGGAGTATTTAGTCTCCTATTTTGACACGGGTTTAAAGGACTCAATTCGGTATCCGATATTGATGCTCCAACCCACTACGGTATACCACGCTATGAGATTAGCATGGTTACAAGAGGATCACATGTCCTCGGGTTACCGTACCTCAGTTGGGCCATCTCGACAGTCCAATTCTCGTATGACACAACCATCTTATATGGCTCCTTCTAGTTCAGTGGTTCGGTCCGCTTCGGACTCGGTTTCTGCTCCTCGTACTCTTAAGCGTAAGGGTCGTACTATTACTGTGGCCGAAATAGAGGACAGGCGTGAAAAAGGACTCTGTTTCTTTTGCAATGAGCCTTTTGCTCCCGGACACATGAAATTCTGTAAGGTCAAGAACCCTTATTTGCGGATGCTTTATGGGACCCCGAATGATCCTCCTGATGCCGAGGATACCTAGGATTTCGCAGAGGACACTGTGGATACCGAGCCCAGTGATCTTCCACAGATATCGTGTAATGCTTTAGCTGGCATTTCCGCCTATTCTACAATGCGCATCACGGGTTATCACCACCGCAAGCCTCTTCACATACTTGTTGATAGTGGTAGTACCCACAATTTCCTCGATCATAGGAAGGCCCAAGTGTTAGGTTGTCTTGCCGAGCCTATTTCTTCAACCTCTGTGGTGGTGGCCAATGGCAATCTGCTGCAATGTACAGTCGTATGCCGTGACTTCTTGTAGAATGCACAAGGGACAAACTTCGTTTGTGATGTCCTCATTATCTTGGGAGGATGTGATATGGTTCTCGGGGTGCAATGGCTGGCCTTATTGGGTGCCATTGTGTGGAATTTTGAGCGGCTTCAAATGTCATTCACCTGGCGTGGCAAACCGTGTACATCGCACGGTCATTCTCTCAGCATTAAAACCACGGTTACACCGGCATCTGGGGACCGTTATGGAGGGCCATCCGAGCGTTTTACCGCATCTTCCAAGCAATTCATGGGTTCCCGAGGCCGTCCTTAATAGGCATCTTGTGAAGCGGCGCAATGCAGCAGCGACTTAAATTCTCATCAAGTGGCGTGACCATGGGGTCGAGGAGGTGACTTGGGAAGACTATTACGAGCTTCGACTACTTTTTCTTGCTTTTCTTCGTTGAGGACAAGGAAGTGCTTATCCGGGGGGTATTGTTACGTACAATAATACGTAAAATTGATTAGGGGCTTGATTTTCGGAATATATATAAATCAAGCTTGTAATACTTGGGAGTATATCAACAAACAAAACTTCTTCTTTCTCTCTAACTCTCCTTCTCATCTCCTTCTCTCTATTTCTCTCTCTCTCATCTCACTCTAACTCACAACCCTAACCCTAACCTAGGTTATGCCTTAAATTGGTGTAACATTTTAAATGAACCCCAACTTATTTTGGATCCATTTTGTGTTAGTTTTATAAATGTACTACGAGTTTTAATTAAATGTACCTCTACTTTAAACTAAATGTACCGCAAAGTTCTACTAGCTTGTACCACGGAGTTATAAATGAAGAAATCTTTAAATTTGATGCCATTTCCCCACTAATTATGGAATTATGCTATACTACTGATTTCATTAAGGATCTCTAATGGACCTAAAGGCACTCCAACTTAGTTTGAACACATTCAGAATTAGCTTTAGACATGTACCACGAGTTTTAAGTAAATGTACCACGACTTTTAACTAAATGTATTACAAGGTTATACTAGCTTGTACCACATAGTTATACATAAAGAAATCTTTAATTTTTACATCATTTTTTAATAATTATGGGATCATGTTACACTAATGACTTCATTATCGGTCTATAATATTTTTTTTTTCTTGAAATAATTATATTTTGAATATTTTATTTTTGTTTTCATGGTGTTCAAAAAAATATTTTATTTTGTATAACACATAAACTGCGATATATAACAATAATAAAAGTAAATATATTTTTTTGGACAAAACTTTTAAAATTTTGATAAATTTATATATATCAAATAATAATATTTATATAATACAATTTAAAAAATTTAGCCATTTTCTTTTTTTGAGTTTTGGTAAAAATTTGCTATAGGCATAAAAAAAATTATTTTCAAAAATATAAAAAGACCAAAATGTCCTTGTTGACATGGCAGTGGCAGTGGCATGCTGATTGGGCATGCCATTTTGGTAATTTCGAATTTTTGCATGTTATTTTGGGAATAAAGATTACCAAACGTGCTATTTTAAAAAATCACCCAAATATATAAATATCTTCATTAGAATTTGATTATTTTTTGTTGAAAAATATGAAAATGATATATAATTATGGTAATTTTTGGATGGTCTATATCAATTTTTGGTTAATATTTTACCCCAATTTGTTGAATTTTGTATGCAAACATTGATACTAACTTATATATATCATCGTATTCATTTATTATATCAAAATATTTTGCATAAAATTGATCAGATACTTACAAAAGGACTCAAAATCAAGTACATTTTGAAATGTCTATGTATTCTATTTTGAAAATTTTAAAACTTTAGGGTATCTAAGTAAAAAAATTTAAAATTTTAGGGTATCTAAGTGAAAATTTCAAAACTCAAGGTATCAAATTGCATATTTTGAAATGTCAAGATACATAAATTATAAATGGTCAGACCTCGTAATACCTGAATTATGATTTTCCATTGGGAAAGTAAAATAAAATATATTAAACATATAAATTAAGTATATTTTATGTATATATATATATCCAAAATAAAAAATAAATAATCTATATGTTAAAATTATTTTATATAAGTAATTTAAAATTTTAATAACTTTTACATATACTATATATAGAAAAATTATCACTTCGGTACCCTAACACTTCAATATATAACATGGAGTATCTAAGGTCTGAATATTTTATCATTTAAATACCCTATAAAAAAATTTAATAAATTTTTATAAGAATTTAATCAATTTTGTAAAAAAAAAAAAAAAATAACGGGCTGTCGTCACCCTAAATTGAGCAAGTGGGGCTTTGATTTTGCTGCCCAAAATATTTAAAATATTTCAAGTTGTGCAAGTAGAAGCATATCCTTTGTTTATAATTTATTTCTATAAACTAAATATTAAAAAATATTTATATTAAAGGCAGTAAAAATTATTAAACTCTAAAAATGAAATTGAATAAGTTCCTAACTTAAATATTGATTTACGCATATGATATATACAACAACAACAACAACAACAAACCTAGCGCCACCAAGGACTCCCGCCAAAAGCAGGGTCTGGGGAGGGTAGATGTATGTAGCCATCCCCCTTCAGGGGGCTACCATGAAGAGAGGCTGTTTTCTCGGACCCCCAGCCTAAGTTGATGGTCTTGCATCCATCAGCTAAAAGACCTGGCAAACATCAGAAAGCATAAGTATGGCTCACATTAAAAAAAAAAAAAAAGAGAGAATGAGATAGGGATAGAAAGAAAGAAAGGAATAGAAAGAAAGAGATAAAGACTACCCTACTCTAACCGGGTCATCTAATACCCCTATGCTGGCCCTTCACTGGGCCCTATCTAAGGCCATCTCCTCCCGAAGGTTTAGGTGAGTGAGGTCTTGTCGGATCGTCTCAAGCCATCCCTTCTTCGGTCTGCCTCTGCCTCTTCTGCCTAATGTATAGTAATAGGCTGTTCGCATCTTCTGACTAGAGCTTCGTTCGGTCTCCTTCTGACATGTTCGAACCACCTTAAACGTTGCTCCCTTAATTTATCTTCAATGGGAGCTACGCCCAATTTGCTTCTTATGATATCGTTTCTGATTCTATCCTTCCTTGTGCGTCCGCACATCCACCTCAGCATTCGTATCTCCGCCACCTTCATCTTCTGAGTGTACTGTTGTTTCATCGCCCTGCACTCCACCCCATATGCCATGGCTGGCCGCACCACCGTCTTATAGTATCTTCCCTTTAGCTTCAGGAGGAATTTTCTATCACAAAGTACCGCAGAGGCCATCCTCCACTTGTGCCAACCCGCTTTGATCCTGTAGCTGACATCCTCGTCCACTTCGCCGTTATGCTGTATCGTGGACCCTAAATACCTGAATCTCTCCGTCTTCGCAATGGCCTCGTGTCCAATCTTGACTTCTTCTCGGCTAGGTGTGGTAGATGGATCGAACTTGAGTTCCATGTGCTCGGTCTTGGCTCTGCTTAGTCGCAAACCCTTCGACTCTAGAACCCCTTTCCACAATTCTAGTTTCTCATTTATCTCCTCCCGCGACTCCCTCACCAGTACTATGTCATCTGCAAAAAGCATGCACCAAGGTACACATCCTTGGATGTGCCTGGTGAGCTCGTCCATAACCAAAATGAACAGATAGGGGCTCAAGGCAGACCCTTGGTGAACCCCCACTGTTATTGGGAAGCGTCCGACTCCCCATCTACTGTACACACCATAGTCTGTGCCTCATCATACATGCCTTTGATGGCTCGGATGTATGGTACGGGGATGCCTTTCCTGTCCAAAACTCTCCAAAGGACCTCCCTTGGCACTCTATCATACGCCTTCTCTAAATTAATGAAGACCATATGAAGGTCCTTTTATCTCTCCCTGTAATGCTCTATTGTCCACCTTAGGATGTGGATGGCTTCTATAGTTGATCTCCCGGGCATAAATCCGAACTGGTTCTCGAACACCTCAGTCAGCTGCCTTAACCTCCTCTCTATGACCCGTTTCCACAACTTCAAAGTGTGGCACATTAGCTTGATACCCCGATAGTTGGCGCAACTCTGAATGTCGCCTTTGTTCTTATATATCGGTATCAATATGCTCTTCCTCCATTCCTCAGGCATCTCGTCCCCCTGGAGGATTTGGTTAAATAGTTTAGTCAGCCAAATGGTGCCCTTTTGTCCAAGGCACTTCCATGCTTCTACGGGGATGCCATCTGGCCAACTGCTTTACCCCTTCCCATAGATCTCAGGGCTTCCTTGACTTCGTCTAGGCTAATTTTCCTACATTCACAGTGGTTTTGATGCACCTCAGATGTTTGAAGATCACCTAATGATATGTCTGTCCCTCTTTGTTGGTTGAACAGCTCTTGGAAGTAACCTTTCCACCTAGCCTTGATTAGATGCCTGTCCGCGAGTACCTGTCCATCTTCCCCTCTAATGCATTGCACTCTGTCCAGGTCTCTGGTCTTCCTTTCTCTCGGTTTGGCGATTCAATATAAGTCCCTCGCGCCCTCCTTGGTCTCCATCCTTTTGTAGAAGTCCTCATAAGCTCTTGATTATGCTTCTCTGACTGCTCGCTTTGCTTCTCTCCTGGTTTGAATATACCATTGTTGCTTATCCTCATCCCTGCTATGGTCCCACTCTCTGAAACAAGCTCGTTTCTCCTTAATCTTTTCTTGGACCTCGTCACCCACCACCAGGATTCTCTATTTCTTGGTGCCCTTTTCTTAGACGTGCTGAGGACTTCCCGTGCCAGTCCTCTCATCTTTTGCGCCAGATTGTTCCACCACTAGTTTGTGTCCCCTTCAAAGTCCTCCCTGATTTCGGCCTCCACTTTTTCCTTGTATACCTTATACTGCTCCCCCTTGAGCTCCCTCCAACAGGTGTGCGAATGCGCAGGTTTGCAGATTCTTTTGGCCCTCCCCTTGGCCTTTATATCCGCCCATAGCGCCCTATGTTGCGTAGACAGGTCTTCGCCAGGGGTAGTCTTGCAGTCCCTGCAGTCTCTTTGCACCCTTCTCCTTAATAGTATGTAGTCAATCTGTGTTTTTGTCCCACCGCTTTGGTACATGACAATGTGTTGCTCTCGCTTTTTGAAGAAGGTGTTGGCCACCGTTATGTCGTAAGTAACCGCAAAGCCTAATAGGGCTTTGCCCTCTGCATTCCTGGTTCCAAAACCGAATCCTCCGTGATGAGGAGCATATCCATCCTCCGTCGCACCCACGTGTCCGTTGAAATACCCGCCAATCATTACTTGTTCAGTTGGGGGTATGCCCTACATCATTGTGTCTAAGTCCTCCCAAAAGGTAGCCTTCTCATGCTCCGACAGTCCAGTTTGAGGTGTGTAGGCACTGATGACGTTCAATACTTCCCCATCTAGGACCATCTTGATACTTATGATCCTATCGCCAGCTCTTGATACTCCAACATATATGATATATGTAACCAAAAAATTAACTAAACAGATATAAGATAATCAATAATTTTAAATACAATACTATGCAAAGATAACAAGTTTGGATTGGAAATTTTAATAACAAGGTCGGATTGGAAATTTTAAGGTGGATTGAATTTGGTTTGAAACATTTAAGCTGTTTAGACAATTAAGTTGACTTTAAATAAGGGTTGGGTGAGTGTTTTTTCAATATACATATATGATGTAGCGCGTAAGCGGAAATTTAGGGAAAACGGGAAGGTTCGACGGCCTTATTTTTAATTTTATTAATCTCGAATGAAAATTGTAAAGGGAAAGGTAAAATCCGTCCTAATTCTTATATTTGAGAATAGAAGAACCAAAATTTATGAAATATTTCTAAACAATTGACTATCTAAGACACCATAATTCCTCTTATATTTATGGAGGAGCTAATTGACTCTAGTTAAAATTCTGAGAGATATACTTCACGAAATGAACCCTGCAAGACTAAAAAAATAAATATAAATACTAAGGATAAACATAAATGCCTAAAAGATAAATATAAAGATTATGAAATATAAAATAAATCTAATCCTAGTACAAGTCAAACTCCAATTTTTGGGTGGATCCTGTATGTTTGTAATCTTATGTTTTGGGAGGGTTCTTTTGTCGAATTTTTGTGCCACTTGGAGCCTATTTAGGCTGCCGTCTTTTGTACTGAGCTTCGCTCATGAATTATCAAACAAAAAGTCAAACTCCAATTAAAACTCTATCTCTAATCTTCACTACTATCTTCACCACGTACCATCCACGCCGCCTACTACCCTTGCTGCTGACCCGTATCCTACCAAGCAATGCGCCATTCATGGACGCGAGGCTGCCTCTTCTCGTCTATTCTTGGTGTCCTCTTCACGCCTACTTTCGGCTTCAACGACTTGCTCAGCAAGACCCGCCAAGGGATATATGGCGGCTGCATCAATATATATGGGATAACTCATGTGAGAGGATGAGAGGGTAAGGGTGAATTTTAGACAATTTATTTAGTTTCTGACATCATCTTTCTCTCATAGGACAACACCTTCTTCCCCCTACTTTAACCAAACGTGTGGCCCAAAATTCACCTTCTAATAAGAGTCATAATATACATACTAGTAATTTGATTATTTATTTTAATAATTATAAATATGTCATATATTTAGAGTTAATACCTCAGGAGATGTATTATTGACATATTTGAAATTTGACAAACTATATATAGGGAAAAAATATCAATCATATAATTAAATGAGTTATCTATGTTGAAATAATTGTGCAACTGTAGCGAGAATACAACAAACGTACTGCAGAAAATAGCAAAATGTTGGAAAATACTGCAGAATTTACAACAAAAATACTGCAGAAATATCAAAAAATACAGATGAAGGCATTGCAAAAATATCACTGAAATTACAGTATAAATGCTGGAAATTATAGATGAAATTACAGTAAATATACAGTAAATTTACCAAAACATATTTCAGAAGTTTAGAAACGCAGTAACGTCAAAAACAATTTTCAACGAATAAGATGCAACGAAGTATTTAAACACAACAATCAAATAACACCAAAAAAAAGGATAGTTGATTATTATACCAAAGATACCATGCCGTGGGAAATACCACTGTCCTAAAAGACGATTTCGCTGCTGCTTTGGTGCAAACAGGTGTATCAGTGGCAGTCCTCCAGGATTAACATGATCCGACTATTAACGTGCACTCGATAAACGTCGGGTACGAGAGCTTAAGAACTTTGCTCAGATACTAAGAGAGAAAAGGACCGAGAAAAAGGAAGAGGATGTGTTGTATATTTTGATGATTCCTTCAAACCAAGCCAATACTCCTATTTATACTAATACACAAGCCTCAATGCAGTAAATGTATAACATCTAGTATTGTAGTAATGGTGCTCTAACAGCTATTTTCCCAACTATGATAAATGCATATGCAGTAATGGCAAGGTTAACAGCTCTATTTTGTTTAATTAACATAATCTTAACTGTTAAAGCATGCTAATTGCAGCAGTAAATAGTGTTGCAATGGTAAAACGCTTGATGCAGTGATCGGTGACAGTTTTTTTTGTAAAATAAATATACCCGTTAACAAAAAGATCACCCACACCCTCGCCTGAACACCGTGCGGCGGCGCGCGGGCGCATGTGGTTCCCTCCCTTCTCTCACCCATAACTTAATTCAAGTGAGTAGAGAACTTATGCCCTTGTAAACTCTACCCAAACCCCCTTAATTTTTTATGTGGGATAAAGCAACCTTATTGTATTCTTATTGTGGGATGTAACTTTCCTACAATATTTAAGTTTAACTTGTATTATTTTTTTAACAATCCAAAGGTTACTCATTTATTAATTAAATTGAATAAAGATTGAGTGTTCCTAATCTATTTAATAAAATGGATCGGTCTTAGTTTGACTCCCTTGCTAAGACCTTTCTCAAAACGCAAATACAGCACAAAATGAGATATTTGTTTGCCCTAGTTCTCTATTGTGCATATCTAATAATGTATCTATGTATTACTTTAAGTAGAAGTTCTGCCCCACTTCTAAAAATTCAATAAAATCCAAATTTTTTATTATTGTAGCCTGTGACCCTAAGCCACATAAAAATTATTTTTTATGGTTGCGATTTGATTATTTATTTTATGGTAAATTACAGAAAACCTTCTGACTTTTGCTTCAATAACAAAAAATTCCTCTCACAAATAAAACCACTCACTAAACCCCTATCTTTTGAAAATTTTTCACTTTGCCCCCAAATAAATTTTTTTGACTATTTTACCCCTCAACCAAAAAAAAGTTATATTTTATCTCATAATATTTTTTCCTAAAAATTTTAAAAATAATTTTTATCTTCTAAACTTATATAATATTACTATAATTAATTAAAATAATTATATTTTTATAAATATTGAAAATTTTTTTAAATTTTTTTGCTAAAAACGTAAAATATTTAATTTTTATCTAATAATATAAAACCTTTTTCTAAAAATAAAACTAAACATTAGGGGCAAAATGGTCAAAAATAAGTTACATGGGGGTTAAGTGATAAATTTTTAAAATTGAGAGGGTTTTGTGAATGCTTTTATTTGTAAGGGGGGTTTTCTATTTCTGAGGCAAAAGACAGAGGGATTTTCTGTAATTTACCCTTTATTTTAATGATATAAATTTCTCACGAAGTTAGAGTTAATACCTCATGAGTTGTATTATTGACACGTTTGGAACTTAAAAAACTGTATATATAGAAAAAAATATCAATCATACAATTAAATGAGTTACCTAAAGGCTACTTGTTTATTAATTAAATTGAATAAAAATTGAGTGTTCCCAATCTATTTAATAAAACGAGTCGGTTTTAGCTTGACTCCTTTGCTAAGACCTCACTCAAAACACAAACACTCAAGCTCCGTTTGTTTTGACGGAAAAGTAGAATCTAGGAATTGATTTTTCTTGGGAAAAGGTTTTCCAAAGAAATATAATTTTCGAGTAGGGTTTTCCGTTGTTCGTTTCAAGGGAAAACTTAAATTTCCCGTTGTGATATCTTCATGTATGCTTTAAAATCTGGTAAATTTTTATTAAAATTTGGCTAATTTCTACCAAAAATTAATGTGGTATAAATATCATATTATCAAAAGGTTGTCCACATTCTAACAAAAATTACTTATATATTATAAAAAGCTGTGTCATGTTAGTATTTTCGGACAAAAGAAATTATTAGATTATGATATAGGATACATATAGATTGCTGTTTTTATTTAAAATATACTAAATTTTGGCAAAAGATACCTAATTCATTAGAAAATTTTTAAACTTCAGGGTACATCATTGTATGTTATTGAAATATCACAATACCTATGTAATAAATCCTAATATATTACTTTGATAATTTCTTTCTATAATATTATATAACAATTCAACTTGATTAAGGTTGTTCTGTTGCAACAAGAACAAAGTAATGTCCAAGCTGTTTTTAAATATTTAGTCTAGTTCTTGCCCGATGTTGACGTTAAATGTCTACAGTGCAGTCTGGTTTATTTTGAATCGATCTCGATTTCCATAATGATAGTCGCGACGGTTTTTGAGCCATTTAGAATCACGACTTCCCCTATTTTGAAAGGGAAGTTATTTTCCCTCATTTGAGTGAAAAGTTTTTCCGTCGGAAAACCTTTTCTTTGAGCTAATGACGCACCAAACAAAGGAAAAGAAGAAAACTACTTCTTAGAATGTGGTTTTCTCCTGAAACAAACGGAGCCTAAATGTGACGAGATAACTGTTTGCCGTAATTGTCTATTGTGCATGCGTAATAATCTATAAAATGCAAAATTTTTTGTTTTATCATTAAGTGGACTCCCATGGGCATGGGAGGGGTTGGGTGTTTACAAATTAATATTTAAATCTTTTTATTTGAAGCATGTAGAAAATACAAAGAAGAGGAAAGTCATAATTTTCAAACTCATTTTAAATTTTATATTTCCAAGAGTATGAGAATGGAAGGAAAAACTTGAAAATACAAGAGAGATAAAAAGAGGGTGAAATAGAAAGAGAAAGAAATCAAAGTTTTGGACTGACAATATTGATTTATGGGTTGTGGATTTTATGCCTTTTGTTAGAATTGGTGTCCTAGGAAACCCAATTTATGTGAATAATTTTATTATTGAATGAAATTTATTGTCGTCTTTATGTTTACAAGTTTATTATAATAAGTTTGATGTTGTTTTCTTTCCAGTAACGTAAAATGAGATGGACGTAGTTTTTAAATGACATTTGGAATATCCATTTTAGTGGATAATTAGATTATGCCACAAGTAGACTAATAACATATTAAAATGTTATTTAATAGTTAATTCGTTTCTAGTATTAGGTTTGGGCTACTAGTTTGCCAAGACTATAATATTACATTTAGATATCTTACGAATGTTATGTTGGTGTAATTCAAGAAGATTGTTACACTTAATTGAACCACATGATTTACTCGTTTCTGCACTACTATTAGAAATGGGCAACTCATTTTATTTTATTTATACAATGACTTTAAACTCAGAAAATAGTATGAACTCATGCATGCAATGTTGGTTATTTTGATGCAGTAAAAGGTTTAGGTCACAATATGTAAATGAGATATTTGTTCAATGGGTAACTGCATGAAATATAGCAGGAACGAATATTTTACTAGGAATATGTAACATTAGAGGTCCTCTTAAATGATTCGCAAACATTCGAATTGATTCTAGAGACTTTTGCTAGAGCATTCCATATGTTTTACATTTGCAATTAGTACAGAAGTGTTTTTTCTGTATCGGTGAATTATTCTAAAAGAATGAGTTGAGAACTAAGAAGGTAATATAAGAATGAATAATAACAGCAGTTTAAATTATTTTTTCATGGACATTTAATAGAGAGGCTAATAGTGAGTTAACAACAATAAGCAATTTAATGAGTAAATATATTTATTTCTAGAGTATAGTAAAACATATTTAGTGGAATTGTTACTAAATGATAATTAATTGTTATCCTGATGATGATAGGTTTGACATATTTAAAGTTAGAACTAAATATATAATATGAACCTTTAAAAAACCAAGAAAATTAATGAGATGAATAAATTATTTTTTGTTATACCCAAAATTTATGAGATAAATTTATACTAGAAAAAATTATTTCAGGATAAATAGAGCAGGTTCTTTAGGATGAGAGCCGGACTCAAGCTCTCGTTGGGAAGTCAACCGCTAGTGCATTTGATCCAAGGTTTCCTGCAAAATGAGCAATGCCGTTAGAGGGTCTCGCAGGTTGGACCATGGGAGACCCTTCCGATGCCTCAGTCAGTAGGGTCGCAGTTATAATAACTAAGCGTAATAAAATACTTAGCTTGGGGTGAGTAGGAGGGAGCTCTTGGAGAATTGGGGGAGAGTGTGTCGACATAAGAGAGAGGTTGGCGGGGCATTCTGGCTGGGAAAGTAGGAAAGTAGTGGAGGGTGAGATGGTGGGACAGTAGTGTGTCGGGCTTCTAGAGAAAGATTAGGTCCTGGAGCCCTCTTGCTTGAATGGAGAAGTGGAGGTTCCATACGGGGTGTCCCCAAAGAGAGGGGTGAAGGAAGTTGTCTTGAGAGGGGGAAAGGGGCTAGTATTTATCGGAGAAGGAGAAGTATTGGCCGCCATGGGTTGGCGGTAAGCTGGAGCTATGAATCTGCTTCCTTCCCTCCTCCTACCCATATCTTAACCACCTCCCCCTCTATTTATAGTTGGGCGTGTTTACTTAGTGTGGTAGATAAAGGTAGGCGGTGGGTGAGTATTGGTTAGGTGGGTGGCAGCCTTCCCTTGCAGAGGAAGCAAACTATATCAGTGGTGGATGAGGTTGGCGGTAGCATGCTTCAAGGTAAGTGGATGGCGTTACCACTTCAAAGTTGTGCTGCTAAGGGTATGCCTTCAAGTGTGTGCCGTCAAGGGTATGCCGCTAAGACTCATTCGTGGACCCATCGCGGGATGTTCTACTAAGGGTGCATGCCGTTAAGTATATGCGTAGGCTGCCAAGGTTATCTTGCCAAACCTTGATCCATGGGCCAGGTACCAAGTGTGCCACCAAGGACCTGTCCGCTTATTTCCCTAACAAATAATACTGCACTCCATGGATGAAGGTGACTTGCTTACATTCAGCCATCGAGTGTATTCTAGCCTACAAAAGTTGGCATCTTTGCATATATCCCAGTCCGTCCTAACGAGCTGGCCAATGTAAGCAAGCTCGCCAAGTGGGAAGGTGTGGTTATCATGCCAAGTTGATATCGTAGGATTCCATCATTAGCGAAGGAGGACGTGTTTTACGTGGGTTTCTCCTTGGGAGCATGATACATTGATGGGTTGATGGCTATCGGATGTCACGTGGTGAGTGGCTGTCCCATCAATCAATCACGAGCTAAATCTTGGCAGTTCATTTAGCATGATGCATCTAAACCGTCAATCTTTCAAGATAACATCCCCTTACCCATTTCTCCCATTTCATCTTCATCGTTTTTCTTAACTCATTTCAAAACCTTAAAAATTAAATCTCGTATCTAGCTATGTTTTACCCTTGAGCATCTGTATTCTTTTGCCAACTTTAGCTTAAACTCTATGTGAAGCGACTAAGGACCCCGGATCTAGGCTTAGACATTTATTTTCGTCCTCTTTGGTCCTCGAAGGTGTGAAAATGGTAATCGAGGTTATTACTATGGAGGTTTGTGAACATGGGGCTCGCACTAAGCAGCCTATCGGGGAAGTTTGTGAGGATGTATCTTATTCCGAACGACTTGATGGAGGGGAAGGCAGAAGCACGGAAGCTCGTGAGGAAGTAACCAACTTTAAGCAACCTACTGGAGAGAGAGTTGCATCTAAACTTACCCCTGTCCTTCCATTGTGTATGGGACAATGGAAGAAGCGGAGCATGCGGAGGAGTTCCCAGAGGCGTTCAAGGCTCATTCTTCTCATGTTTCATGTTTCAGGTGGAAGGTGAGGAAGGAGTGGCTATGTTACTCGCCAGGTATTATTTTCCCGATGACTTCGAGATTTGAGGCCCTAGGAAACATGAATGGCCCTTTTATCCGCCCAGGGGTTTCTTCCCAGTTAGTGTAGATACTCTCGAAGCAGGTTTATAATTTTCCATCTCGCTTTTTATGTCGAACATTCTTCTCTTATATAGCGTTTTCCCTTCCAAGTGGCGCCAAATGCATATAGGAACATATATTACTTCTTGTTAGGCTGCTTTGTTAATGGGTTTTCGCCTACCCACCGAGTTTTTGATGTACTATTCAAGATTAAATAGTTCAAGTGTGGCACCTCATTTGAAAGTAGAGGTGAGTCTACTTTTATCAAGAGCAACCCTTCTAATTTAAAGAATAGGCTGAGCGAATTCATGTAGGTCAAGCTGCCAAAGCGCCGTCATTATCCTACATGCTGGCAGGTCATCAACAAGCAAACTCAGCCTAAGTTGGAAAGCATGACTCCAGAGGAATGCAAGATATATGAGTATTTTACGGGGGAGTTTGAGGGGAATAACGTCTTGGTGATGCGGGAGCTGTTGGAGCAAGAGATAGTGCTCCCCAAGGTTGGGCTCTGCAGAAAGCCATATCTGGGTATGTATTCTACCAACTTAATGTTATCTTACTTGGTTTTCATTGTGGTGGGGGGTGTTTACTTTTATTACTTTGTCAGTTGAGGAACTCCAAGTGTTAGACATGTGAGAATTTTTGTCTCTTCCCACAAAGAAGAGAGGGCAAACGAGGCACCCTATTGCAGAAGGGTGAAAATCAGTTAAGAGACTCTCCCGCTAATCTATTGCTACCATTAGTGGTGGCCAACGGGCCGGGTCGGCCCGACCCGAGCCTGGTCTACCCCAGGTCGGGCCACGGGCCAAACAAATTTTAGGGCCAGGCCCGGCCCACACGGGCCTGGCCCGAACCCGGCTCTCACAGAGCCGTTGCCCCAATGGCTCTTTTGTTATTACAAAAAAAATATTTTTTTTTTCTATAAATACTTAATCCTTCCCAACCCATTTCCTCACCAATTCATCAATCCTCTCTTCTCTCTCTATACATTCATAATCTCTCATCTTCTTCAACTTTGATAATTGCAACATTGTGCTCTAAAGTTTGAAGTTCGTAAAGTGTTTGCTTAAAGTTCAAATTTCATTGTTCTCTCGTTTCGGTAATTTTAGTATCGTAATTCTATTTGGTTCACATTTTTAGTTATTTAATTTGCATTATTACTTGTATTTTATAAATAATAGTCACTTATACTAATATGGCACACAACTCTCATCATCCTCTGGAGCTGGTTGTGCTCGTTCTAGCTCTTCTCGGTCACCCAGAATCCCTAAAAAGAGTAGAATTGTCATACTTAATACGGAAGAATAAGCTTTTATACAACTAGGCCCATCACCCCCATACACTGATGATAGCATAGATTGGGACATTGAACAACAACAAGATTATCATGAGTCGGGTGGTAGGGGTGGAGACTCACAAACTGATGAGAAACCCACGCCCAACACCGAATCCCAGCCTGAAAAGTAGTCCCTCTACTAGTAGGCGTACAACTAGTGGGGTATGGAATCACTTTACCCTTAATAGGACAACTAATAAAGCAACTTGTAAATTATGTGACCCACCTAGGACTTTTAGCCATCAACCTGGCAGTGGGACAGGCACATTAAGCAGCCATATGCTTAGGTGCCACCCCGAGCAATGCCCAGATAAAAGCCAACAACGTCTAGTACAACAAGTGACCGGTGCACTTGATAATTTTAGGTTCTCTCAAGAGGCCAACTGAAAGGGGCTAGCTAAATATATAATTTTGGGTGAAAGACTTTTCAATGCCGGCAAAAACCCATATTTCGTTGACTACCTCCAACAATGGGTGAACACCGCCATTGTGAGGGTTCCTCGGAACACCGTAAAGCAGGGACGCTTTTACAGAGTACCACAGGATGAAAGTTGAGGTCTTAACACTTTTTGCGACGAACACGAGCATGTTCTCGTTGACGTCGGACATATGGAAATCGAAACGCGGCCAACCTTATATGTGCATAACAGCACACTGGATCGATGACTCCTACATCCTCCAAAAGAGAATAATTCATTTTGGTATTTTAAATTGACCCTACACTGTCAAGATAATTACGGGTGCGATTATATTGGCAGTCCGCATCTGGGGCATAGAGCGACGTATCTTCAATATTACGTTCGACAATGCTGCCAATAACACTGCATCCGTTACACATTTAATTAGGCACATGAGACCTATGTTAGGTGGGAAGTGTTTCCATATTCGTTGCATTTGTCACATTCTGCATTTAATGGTAATGGATGGTTTAGAGCTTGTAAACGCATCTCTTAACACCTTAAGATTGGTAATAATATCTATTAAATCATCCGGCACTAGAAAAAAAAGATTTAGAAATTTATGTAGGTTGCATGGCATAGAATATAAAAAATTCAAATTAGACTCCCAAACTAGGTGACCGTCTATGGTAGAAATGTTAGAGCGCATTCTACCATATAAAGATGATCTCATGGAATTCGCATGGGAAAATCGTTCGGAATGGAGTGATTACAACCTAGACGGTATACATTGGGAGACAATGGATGAAAATTTTTTTGCATGTTTAAAGAGGCCACGACATTTTTTTGGGTTGCTACTATCCGACCATGCCTCAAGCAATATCAAGATTGCTTCATATTGTAAATTGGATGGCGGGTAATGAATCCAACCCCATTTTGTTAGAATCGATTAAGGTAATGAAAGAAAAGTTTGCTAAATATTATTCTAAACTACCTCTTACATACTGCTTAGCAACTATTTTAGATCCTCGTTGTAAACGCGGGGGTTTAAACTTGTTTTGCCAACATTTTTTCAAATATTTGTATCCTAGTCTCAATATCGACACTTTCATTGCCGAAGTCGATAACGACTTGCATAGTTTATTTTTCCAATATTCTCGGAAATTAGCGTCCAATAATCCATATCCTAGTACTGCTGCAGTAGGATCTTCCACATCTAGTGGAAGTAGTTCGCAC
Organism: Simmondsia chinensis; assembly: GCA_018398585.1. Taxonomy (NCBI): domain Eukaryota; kingdom Viridiplantae; phylum Streptophyta; class Magnoliopsida; order Caryophyllales; family Simmondsiaceae; genus Simmondsia; species Simmondsia chinensis. The sequence continues at coordinate 11,372,024 of JAGTTD010000023.1, read as the reverse complement.
ACGTCATATTCATGGAAGCTGTTGGAGCAATTCACGCCCACAGTAACCCCCACATCATGTGACGAGCTAGATTATTATTTGCGGATACCGTTGGTCCATATTTTCGGGTCGCCGGCCAACCCGCATTTTGACCTTTTACAATGGTGGAACACAAACCAAGCTCAGTATCTCGTGCTTTCCACCATGGCACGTGATATCCTAAGTTATCCAGTGTTTTCAGTAGCATCGGAGTGTGCTTTCAGTCTTGGTGGTAGGTTGCTTGGAACGAAGAGGGCGAAGCTATCGCCGTCAAGCTTGGAGATGTCCGTGTGCTTGAAGAATTGACTGCTAGCTGAGGCAAGGAATCAACAGAGAATGAAGCTGGATTCATCGAGCGATGAAGCAGATGACCGCACCACTAATACCTCAAACGATGGCACAGCAACCCCCCCATGCGACTAATATCAACACTTTTGTATGTCAATTATTTACTTTTAAATATTTATGTCAAAAGACGACCGCACCCCCCATACATCAAACTTTGTATTTTTTGATAAACAAATTTGTATTTTTAAATATTAGGCTCCAACTGCGTTGTATTTGTACTTGTTACGTTATTTATTTACCATTATTTTTTTTGATAAGATATTTACCATTATTTACTATTACTTATTGTATATTTTATTTTAGTACATATATTTAGCATTATTTTTTTTGAACATGTATATTTAGCATTATTATTCCGAAGTTAAGCGTGCTTGGACGAGAGTAGTACAAGGATGGGTGACCTCCTGGGAAGTTCTCACCCTCAGGTTGGGTGCACTGGGAAACAGCCTCTCTTCAGGTTAACACCCTGAAGGGGGAAGGTTGCGTACATCCGCCCCCCCAGACCCTGCGTAGGCGGGAGCCCTTGAGGCACTGGGTATGTTCTTTAGTGCTTGGAAAAAAATGTATTTGTATCTCATATTATTTATTAATGAATTATAATAATTTTAGTACAAAACGACTTTGTATTATTTAAAATTTGCTTTTTTTTTAAAGCTAAAGAAAGCGGGCCAACCCCGGCCCTCCTGGCCTGGCCCACACTGTAGCGGGCCCGGCCCAGGCTCGGCCCGGCCCGACCCGGCCTGTGGCCACCTCAAGCTACCATTGTTGAATGGCCACCTTGCCGAGTGTGCAGCCACCTGGCAAGTCTTGAGACCCCCTTCGCTTGATGAAGTGACTGTAGTCGAGATGGAGGCAGATTAGGGAAGGTGTAGCAATTCCTTAACTATGACTATGCAGGCCCCTCCTTTTCTAGAACTCCTGAAAGAGTCCTTGTCACAGGGCTGCGTAATGGACGAGTGGAGGTATCCAAAGCATGTGACCCGCCATCTGAGAGAGTTTATCGCCTCTGGAGACTTAAGAAGGGCAGTAAACATTCCCTAGGATGCGATGGTGGCACGTCTATCACAGGTAAAAGTGTCTACTACTATAATTTTTTGTTTTTCCTCAGTTGTTTTGTATCTCACTCCTTGGGGGTTGTGCATTGTAGGGATTAGGCATGATTGAATCTCTTTGGGATGAATTCATGGACAAGGATTTGTGGGTTCAACGCCTGTAAGAGGAGAATGCCTCACTCCTGGCTTCACTAAAGAAGTTACAGGATTCGGATGAGCATAAGTCCCAGGCACTTGAGGAACTTAGAAATAAGATTGGCGAGCTTGATGAGTCCTCTACAAAGAAGGAGCGTGTTTCCCAAGAATTCAAAAGCAAACTTAAAGGCTATTTGGCCAACTTGCCAACCCGATTGGCGACTGCAAGAGAGGAGGCGATGAAGAATTACTTTGCTAGCTTGGAATTTTCAGAGCTGAAGACTTAAATGTACTGGGCAGGGTGGATGGGGTGCTATCCAAATTTCAAGGGAAGGTCGAAACCCTACCTCCTCAGCTTGACGCCACACAAAATTAGAAGGTGGCCAAAGAAATTAGTAAAGAGATTGAGGATGCAGAGGAGCACAGCTCAAGTTCGTTAGGCGACTCTGAAGATTAGTATATTGTCTTTCAGGATAATTTTTTCCTAGTATTTAATTTGTTTTTCTAACTACCACTTAATAAAATGAATCAAACGTTTGCTAGTTGATGGCTTTTTGCACTTCGCTTGAAATGTATATTTCTTTGTTGTCACATTATGGCTAGTGCTATCTTGGAAGTGGCCAACGCATATGGAAATTAGGGTTGCTCTTTGCTCTCTGGCCAGTGCTATCTTGGGAGTGGCCAACATATATGGAAACTAGGGGTTCTTTTTGCTCTATGTTGCACAATGATGCTAAGAAGCATTTTTGATATATTATGTTGAGAAGAGGTTTACTTTGGCAATTACTCTACTTCCGTCTAAAAGCACCCTTGTGTAGACTATTTTAAATTGGCATGTAAACATCGTTGGCTAGGACTTAATGTCATAATTCAAATATCGTAAGCAGGCAAGGAATAACAATTATTAGCAGCGTTTTTATCAATATTATCAATGATCAAAGCATCCCTTCAATTAATGTCCAGCGGTGAATAATGCACACCGCCAAAGAATAATGAGTGGTGAGTAACTTCATCCAACACTGTCAATGAATAGCGATCCTCATAGGCACCAAAAAGTCAACTTGTAGGATCACAATAAGTAGAGCATCTAATCACATTTCCTCTAGGCATATTAAAGCCGACCTTTGGAATGTTTTGAATAGTCATGTATAAGTACGAAATAATGGATAGCCCATATCCACTCGGTCAAAGAGTATCGAGTGGTGGACAGCATAAACCCATACAGTTCACCAATAATGTGAATAAATAACAAATGGTGAGTGGCATATGCTTCCAATGAAGTCAATTGCATATACTGTCCATGAGTGATGAATGATGCCAACCCATACCACTAATGAGTAGCAAGTCCTGTAGATGCCAAGAGGCAGTCTATAGGATCATGGTGAGTAGATTTAAGCAGCATTCTTTTTAGGCGTATTGAAACCGCCAATAGGAACGATTTAAGTAGGCATATATAGAAAGGTATTGGTAAATAGCATACACTAACTCTGTCAAGGAGTAGCGACTGATAAATGGGGTAAACTAGTTCCATATACTGATAACGTCATTGAATGGAGAATGCTGAGTAGCGTCAATGAGTAACATCAATGAGCAGCGTGTACCAACAATTTTAACCAATGGTGAGTAGCGTGTTGAGTAGCGTCAATGAGCAGTGTATGCCAACAACATTAACAAATGGTGAGTAGTGTACATGAGTTACATCAACGAATAGCTAGTCTTGTAGGCATCTAGGATTATAGTAAGTAGAGAGTCTAGTGGCGTTCGATTTAGGCGTATTAAAGCTGCCAGTAAGAATGCTTTGAGTAACTGTGCATGAATAGGGACTAATGAGTTGCCAGTGAATGGCACCTATCGACTCCATCAAGGAGTGGTAAGTGTAGTTCGCGCCAAGAGGCACCTTTTAAGATCATGTTAAGTAGAGAGGTAACACTCCCTTAAGCACACTAAAGCCACCTGTAGGAGAGCTTTGGGTAACGTACTAACAAGGGAATTTTTTTGCATGTAGACACACAGTGCAACTACACCTTTGGTACAGGGAAGGAAAGTCGGTGTTGAGCCATCCTCAGAAATACTAAGTTCTTAACCTTAATTTTAAAGATGGCAACCCCCAGCTAAGTTTGTTCGGCAGCAAACCCCTCCCTAACTAGTTGGCGGCAACACCAGTCAAGCCCACTAGCGACAACACATTTATTGGCGGGCCCCCACCAAGCTCGTTGGCGCTAGCTCCCAACTTAGCTAGTTGCTGGTAACTCCTCGCCAAGATTGTTGGTGACAGCATGCTTATTAGCGAGCCCCCTACCAAACGCGTTGGAGGTAGCTCCCAGCTTAGCTGGTTGCCAGTAGCACCGCACCAAACATAAGATTTAGTATACCTTGCTCAATTATTTGGCTTTATGTGTAAAGAAGTACTTCGATATTGTCTACTAGTAATAAAGGGCTCATGTTGCTATCCCGACGAGGCTAATTAATGGGGATACCAGGTATAGGTGCTCAGGCTGCTGTGTTAGGAGTGATTGGACTCCTATAGGCAGGGGGGCCTGTTAGGGGCTAGCCGAGTCTTATAAACACAATGAGGCAAACCTTTAGGAGCGGTCGGGTCCTTTTATGCTCTTTGGGCAACCTTTTGAGTATTATTTACTATGGTAGACACCTTAAGGTAACTGAAGTAGTCGTTATTAAAAGGAGTGTAGGTTCTCAACACATATGAGTTGACGCTTTGAGGGTTTACACTTGGGGTGTGGGAGCGTAGAGCCCCAACAAATAAATCGAAGGTTCGAACCTGGTTTTACATGCCCAGCTCCCAACTTAATAAAAGGACCAGGTGCCAATCTACTTGGCGAAGAGGGACTTGGTTGGAGGGTAAGCGTAGCAAGAAGGGCTAAAAATTTGAAGCCCCGACTTACTTGGGCAGCCTCCGGGTATAATCTTAGCTTGAGGTGGACAACCAAGCCCTCGGTTAAAAACTTGACATGAAGTGGATGCCCGTGCTTCCCGACCAAGAACTTTACCTGTGGCGGACACTGGAGCCCCCAACTCTATGGAAGGTGTGGGTGCTTTTTAGGAGATGCCAAACCAAACGCTAGCAGGTTATCCTTCCAACAGACGGTGCCACTTGTTTCGGGATAAATTGAGCAAGTTCTTTAGGATGAGGGTTGGACTCAAGCTCTTGTTAGGAAATCAACCGCTAGTGCATTTGATCCAGGGTTTCCTACAAAATGAGCATGGTCGTTAGAGGGTCCTGCAGGTTGGACCACGGGAGACCCCTCCGATGCCTAAATCAGTAAGGGTCACAGTTATAATGAATAAGCATAATAAAATACATAGCTTGGGGTGAGTGGGTGTGTCGACATAAAAGAGAGGGTTGGTGGGCATTGTGCTCGAAGGTGGGGAAGTAGCAGCAGGTGAGATGGTGTTAGAGTAATATGTCAAGCTTGGAGAGACAGATCAGGTCCCAAAGCCCTCTTGCTCGAATGGAGGACTAGAGGTTCCATACAGGGTATCACAAGAGAGAGGGGTAGAAGTTGTCTTGAATGGAGGGAAGGTGGCTAGTATTTATAGGAGAAGGAGAAGTATCGACGGCTATGGGTTGGTGGTAAGCTGGAGCCGTGAACCTTCTTCATTCCCTCCTCCTACCCTTATTTTAACCAACTCCCCTTATATTTATATCTAGGGGGTAGTTCACTTAGTGTGGTAGATAAAGGCAGGCGGCGGGTGAGAGTTGGATAGGTGGGTGGTAGCCTTGCCTTGTAAGGGACGCAAACTGTATCAGTTGTGGACATGATTGGCAGTTGTATGCCGAAAGGTATGTCGATGGCATTACTGTTGGAAAGGGTGTGCCGCCAGTGTGTGCCGTCAAGGCTATGCCCCGAAGACTCATTCGTGGATCCATCACGAGGTGTTCTACTAAGTGTGCATGCCTCTAAGTATATGCCTATGCGGCCAAGGTTATGCCACCGGGCCTTTATCCGCGGGCTTGTTACTGGGTGTGCTACCAAGGACTTGTTTGCTTATTTCCCTAACAAAAATAAAATAAAATAGATGCAAACAAATACGTTGGGCCAATCAGCCCGTGACACATGTCACACATTGACTGGCACATGGGGCAATCCTCATGTCCCCCCTGGCCCAACCATAGTGCGACACGTGGGGCAACTATGATTGATTGGCATCTTGTGACGCGGAGCAACATCGCACCTCGTGATGCGGCACCGGGTGTTTTCTTTTTTCTTGGTTTCTTTTTTTTATTTTGAATAGATTTATTGGTATTTTGACTGATCCAAAATCTTAATTTTTATTTTATTTTATTTTTGAAAATTAAATCATATATTTTTTTGCAACCTTTAAATAGACTTCGTTTGGGGTTTTGCATGACACTTTTCTAGTGACTTGCTTCCTCTTCACTTACAGAATTGAAGAAAAAAATAGTGTTCTCACGTTTTACTCTATAAACATGTTTGGTGTGGAGAGGAATTGCGGAGAAGACTTCAACGTGTCATTAGTGCATCACCTTTACACTGCAGTTTACATTAGAGTATATAAATCTCAATTAATTCTTTTAAATTCGTAGTTAATTTATTTTTCATGTTATGTATATCCATGCTATTCATTGTTATGTATAATTAGAGTAGAGACATTTTAATGTTTAAAATTTAGAATTTTAAATTGTGATTCTGCTGCGCTTGATCCAATAATTTAAAGAAATTTTAGTTTACGAAATTAAAATTTTCTCAACACCTTATGATCATGATATCGTCAAGGAAAAGTGAATCAACTTTTTAGGACAAAGCTTGGCAGGTCTCACCCAGGATAAGTTTTCTTTAAATGTATATCTATCATTATGTTTACGAAAATTATTATAGTATACAATTTACTTATAGTATTTGTGTATTGCTCAAAACAAGCCATTTTTTTTCTAGAATTATGTAAAAGATCCTAGAATTATGAAGGTAAAGGGTTGTATCAAATAGAAGTTTAGATTTTTTAAGATATTAATTAAGTTGATAAATTCAAAGGGTTTTAAAAATAATAATTAAGCGTATATATATATTAAAGAGAAGTTGTTCCTTCTCTAAGTAAGCTCAAAATCCCAAATACCAAAATTTTAAAGCGTTACTTTTTTAAATACAAACGAGGATAAAATATCCAAACAAAAAAAAAAAACTTCCCACCAAAACAAACCCCTTTGTTGTGATTTGAGTCCTTCGAGTTTCAATATATAGTTACAAATTGGACTTAACAAATAAAAAAAAAAAGGCCAAAAATAAAGAAACTAAAAACAGCGAAGGGGAGACTAGATTTTACGTGGCTCAGACTAAACCTACATCCACGGTACCCCTAAGACTAGTGGAGACTTTCCACCATAAACTTCAATTACAAATACGTATAATTTCAACAATATTTACCTATGCTAACCCTAAATAAGTTTTTACAATATAAAACATTAAATTCTAGCCTAAAAATACTTAAATCTCACCTCTTTTGATGAAAGTCGGTTTCGGAATGGGCCAATGACATTGTCGATGACGATAGATTACCGTGGCTTTAACCTTCTTGGGTGAAATTTATTTTTGGACCTCTTACCAAAGACAAAAGGCGTCTTTTAGTAGTTTTGTTAACGGGATAAAAACCCACGCCAAAACATATAAACCCTAAAAGATATGGGAGAGCCAATGTGGGCGCGATACTTGAAAGGAAAATGATGAGATGGGGGACAACTGTCATTGATGTGAATCACAAATTTCCTTGTACAATACCCAGAAAGCACGACCAATATGATTAATGGTACAGGGAAAAAGGTCAGTATCGGGTTCAATGGGAACTATCGAGTTCAAAATTGGGTTCAAGGTTTAGTTGATGGGTATTTGGCGGGAAGAAGAGCAGGTCACATGTGAGCACATGCTTTGCCGAGGTGGTTATAGCACATGCTGGGCATGTGCTGCAATCCAATTCACATTTCTGTTAATTTCGCTTATTTTTCTGTATTTTTGCTGCTTCCTTTAATCTAGATTTCCTATTTTAATTGCCATACTATATACAGTTAAGGAGGTGTTATGTGAGGGATCATCAAAGAAATTAATGAAATCTTCTCCTTCTTTATCTTCTTCTTCTCCCTCTAATTCTATCTATTTCTTCTTCTCCCTCATACTCTAACTCTTCGTTATTTATTTGGATTTGGAATTAAGTTCCCCGTATCAATTAACAGCCTAAAAATATATATTATGTCCATATTTAACACCATTTAACCGGTTTGAAAAATCTTAATAAATGTAACTAATATTACTCATATTTATATTTAAGAGTGGGGTTATCCCCAATTAACAAACATGTTTTATTTCCAAAAAATATACTCAATTATAATATATAGACCAAAATAACTATTCTCCACTTTGGACATCGTACATATTAACTTTTAGTCTTTGTCCCATGATAGGGGTAATTTGAATCCTTGATTAGCCAGGACTTCGATCGCCTTGGACCAAGTTAATACACTTTATCAACTTGCTCAAGCTAACTACTTTTGTGACCATATTAGCCAGATTGTTATCCGTTTCAATTTTCTGTACATCAACCTATTTTTCATAAATCAAGTCCCTTATAAAAGTTCCCCTAACAGAAATTTGTTTGGCCTGGTCCTGGAAAATAGGGTTCTTAATCAAGGTAATTCTTGACTAACTATCGAAATAGACTATAGGTGGTTTAGTAGTAACTTGAAGTTTGGATAAGAGTCCACCTAACCACATGGCCTCTTTTATGGCCTCAGCCTTAGTCGTGGACAAGGCAGTAATAGACTAGAGTCTAGATTTCCGACTTATAGCTCCACCATTTATAATGAAAATGTAAGTGTTAGTAGATTGTCTCCTATCTATGTCTCCACTTAATCTAAGTCCGTGTATCCTCTAAGGTCCAAGTCAACACAATCTAGACCATAGGTTATGCCTAAGCTCGTGGTTCCCTTTATTTATCTTGGGAGCCATTTGACTCCTAACCAATGAGCTTTTTCAAGGTGCACCATAAACTTAGATAGGACACTAATAGCGTAGGCTAAGTCCGGTTTGGTACAAGTCATGGCATACAAGATGGATCCTATTGCGTTAGCATAGGATACTTTTGACATTTCATCTTTTTAACATTATTAGAAGGGCATTGATCAACAGAAATTTTCATTTGGGTAGGCATAGGCATACTAGTAAGTTTAGCATCACTTATGTTAAACCCAACTAGTACCTTTTCGAGATAATGAGTTGGACACAAATGGACAATTTTCTTACTCACATCTCTACGTATCTACATACCAAGAATTTTCCTAGCCTCTCCCAAGTTTTTCATGTTAAAGTTTTTACTTAACATAGACTCAAGCTTAGTGATTTTAGAACTAAGTTTGCTAGCTAACATGTCATCAACATATATAAGCAGAAATGTAGCAGAGTTAGAACCAAGATTCTTATAATAAAAGGAATTGTCATGCATGCATCTATGGAACCCATATCTTATACGAAACTATCAAATTTTCTATACCATTGTCTAGGTAATTGTTTCAGTCCATAAAGGAATTTTTTCGAAAGGCACACATGGTCCTCTTTACCAGGCTCAATAAATCCCTTAGGTTGGGCCATGATAATTTGTTCTTGCAATTTCCCAAGCAAGAAAGCGGTTCTAGCATCCATTTTCTATGTGCGTATCAAAGCTAGTGTTCAGGGCCATCAAAATTTGAATAGTGGTGTGTTTGACTATAGGAGAGAAAATCTCCTTGGTAGTGCAAGCCCTCTCACTGACTCAACCCCTTAGCAGCTAAATGTCCTTTATTCCCAGGTTCTCCATTAGAGTCCAATGGCTCTTTAATCTTGAACACCCACTTACTACCAATTAACTTGTTTTCCTAAAGGTCTATGAATTAAGGTCCAAGTCTCATTCTGAGGTACAGGTAACAGTTGGCTGGGCACGGGTATCCGGGAAATAACCACTAGGTAATTAAAACAAACCTGATATTATTTATTATCAAAAAAAATAATACAAGATAATTTCCAAATGAAATTTTCCCTTTTAATCAAATACCCAAGTTCAAATCAATAAAACTGTCTATAATTTCTATTCCTCAAATTAGGATATAATTATACAAGTTTGCCTCCAACGCGCCTACACAAGGCGGGTGGCTAAAACCGGCAAATGACATCCTAATTTCCCGAATATAAATTCTCCGACAATTTTAACCTTTCATTTAGTTAAGACGCTCCAGCCTATTATTACTGATGAACTTACATAACTCAGTTACATCCTATAGTGGATATCGAATTTCATGGGACCATAATCCAACAAACTCCACCATAGTCTCATGAAATTAACTCTCAACGCTCCTTCAAAAATAGAGGCCATTTCGAAAACGAGTTTCACACCAAGAAACCAAACATGCTCACACAACAACATGGGCACAATCATGGCAATCAAGCAACATGAAATCCAAGCTAAACATGCAATTCACCTAGAATTCAAGTTAGCGAAATCAATTCATACATTGCATCATAAGACTCCACCATGAACAATATCCAAAAAAAATACCCCACATGAGCAAACAACTTGTGAACCATTAACCCAAACCAAAGGTATTTAAACATAACCTAAATACCAAACAAATGGTCAATTCAAGGTTCATTAGACCTATACCTTACACTTTTCCAAAAAACTAGAAAAGAAGGAATGAAACAATGATCCTAAGGGCATACAAGTCTCCAAAGACAACACAAGTCCACATATGGCTCAAAACATATCATGTTTTCCCAATTCTTGGCTAAAATTCAGCAAAACAACTCAAGGACACAATAATATGCAGAAAAATTCAGCACCTAAGTGTCAAAATCTGCAGTAAATCAGCAGCAAATAATATTGACAGCAACATAGTTACATACCATCATGTATGCAGTCCAAAACAGCAACAAATTCAACTTGAAACAATCCATAAACAACATGTTTATCATCACTTCAAGCAACAAGTACCAATACATTCAACTTGATTCCAACATAGCCTTAGAAAATACATGAGACATCAACATGGGGACCAATACAATAAATCACACATAGATTTTCCACAAGAACTCACAAGTTCTCTAAACCCTTTATAATGATCAACTATTTCACTTAGTTCACTCAAACATATGCAAGAAACGCCAATTCTCGCATACAAAGTCTAATCCAAACATGCAATGCTCTATCCACACACGAGATCCAAGATTGTGCAACTAGACATGCCTAACCTAAGAGTTGTCAATCCTAGGTTCAAGGCTTCCATTCCAACAAGTTCACAATCAACCTTAAGCATTAAACACATGTTAACCACTACAATCACATAGAACATTGAAAAAGGCACATAATTCAAGTTCTAAACAGCACAGTTAGCCACACAACAGCAGCACCTAAACCATGCCAGGGTGTTCAAACTAACACCAAAACGAAATCCAAACCAAGGACTCCCATCCGACCACCAATTGGGTCAGGCTCGAGCAATTTACCTCCGAAATTGCTCCACCAAAACAAGAATCTACACAAGATTCACAACTGATCATTCACGAGGCCAAACACGAGCGATTAACCTCGAACCACTCCACCAATCAGATGCACCTAGAGCTTTCTCACTTCAAGACAAATCGTTAGTCTCAAGGCATAAACATCTTTTCCACAACAAGAAACCACATGATGTTCAAACAACAACGAGAAATCCATGCTACCTAGGCCACCTAATCGAGTGTCCAAAACCAAGACACTTAAAACACATCTCAACTACCACGTAGGAGACAAACTAGGGCTTTAGACGCAGTCTGACGCTCAAACCAAATGACCATCTCCGATACTAGTCCAACCCGACTAGAGACAACCAAGGACTTCAAGAAGGTCCTAACCAATTAGACACTTCTAAGGTTCCAAAAAGAAAACCAAGTTTTCTCAACTATTCAGGGATATCCAATGTTCTACACCCAAGATAGTTGTCCTCCAACCATCTCTCAAGAAACATCTACCACGCACACCCCACTGCCTATTTAAATCCAAAACAGGCAGTAAAAGTCCTCAATCCAGGTCAAAACAAAGCATCCCACGTCTAAACCAGCACCCAGATCTAATTGTAAAGCCAAACCTAAATTTCTGATAGTGATTAAACATTTTTATTTTTCTTTCATATTGCACATATGTTCTTCCTTTTTCCGGACTTTTATCATACTACCACATACACAGCAATAGCCGAAAAATAACACTCAGATTTTTCAAAGAAACAAAAGCCCATTGATCATCTCAAAACAAGTGTTCTTATTAAAACCCATTTGGAAATTTTGACTCAAAAAATGTCACAAAAAAACAAGAAAGACCCTATTTCTGTAAACATTTTCTTGGTTCTTTCATTTCTCTCCAAGAAACAAAAAACATTCCAATTTTTCAAGAAAACCCTAGATCTGCAAATCAAGACAATCCAACACAAAACCACTTTCTGGTTCTATTTCATTTGTGTTTTCTTGCTCACCGTGAAACTGGACACCGAACCAAGGCTCTAATACCATTTGTTGTGAATTCGGGCCCTAAATCAGACCCGAACTCAACTCGAAAACAGGATCTTGTCCTAGCACTAAGCAACGAAAAACCCACGAACGAAACAATGCGGAAAGTAAACCAGAAACAACGAAAATGACAAAGAACACGTGATATACGTGGTTCGGCACCTCAGCGAGGTCCTTGTCCACGGGCCTCCGTTTTCAGAGGAGTCAAATCCACTATCAATAATTAGGGCTACAAACACAGACCAAGCATCGAGTCTAAAACGAAAACCATAACAGAGATTAAAGCAAGAAAACGAGAAAGAACAAGATGGAAGCCATCAACTAGCGAATACGGGCGAAGAGCAGCCTAGGGACCCAAGCCCTAGCCGGAATCGTTGAAGAAAACCTCGTTTGGGACCACGCATCGCCTTGAACCGAGCATCCCGAGCTCCAAGGTTCACCACCGTCTTCTTCTCCTTAATCTTCAGCCTCCTACCTTGAACTTCACGCTTTCTCTCGCTTCTCGACCTTTCTCACACTAGAAACGCCGTCTTTCTCCTCCATATTTTCTCCTCTCTCTCCTCTGCATTTTCTTTATAGAAAACCCCATAGAAATGCACCATTGCTCTCTCTCTCTCTCTCTGTAAAAGCAACCCCTCTTAATTTTTCATCCTTTTTTTTTACTGTAAATGACCCTTGAACAAAACTCTAACCAAAAGGGTAAATAATGCACAGGCAAGGCAGCTCAAATCAACGGCTGCTAATAAAACACGTGGCACGATCCTGAGGTACGGGTAACAGTTGGCTGGGCACGAGTATCCGGGAAATAACCACTGGGTAATTAAAACAGACCTGATATTATTTATTACCAAAAAAAAATAATACAAGATAATTTCCAAATCAAATTTCCCATTTTAATCAAATACCTAAGTTCAATTCAATAAAACTGTCTGTAATTTCTATTCCCCAAATTAGGATATAATTATACAAGTTTGCCTCCAACGAGCCTACTCAAGGCGGGTGGCTAAAACTGGCAAACGACCTCCTAATTTCCCGAATAGAAATTCTCCGACAATTTTAACCGTTCATTTAGTCAAGACGCTCCAGCCTATTATTACTGATGAACTTACATAACTCAGTTACATCTTATAGTGGATATCGAATTTCATGGGACCATAATCCAGCAGAGCGCATTCAAGCTAATAGCAATACTCATGCAGGATGGTTGTTTCCTTTTTAAGAATAGTGCTTTTGCGTGCCTCAATCTAAGTTATATTTTTTAAACCCTTTATTTTCAGTTTGTTTTCCTATATAATTGTTGTTTGTATTAAGTTGTCGATTCATGTTTGATGGAATTCTTAATAATGTTATATTGTATTTTCGGTTATGTAATCATTCATATTTTAATGTTAGTTCTTGATTTAAATATGGTAATATGTATTGTTTGTTTAATAAATATTTTATGTGATGAGTACTACCTAATATTTCAAACATAAATCTCACCCGTGATGGTAACACCCCTTGGCCAAGACTCCTCATATGAGTCATGCCAGTCTAGAGCATCACCTTCTAATGCTATACTAGCTAGCATCACCTTCATATCATCCGGTGTTCTATCAATTGCCAAATGCCTCTCACAATGATGCATGATGTGTTTTTTTACATCTATCAAAATTTAATATTAAACCATATTCACTAAACATATCTAAATTGAAGTTTAGGACGAGAGGGTATTGAAACACATGGACTAAGGGTACGTAAATTCATTTTCTGACTTAAATTTAATCAAATAAAATTGAGAGGTTGTGTGTTAACTATTCTAAAGAAAATGACAATTAAACTAAGGTATTCTACCTCTAAACAAGAAAGGTGTATGAAATTGGAACCTAGGCTTTCGAATCCATCATTAGCCAATTATTATTGCGTGAACTCTTAAATTTAGATTATTGATTGTCATGTTGGTAGTGATTTAGGCTACAAGCCTTAACGCACTAAGATGATGTTCTTAGTATCGCATATTGACTATATTTAACTGGAGCATAAGAAAAATAAGCTCTATCTAACGTATTGTTAATTATCACGTATTGACCCTATCTAACTAAAGTATAGGGAAGATAAGCTTTAATTAAGAGTTTGGTAAATACTATTGCTTAATTAATTAATTCAAAGGCTACAAGCAGAAAGAATTAATTGACAAATATCAACATCAACGATCAAGGGTTACAAATTCAATAATCATCTCAATTGAATAAACGATAAAAATATAATACTTCAAAGTATTTATCTCAAAATCAAGCAACTCATGTAACAAACAAATTATACCAAAGTTAAAAGTAATACAAAAGTAAAAAAGGCTAAGACTTTATTTAATTCTAGAGAGTAAGTTAGCTCTCCATTAAAGATGAACTAGTTAAGGAGGGGATGAATGAACCTATGTTGATCCTCAGGCTAAATTCGCTCTTGTTCCAAATTAACAAAAAAAAAGTAAATTAAAAAGCTCCGAGAGAGAGAGTTTTTGAGGCGGTGGAATTAATGCCCCCTAAAACAAAAACAGAGTTTGAAAATCCAAAAACAGAGGCTCCTTAAACGATACCCTGCTAGGTCCCTCTCAACCCTATCGGTGCTGGGCCTGCGTTGGTGGTTTAACAGTGGGCTGACGTTCGGGCTGGAAAAGATGGGCCTGCATTGGTGACTGAGGTTTGTGCGCGAGTGAAGTGAAGTTGGTGATGTCGGTGGGCTGGCGCTGGAGGTGGTGACGATGGCTTGTTGGTCAGCAGCGGGCCAAGCTTATGCATTCTTGTCCCGAATCTCGATTGACCTGATTTAATTGTTTATTTATTGAATTTGTCTTATTTGTACCAAATTTGACAATTTTTAAGATTTTAATCTTCGAACCAATCAAGTACAAAACAATCAAAAAAATGCGTAAATATAAGACGCATCAATGCAACCATCCATCCACACCTCTACCATTAAACTTTAGAAAATCAATCTTTAGTTAATCAGGTCGGGGCTTGATAATTACCTTGCGGAAAGTCCCCTGCCACTGTCGGTGTGTGGATCGGGAGGTCACTGCCACGCTGTGGCTTGGTAGCTGCCGATGGAGTAGTTCGCTCATGAAACAGGTTTGCTAGACCTTCCATTTGCACCGCAAGTCCATTAACAACTTGCTGAATCTCAGACATCAATCGGTCTAAGGAAGTGCATCGCCTGATCGATAGCTTCCTCAAGATCCCTCATCGTTATCTGTGATCGAGTCCCATCCGCCATTGCCGATTGCCAATCCGAGCTGGAAAAAGCCATTAGCCAGTGAACGATAGCTAAGATACTAATAGTATCTCAAGAGCTCACAATCAACAACCCAAGCTCAATTACTCAACTCAAGAACTCAGAATCACAATTGATAATGAAAATTGGAAAAATGGAAGTATTGTATTGATTTCTATATATGTATAAGTATATCTAAATACAATTAGGATTCAAGGCAAGAAAGTTTTAAATTCAAAATTTAAAGAACCAAATTCAAAAGATACAAAGATTCAGCAAGAGCTAAGGATTTGATTTTTTTTTTTTTTTTTTTTTTGAAAAAATTTAAATTTGGATACAAATTCTTATTTATTCATTTATTTATTTATTTATCTTATTGACTTCAAGTCACAACATTAAAGTACAAAAATCATGAAATTTTATCATATTTATAAATTTTAAATTGGGCCAAAGAAAATCTAAGCCCAAATGACTTCTAAGTCAAATTTAAGCCCAAAATGACTTCTATGTCAAACTGTAAAGAGTAAATGATTTCCAAGTCGTACTTAAGCCCAAAATGACTTCTAAGTCAAACCCAAAGTCCCACTAGCTTTAAAGTCAAACTAAAAGGCTAAATGGCTCTAGGGTCAAACCTAACATCAAACCTTAAATCCACGGACTTACAAGTTGAACTAAAAAATAATGACTTCTAAGTCAAAGTCAAAACCCAAAAAGTTGTAGGACTAACGTTTAAAAAAAAAAAAAAAAAAAAAGACTTATATACCTTTTAAAGTAATTCGAGCATGGTCTTGCAAAGTGGATCCTGTGGCTCAAAAATTGAAGCCTCTTCCTCTATGAATAGGGGACCTCTTGCTGTAAAAGGGCAAGAACATAAAAAAAATTTCAAAGAAAGGATCAGAAGGATAAAAAAAAATAAAAAAAAAGAACAACATTGATGGAGATTTGTCAGTGCTTTGATACCACTTGTTGTGAATTCAGATACCAATAGTTGGGGCTCCGGGCCTAAATCCGACCCGAACTCAATCAAAAAATCGGATCTTGTCCAAATACTAAGCAGTAAAAACCCACAATTGAAACAATGCAGAAATTAACCAGAAAATGTAAAAGCAACTAAGAACACGTGATATACGTGGCTCGGCACCTCAAAACGAGGTCCTAGTTCAAGGGCCTCCATTTTCAGAGGAGTCAAATCCACTATCAGTAATTTAGGGTCATAATCACAGATGAGCTTGAAGACAACAACAACAACAGACCCAGTGCTTCAAGGGCTCCTGCAGAAGCGGGGTCTTGGGGTGAGAGGGGGGGGGGGGGGGGGGGGGGGGAGTTGATGTACGCAACCTTTCCCCTTCAGGATGTTAAACCTGAAGAGAGGCTGTTTCCAAGGACCCCCAACCTGAGAGTCATGCCATCATCGCATCGTAGCGACCTGTGAGCAAAAGGGGGCAACAATGCATTAGAGCAGGACAAAGCATAAAGTGAGTATTACGAAACATAACGCTCTAGAGGAGACTTCAAGGCAATATCATGCGCCACACGGCATGCAAATAAGCAAGTAAGCAAGTAAACAGATAGACGATTAGGTGCACCCTAATAGGTACTATACCTAGGAACACTAGCATAGCAGAATAAGCAGCGGTATGAGACCGCTACATCTACTACTCCTATGATAGTCCTCCATCTTGCTCTATCTCTATCACATGCCATCTATCTCTATCACAGATGAGCATGAAGACAAACAGGAAAAAAAAAAAAAAAAAGAGAGAGAGATTAAAGCAAGAAACGGAGAAAGAATAAGAGAAAACCATAACCAAGCGATATGAGCGAAGAACAGCCTTGAGATCCAAATCCTAGCTAGATCCTTAAAGAATACATCATCAGAGACTACGCCTTCAAGTCACCACCTTGAACCGAGCACCCTGAGTTCTCGAGTTTTACCACCATCTTCTTCTATTTCTTCATCAACTCATCATCCTCCATCTACAAGCTTATAGGCTCTTTCTCTCTCTATGTAGCATCTTAGAGAACCCAACAAATTGGCTCATTTTGCTCACACCATTTCTCATTCTCTCTCTTCTCTGCATTTTTCGTTTTCTGCAGAGAAAACCCAACAGTGGGTTTCACCATTTTTAGCTCTCTATTACCATCTTACAAACCCTAAACAATAAAGGGTTAATACAAAGCAAAGTGCAACATCACATATCAACGGCTGAGATAAGGACATGTGGCACAATCTAAGCAAATCCATGGGACAGCTAGCACAGGAAACCAAGTCAGGTAATACCCAACAGGTGCAATATCAAAACAAGTTAGTATTTTATTACTTAAAATAATACTAGATACTTTCCAAAATAAATTACCCATTTTAAACAAACCTGATTATAAAATCAAGGTTTATTAACCTCAAAGGTCCATGTATTTTATTCAATGTATTAATTTAGTCCTTATACTTTTAATTGTATCAATTTAGTTCTTGTAGAATAAAAATTGTGTCAATTTGGTCCCTAAAGTTAAATTTACGTTAGGTTGTTAATGAAATTTTTAATACTTCAGCCATGGATTAAATTAAGTTGAGTCAATTGGTCGATTTGTATTGGATTACTTGCATCTAACATGATTTTGAGGGTAAAATTTATGTCAGTATTGAATTTAAATTTGACCAAAGTGCTAAATTGGGACAATATAGATGTAGATAAAATAAATTGACACAATATAAATTTTAGAGAGACTAAATTGACACAACTAAAAGCACAAGGACTAAATTGACAGAATAAAAAAAGTACAAGGACCTTTGGCAAAAATAACCCTAAAACAATAAAATCGTCCATAATTTCTATTCCCCAAATTAGGATATGATTGTCCATGTTTGCCTCCAACGAGCCTAAACAAGGCAGATGGTTAAAACCGGCTGCCGACATCCTAATTTTTTGAAAAGAAATTCTCATACAATTTCAACATTTATTTTAGTCATGACGCTCCAGTCTATTATTGTTGTTGGAGGTCCTCGGAAACAGCCTTCCTTCAGGGCAGCACCCTAAAGGGGGAAGACTGCGTATATCCATCCCCCCAAGACCCTGCTTAAGCAGGAGCCCTTGTGGCACTGAGACTGTTGTTGTTGTTGTTGTGCTTCAGTCTATTATTACTGATGAACTTACGAAACTAAGTTACATCCTACAGTGGATATGCAAATTTCATGGGACCATAATCCAACAAGATCGAATCAAAGGAATTTATTTCTTTTTATCTTGTAAAGAGTATTATAGAGATTGTACCCACACATTATCAGTACAATTTATTTTAATGTAATTTGTGCATTTATTTTGCGTCTTTTCCATAGATTCAGAATCCGGGTTCACACCGATGTCTTTTGATTTTTTTTAAAACATGTTACCAATATATGGCCCTACTTGATTTTGTTTTTCCAAACATCATTATGAAGTATTTTTGTGCAAGAAAATGTTACATGTAAAGATTTGTTCTTTTACTTGAGTTATTTACGCCATTGGTCCTTCGTGTTTATAGTTTTGTTCAAATTAGTTCCTCGTCTTTTATATTGTTCAAATTAGTCCCTCAGTTTCTTAAATTTGTGGAAATTAGTACCTTATCTTCTCTTTTGTTAAAAATGGTCTCTCATGTTTTATTTTATGATAAAATTTATCTCTCGTGTTTTTAGTTTTTACCTAATTTTCATCACAATATGGGGGACTAGTTTTGTTATAAAACAAAACACGAGGGACCGTTTTGAATAAAAGAAAAGATAAAGGACTAATTTAAACAAACATAAAAAAAGTTGAGAAACTAATTTGAATAAAATAAAAGATAAGAGACAAATTTGAAAAAGTTTAAAAAGATAAGAGACCAATGGTGTAAATAATTTGGTATTAGGTTTTAGGTTAAAAAATTTGGGAAAGGGGGGAGGGCAATCTTACGGTATAGACCCTCACCCCCTCCTTTAATCTTTTTCCGACCCCACTTTCATTAAACCAACTCATTTGGACCATTTTGCCCTTTCATTCTCTTCTCTCCCGTCCCCCCTCATTTAACGTAAATAGTAACTTTTTTACTTTTTGTCAGTATTCTCTCTCTCCCTTCTCTTCCCTCCTGTCCATTCTCTCTCTCCTCCAAAATTTGTTTTGCAAGACATTTTCTCTCTCCTCTAACTTCGATCCCGTTCATTCTCTCTCTCCTCTAACTTCTTCTTCGAGACTCGTTCCCTCCCGTTGTGACCCTCTGGCTGCTCTATCTTTCGCAAGACGTGTTCGTTCGGTGATTTCGTCAGTTTGCTCGCTTCATCCTTGCTCTCTTAGTCGATCTAGGGTTTAATCACCATTTCTGAAGGTGAACACCGATTTTCGAAATTAGTGCATGTTTGGATGTGTGGTGGTTGGGTGTTGGGGGTTTTTTAGGAAAATTTATATGCGTTTGTTTCGTGTGTTGCATTGGTCTAGTATTGGTTAGGGTTTATTTTGGGGTTTAGGGTTTTGCTCTTAGTGGCTTTGTGAGTAAGGGTTAGTGTATTTTGAGTGAAGTTTCCACTTAGTTTGGTTATTTGACTGCTGACAGACGGTGTATGATTGATGATACACGGTGTGTGAGTGTTGAAATACGGTGTATGATGAATCACACACCGTGTGTGAAGAATCATACACCATGTATCATTATCACACACCGTGTGTGATTCATCATACACCGTGTGTGAAGAATCATACACCGTGTATCATTATCACACGCCGGGTATGATGAATCACACACGGTGTATGATGAACAATACTCAGTATTTGAATGCTGATAGAGGGAGTAAATGGGATTATTATGTTATATTCAACTTTAATGTTGGGTTTTGTGATTGTTGTTTTTCTTTTATTTTATATGGCATTAAAGACTCGCAAGAGGAGCCGAGAAGAATAAGAGGTTGATTACATTTTCCTCAGGAGTAGCTGGAGATTCCTACAGGTCAACCAAATAGGAATATCAACAAAGGTTGTATCTGAGATTAGGAAAATCTTGAAGGACGACGATTCAAAGGTTTGACACAGTATCCATATGAATTATGTTGACTTGGAACTATTACATTTATGATCCTTTTTTAACTAAAAGTGTTGTGCATTATAGCTTGTCCTTTTTTCAAAATACAATGTCAGGCATCTGCTTGAGTTGCGTGAGAGTAATGTCGGCTTTTGGTATAGTTTGATTCACGCTGTTCTTCTCCACCAAGTTACCAATCTGAATCCCGAGGAGGTTTCATTTTTGTTTGGTGGGAAGAAGCTGAGATTTGGTAAGCGGGAATTTTGTATTCTAACCAGATTGAAATATGCCGGTTTGAAAGATATAAACAGTGGTTCAAATAAGTTGATTGCCAAGTATGGCATGAAGGGGAGGATGAGTATGCAGCAACTACTAGAAGCATGCAGTAACTGCCCCATTATGGAGGACTAGGTTAAGCTTGCTGTGGCGTTCTTAGTTGAGGATTTTCTATTTGCCAAACATAAAAGAACAGTGATTGGTTCCAAAACCCTGGCCATTGTGGATGATGTGGATGCATTTAACAGAGTTGCTTGGGGATCCTTGAGCTGGAAGTTCTTGGTGTGGAAACTGAAGAATTTCATCGCAAAAAAGCAACAGATTTTGAAAAAGACGTACTCCGTCCACGGTTTCTACGATGTGGTTTCCATATTTGCCATGGAAACTATTCCAGAACTGGCCAAAATTGGGGTGGTGAGGATTGGGAATCGGTCGTTTGGACGGATCCTTTACTGGACCATGGGTAAAAAGGTTTAATACACCGCTCTGTTTTCAACAGTATTTGATCAGGTAATAATACATACTTTTGTTACTATTTTACTATTAGTTGTTTGATATCAGTTGCATTAGAATTATTATTTGTACTTTTACTAACGTTCATAAGATGTATTTTGTTTTGATCAACATTTGAATGCCAAACCGATTAGATTGATGAGTGCGGAAGCCAATTAGCCTAATCTACAAGGTATTCCCAGTGATGTGGATGGTGAAGTGGAAGTTGAAACTGAAGATATGGCAATGCCAACAGATCTTAACTTGAATGCAGAACCATTGGCAATAGAACACTCCTTGCACACATCCCATGATGAACCATCTACTATGACATTAGATTTGACATTTCAATCGGTATTCACAATTCGTTTTGTGTTTATACAATTGCATTTGTTCTTTTAAGTACCAGATTAGTTAAATTTAGGTTTATGACGTTCTAAAGGACATGCTGTAGGTTATTGCGAGACTTAAAGCGATGGAGAAAAAAAATGGAATGCATGCGGCATATAAATCTGCAATTTGAAAGCAAAATTGAAGCACAACAACGACAGCTTCAGTTAAATAAAAGCATTATTCTAGCCCAAAAGGATCAATTGCAAGCATATGAAAAAAGGCTTGAAGCGTAGGAGGCTAAGATTAAGGAGCTTTCAGTCCTGTTGCCGCATGTTGTAACTCCGCATCATGATCCATCACCTTTATCCCCTCCATCCCCTGTTGAAACTTCACAACAAGCAATTATTCTTGCTACTCCACAGACTATGTAAGACACTACGGATCTTTGTTATTGTCCCAATTTAGTGAGTATGTTTTCCGGCATGTTGAAGGTCATTCACTTTGATATTTGATCTGCCAACCCAGGGATGACGAAAATGTCTTCAAGCCACCCATGTTAACATCAAATTTGGAGTATGAAGCTAGATTAATGACATGTTCCAAGACCCTATGAAAATTGGGACACTAGAGGAGGGACCCCCAGCCAAACCCAAAGTATCAAGGTGATCAATGGACTGCTGAGGGTAAGAATAAATAGCAAAGGAAGACGCCTCTTCTACTAGAATCGGTTCTGCCCTTTGATCCATTCCAACCCCCCTCCAAAGCACAGAAAAAGGAATTCGAAAATTTTTACAAAAGTTTCCATGCAAAAGTTAAAAGTGAGTGTGTAATAACACTATGCTTCTCGCTAATCAGTAGGAAAATATTTTTATATTGCAATTTTTATATTGGATGCCTATATATCATGCTTCTTATTGTACATTATAGAGATGTGAAGACTCCCCTCCTATCACCTGATAATTGACGAATGGATTTCACTATTTTGACTGCTAGTACGGGCAAATTTTGGTATCAGTTGAAGAACAACAACATCTGGCTTACCGACAAGATATGTTTGCTAAATTTTCATTTGGTATATGACTGTTGTAAATGGTGTAGTATCATTTTCTGTCATACACCGTGTATAATTGGTGTAAATAGTGTATTATCATTTTTGTTGGTTTATTCCTGTTAATTTCTGGTATATGATCAACCATACACCGTCTATGATTGTTGTAAATAGTATAATATTATTTTATGATGGTGTGTTAATAATCATTAATGGTGTATGATTGGTGTAAATGGTGTATTATCATTTTATAATGGTGTGTTTCAAGTCATTAATGATGTATGATCAATCATACACCGTGTATGATTGGTGTAAATGATCTAATATCATTTTCTGTTAGTGTGTTTCAAGTCTTTAATATTGTATGATCAATTATATACCGTGTATTATTGTTGTAAATGATGTAATATCATTTTCTGTTGGTGTGTTTCAAGTTATTAATGGGGTACGATCAATCACACACTGTGTATGATTGGTATAAATGGTGTATTATTATTTCATGATGTGTGCTACTAATCATTAATGGTGTATGATCAATCATACACCGTGTATGATTGTCGTAAATGGTGTAATATCATTTCCTGTTGTTGTGTTTTAAGTCATTAATGGTGTATGATCAATACACCATGTATGATTGGTGTAAATGGTGTAATATCATTTTCTGTTGGTGTGATTCAAGTTATTAATTGTGTATGATTAATCATACATCGTGTATGATTGGTGTAAATGATGTATTATCATTTTATGAGAGTGTGTTAGTAATCATTAATGATGTATGATCAATCATACACCGTGTATGATTGGTGTAAATGGTGTATTATCTTTTTGTGTTAGTTTGTTTCAAGTCATTAATGGTGTATGATCAATCATTCACCGTGTATGATTGGTGTAAATGGTGTAAGATCATTTTCTGTTCGTGTGTTTCAAGTCATTAATGGTGTATTATTAATCATAACACCGTGTATGATTCGTATAAATGGTGTATTATCATTTTATGATGGTGTGTTACAAATCATTAATGGTGTATAATCAATCATACACCGTGTATGATTGGTGTAAATGATGTATTATTATTTTGTGTTGGTGTGTATCAAGCCATTAATGGTGTATGATCAATCATACACTGTGTATAATTGGTGTAAATAGTCTAATATTATTTTATGTTAGTGTGTTTCAAGTCATTAATGGTATATGATTAATCATACACCGTGTATGATTGGTGTAAATGGTATATTATCATTTTATGATGGTGTGTTACTAATCATGCACTGTGTATGATCAATCATACACCGTGTATGATTGGTGTAAATGGTGTAATATCATTTTCTGTTGGTATGTTTCAAGTCATTAATGGTGTGTGATCAATCATACGCGGTGTATGATTGGTGTAAATGGTGTAATATCATTTTCTGTTGGTTGTTTCAAGTCATTAATGGTGTATGATCAATCATACACAGTGTATTATTGGTGTAAATGGTGTATTATCATTTTATAATGGTGTGTTACTAATCATTAATGGTGTGCATGATCAATAGATGTGCCATTGTGGAGGCTTCCAGCTTCGTCAGTATCACTTCACTGTGATAGTCAAGCTGCAATTGCTGTGGTGAAGAACAAAGTTTATAATGGCAAGAGAAGACACATTCGTCTCAGGCATAAGATCGTGAAGGATCTTTTAGAAAGTGGAGTGATATCACTGGACTATGTAAAGTCAGAAAAGAATCTTGCGGATCCGTTGACAAAAGGCCTTTGTCGTAAAATGGTTGTAGAAACATCGAGGGGGATAAGATTAAAGTCTATATATGGATAAATTGTGATGTATCCAACCTGATTTTAACAAGTTCAATGTAAAAAGTCAAGGTTTTATTCTAGAAATGCACTGTGTTTTATGTTGTACCTCCCTATGGTGTGATAGTACGGAAACGGGTGCATAGTCATATGTTTAGTGGTGTAAGCAAGGCTTGCACTTGATGGACACTGTTTGTATGTTATCAAGGGGTGAAGTTGAGCTTTAGCTCTTAATGGACCCATATCTATATGTTTGGTGGTGTGCGGTAACATATACTTGATGGGATCCACCTATGTGGGTGTGGGAGTGTGGCCGCTCCCTATGAAGGTTTAAGACTTGCCTTCTAGAGCGCCTATGAATATCTAAGACGAGTGCATGGCCGAAAAAATGCGCCAAATTGCAGGAGTTGCCGAGATCTGGAGTTTGATATGTGTCTAAGTGGAAGATCACACAACCCCTTGTGAGGTTCAAGACGAAAGTCACCTTGTAAGATGTTGGTCTTAAACTTGGGTTAAGTAGGTGACGATTCAAGTCACAAGACATCGGCACTGAAAAACTAAACTCCCTTTGCCCAAATCTTTCTTTTTCTATTCTTGTATCCTTTGTGGGGGATTATTGAAAAAATGATACAAGAAAAATAGGATAAAAATAACAATAACAAGTAAGGTAGCAAGCACTCATACCCAGATCCCATATAGACACAAGATGGGGGGGTTTTTGGTTTATATATGATTATGTAAAAATTTTCCTTTGAATTAATTTATGGATGAGAGTATGGACACCACACGTGGGCGCGCCGCCCTCCCACCGTGCCGTGCTCCGGTGAGGGTGTGGGTGTGGGTGTGGGTTATATTTTTACAAACGGGTACAATTATTTTCCAGAAAAATCAGTCTTTTACCGTTTCGTCTTTAACGTTCAGATTGAAAATTGGTTGCCAGATTTCAGTTCCTTGTATCACGCTAACTGCCAACGTCCATAATTCATCCATGTTTTTAAGGATTCGGTTGATACTCCAGCCGCATGGTTTTAGCATTCCGCTACAACTTTCGTTGCTATATATTGAGGTACCAGCTACTCAATTACAACATAACAAAAACAATCATCTCTTCTCAGTTTTTCATTCCTCACGTTCTTCTCCCTCTTGAACATTTGGGCAAAGTACTCAGGCTCTCCTACCCGGCTATTAACGAGTGCACGTTAATAGTCGAATCGTGTTAATCCTGGAGGACGACCGCTGAATCTACTGTTTGCACCGGAGCAACGGCAAAATCGTTTTTTAGCACAGTGGTAATCCCACGACACGGTATCTTCGGTACTCTAATTAATCTCTCCAATTTGGTGTTGTTTGATTGCTGTGTTTAGGTATTTTGGAAAACTTATCGCTGCCGTTTTCAGTTTTTCTTTTGCTGCGTTTTTTTTTTTGTTGGATTCTTTACCTGCAATTTAACCATATTTTACTGCAACAGTTTTACCAAAATTTACAGCAAATTTTACAGCTCGTTATCACTGTGTCATCTCTGCTCTTTTCACTGAAATTCTACTAATTTTTACCTCTTATTTATACTGGTATTTTCTGCAGTATTTGTTGGTAATCTTGCTGTTTCTATCGCTACTGTTCGTTCTATTTTATTAACAATCTAAAAGACAATTTATAACTACTATATCTAAACCTGGCAACCAAATTACCTCTTCCCGACATGTCTAATGTTGAATCACTTGGCGGGAAAAATTATAAAAGGTGGTCTCAGAAAATCGTGTTTTTCCTTCAACAAGTTTGTATCTATTACGTACTCTATGGAAAAAAGGAACCTGACGGTGAAACTGCGAAAAAAGCTTATCAAGAAAAATTCACTGTAGACTATCAGACTTGTAGAGGAAATTTGTTACATTGTACGAGTGACGGTCTTTTTGATATTTATGTAAAATTAGAATCATCAAAAGAAATATGGGATTTTCTAAAGAAAAAATATGGAGGTGATGATGCAGGGACTAGAAAATATGCTGTTAGTAAGTGGCTAGATTTCAAATTCATGGACAATAAACCGATAATTGATCAAGTCCATGAATATGAAACATAGTAACTACTCCATTGTCAGAAGGTCTTAAATTTTGTGAAATTATACAAGCATATGTTTTAATTGAAAAACATTTGCCTTCCTGGAAGGATTATAGAAACCTACTTATGCATAAAAAGAAGGACCTGACATTAGAAGAGTTAGTAAACCACTTGGAGATTGAAGAAGAGAATAGACTTAAGGACAGGAGGTATTTATAGTCAGATTTTTCTAAGGCTAACATTGTAGAAGCGAGGACCAGTGCATCTGACAAGTTTAAAAATAAAGGAAAGAAGCATTATTCATGTTTCAAACCTGGTGGAAAAATTCAAAAATCAAACAGCAAATTTCTCGAAGATTGCTATCATTGTGAAAAACGTGGACATATGGCCAGGGATTGCAGAATAAAAAAGAACCAGTCTAAGGATCCAAAGCATAAAACTCATCTTGTAGAAACAGAGAACATTATAGTTGTTGTCTCAGAGGTGAACCTGGCGAACAATATGACTGAATGGATCATGGACACCGGGGCTACCAGGCATATTTGCACAAACCGAAGTATGCTCCAAGAATACCAGAAATTGACCGATGGGGAAGTAGTCTTTATGGGCAATTCTGCGGAAGCACCTATCCTCGGAAAAGGGAAGATCTCTTTAAAACTCACTTCTGCAAAATTTCTTACTTTAACGAATGTGCTGCATGTGTCTGAAATGCGTAGGAATCTGATCTTGAGTAGTCTCTTGATTAAAGCTGGTTTGAAATTGTCATTTGATTCAGATAAACTAGTCCTAACTAGGAATGGTGAATTTGTGGGCAAAGGTTTTTGTAATGCTGGTCTATTTGTCCTTGATGCGGTTTCCATAAATAATAATGCTTGTACATCTTCTGCTTATATCGTCGAATCTCTTGAATTGTGGCATGCTCGCTTAGGACATATAAATGTTGAGTCAGTTAAACGACTTAAGAAGATAAATATGATTCCTAATTTCAGTAACACCAACTTTAATAAATGTGAAGTATGTGTAGAAGCTAAATATGCTAAAAAACCCTTTAAGTCCATCGAGAGACAATATGAACTTCTTGAACTAATTCACAATGACATAGGAGACTTTAAAATTCAAATGAGTAGAGGAGGAAAAAGATACTACATGACCTTTATAGATGATCATTCTAGATACTCAATGGTATATCTCCTGAGTACTAAAAATGAAGCCGAAGAAATGTTTTTGAAATATAAAGACGAAGTAGAAAATCAACTAGGGAGGAAAATAAAAAGAGTTAAGTCCGATAGAGGAGGAGAATGTGATCCAACTTCTCTAGAAAAATTTTGTGAGGAAAATGGAATAATACATGAGCGAAGCCCTCCTTACTGTCCTCAATCTAACGGCATTGCTGAAAGGAAAAATAGAACTTTAAAGATTATGATGGCCGGTTAGGTCCGATCCTAGACCAAAATGGCCAGTCTGGACTGCTTTGTTCACCCTTAACCATGAAAACCTAACCACCAAAATGAATGAAGCCTCCTTAAAAATTGAAGCCTATAAAACTTAATAATAGTTCAAAATCTACTTTTTACAATAACTTTTATGAAATAGTAGAATTTGAGAGTCGGTTCCGAAAATAATGCTAAGAAATAAAAAAAATAATGTTGAATTTTTTTTTTTTCAGATCTAATGTTGAACCGCGTTTACTAAAAGCGGCTATGATAAACCGCGCGAAGATAACGCATTTAAAATAATAATAAAACGCGTCTAATAAAAATGTTTTATTTCAAATATAACTGCGTTGTATACACGTGGTTTACATAAGACTAAACCACGTTTATAGAACGCCGTTTACCACTAAACCGCGTTTAGTAAATGCGGTTTACCGACAGCAAACCCAAACATCGTTTTCATTACTCGTAGTTACCATTATGCCGCAATTCGTGATGATCGTCACATTGATCACATGTCTCTCTCGATGAAACTCCAACATCATAAGTGAAGATGATAGAAAATCTAGCAAAGTTATCAAAAAAAAGCTATTAATTCAGTAGTGGTCAAATAGCTCCAACAATGGTACTTGAAAGATCTCCGGCATATTAGCGGCGGTGGACGACTTGACCGACGGTGGGCTAACAAGAAAGAGGTAGAGAGACGGTGAGAGCCGGGAAGAGGGGTACGTGTGAGTGAATGGGCCGGGAAGGGGGAACGGGAGGCTTTAGACCCTCAAAAAACCGTGTCCTTGCGACGGGGTTGACTTCGAAATAAACCGCGTGCGTTTCACTGCTAAACCGCGTGAACAAGACACGGTTTTGAATTGTACAGGGATTAAATTGTCACAATTAAAAGTATAGGGACTATATTGACATAATGGATAAAGTGTAAGGACTTTTGACATAAATAAAACATATTTATATTTGTATTATATATTTTAAAATAAATTATTTAGCAATACTTGATATTTAATGTATTAATTTTTTATTTATAAACTTTATAAAAAATAAATTTTTTTATTCATAAGTCTATGGAGTATAACCGCATGGACAAGGCGCGGTTTTGCAGTATAACCGCATGAACAAGACGCGGTTTATGTTATATATAACCGTGTCTTGGTGACCCGGTTTATGGTTAAAAATGCAACGCGGTTTTTTGTGACTTTAAACGGGTTTTTTTTTTGACGCGGTTCAAAATTAGATCTGAAAATATTTTTTTTTCAGCATTATTTTTTTTATTTTTTTATTTTTAGTATTATTTTCGGAACCGACTCAGAATTTGAACCATTATTAAATTAAATTAATAAATAAAATTTTAAACATTTAAATTTATAATATTTTTATAACTATAATAAATTAAATTAAATTAAATTATTTATTAAATATTTAACTTAAGTTATTTATACACAAATTTGATTCATAATTATAATAAATTAAATTATTTACTAAATATTTAACTTAAATTATTTATCAACTAAAAGAGAATGGTGTAAAGATTTTAGCCTCATTTAAAATAAAAGTTTTAAAAATGTAACTTTAAATAATAAAACCAAATAAAATGAAAAAAAAAGTATAATACTTATCCCATTAGTCATTACTTCCTTTTCACACCATGCCAAACATGTCCTTACCGTGTTCGTTCTTGCTCTCAATATCCTCTTGCTACCCTCACTCGACTGCAAAACTTCACATACTCACATTCAACAAAAATGGCACTCATCATCAATCAACCCCTTGCTTCTCCCAATTTCACTTCAATTTGCAGAAGCCCCACTTCTTCTCAATTCTTCTCTAGTCATCCCAAGTTCTTCGATCTCTCTTCTAAATTCAAATCTTTCTCTCTCTTTTCAATCCCTCCCCCCTCCCCTTCCTCCTCCTCCTCCTCCTCCTCTCTCTCTCCTCCCTCCATTTTCCTCCCTTTCCTCGACGAAAAAGAAGAAGACGAAAATGAAGAAGAAGAAGAAGAAGAAGAAGAAGAAGAAGACGACGACGAAGACGAAGAAGAAGAAAATGGAGGAAAAGATTGCCCAGATGACCCAATTTATAGGTTCTTCAAATCCCGTAACTCAACCAGAGATTCAGTTCGAGAATCCAAATTATCCCTTCAAAAGAATCGCCGAACCACTTGGCACCTTGCGGAAACGACTGACTTTTTGGAAGAACCCAAAGAAGGATTTGAATTTGACCTCGGAGAATCAAAATTGGGCGAAAATGGTGAAGTGCGTACTGATGAATCAAACTCTACTTCTAAAATTGAGGGCGTTACAGGTGAAGGTATTGAAATTGCGAGGAGTTTGGGGGATGATTCGAAATTGGGATTTGAATTCGAGCTAGGAGATTCAAAATTGAGCAAAAATGGCGAACTAGGTTGCGATGAATCAAACCCTAATTGCAAAATTGAGGGGGTTGTGGGTGAAATCATTGAAATTGCGAGGAATTTGGGGGAAAATTCGACGTTGGGAGAGGAATTGGTGGGGTTTGAGGGGAGAGTAGGGGAGAGAGAGTGTATTGAGGTACTGGGTTTGATGAGTGAAGAAAGGTTGATGAGGAGCTGCTTGTATTTCTATGAATGGATGGGGTTGCAGGAGCCGCCATTGTTGACTCCTAGAGCTTGCTCAGTGGTTTTCCCAACGTTGGGGCGGGCCGGGATGGGGGATAAGTTGGTGGTTCTGTGGAGGAATTTGCCAGTGGGGCAGGTTTTTAGGGATGTAAGAGTTTACAATGCTGCATTGTCCGGTTTGTTGTTCAGTGGAAGGTATATTTGGTTTTGTCCCCTCTTTGCCTAGAATATGTGAAAATTTCTCTGGGTCTTAGGTTTGTTTAACATAGTTGGCATATATAAAATTATGTATAAGTCCAAGCAAGGTTTTGTCCTAAAACCAATTGATATTAGATAGAGAAGCCCAAATTTATATGTTGGTATTTTCTTTCTCATGGCTCAACATGGGATTTTTGCTATATTTGCGCATGTAGTCCTTCAAGTTTTGGTTCATTTTCACATTGGCATTATGGTCATGGTCATAGTGTGTTGGAGTGAAGTATCATCGACACAAAATAACACATTGCACCAATCAAATAAACAACAACAACAACCATCCCAGTGCCACAAGGATGCACCAATAAAATAACATAACTGTTAAGTCTATCCCTTAAGGAATGGCTTGATGTTTTGTTCTTCTGGTGGGTTTATTGTGTTTAATATTGATCTCAAGTTATTGGAATCCGATGATTCTCAACAGTATGTATCTTGGCTTTCCTAGTGAAGCTTAGTCTAGTGGCAAAACGCTATCTAGAGAGGATGGGGATTCAAATTCTGTAATGCCCTAGCAACTTAATCCTAAAAATTTGCTCAAATTCAGTTGTTATTGATCAAATTGATCTCCAAATAGGAAGAGTAAGTGAATTTGGTGAAAATTAGGAATTCCCACATCCGGCAACAACAGTCCCATTGCCACAAGGGTTTGTTTTTTTTTTTTTTTTTTTTTGGGGGGGTGTATGCAGCCTTCCCCCTTTTAGAGTACTACCTTGAAGGGAAGTTATTTCCGAGGACCCCCAACCTGAGGAGCGTGTCATCATGGAAGCATAGTAGCTTGGAAGCATAGGAGCAACATAGTATTGGAGCAATACATAGCACAAGCCAAGCATTACGAAGTAAAACTCAAAGGAAGGTAATTGCAGGCAAATAGTCAGCAAGTACGCAAGTGCTCAAGTATACAGATAAGCAAATAAGTGCTCCAAAGAGGAAGTCAAGACGCTTAGAAACACTAGTGCAAGCAATAAAAGATGCGCTACTCTAAGCCACTACATCGGCTACCCCTATGCGAGCACTCCACCGAGCTCTGTCTAAGACCATCTCCTCCCGTCGGTTTAGGTGGGTGAGGTCCTGTCTGATTGTCTCTATCCATCTCTTCTTTGGCCTACCTCTTCCTCTCCTACCTAGCGTAATATGGGGCTGTTCGTATCTCCTGACTGGAACAGTGGACGGTCTCCTCCTAACATGACAGAACCACCTCAAACGTTGCTCCCTTAATTTATCCTCAATCGATGCCACTCCTAATTTGCCTCTTATGACGTCATTTCTGATCCTATCCTTCCTTGTTTGTCCGCACATCCACCGTAGCATTTTCATCTCCGCCACCTTCATCTTCTGTGTATGATGTTGTTTCATTGGCCAACACTCTGCCTTGTAAGACATAGGCGATCTCACTACTGTCCTGTAGTAATTCCCCTTTAGCTTTAATGGGATTTTCTGTCGCAAAGTACTGCGGAGGCCATCCTTCATTTATGCCAGCCTACTTTAATCCAGTTGTTGACATCCTCGTCCACTTCGCCATTCTGCTGAACCATGGAACCCAAGTATCTGAAACTCTCTTTTCTCTGTATGGTCTCAGATCCTATGCTGACGTCTTCTATGTTAGTCATGGTTGAGGGACTGAACTTAAGTTCAATGTACTCGGTCTTGGATCTACTGATTTGTAAGCCCTTCTATTCCAATGCCCTTCTCCATAATTCCAGTTTCTCGTTTACCTCTTCTCGAGATTCCCTCACCAAAACTATGTCATCTGCAAAAAGCATGCACCAAGGCACGTCTCCTTGGATGTGCCTAGTGAGCTCATCCATAACCAGGATGAACAGAAAGGGACTCAAGGCAGATCGTTGGTGTACCCCGACTATTATCGGAAAAGCTTCTGTCTCTCTTTCCACTGTACGCACATTAGTTTGTGCATCGTCATACATGTCTCTAATGGCCTGGATATAAGGCACTGGAATGCCTTTCCTATCCAAAACCCTCTATAGGACCCCTCTTGGCACTCTGTCATATACTTTCTCCAGATCAATGAACACCCTCCATAGGAATTCCCACATAAATAAATCAACTAAACTTTCAAATCAGGTTTGGCGTGAAAGGCAATTGTTAGTCGTTTAGGATTGTAGGTGCTAGTTTCATTTTTTCTATTATTGTATATTTTTTTTAGTTTTCTAGTTGTAGTAGGTTTCATGCCTTAGTCTTTAGCTGTAAAAGGGCTGGGTTTACATTGTATTTTAATTATTCAAGTCATTAATAAAATTGGCTTTACACAATTTCCTTAACTCTCTCAATTTCTTCAATTTCTCCCTCCAGTTTCCCTTCTTCTACCTTCTCCCTCCTTTCCTAATACTGATTCTTCCCTTAATTCTTCTCTTTCTTCCTCAATTTCTCCTCTTTTCATGATTAATTTATGAAGTTTTGACCTAATTACTACATTGGGTCATAACAATTGGTATCACAGTGAAGTTTTGATCTAATTACTACATTGGGTCATAAAACATTCTCAGCCACACTTACCAAACAAAAAAGAAATATATCTTGATGTTTTGTCATAGTGATTCTATTAATGATGGTGGTCTATAATCATCAAATAATATGGGCACATCAGGATGGAAACAACAGCAAAACTTTGCACTTCAGATGCTCAGCAGTGACTGAATTGTTGTCTTTACCTCTACAATTCTCCTCACATTTGAAAGTCAATGTGCAACAACTCAAAGATCTTATTTCATGGTTCATTATAGAGGCTAATTACGTATTTTGATGCCAGTTAGTCGGAAAAGGCTTGGACAACTATTGTTTGAATGCACAAATGTTGTTTATTTGTGAATCTATTTCCGGCCTGGGTTGAATATTTTTGTTAGTCCTTCAATTCAATTACAATGGAGGGTGGGGGAACAAATCAAAAGAGAAGGAAATAAAATTGCGTATTTTGCTTTCCCTGGGATGGCTGACTATCAACTGTTCCCTTCTTCCATGATCAGCAGATGTCTCCTGACATGGCATCAATTTTATCATTTTCCAGCTAATTTATGTCTTCTGCCATCATTGAGACTGAGATATTGTTGCATCCATTTTGAAAAACTCTTCCCGATCTTGTTATGCATAATGCTTTGATGTTTGACCTAATATGTTGATAGTTTAACTGAGAAATTTAGCTCATTTTAGAGTTCTGAATGGCAGCTTCCTGGTCTTTTGAGTTTGAAGATGACTATGTATTTCAGGGATAGTCCCGTGTACAAAACTGGTACTGAAGTGGGGTCTATAGAGTGTCTAATTTACTTGGCCGCTGCTTGTTTGACTTGAACATGTTTCAACCAGGTCAAATGTAAAGCGACCTTATCGAATGCAACCCTGACCGTGTTTGAGACCAAACCCGTGGCTTTTAGGCCAGAACAGGATCGGTTTCACTGAGACATGTAGAAGGGGAATCATGGTAGAATCTTGAAAGAATTGTATACGTTGAATCACCGGGATGGTCTATCTATCGATAGCCTTGTCTAGTGTTCTCCTTACATTCCTTCGATTTCACAAAGACCCATCTCCAAAAGTTTGCATTTGACACATAAAAATATTCAGTCGACATGGTCAATTGATCATGTACAAACATCATGGATAATATTGATAACCTGTGTTAAACTTTGCATGAACTCCCCTCTAATAAAACGCAGCTTAATGTAGGTACGATGATGCTTGGAAGGTGTACGAGGACATGGAAACAAATAACATTCTGCCAGATCACGTAACATGTTCAATTATGATCACGATCATGAGGAAAGAAGGCAAGAGCGCCAAAGAGGCTTGGGACTTCTTTACAAAAATGAACAGGAAAGGTATCAAATGGAGTTTAGAGGTTGTTGGTGCGTTGATCAAATCATTCTGTGATGAGGGACTGCATAAACAAGCGCTCATCATTCAAGGAGAGATGGAGAAGCGTGGGGTCTCTTCGAACGCTATCATATATAATACATTGATGGATGCTTACTGTAAATCAAACCACCTCGAAGAAGCCGAGGCTCTCTTTGCTGAGATGAAAACAAAAGATATCTCTCCCACGTCTTCCACATATAATATCTTGATGGATGCGTATTGCAAAAGAATACAGCCAGAAATAGTTGAAAAGCTGCTTCGAGAAATGCAAGGTGCAGGCTTGAACCCGAGCGTCAGATCATATACGTGCCTGATAAGCGCGTATGGGAGGCAGAGGAAGATGAGTGACATGGCTGCAGATGCATTCTTGAGAATGAAAAAAGCTGGTATAAAACCAACTTCGCATTCATGTACAGCTTTGATCCATGCATACTCAGTGAGTGGCTGGCACGAGAAAGCGTATAAGGCTTTCGAGAGCATGCAAAGAGAAGGGCTTAAACCGGCTATAGAAACCTATACTACTCTGCTCGATGCTTTTAGGCGTGCTGGTGACACGAAAATGCTAATGTCGATATGGAAATCTATGATTCGTGAGAAAATAGAGGGCACCCGAGTGACCTTCAACATTCTTCTTGACGGGTTTGCTAAGCAGGGTCAATATGTTGAAGCAAGAGACGTTATTTGTGAGTTTGGAAAAATCGGTCAGCATCCAACTGTGATGACATATAATATGCTGATGAATGCATATGCACGAGGGGGGCAACAGTCGAAACTGCCGCAACTGTTGAAGGAGATGGCGGCTCTAAATTTGAAACCCGATTCGATAACATACTCTACCATGATCTATGCGTATGTTCGTGTTCGGGATTTCAAACGTGCATTTCTCTACCACAAGCAGATGGTGAAGACCGGGCAAATCCCAGATGCTAAGTCGTATGAGAAAATGAGATCGATTTTGGATGTCAAAGCTGCTACAAAGAACAAGAAGGATAGGAAAGCGATAATGGGTATAGTTAACAGCAAAATGGGGTTGCTGAAAGCGAAAAAGAAAGGGAAGAAAGACGAGTTTTGGAAGAACAAGAAGAAAAGCACTAGATCGCTCAGTGTTGTGACAGAGGGACGATGATGCTATGATTTAGCCGTTAACATTTGGGTGTTGATGACCCGAGCAAAACCCTAGTATGCCAGTCTCATAATCTCGTTGAGACTGGAAATTTTGAGCTTGGGCATAACTTCTCCTGAATTTGGCTCAGTTCAGCTCCACTTAGTCGAGCTCAAGCTGGATTGGACCAATTTTGAGCATGGTCAGCTCGTTTCAGTTTATATAGGCCCAAGCTTGGCTTATTGAGGCTTGGGCTCGTCTCATTTACATTTAGTTCAAGTTTAGCTCGTTTGACTTGTAAGGCTTGTGCTTTAGTATACTCGGGCACTCACTTAACTAGTAGGCTCAACTTGGCCCAAACTCGAAACCAGTATCACTAGTGGTTGGCCTAGATATCAGGACATGATTGTTGTACGTTCAAGTTTGGACCGTAGGACTTTGTTCTATTACGTTACAAGACCTGCTTCCATAATACCGTAATTGTGACTGGGAACTGTTGTAAACTGGGGGAGGATCCCATCCGGTCACCACATGGGTCCACTTTTTTTTTTTTTTTTTTAATTTTTAAAATTATTGTATATTTTATTAATTCATTAAAAAATAGTATATTATATAGAATTTATATATGTAATTTATATAAATTTATATTTAATTTAAAAATATTGTATGTTAATAAAAGTAATTATTTGATACTAAAATTTTTACCATATATGTAATTTATCTAACTTATATATTAATATGTAAAACATAAAATTTTAAAATATTATATTTTAATATTATTAAAATGTAATAGTTCACGTAAGTTTTTAATATATACTATACATACAATCATAATGTTAAAACATAATGTTTTAAAATTTTATTTTAAATATTTAAATATCATTTTTAATTTATTTAGAAATCTAATAACTTTATAAATAAAATATAATAAAATAATAATGTTACTGCTAAGATAAATTTATTATTGTCAGAGTAATATCGTACTTTTTAAGCTAATTTTATGAATTTTATTGTTTGTAATATTGGTCAATAACGATTTTTGTGTAGATAATAACTCTTTGTATTTTACGAAGTGATAGCTTTATTAATATATGATATATATATATACACACACACACACACACATATAGAGCTGGCAAAATGTGACCCGACTCGATAATTCGACTTGTTTGACCCGCCACCCAACCCGTTCCTAATCCGAAAAATTTTAAATTTATTGGGACCCGAACCCGAAAATGAACCAACCCGAATTTGACCCGACCTGAACTTGACCTGACCCAAGCTGACCCAAAACCCGAAATGACCTAACCCAAACTAGACCCGACCCAAGTTTGACCCAACCTTTGATGACCCGAAACATGAATCAAACATGACCTATAACCCAAAATTCCCAAATAGAAGTCTAACTTATCATTTTTAGTTATAATTTTCAAGATCAAATAGATATATCATCAAAATAACTTGATAAATCAACTTGAAAACCGACTCAACCTAAGGATGTCCCGACCTGAGGTTAACCCGACCCGAGGTTGACCTGATCTATTGTCGACCCGACTTGAGATTGACCCAACCTGAGGTTGACCCGAACCCGAGGATAACCTGACCCGAGCCTGACCCAACCCGATTTTGACCCGACCTGAGATAGACCCAACCTGACATTAACCCGACTTGAACCCGACCCGACTCGACCCTATTGCCAGGTCTACAGACATACACATATATTAAAAATTTATGAATTACTTAAGTACATTGTGTAAAAAATTACTTAAATACATTATTAGTAATATATTAATTATATTTATTAATCTATGACATATTAAAGTTGCATTTACATAATATATAAATAATAAATAATATATTTTTTTATATATAATATAATATTTTTTAATTAAATAATATATAATAATGTTTAATAAATCAATAAAATATAAAATAATTTTTAAAAAAAATGGACCCATGTGGGGGCCGCATGGGATCCTCCCCCTTGTAAACTATTCTTGATGGGCTTTTAATGAGTTATTAGTGAGTCTTATCAAACTATTTGCTATTGTTAACAAGTAGAGTTATGCTCAAACGTACGTCGATGATTTATCGAGCCACAAAACAAAAACAATCAAGTCTTAAGGGATATTTAACATGAGTGGGTTCATCGAAGTTTAGTTTGCTTATGCTCTTATTTCTATCCAAGCATGAGAATGCCAACAATCAGAGTTTGCCGGTTTATATTCAAATTTGATGGAATAAACAACAAAGTAAATGATTGCCAATTAGACTTAAGAACGATAATAATGGTCTGTTCCAGTTTAGAGTAAATCCTTTGGTCCATCTCAAATTTAGGCCTTGTTTGATATAGGAATTGAATTTTTATAGAAAGTTGTATTTCTTATGAACTTAATTCGTGTGTCAACCTATTACAAAAAAAAAAAATTCATGTGGCAACTTCTTAGAAAGTAGATATGAATTGCTTGACTAACAGGATGGGAAGTGCAAATTGCTAAAAAAATTTCACCTCTCACATTCTGTTATTTTTCAGTAACTAAACAAGAGTGTAAATGTCTACTTCCCGTGAATTTTGACTTTGTACGTTTACTTTGTAGTAGCCAAACAATGCTTGGAGATGGAACAAACTAGAAACCAACTTGGTTCATTAATATATTGATGCAGTTAAAACTAGAAAGAGTGGTTAGATTATTCTCTTTGAAACTTAACTAAGGTATGATGGTGAAATTAAGAGGGGAAGTGAGAAGAAAATCAAAGAAGGGAGGAGAAGAATGTTGGAAAAATAATACAAGCTAATCTTAAGTGTAATGAGAATATAATTTTACAAAATCCGTTACTAGCCATTTACCCGTAGCCGTTTAATGTCATTAAAATATGATCGTTGAGATTCATGATTAATTAAATAATATAGCTGGTGGAATTCATTGCACCCGATTTTAATACTTTTTACCGTTGTAATTTATTACGTCCGTTATTTTGTCATTGCAATTATTACAATCTTGTGGTCGTTTCTTTGAAACGTCTCTCTTCAATTTCTACTTAAATTCTCTAGCATAACACACGGTCAACATCTTGAACAATAAAGCTGCAGTAAACAACCCTTCATTTTTGGTTATGGTGTTCTGGGATCGCTTTCCTCTCTCTTTCT
This sequence comes from Simmondsia chinensis, assembly GCA_018398585.1. NCBI lineage: Eukaryota > Viridiplantae > Streptophyta > Magnoliopsida > Caryophyllales > Simmondsiaceae > Simmondsia > Simmondsia chinensis. Next base: position 11,333,269 of record JAGTTD010000023.1, on the reverse strand, counting down.
TTTCTCTCTCTTAGAATTTTTGTAAGCAATTTGGATTATATATTGAAATTGAAGGGAAAGATTAGTGGGTTAATAGCAGTAACAATAATCCCCTTTCTCTCTCTCCCTCTCTGCCTCTCAGTCACACTTTCACTCTTTCCCAATTTTCGTTTAAAAATAAAGGACATGGGCTGCTGTGTATCATCAGTATACAAGAACTTAGATTCTGCTGTCTCTCCGAGTTTCCCTGGTCAATTCTTCTGTTACCAGTTACAATAGCTATGATCTAAGTTTCCATTTCAGATCCACATTTTGGGCAAAGTTCTTAGGCACTCCTACCCGGCAATTAACGAGTGCATGTTAAGAGTCGGATCGCGTTAATCCTGGAGGAGGGCCGTCGGTTATAGTGTGTATACCGGCGCAGCGACGAAATTATCTTTTAGGATAGTGGCGTTTACCACGGCGGCGATATTGTCGTTTTGTAAGATCTTTCTAATACTCTCTCCTTCGATGCTATTTTCGTACTGTAGTCAATTTCTCCACTTTCCGGTATTATTTGCTTACTGTATTTTAATTAAATTCTCTGCAATATTTCGCATATATTTAACAGAAAATTTCACTGTCATTTGCTAATTTCAGCTGCGATTCACTGTGCTCTATAGCTGTTTTTAGCTGTTCTTTTTTCTGCAATATTGCATAAATATGTTACTCTATTTCACTGTATTTTCCATCAGCATTTTACAGTAGTGCTGTACAGTATTTACTGTAATATTATACTGCAATATTTTACTGCAATTCTAACTATAATCATCTGCGGGTTTTGTTATTCTAACATTCTAAAAGACGATTTCATAATCAATTGTGAACATTCTTGACATTCAGTGGTTGTTTATGATTAGTGATGTTTTTGTTTGATTTGTTCTCAATTTTTTATGAGTATAAGATGTTCGATGAAATGCCCGTGTGAAATGTAAAATGTGGATTCCTAATTTTACATTTTGAGTTCGGCATTTGGTTGTGTTGTGGATTTTGAGTTGGAGATACGTAGTTGTGAATATGGATTATGTGTTATCAATAGCTTCTCTTTGTGGTTGCAGATATAACATTTTTGTCTTATGACTAAAGGCATAGCTTTGGTCATCCATGAAATTGCTATTACACGAATCACAGAAGATAGATGAGGCTATGTCACTTTATAGTCTATGGAAACTAGTGTCCTTGTCTTAATCGTTGTTTAATTTGCCTTGTGTGTCGGAAATATTGTACACATCAACTTGTTGGAACCACGTCTTCTTTCCATTTTGTTTGCTGGTTTGGTTGTTTGGGAGTCCTAAGCAAGCATGGGTAGTAATAGTGATATTGGTATACACAACATAATAAGGATATGAAAATGTGGATGTTCTTTATGAGTTCTTTAGTAAAGAAGTAGTACTATAAACTGCAGCGATCTAGAAAAAGTCGTAAGTTATTCTAGAAATGTATAAGTGCACTGTAAACTTCGACATATTGGTGACAGAGTACAAAACCTTCTTGAGATTGATGAAACTAGAACTGCTCATATTTAAATTAGATCAGATTGATTACTTGTAGGTGTGGCCGAAGAGGAGCAATGAGATGAAAACCTTGTTACAAAAGAAAAAGGAATTTGAAGTTCAAAAATGAGGCTACTGAGAGTTCCTCAAATATAAAATGAAAGTTAAAATTAACTAGACTATAAATCGAAAGGATTATGTTCCTAATCACCACTACTTGGAAATGTGGAGGCATCTAGCCAAAGTAGGTCTTTTTGAATATAAGATTTCCGACCCCTTTGACTATGATAATAATGTCTCTAGTACTTTCATGATAGAGGAAAACCCTAAAACCCTTAATGAGGTTATTAAAATATAAATGCACCCTTTTTGAGAGAGTTCACTAATAGTGAGTTAGACTCGATTATAAATAGTTGCTAGTGGGTGTCCTCAGGGGTTGACAGAAACTAAATTCTTGAATTATGATATTAAGAGAGAAACTTCATGGAACATCACGAGGGGTTTGAAGTTCAAAGGTTATATGCTGTTTATATGTTTGAAACTCCCTCTACAGACTTTTCCCAACCTCTAGACAGCGGCGTCACAATTTGACGTCCTTAGTCAAATATGATTTTGTGTATCAGTCTCCATGTTGATGTGTTTCATGTATTTCCCATGGCTATGGTAGAAGCATTGGGAACATTTTGTTACTTGTTGCTTGAAATGATGATAAACATATTGCTTATGGACTGGTTTCTAGCTGAATATGCTGCTTCATGTTTAGTTTGGGCTGTATGTTGGCACATGTTGGTTTGTTGCTGAATGTTGATGCTCATATTGAATTTGGTACTGTGGATATTGGCTTTGGGCTGTATGTTGTGCATATACTGCATATTATGACTGGTAACTTCTTAATTATTTGTTGTACTAGTTTATTCTTGCAGTTAAGGGACTGCTTGCTGCTGAATTCTCAGCACTACAGTATGATTTGAAGTTGCTTTGTTGAATTTTAGCCAAGAGTTGGGAAAAACATGATATGCTTGAGTCATATAAGGACTTGTGTTGTCTTTGGAGACTTGTATGTCCTTTAGGCTCGTTGTTTCATACTTCTTTTCTAGTTTTGGAAAAAGGGTAAAGTGTAGGTCATATGAGAACCTTGATTGACCATAGGCTTGGTATTTAGCTTGTGTTTAGATACCTTATTTGGGTTATTATCATATGTTGTATGCTTGTTTGGATGACATGCTATATGACCCTAGTGTTCATTTGATGAGGAGAAAACTTGATCTCACAAGCTAAATACACTATGGTGATTGATAGCATTATGCTTTGATGAATAACATAATACTCATCCTATTATATCATATGTCAATGGTAGATATAGTATGCATACATTGATCCAAATGATGAATATCAAAGTGCTCTAATTAAATTATTGAAGTACTAACAAAGTACTATGAATGGGGTTTACTTTGAAATAAACTCTGTGTTGTGTTGGGTGTTTGATATCAGTGAGAGATATTCTACTAATGACAATATATTTAAGCTCATGATGAGCCATACTTTGTGACACCCATCTGAAACCTGCATCGTTTAGTTGTCCTTAAAGATTGAGTTGGCAGGTAGAAAAAATTAAATGGCTTAGCAATGTAGTGTGAGACATTCCATTATGGGGGTTGTAAGAACACCCGAGAGCCTATGATGTATGCTGTCTGAGCATAGTCTTTTCTGATTATTACGTTTTTACCAATGTTTGCTGGTTATAGCTAGCTAATGAAAATTGATTATGGTAGAAATATTATTTTGGCGATTGTCCAAAGTTGGTGTAAATAGCTTGATGATGCTAAGCACTTGGGCTTGAGAGTCTTACAGAGGCTTAGGTTGCCTTAAGTTGAATTGTAAAAAGGCCTCTTGTGAATTATGGTCTTTTGTACCTCTTTCTCTTTATATCACCAAAATTTGATGCAACGTTGGTAATACATGGACTACCTTAATAGTAATAATGCAGGTACGCTAAGTACGATGAGACTGAGTATATGGTCTTTTGTGCCTAAACTGGTGATAATGTTTCACAATTGTGATGAGATTCGAAAGTGACAATTTGCAGTATATGGATTTCGTGCCAACTGTATGTTTGATATACGTACGATGTGTACTATTTGAGTACTTAGGATGGAGATATAATTTTATTGATATGATATTTGCTCCACTATTGTGTTATACTGACTTTTGTTGAAGTTGCCAGGCGATGGAGCTAGTTGTTTAACAGCTTGTTGTAGATACCACAATGTGGGGGTAAGAACAACTCGTTATTGACGTTGGCAATGGTCAACTCTCAAGTACCACTTTGTTGCAATACAGTGTGAAAAGCCTGTATGATGGTTGAACATACCCATAGTTCATGATGGGTGGTGTGGGCACTGCACACTTGATGGGTTTGGCAAGAGGAGACCTATTCGTCTTAGGCATAAGATCGTAAATGATCTACTCAAAAGAAAGTGATATTACTAAAATGTGTAAGGTTGAAAAGAACATCGTGGATCCATTGATAAAGACACTATGTCGAAAAATGATTGCGAAAACATCGAGGGGGACGGGACTAAAGTCTATACACGAATAAACTGTGATGTATCCAACCTGGTCTTAACAGGTTCAATGTGAAAAGTTATAGTTTCATTCAAGGAATGCACTGTGTTTTATGTTGTCCCTCCCTATGGTGTGACGGTGCGGAGATAGGTCCATAGCCATATGTTTGGTGGTTTAAGCGAGGCTTGCACTTGATGAACACTGTCTGTATGTTACCGGGGATGAGGTTGAGCTTTAGCTCTTAATGGACCCATATCCATATGTTTGGTGGTGTGCGGCAACACACACTTGATAGGAACCACCTATGTAGGTGTGGGAGTCTGGCCGCTCCCTATGAAGGTTCAAGACTTGCCTTCTAGAGCGCCTATGAATATACAAAACGAGCGCATGGCCGATAAAACGCGTCAAACTGCATGAGTTGTCGTTATGTTACCAAGGAGTAAGGTTGAGCTCTAGCTCTTAATAGACCCATAGCCATATGTTTGGTGGTATGCGGTAACACACACTTGATGGGATCTACCTATATAGGTGTGGGAGTGTGGCCGCTCCCTATGAAGGTTTTAGACTTGCTTTCTAGAGCCCCTATGAATATCCAGGACAAGTGCATGGCCGATAAAACGCGCCTAACCGTAGGAATTGTTAAGATTTGGAGTTTGGTATGTGTCTGAGTGGCAGACTATCCAACCCCTCATGAGGTTCAAGACGAATCACCTTACAAGATGTTGGTCCTAAACTTGGGTTACACTAGGTGACGATTCAAGTCGCAAGACATCGGGACTGAAAAACTGAACTCCCTTTGCCCAATCTATTCTTCTTTGTTCTCTTCCGTTTGTATCCTTTGTGGGGGATTGTTGGAAAATGATACAAGCTAATCTTAAGTGTAATGAGAATATAATTTTACAAAACCCGCAACTAGCTGTTTACCTGTAGCCGTTTAATGTCATTAAAATATGACCATTGAGATTCATGATTAATTAAATAATATAGTCGTCGGAATTTATTGCACCCGGTTTTAATACTTTTTACAGTTGCAATTTATTACGTCCGTTATTTTGTAATTGCAATTATTACAATCTTGTGGTCGTTTCTTTGAAACGTCTCTATTCAATTTCTACTTAAATTCTCTTGCATAACACACGGCCAACATCTTGAACCATAAAGCTGCAGTAAACAACCCTTCATTTTTGGTTATGGTGTTCTGGGATCTCTTTTCTCTCTCATAATTTTTGTAAGCAATTTGGATTATACATTGAAATTGAAGGGAAAGATGTGTGGGTTAATAGCAGTAACAATAATCCCCTTTCTCTCTCTCCCTCTTTGGCCCTCAATCACACTTTCTCTCTTTCCCAATTTTTGTTCAAAAATAAAGGACATGGGCTGCTGTGTATCGTCAGTATACAAGAACTCAGATTCTGCTGTCTCTCCGAGTTTCCCTGGTCAATTCTTCTGTTACCAGTTACAATAGCTATGATCTAAGTTTCAATTTTAGATACACATTTTGGGCAAAGTTCTGAGGCACTCCTACCCGGCAATTAGCGAGTGCACGTTAAGAGTCGGATCGCGTTAATCCTGGAGGACGGCCGACGGTTATACTGTGTACCCCGGAGCAGCGACGAAATCGCCTTTTAGGACAGTGGCTTTTACAACGGCGGCGATATCATCGTTTTGTAAGATCTTTCTAATACTCTCTCCTTCGATGCTATCTTCGTACTGTAGTCAATTTCTTCACTTTTCGGTATTATTTGCTTACTGTATTTTACTTAAATTCACTGCAATATTTCGCGGATATTTAACAAAAAATTTCACTGTCATTTGCTGATTTCAGCTGCGATTCACTGTGTTCTACAACTGTTTTTTGCTATTCTTTTTCTACAATATTACATAAATATTTTACGCTATTTCACTGTATTTTCCGTCAGAATTTTACCGTAGTGCTGTACAGTATTTACTGTAATATTATACTGCAATATTTTACTGCAATTCTAACTATAATCATCTGCGGGTTTTGTTATTCTAACATTCTAAAAGACGATTTCATAATCAATCGTGAACATTCTTGACATTCAGTGGTTGTTTATGATTAGTGATGTTTTTGTTTGATTTGTTCTCAATTTTTTATGAGTATAAGGTGTTCGAAGAAATGCCTGTGTGAAATGCAAAATGTGGATTCCTAATTTTAGATTTTGAGTTTGGAATTTGGTTGTGTTGTGGATTTTGAGTCGGAGATATGTAGTTGTGAATATGGATTATGTGTCATCCATAGCTTCTCTTTGTGGTTGCAGATATAACATTTTTGTCTTATGACTAAAGGCATAGCTTTGGTCATCCATGAAATTGCTATTACACGAATCACAGAAGATAGATGAGGCTATGTCACTTTATAGTCTATGGAAACTAGTGTCCTTGTCTTAATCGTTGTTTAATTTGCCTTGTGTGTCGGAAATATTGTACACATCAACTTGTTGGAACCACGTCTTCTTTTCATTTTGTTTGCTGGTTTGGTTGTTTGGAAGTCCTAAGCAAGCATGGGTAATAATAGTGATATTGGTATACACAACATAATAAGGATATGAAAATGTGGATGTTCTTTATGAGTTCTTTAGGAAAGAAGTAGTACTATAAACTGCAGCGATATAGAAAAAGTCGTAAGTTATTCTAGAAATGTATAAGTGCACTGTAAACTTTGACATATTGGTGACAGAGTACAAAACCTTCTTGAGATTGATGAAACTAGAATTGCTCATATTTAAATAAGATCAGATTGATTACTTGTAGGTTGTGGCCGAAGAGGAGCAATGAGATGAAAACCTTGTTACAAAAGAAAAATGAATTTGAAGTTCAAAAATGAGGCTACTGAGAGTTCCTCGAATATAAAATGAAAGTTAAAATTAACTAGACTATAAATCGAAAGGATTATGTTCCTATTCACCACTACTTGGAAATGTGGAGGCATCTAGCCAAAGTAGGTCTTTTTGAATATAAGATTTCCGACCGCTTTAACTATGATAATAATGTCTCTAGTACTTTCATGATAGAGGAAAACCCTAAAACCCTTAATGAGGTTATTAAAATATAAATGCACCCTTTTTGAGAGAGTTCATTAATAGTGAGTTAGACTCGATTATAAATAGTTGCTAGTGGGTGTCCTTAGAGGTTGACAGAAACTAAATTCTTGAATTATGATATTAATAGAGAAACTTCATGGAACATCACGAGGGGTTTGAAGTTCAAAGGTTATATGCTGTTTATATGTTTGAAACTCCCTCTACAGACTTTTCCCAACCTCTAGACAGCGGCGTCACAATTTGACGTCCTTAGTCAAATATGATTTTGTGTATCAGTCTCCATGTTGATGTGTTTCATGTATTTCCCATGGCTATTGTCGAAGCATTGTGAACATTTTGTTACTTGTTGCTTGACATGATGATAAACATATTGCTTATGGACTGGTTTCTAGCTGAATATGCTGCTTCATGTTTAGTTTGGGCTGTATGTTGGCACATGTTGGTTTGTTGCTGAATGTTGATGCTCATATTGAATTTGGTACTGTGGATATTGGCTTTGGGCTGTATGTTGTGCATATACTGCATATTATGACTGGTAACTTCTTAATTATTTGTTGTACTAGTTTATTCTTACAGTTAAGGGACTGCTTGCTGCTGAATTCTCAGCACTACAGTATGATTTGAAGTTGCTTTGTTGAATTTTAGCCAAGAGTTGGGAAAAACATGATATGTTTGAGTCATATAAGGACTTGTGTTGTCTTTGGAGACTTTTATGTCCTTTAGGCTCATTGTTTCATGCTTCTTTTCTAGTTTTGGAAAAAGGGTAAAGTGTAGGTCATATGAGAACCTTGATTGACCATAGGCTTGGTATTTAGCTTGTGTCTAGATACCTTATTTGGGTTATTATCATATGTTGTATGCTTGTTTGGATGACATACTATATGACCCTAGTGTTCATTTGATGAGGAGAAAACTTGGTCTCACAAGCTAAATACACTATGGTGATTGATAGCATTATGCTTTGATGAATAACATAATACTCATCCTATTATATCATATGTCAATGGTAGATATAGTATGCATACATTGATCCAAATGATGAATATCGAAGTGCTCTAATTAAATTGTTGAAGTACTAATGAAGTACTATGAATGGGGTTTACTTTGAAATAAACTCTGTGTTGTGTTGGGTGTCTGATATCAGTGAGAGATATTCTACTAATGACAATATATTTAAGCTCGTGAGTGAGCTATACTTTGTGACACCCATCTAAAACCTGCATCGTTTAGTTGTCCTTAAAGATTGAGTTGGCAGGTAGAAAAAATTAAATAGCTTAGCAATGTAGTGCGAGACATTCCATTGTGGGGGTTGTAAGAGCACCCGAGAGCCTATGATGTATGATGTCTGATCATAATCTTTTCTGATTATTGCGTTTTTACCAATGTTTGCTGGTTATAGCTAGCTAATGAAAATTGATTATGGTAGAAATATTATTTTGGCGATTGTCCAAAGTTGGTGTAAATAGCTTGATGATGCTAAGCACTTGGGCCTGAGAGCCTTACAGAGGCTTAGGTTGCCTTAAGTTGAATTGTAAAAGGGCATCTTGTGAATGATGGTCTTTTGTACCTCTTTCTCTTGATATCACCAAGATTTGATACAACGTTGGTAATACATGGACTACCTTAATAGTAATAACGCAGGTACGCTAAGTACGATGAGAATGAGTATATGGTCTTTTGTGACCTAAACTGGTAATAATGTTTCACAATTGTGATGAGATTCGAAAGTGACAATTTGCGGTATATAGTTTTCGTGCCAACTGTATGTTTGTTATACGTACGATGTGTACTATTTGAGTACTTGGAACGGAGATATAATTTTATTGATATGATATTTGCTCCACTATTGTGTTATACTGACTTTTGTTGAAGTTGACAGGCGATGGAGCTAGTTGTTTAACAGCTCGTTGTAGATACCTCAATGTGGGGGTAAGAACAACTCGTTATTGACGTTGGCAATGGTCAACTCTCAAGTACCACTTTGTTGCAATACAGTGTGAAAAGCCTGTATGATGGTTGAACATACCCATAGTTCATGATGGGTGGTGTGGGCACTGCACACTTGATGGGTTTGGCAAGAGGAGACCTATTCGTCTTAGGCATAAGATCGTAAATGATCTACTCAAAAGAAAGTGATATTACTAAAATGTGTAAGGTTGAAAAGAACATCGTGGATCCATTGATAAAGACACTATGTCGAAAAATGATTGTGGAAACATCGAGGGAGACGGGACTAAAGTCTATACATGAATAAACTGTGATGTATCCAACCTGGTCGTAACAGGTTCAATGTGAAAAGTTATAGTTTCATTCAAGGAATGCACTGTGTTTTATGTTGTCCCTCTCTATAGTGTGACGGTGTGGAGATGGGTCCATAGCCATATGTTTGGTGGTGTAAGCGAGGCTTGCACTTGATGGACACTGTCTGTATTTTACCGGGGATGAGGTTGAGCTTTAGCTCTTAATGGACCCATATCCATATGTTTGGTGGTGTGCGGTAACACACACTTGATGGAATCCACCTATGTAGGTGTGGGAGTCTGGCCGCTCCCTATGAAGGTTCAAGACTTGCCTTCTAGAGCGCCTATGAATATACAAAACGAGCGCATGGCCGATAAAACGCGTCGAACCGCATGAGTTGTCGTTATGTTACCAAGGAGTAAGGTTGAGCTCTAGCTCTTAATAGACCCATAGCCATATATTTGGTGGTATGCGGTAACACACACTTGATGGGATCTACCTATATAGGTGTGGGAGTGTGGCCGCTCCCTATGAAGGCTTAAGACTTGCTTTCTAGAGCGCCTATGAATATCCAGGACAAGTGCATGGCCGATAAAACGCGCCCAACTGTAGGAGTTGTCAAGATCTGGAGTTTGGTATGTGTCCGAATGGCAGACTATACAACCCCGCATGAGGTTCAAGACGAAAGTCACCTTACAAGATGTTGGTCCTAAACTTGGGTTACACTAGGTGACGATTCAAGTCGCAAGACATCGGCACTGAAAAACTGAACTCCCTTTGCCCAAGCTATTCTTCTTTGTTCTCTTCCGCTTGTATCCTTTGTGGGGGATTGTTGAAAAAATGATACAAGCTAATCTTAAGTGTAATAAGAATATAATTTTACAAAACCCGTTACTAGCTGTTTACCTGTAGCCGTTTAATGTCATTAAAATATGACCATTGAGATTCATGATTATTTAAATAATGTAGCTGTTGGAATTTATTGCACCCGGTTTTAATAATTTTTACCGTTGCAATTTATTACATCCGTTTTTTTGTAAGTGCAATTATTACAATCTTGTGGTCGTTTCTTTGAAACGTCTCTATTCAATTTCTACTTAAATTTTCTTGCATAACACATGGTCAACATCTTGAACCATAAAGCTGTAGTAAACAACCCTTCATTTTTGGTTATGGTGTTCTGGGATCTCTTTCCTCTCTCTTTCTTTTCTCTCTCAGAATTTTTGTAAGTAATTTGGATTATACATTGAAATTGAAGGGAAAGATGTGTGGGTTAATAGCAGTAACAATAATCCCATTTCTCTCTCTCCCTCTCTGGCCCTCAGTCACACTTTCTCTCTTTCCCAATTTTTGTTTAAAAATAAAGGACATGGGCTGCTATGTATCGTCAGTATACAAGAACTCAAATTCTGCTGTCTCTCTGAGTTTCCCTGGTCAATTCTTCTATTACCAGTTACAATAGCTATGATCTAAGTTTCAATTTTAGATCCACATTTTGGGCAAAGTTCTTAGGGACTCCTACCCGGCAATTAACGAGTGCACGTTAAGAGTCGGATCGCGTTAATCCTGGAGGAGGGCCATCGGTTATACTGTGTATACCGGTGCAGCGATGGAATTGTCTTTTAGGATAGTGGCGTTTACCACTGCGGCGATATCATCGTTTTGTAAGATCTTTCTAATACTCTCTCCTTCGATGCTATTTTCGTACTGTAGTCAATTTCTCTACTTTTCGGTATTATTTGCTTACTGTATTTTACTTAAATTCACTGCAATATTTCGCGGATATTTAACAAAAAATTTCACTGTCATTTGCTGATTTCAGCTGCGATTCACTGTGTTCTACAACTGTTTTTCGCTATTCTTTTTCTACAATATTACATAAATATTTTACTCTATTTCACTGTATTTTTCATCAGCATTTTATAGTAGTGTTGTACAGTATTTACTATAATATTGTACTGCAATATTTTACTGCAATTCTAACTATAATCATCTGCGGGTTTCATTATTCTAACAAAGAAGAGAATACAAGGGATGAAAGAATACATCATACATGTATTCTATACTCTTTATTACAATTCTAGTATTCTTTATATAGAAATTGGGGAAGAAAATTACTAGCTAATATACAAATTATGCAGTAAAAACAAAAATTATCTAGATTATTATTAGAATAAGAATGCCTACTAAAATATTATTAATTTCATGCATAACAAGTGACTAATTTATTTTTTTCAGTAATATAAACTAAATGAATTAATTTGGTCTGAATTTACAATCTAGACAAGCATTTGAGCCCCTAAATTGCGAACCCCAGCCAGAAAATAATAAATTAAATGGGAATGATTAGCAATAACAATCTTTGCAAAAAGAAATAAAGTTTCTTTATCATAGAAGAAAAACTAGCATCATTTGAAGAAATGAGAAAACATTTAAAATTAACTCCACTTACCAAAAAAAAATTTAAAATTAACTCCAATTTAAGAATTAATTTACTTCTTTACTCTTCTTTTTGAGTTCATTTTAATCCAATTCTCAACTATACTGGTCAAAGTCATGTATTGTATATTAAAACAGGTCTAACATGTACATGCGTCAAATGTGATTCCTTCAGGCCAACTATAGTTTTGAAGCACTTTTTCCTTTTTTTGTTTGATAATTAAGGTAGTGGATCAATAGTCCATTAGAGGAGCTTGGCTCCTACAAATATCAAGGGAGGGACAACTAAATACTCATAGACCCAAAACAAATTTAGGAACTCTTAGGCCTGAAAGAAACCAAAACAGACCAAAAGAAGCCATATCATGTCACAACAAAAACATATCAAGAACGAGCAATAGTCTTAAACTAGAAACTAAAGAGAGCCAAAATTGTCTGAGGGAAGATGGAACTCAATAAGCATGACATGACGGAGCTTGAGAGAGAAATTAAAGCTAAATATTATGTAGAAAACTTTAGGACTTGGATAGAAGCAACACTCAAGATAGAATTCTCTTAAACACTAAAATTAGGCAGGTTGGATCCTACATAGTATGATCAAAAGAGATGGAAGCTGACGGCTTAATAGCAGGAATCACAGAACGACTCTGAACCTAATGGAATTAATCACCTTTTCTCTATTGCCTGACTCTCCTATGAACATTTGATTGTTTTTAGCTTCCTAAATGGACCAGATAGTTGCAAAGAAAGACGCTATCCATGATTTGAAAGCTAAACTCGGAATCCATGAATCTTGTCAATGTTGGAATAAAATAGGTAGGTCATAATGTAGTGCACTCTCTCTGCCCCACAAGCTTAGGATAGACACCTAGATCTCCCAAGCAAACCTGCAAGAGACAAAGAGATGTGGAATGCTTTCAGATGCTAAGGTACAAAAAGTGCTGCACTCCTGATTAGGACTTAAAATATGAAGCCTTACTAGTTACCCTCTTGTGCTTAATCTAACGATCAAGGCCAACCAATCTTAGATCTCAACTTTTGGAGGGACAAGAGTGTGCCAAAGCTCCCTATTGGCCTCTTATATGTGGCCTCCTGATTCAACTATTACAGCTTTGCAGAAGAACTTAATCGACTATAAGCATGTGGGCTCAAATTTCCATACAATTCGGTCACTATCCGTAGGCGATAGCAAGATGCTACTAAGTTTAGTAAATAATTCCTCCTTAAGATCTTCTTCCCAATTTAAAATTCCTCTTCTCCAAGTTAGAGTCACATCTCCATTGCCAACCATCCTAAGAGCCCAATCTTGCAATCATTTCGCTTTTATGTGTGGATATCAAGTATAATTTTGGGAACCTAAATTCGAGAGGGGCTACTCCAATCACCAACAAACCTCCTAAAATATTATAAATTGCCCATTTTCAACCTTAAAGCTCATACCTAAAGATGCTACTGTTGTTATTGCATTAGTTGATGTGTGGATAAAGCAGATTTCTTTCCATAGGCCCGACGTTCTGATGGATGGGGGTGTTCCCTGGAGATATTATTCACTTGGCCATAACAAGCACAGATGATTCTCCTCCATAACGAGTATGAATCAATATTGAGCCCCCACCACCACTTGAGAAGTGACGCTTGATTTCTAAGTATTAGGTTTTAAATCTGAGACCACCACATTCTTTTGACAGCTAAGCATTTATCCACTTAACAGGATCTACATTCCTAGATTCTAAAGTTCCTCCCTATAGGAAACTCCTCTGTTATTGATCAATCTTCTTCGCTACTTTGACTGGCATCTTGAAGATGGAGAAATAATACATAGGAAGGCTTAGGACTGATTTGATGAGAGTTACTCTCCCTCCTAGTGATAAAAGCTTTCCTTCGAGGATGGCAGTTTTGTTTCATGGTTATGAATGACAAGAGCCCATGTTGCTAGTGTTTTGGGTTTTCTCCTAAATTGATATTGGGATGCTTCAATGGGAGCGAGCAAAGTTTACATCTAAGAAGTGATGCCATTTGTGAACTCCATGATTGATTCTTACCTATAACCATAAAAGAACTCTTATGGAAATTCGCTGTAAGTGTTGAGATAAGTCAAAACCTCTAAGCACCCTTTTGATGCTTAATAATTCTTCACCTTCTGGATCCACAAAACAATCAAGTCATCAAAATACATAAGTTGTGAGACAATTATCTCTTGCTCCCTCCCATGCTGAATTTTCAGCCCTCAAAATAAGCCTGCTTGTGATGCTTTTATGATCATAGTGCTAAGAACTTTTTCTTCAAGTATGCAAACATAGAAGATTGCCTTGCCTAAGTCCTATTTCCATGCGAAAGGGTTTAGTTGGGGATCCATTTACTAAAATGGATATTGAGGCCGATCTCAAACATCTTTTATCCAAGATCTCCACATGACTTCAAAGTTCATCATTTGGAGAGTCCTATGCAAGAAGTCCCATAGGATTGAGTTGTAGGCTCTATCAAAATCAACATTGAGGATTGTTGGATCTTTCTTTTTTGCTTTGGCCCTTTCACTATTCACATGCTATGAAAGCCTCATCTAGGATATATCTCCCTATAAAAAAGGCTCTTTGTAGCTCCCTAACTAGATCTGAGATGACTAAGCTAAGTTGTTGCCAGTAATTTTGCAACAACTTATATAAGAACCATACGAGGCTGATCGATTAAAAGTCTTTCAAGTCTCTATCCCCTACTATCTTCGGAATGAGAGTAACCAAGTCGCATTTACCCTGTTTGGAATAAACCCTGAAGCTTCAAACTATTTAACAATTTGAATACTATCCTCTTCGATTATGTGCCTTGCCTCCTTAATGAATCTGAAGTTGAAGCCACCATACCAAGGGGCTTTAAAACCTTCACAACTCCATACTACCGCATTTATTTCTTCTGTAGTGAATTCCCTTTATGAAATTTCTTTTCCCATCAATCTGATTTTCTGAACTTCCACTAAGAAGGGATACCCACTGAATTCAAGAGCTTTATACAAGTCCTTAAAAAAAAAATTCCACCGTACATGTCGGCTTTGCTTCAAATGAACCACTTCATTTGTCTTATAGAGGGTACTTGAATTGAAATTACCCACAAATCTTTTGTTTCCAACAGCATGAAAATATCCGGTGTTCTTGTCTCATTCTTTAATGTGCTTAACTCTTGATTTTTGGTACAAGAATTGTTCTTTCCTATGATACCAAGTTCATAGAGAGCTTCTAGTGTTCCATAGTTGTTAGTCTTGTTCATTTAACGGATGAACCTCTCACTCGTCCAACTGTTCTAATTCTTTTTATGCCTCTTTTAGTTTGAGGTCAAGGTCACTAAAGGTCTTTCTATTCCAGACTCTAATTACCCCTTTCAAACGCTTCAACTTTTCTTCCACACATAAATGGTCATATTTTTTCTATTCATGACGGACAAGCTTTAGGCACTCTTTTTGTTGTAGCCAACAATTTAAAAAGTGAAAAGGTTAAGAGCCCTAGTCTAACTTTTTAATACCATGACAGGAAAATGATCATACAGTCTTCTTTGAAGGCCACACAGCTTAAGTAGAGGGACTCTTTCACAGTAATATACGTCAACCATGGCTATGTCAATCTTGCTCATGGATCTTCCCTTATTCCACGTGTAATTTTCTTCCACGGAGTGTAGGGTCAACAAGGTTGGCCCTACAGAGAAACTTAACATGTGATTTGATAGTTTGCCAATCCAGCCAATGTGCTATGTCTCTCTTCCAAAGATAATACCTCATCAAAGTCCTTGATCAAAAGTACCAATGTTGTTATGCCTCCTTAACACGGACCATAAAGGAATCGCCATAGAGTGGAAGCCCAATGCAATCCATGTTCCAGAAAGTTCTATCCATCTTCGATTTACTTGTGTAGAAGTAATTTTGAAAGTTGTTTTCCCAAACCACAAGAATGTCCCTCAAACCACCAATTGATTGATCACTCACGAACTCGCTATTTCTATTTCCTCACATTCTCTCGATTGATAAAGCATCAACCAAATCTACTTTTGTTTCTACTAAGGCAAGGATTGTCAAAGCGTGTTGAGAAAGGAGCCTTTTCATGGAAGCTTGCTTCTTTTTGGAGCTCAAATCATTCACATTCCATGAAACTTCCTGCATTTCAAAATATGTAACACTGGGAAAAACAATGGATATTCATGAGATCACCTGACATGTCAACGAGCTTCTTTGAACTCTCTTTCTTCTTGTACAATATAACTATGCAATTGTTTATTTACTGCTTCATTATTCTCCACAATGTTCAGAGCAATTTGAGAGCAAACATGCTTAGTTTTCTGGACCTCTGTGTCATGTTGCCTACGAGAGTAAATTTCAATGTCACCAATTGAACAAAGTGATTTGGATCTAGAGGGGATTCGCTGCACCATGCGAGATTTTGGCTTCTTCTTTTCTTCTTTCTTTTCCACCGCTCTTGGTTAAATGGAGTGTTGTGTCACGATTCTTGACCGTAACCTTGTACCGAACAACCCATTTTTGCTTTTATTATTTTGTATTGAATATGTAATATAAAATTGTAAAATTAGTTAAGTATGAATTAGTTTAAATTTGAATTGGGTTTAGAAAGGGAACCGGTTGGAGGGATTAGAAGGCAAAGGGGTTAATTTGAATTGTGATGAAGCATTAGCATTAATTAAGATGTGGGCTAAGCCATAGGGTCTAGGGCATAGGGAACTAGTTGGCATTCCCTCCCAATTGACTATTTAAACACTTGTAAGTGTTATATTTTGGATCATCAAGAAATCAATACAAAAAACTTAACTTACCTCTCTCTCCTCTCTTCCCTAACCGTCTCTCTTCTTCCTCTCTAACTCTAACTCTAACCTCTTCTCTTCTTAATTCTCTACTTCTCACTTCTACCAAAATTGTCTTCTCTTCCTCTAACTTATCTCTGATTCTCTTCTAAATTCTCTACTCTCCCTCTCTCCCGGTTCTTTCTTCCAAAATTATCTAAGTCACAAACTTAGGTTCGTGACAAAGTGGTATCAGAGCTCGTCACCAACCTTTGGGTTTGTGACAAAGTGGTATCAGAGCTCGTCACCAACCTTTGGGTTCGTGACATGTTGATAATGTTTTTTACTGAGTTTTTCATCTTCTCGTACACTTCTATTGAGGGCCATCACCTCTGGTGCTAATGGTGAGTTCGCATTTGGACGTGGGAGACACGTGGCTTTGTGGTGGTGCAAAACCTAACGGGAATTTAGGTTATGAAGATATTGGTTTTGTTATTATGACAATGAGTAATATATTAGAGAGTTTTCATGGATTCCTTGCATTTTTGCACTACAGTTGTAGGTCTGGGAGGTGAATTTGAGGAAATAGCATGATGGGATAAAATGAGGGATGTATTGGTTTGACAAGATGGGACTTAAAAGTGGGCTATTGAGAAATGATGTGGCATAATAGCCTAGATATTAGTTAAGGGGCCTATCGGTAAAGCTTGGTTTATAGTTGGGAAATATAATGGGTCGTGAGTTGAAGGATGACTCCGCATTGCGTGCGTCAATGAGCGAGCCCCAACATTTGAATGATACAAGGCTTGAGAAGAAAACAATTGCGCCTCACAATAAGAACTAGATTGATGAGCATTTAAAGGCACCCTTCCATCATTTCTTTCCTCCCTGCCCAAAGTAGCAAACTCATCACATCCCTCCAAGCTTTGAGAGCCAGCCATCCCCTCATTAATGAAAACTTTCAAAATTGAGCATCACCATATCTTTTCCATGGCATTCACAACCCTAAATGTCAACATTACATGCAAAAGCTGGATCATTGTGCATCATTGTCCTTTTGTTCATGTTAAATTGGAGAGGAATAATTTAGAAGGAAGACACACTTAGACGTTCATTCAATAGCCACTTAAATAGAAATTACATCAACAAACTTTAGCTTAAATTAAGGAAAACATAGACGGAAAAAATGTAGGAAAATAGCAACTACAAAAGCTGAAAAATTGCAACAGAAAAGTTGACTCATTTAAACTATAGGAGAAATGTGCTTTTGCTAACTACCTAAGACTTGGTCAAATTTATTCCAGCAATCTCTTCCTTAAACTGAAAATCTTCAAATTTTTAGTTTAGTATGTTCAGATGTGCATCACCCTCCTTCAAAATGGATTCATCAAATTGCAAACACAACTAACTTCCGTTGCTTCATAAATGCAGCCAATTTGAGGGGCTTGGTGATAATGTCAACAACTTGACCCTCACTCTTATAGTAGATAACATCGATTATTTTCTCCTTTGTAAGATCTCTCAAGAAATGGAACTTAACATCTATATGTTTGCTACATCTGTGTAAGACCGAATTTTTTGAAAGTTTGATTGCCGAATTGTTGTCACAATAAATTGAAGTGGGTCCTTCGTGATTGAAATGAAGTTATGCTAGAACATTTC
This sequence comes from Simmondsia chinensis, assembly GCA_018398585.1. NCBI lineage: Eukaryota > Viridiplantae > Streptophyta > Magnoliopsida > Caryophyllales > Simmondsiaceae > Simmondsia > Simmondsia chinensis. The sequence continues at coordinate 11,315,013 of JAGTTD010000023.1, read as the reverse complement.
TTAACCAAATTGCTTGACATGCACAAAATGTTGTTGACAAAGTAACAATGGTTGCTTCTTGGATGCCCATGAAATGACCCCTAAACCTATCATAAAGACATGTCAAATTCAATTATCATGGACTGCTTAAAATCTTCAATCATGGCTTTGTCATTTTCGGTGTAAATTAAATCGTTCACATATAAGCATACCATACAAATTTTCCCTCCATCTTCAACTTTTATATACAATGTATGCTTATATGGACATTTTTTAAATCCTTCCTTCAGAAAATAATATATAACTATACCAAGCTCTCGAAGCTTGTTTTAGTCCATATAAAGCCTTTTCCAATTTATACACCTTATGCTCATTGCCATATTTATATAACTAGGGGGTTGATCTATAAATGCCTGCTCTTGCAAATTTGCATGTAAGAATGTTGATTTCACGTCCAATTGAAAAAATGGGCCATGAACTTTCTTCCGCCAATGCTATCTCGAATTTGATTGTATCATGTCTTCCTATAGGAGCAAAACTTCTTTGTAATCTATGCCATACTCTTGGTTATATCATTAAGCAACCAAGCGCACCTTATATTTATCGACTTCTCCATTCTTTTTCAATTTTGTCTTGAAAACCCACTTGACTCTAATTGACTTTTGCCCTTTTGGAAGGTCGGTCAACTCCCAAGTATTGTTTTTCTCAATGTCCATAATATCATCTGTGCGGAAATAAACAATATACTCGAATCTGAATCGAATCAAATACAACGACAATAACGAGAAACAATCGGACTAAAAGAGAAACGAAACAATAGACACAAGGATTTACGTGGAAACCCCTTTACAATCGAAAGGGGAGAAAACCCCAGGTGAAGATTGGAGCTTTTATTATTGAACAAAAGAAGAAGAAGAATTACAATAATTCCTCACACACTCAATATTTATTTGGTGCGGCGCCGCGCAAGGGAAAGTCTCTCTTTGACTTTGGATTTAAAAATATGACGTACCCACATCCGAATATATATAGGCAAGGAAACCCTGTTTCCCGATAGATCAGGGTCCCGATCGATCAGTTCCTCACCGATCGATCGGCCGCCTCTTTATAAGTGTCCCTGTTTTACGTCACGTTCCCGATCGATCGAGCTCCACCCGATCGATCCGGGTCTTCACGGCCTTTCTTCATAATGCGCCAAGTAATTTTGAGACATATACCTAACAAAACTCCACCTTGGCTCAAAATCAACATCAACAATAAAACAACTCCACCTTCTCCACAAACGTCCCCTCAACCGGGGCTAACATACATCAAACTGAAAGACCCACCAAATTCGAGCAATGCTTGAACTTACTTCCTGGTAGAACTTTTGTGAACATATCAGCCGGGTTATCTTCAGTCCCAATCTTCCTCAACTCCACCTTCCGCTCGTCAATTAGATCTCTGATAAAGTGATGTTTCACATCAATATGTTTCGTTCGGTCATGATGAGTCATCTGATCTTTCGCTAGGTGAATAGCGGACTGAATATCACAGTATACTCTAACTGTCCCCTGCTCGACACTAATTTCACTGATCAATCCTCTCAACCAGACGGCTTCTTTGAACGCTTCTGTTACTGCCATGTACTCGTCCTCGGTAGTATATTGTGCTGTAACAGGCTGCAAACACGCTCTCCAACTAATAGTTGTGTCACCTAAACAAAACACATACCCTGAAGTGGACTTCCTCTTATCAAGGTCTCCACCATAGTCAGAATCTACATACCCAACCAAATAGCACTTACTTTTCCCATATTCCAAACACAAATCAGAGGTTCCACGAAGATACCTGAGAATCCACTTTACTGCATGCCAATGTTCTCTGCCCAGATTCGCCATGTACCTACTAACTCTGCTCACAGCAAAAGCAATATTTGGATGCGTACAGACCATCGCATACATAATACTGCCCACTGCACTAGAATAAGGAATCTGAGACATGTACCTGATGTCCTCCTCAGTCTGAGGCGAATCTAAAGCTGAGAGTCTGAAATGAGCTGCTAAGGGCGTGCTAACCGGGTTAGCATCCTTCATATGAAACCTGTCTAACACCTTCTCAATATACTTCTCCTGAGACAAGTATAATTTTTTAGCTTCTCGGTCTCTATGAATTTCCATGCCTAATATCTTCTTAGCTGCTCCAAGATCCTTCATCTCAAATTCACTCTTCAGCATTGATTTTAAGTCATCGATATCTTTCATATCTCGTGCTGCAATTAACATATCATCAACGTACAAAAGCAAGTAAACAAAGCCTGAATCTGTCTTTCTGAAGTACACACAACTGTCGTACTTACTCCTGATGTAATCATGACTTGTCATGAACTAATCAAATCTCCTATACCACTGTCTAGGAGATTGCTTTAAGCCATATAAAGACTGTCTAAGCAAACACACATGATCTTCTTTTCCTTCAACAACAAAACCCTCGGGCTGATGCATAAAGATACTTTCTTCTAGTTCACCATGCAAGAATGCAGTTTTGACATCCAATTGTTCAAGTTCAAAATCATGCATGGCAACCAAAGACAATAGTACACGAATCGAAGTGTGTCTAACTATAGGTGAGAAAATATCATGAAAATCAACACCTTGTACCTGACTGTAGCCTTTAGCTACCAAACGTGCCTTGTACCTTGCATCTTCCACTCCAGGAATGCCCTCTTTTCTCTTGAAGATCCATTTGCATCCAACCAGTCTTTTCCCTGTAGGAGGCTTCACCAATTCCCAAGTCTGATTCTTATGAAGAGACAGCATCTCTTCATTCATAGCAACGAGCCACTTCTCAGCATCTGATCTAGATACAGCCTCTGTATACGAAGTCGGCTCGCTGTCATCTAATGTTTCAGCAGTAGAGAGGACATAGGCAATCATCTCCTCATACCCATATCTCTCAGGAGGCCTGATCTGTCGCCTCGGTCTACCACCAGCTATAGTAATATTCTCCACCTGCTGACCTGTTTCTGCATTATCAGTAACAACATCAGAAACCCGTACCTGAGGTGCTGGAATACTCTGTAGCTGAACAACCTGCTGATCTGACTGTATCTCTGTATCATCAGGTGTCTCAACCTGAACTGTATCTCTGTCAATGGAAGGTGTGTGTGGTGGATTAAGTAGAGCAGACTCATCGAAAGTAACATCTTTACTCGTTAGAAACTTCTGAACACATGGATCCCACAATCTATATCCCTTCACACCTGACGTATAACCAAGAAAGATGCACTTCTTGGCCCTAGGCTCCGGCTTTCCATCATTAACATATGCATATGCAGGACAACCAAAAACTTTGATCTGAGAATAATCAGAAGTTGAACAACCCATACCTCTTCAGGAGTCTTCATCTGTAATGAAGAATGCGGTGTCTTGTTCACAAGGTAGCAAGCCATGCTAACTGCTTCTGCCCACCATTCTCTCTTTAAACCTGCATTTGAAAGCATACAACGAGCCTTCTCAAGTAACGTCTTGTTTAACCTTTCCACCACTCCATTTTGCTGAGGTCGACCTGTACATGTCCTGTGTCTGACTATGCCCTGATCTTCACAAAATTTAGTGAAGTCCCCTTCGACAAACTCAAGACCATTATCAGTCCTCAACCTCTTGATCGGCTTCCCTGTCTGTTTTTCAAGCAGAATTTTCCACTTCTTGAAGATATCATACACTTCATTTTTCTGCTTAAGAAAATAGACCCAAACTTTAGTCATTAGTGAACGTTAGAAGATACCTGGACCCACCTTTAGAAGCCACCCTGGAAGGTCCCCACAGATCAGAATGTATGTAGTCTAACGTTCCTTTTGTCTGATGCACTGCTGCCTTGAAGCTGACTCTCTTTTGCTTCCCATAAATACAGTGCTCACAGAATTCCATCAGTCCTGTTGACTGACCAAAAACAAGTCCCCTTTTACTCAGCTCAGACAATGCTTTGTCACCAATATGACCCATTCTCATGTGTCATAGTCTTGTGATCTCTGTATCTGTCATAGCAGATGTGGAAACAGCAACTGCACCTGTCACGGTTGTACCTGCAAGCTCATACAAAGTACCAACCCTATTTCCTTTCATCACAATTAACGCACCCTTACTGACCCGCATGACTCCACCTTCAGCAGTGTACTTGTACGCATTAGACTCTAGGGTACCTACAGAAATCAAGTTCTTTTTCAAATTCGGGACGTGACGAACATCACTTAAGGTTCTAATAGTTCCATCAAACATTCTCACACGGACTGTTCCAACACCCACTACCTTACAAGCAGCATCATTACCCATCAAGACAACCCCATCTTGTATAGACTTATACGTGGAATACCAGTCTCTGTTTGGAGCAACATGAAACGAACAACCCGAATCCATGACCCACTTATCTATATCAGCAACTAATAGAAATTCCCCTTCACTATCCTTCTCTACAACACTAGCCTCAGTGGACTTGTCTTTACCTTGGTCACCCCTGTTACCCTCTTTTGATTTATTCTTATATCTGTAACAGTCTTTCTTTATGTGCCCTTTTTTGTGACAATAGTGACATGACAGGTTCTTATGTCTAGATTTGGACCTAGACTTATTCCTACCATTGGATCCCCTATGTTCTGATCGACCTCTCACATGTAAGCCACTATCCGAGTCATTCACCGAGTCAGATAATTCCTTATCTATCCGTTCTTTACTCACTAGGTTTCTTTTTACCTCATCAACAGTAATAGTTGGCCTACCCCCGTATATCATGCTTTCTACGAAGCCCTTATACGCATTTGAGAGCGAACACAGTAATATCATAGCCTGATCCTCGTCCTTAGGGACATCATCCAAAGCCTTTAATTCATGAATAATTGAGGTAAATTCGCTAAGATGGTTTTTAAGAGATGTACCTTCTGACATACGAAAAGTGTACAACCGCCGTTTCACTGCGAGTTTGTTGGAGACTGACTTGTGGCAAAACATGTCTAACAATTTCTCTCATTAACTCCTGTGCGGTTTTAATCTCCAATACCTCTGACAAAACATCGTCAGCGAAACACATCTGTATAGCCGTGAGAGCCTTCTCATCCAACTCTTCCTATTGTGCCTCGGTCAACGTTTCTGGTTTCTTCTCTTTCCCCTCCAGTGCTTTCTTCAAGCCGTTCTGAGTCAGGAGTCCTTTCACATGGACTTACCATAAGCTAAAGCTTCCCTGACCATTGAATTTCTCAACCTCGGTTTTGATACCTGATGCCATTGTATCAATTCAAAAAACCAAGCTCTGATACCAATTTGTGCCGAAATTAAACAATATACTCGGATGTGAATCGAATCAAATACCACGACAATAACGAGAAACAATCGGACTAAAAGAGAAACGAAACAATAGACACAAGGATTTACATGGAAACCCTTTTACAATTGAAAGGGGAGAAAACCACGGGCGAAGATCGGAGCTTTTATTATTGAACAAAAGAAGAAGACGAATTACAATAATTCCTCACACACTCAATATTTATTTGGTGCGGCGCAGTGCAAGGGAAAGCCTCTCTTTGACTTTGGATTTAAAAATATGATGTACCCACATCCGAATATATATAGGCGCGGAAACCCTGTTTCCCGATCAATCGGGGGGTCCCGATCGATCGGTTCCTCACTGATCGATTGGCCGCCTCTCTGTAAGCGTCCCTGTTTTACGTCACGTTCCCGATCGATCGAGCTCCACCCGGTCGATCGGGGTCTTCACGGCCTTTCTTCATAATGCGCCAAGTAATTTTGAGACATATACCTAACATAATCATCCATTGCTTTCTGCCACTTTAAATCCTTGGAAGCATCTTCAAATCTTATGGAATCACAATCAGGAAATAATGCAAGGTATGTGAGTTGGTATTCATCTTCCGATTGATCAATTTCACTAACCTCATAATCCGTCAACCATGCTGGTTGCTTGCAATGCGTTAAGGTCATGTGTTACTAGCACTCTGTTGATCTATGGCTTTAATTGTTGGACTCTTTTCTGCATCACGAATTAAATGGTGTTCTATTGCTTCTCCTTCCTCATGATCACCATCAAAATTAGTTGGAATGGGCTTACCACTAAGAGTTTCACCCCATGGCCAGATTTTTCCTTCATTGAACACAATGTCCTAGTTGATAATTATTTTCTTTGTGATAGGATTATACAGCTTGTAAGCTTCAGATTGATCACTAACTCTGGTGAAAACATATTGCTCAGCCTTGTCATCTAGCTTCATTCTTTTTTGATCTAGAACATGCACATAGGTGATGCAACCAAAAATTTTGAAGTAATCAACAATAGGTTTGCGACCAGTCCAAGCTTTTTCCGATATCATACTTTGAACAGCATAAGTAGGGCTTCTATTCAACCCATGAATGTTCTAACTAACTGCTTTTGGCTAAAATTTGTTTGGAACATTGTTTCTTCTCCAGAGACTCTGCATATATTCAAAATTGTAAGATTTTTTATTTCACTCACAACACTTTGTTGAGGAGAATATGGTGCAGTGAGTTGCCTTTTTATCCCATGTGATTCACAAAAATTTGCAAATTCTTGTGAATTGTACTCTCCTCCACGATCACTGCAAAGAACATTGATTGAATATCCAGATTCCTTCTCAACAAAGACCTTAAAGCTTTTAAAAGCTGTAAAGGCTTCATATTTTTCTTGCAAAAAATAAACCACCTATTGGATATTTTAATAAAAAATATACTTTATTGGTCTCCCATTAAACTTTGAAATTAAAGCCTTTGAAACTCCCAATTTAAATGTTATTTTTGGTTACGATTTCAAACTCAATCTTGGTTTAAAAATGTCATTTATGTGGGTAAATGTCCTTTGAATGGAAAGAATTATATTTTACATATAAAATAAACATTTAAGTCTAGATTTAAATATATATATATATATATATACTTCAAAATTAATGATTAATTTATAGCTTTAAATTCTTTCTCGTAATGATATGCCAATGTCATATTGCCGGTTACAAAATACTAAATAGCTTTGAATTTAATGAGGAAGTTATTTGATCATTGTAGTTCGCCTATAAATTCATATCGTTAAAAATTGGTAAAGCGGGAGAAAAAAAAAAGAAAAGAAAGAAAAAAAAAAACAACTAAGTGCACGGCTACTTAAAAAAAAAAAGAAATTGGTTTTTTTTTTTTTTTTTTTTTTTCTATTTTGGCTAAGTCAGGTGTAGTGGGGGGCTCGGGCTTTCTTGGTTGTGCAGACCAAGGGAGCGTTAACATTAGTTGGGCGTTGTATCCTGGAGGCTGCGCGTCGGAACTTGCTGCACTGGCTTAGATCCGAGAGGGGCCGAAACCGTTTTAAAGAAAGCGTGATCCGCGCCTCGCTCAACTGTTACATTATTGGTACTTCGTCATTTCCAACGTTTCAGGTGATATCTTTCTACTTTATATGTTTTTGTATATTATTTTGTTTCTCATGATTGTTTGCTTCTGGGGCACCCCTATACTAATGTGCATTATCAGGATTTTACTTCTAATTATCGTAAAAAATATAATATTTTTGTCTATTTGGTTCCAACAATTTTAAGACGGTTTCGACCTTCAAGAGGTTAATCGAGTAAGGTATTTTTTTGTCTCTATTAATAAGAAGAATTCTTGGGGTCGAACCTTTAGATTTATTGCCCAACTTAAACCTGTAGGCAAAATCATGAAAAAAGGGGGTCACAAGAGTTTGTTAATCATGACCAAGGATTAGAACTATTAATAACAAGTTTAGGGTCCTTGTTAAAATACAACAACTCGTTAAAAATGGACCCAAGCTTCAAGCAATTGTCTGATGCCTCTAGGCATGTATGCCAAAATAAAAAAATTCGTTTAAGACCTACAACATTAGTTGAGGGTAACAATGACACCATGAGTGTTAGTACCATGAAAAATGACTCTTATGCCCGGAAAAGTTTAACCGCTACACATATGTCCACTATACTCCGTAAATTGAAAGGAAAAAATCTCGGTTTTGATTATCTCTTAAATAAGGATGATTAAGTATATGATTGAGTTTGATCAACGCGTCATTGCAAGAATGGTGTTTGTGTTGATAAAGGATATGATTGTGATGGAAGACTTAAAGTCAATGATGAGACTAAATAAAAATCTTGCTAGTTCCATTTATGTTATTTTCTTGTGCAAATCTTGACAAACAGGGCTTTGATATGTGAATATAAAATATTTGGATAACAGAATTTATCTAGGCATACTTTGAAAAACAAATTTCTTCTGAAAACTGTGTACATTATGAGTTAATTAAAGTTAACCTAATTGAGATTTCCGTTGTTTACGTCTAAGCCTTTACCAAAAAGTTGAAAACTTAGGCTATTATCCATATGTTGTTTATGTTCCGGTGGAAAACCAAAAATAGCGAACCTTGTTTATATGCAGATAATGGGCTCATGCAAAGTAAGAAATGTGTTATGTGGAAAATTTTATGGTGGAAAGCTTTGTGGTTTATTCCTAATTAATTCAATTGCGTTAAAAGAAAAAAAAAAAAAGCTCAAAATGTTTAATTACTTGTATGCTAGTACGTTGTTAATTCGCTTAGCTGATTTACGAGCAAGCCTAAATATGATAATTGGACTACTTCAAATTATGAGGTTTAAAAAATAAAATAATAAAAAAATTTTAATAAGCGCATGTACTAGTCTTGTCGGTCGTCTAAGATATAGGTGATATGTATTATTGCTTTTATTTGTACTAATAGTCATTTAAGTTCATTGGATGGACCCGTAACTGTCCTTTGTTGGGGCTTAGAATGACAATTACTTAAAAGGAAATGTAATATTGATAGTATATTATGTAGATGTGCCTATATTCCAATCAATGAAACATACTTCTTTATGTTTCCAATAGTGGGGGTCAATCACATTAAAAAAATTTTAGAGAATCCTAGTCAATCATGTGTTTAAGAAATAAAGATGATGAAATAACAAATGGTTGACCTTGGTATTTTTTTTCTTTGTCTGCAATATAGGGTCATTAGATTTACCCTATTTAGATGGATCATGATGGAAAGAAAGATGCTCAAAATTGTTGCATCAAGGAAAAGAAAAGGTCGTTCGCTCTAAGCTCCAAAATGAGCCAATGCCAATTCCTTTGGTAGTTTATTTTGTTTAGAATGTCTAGACATAGCAAATGAAGTCATTGTGTAAAACAAAATTATGATTGACTTTAGTCGATCAACAAGTGGTGCTTATTAAAGAACATTGTCAAACATATCATTGTTTAATTGGTGGTTCCTCCCTTAATATAGTCGGTGCGTTAGATAAGGGAGTATGTTGATATTGCAAACTTGATCACAAAGATGAAGGGAAAGCGCTAACCATATAACCTTAAATGTGTGTTTCTTGATCTCGTACTCTTGAGTGTAGGTGAGTCGTTGGGGCAAATACTTTGACGTATTATAGGCACTGGAGGCATGAATGAGGCAATCATGGTATAGTGGCATATTGAAATTGATGTGTTGTCCATGATGGACTTGCCACAATCGGCTTGTGAGTTTGTTGTTGGGCGAGCATCAAAGGCAGTGTAGTGCCAATGATGCAAGAAAGTGACAACAAATCTCATGTTGTTTGGAAAAGTGTTGAAAAAAGACATATTACATAGTTTTACTTGTGCCACTATTATCATATATGTACGGAAAAGTATACGATAAACCTATAAGAATGGTAGGTCCAAATCTTTTAATAACGGCGCCAATGATGTTACAATGTGATTTACGAGGGTATAAAAGTTTTAGCTAGAGTTAAGATTGGGATGGCATCAAGGGGGATGAGACTTAAGCCTAAAAAAGAAATTAGGTCACCTATGAGGATACCCTGAAAAGGGACAAACGAATCATGGAGTGATCAAGGGTTAGCATGCGCTTTACTTTATTTTAGTTCATCCCTATGGTGCGGCATGCTTACTTGTGGCGATATTGAGGTTGAGCTAGTTGCGCTCTTAACGAGGTCTATAGCCCCTATGTTGGGGTGGGGTGTATGGCCACGAGTACACTCCTGATAGACTCACCTATATGAGTATGGGAGTAAGGCCACTTCGTATGAGAGTTTGGGCTAACTCTCTAGAGCGCTCATGAATCCAGGATGATGCACAGGGCCATAATGTGCACGATTTAGAGAGCCTATGAGAGCACCTTGGATACCATGTGTGTGAAGCACTCTACATGCCCACAAGCAACCAAGGTTTAAAGGCTAAGTCCACCGTAGTTCTAGTATGGGAGCTGCTGAAACACTAAGTGAGGGTTTAAAGGCATTGCCACTCTCATGATGCATAGAGTCCTCAATTAGCCAAAGATATGTTTCTTTTCAAAAAACTATTGTTGAGTTTCAGGTCGTATTCCTAGGGTTTAAACTTATTAACTTTAGTTCTTGAGAAAACGTCAATAACAACAAACATTCACCACTTCAGATCTAGTTCAAGAAACCTATAACTGTAGTTTAGCAAGATTCATCCAACACCGAACACATGCACAAAGAACACAGCGATAACAACGAGATTTTACGTGGTTCAGCCTTTAAAGAAGGACCTACTCCACGGCTCCCTATTTCTAGGGAAGTCTATCCACTATAAGTCGAGTTCAAATATTACAGACCAGACTTCAACGATATACAACTTTATACAAACCGTTCCTTAAGGCTTCTAAGTCAGAAACCTAAAGAAGAACGAAAATAAAGAGTAAGGGAAGAGAAAGCTCACAACCGAAGCCTACAAGGCTTCATACGTGCTCCAAACTACCAAGATTTGAACGATCAAGCCTTAACACCCACGGATATACTCAATCGCCTTCGATCGCCTCAAGATCGCCAGAGCAAATGAAAAGAGGCGGTGGCTGAAGAGAAATCAGAGAGAAAATGAAGAGCGTACGGCAAACCCTAAAAAGGGTCAGTATATATAGGCAACTGAACTCCGATCCGTGGCAAGGCTCCAAGGTTCAATCTCGGCCGTTCGTACGAACCAGATCAACGGTCCATAAAAGCCCACAAGAAACACAAATAGTTGTCCCGGATGGCTGACGCGTGGCAGCCACTAATAACTGAATCAGGGAAGCTTCCTCGAGAAGCTTTGGGCAGCGGGTAGTGGCACGGGCAAGTAAATATAGCACACGGGCAGGGGTAGCAATGACATCTTACCTCTTTTGCTTATTTAAATGTATTTTAACATCTGGGTACAAAAATAACATTTACCAAAAATTTACAACTTATGCCACTTGACAACTATCCTTGTTCATTTTTATTAAAATAAGTGGGGGATTGTTGGATATTGTAATAAAAAATATACTTTATTGGTCTCCCATTAAACTTTAAAATTAAAGCTTTTGAAACTCCCAATTTAAATCTTATTTTCAGTTACGATTTCAAACTCAATCTTGGTTTAAGGATGTCATTTATGTTGGTAACTTTCCTTTGAATAGAAAGAATTATATTTTACATATAAAATAAACATTTAAGTCTAGTTTTAAATATATATATATATATATATATATATATTTCAAAATTAATGATTAATTTATAGCTTTAAATTCTTTGTCATAATGATATGCCAATTTCATATTGCCGGTTACAAAATACTAAATAGCTTTGAATTTAATGAGGAAGTTATTTGATCATTGTAGTTCACCTATAAATACATATCGTTAAAAATTGGTAAAGCGGGAGAAAAAAAAAAGAAAAGAAAGGGAAAAAAAAACAACTAAGTGCACGGCTACTTAAAAAAAAAAGAAATTGGTTTTTTTTTTTCTATTTTGACTAAGTAAGGTGTAGTGGGGGGCTTGGGCTTTCTTGGTTGTGCAAACCAAGGGAGCGTTAACATTAGTTGGGCGTTATATCCTAGAGGCGGTGCGTCGGAACCTGCTGCACCGGCTTAGATCTGAGAGGGGCGCGAAACCGTCTTAAAGAGAGCGTGATCCGCGCCTCGCTCAACTGTTACATTATTGGTATTTCGTCATTTCCAACGTTTCAGGTGATATCCTTCTACTTTATATGTTTTTGTATATTATTTTGTTTCTCATGATTGTTTGCTTCTGGGGCACGCCTATACTAATGTGCATTATCGGGATTTTACTTCTAATTATTGCAAAAATTATAATATTTTTGTCTATTTGGTTCCAACACCACCATCTTTCGACTAAAATCACCATTGAACGTTATAAAACAACGTTTACCTCCATTAGAATATGGGTTTATTGGTCCACAAAGGTCAGAGTGAACCAATTCTAGTGGTTGTTTCCTCTCCACGATTTTCCTGTTGGAAAGTTAACACGACGTTGTTTCCCAACAATACATTCTTCACAAATTTCTGCTATTAAGTTAAATTGGAGAAGGCTAGTTATCATCTTCTTTTGATATGATCCTCCAAAATTCAACTGCCCATATTGATAATGCCATAGCCATGCCATATTATTCAATTTTGCTGTAAAACAGAAGCAGTGAACATTTTACAGATGTAATGGAAACATCCTATTCTTAATCATATTGATCTTAGCAATCAATTCATGCTTGGAATCTTAAATTTTGCATACTCCATTTTTGATAATCACCTCAAATCCTTTCTCTTGAAGTTGATCCAAGCTCAATAGATTTGTTTTTAGATCTGGTACAAACAAAATGTTGGAGATAGTTTGAATGACTGAAGGTTTTGTTTGGATTTTTACCTTTCCTTTTCCCTTGATAGAAACCGGTAAATATCACCAAATTTCACAGTTGACAGGAAAGATTCTCCAAATTAGAAAATACTAATTTATCCCCATACATGTGATTACTGCAACCTATATCCAAACACCATAGATTTTTGTGGGTTTCTTCCTTTGGATCATATACCATCAACAAGGAAACTTCCTCTTCCTTCTCCTTGTTCTCCAAAATTGGACTTCTCTCCATGTCCTTTATTTAGATTAGTATGACATTCAGAGTGATAATGATCATACCTATGGCATCAAAAATATTTAATGCCGGACTTGTCTACAAACTTTGGCTTTCCACCTGTTGAATGTTGATAATCACCACCAGTTTTGTTTTGGTTTCCTAGTGGATAGTATTTTTCAGCTTTATTATTTGGGTTTCTTCCTTTCCACTTGCCTTTTCCATGTCCAGCACCTTTTGCATTTATAGTTACTTGCAAAGCTTGCTCCTCTCTATCTTGTTGGATTATTTTCCATTCATGGAGGAGCAGTGAATTTTGCAGCTCATCTATTGAGAGAGTATCAAGATCATTGGACTCCTCAATAAAGCAAACAACAAAGTTAAATTTTGACGACATTGATCGAAGAATTTTTTCAACAATAGCAACATCCTCAAGCTTGTCTGCATGAATCCTCATCTTGTTTGCAATTGCCATCGTTCTGGAAAAGTACTATGAAACTATTTCTCTTGACTTCATGCGTAAAATCTCAAACTCACTACAAAGATTTTTGAAGTTGTGCCTGCTCTGCTCTTGCGTTTCCTTGGTACTTCTACTTCATGGAGTCTCAAATCTGCTTTAAGGTGTCCTTACAAAGAATTGCTTCCAAGATTGAACAATCAATGGCCTGGAAAAGATAATTCTTTGCCTTCAAATCTTTCAATTTCTATGCCTTAATTTATGTTTTCTTGGCCACTGACAATATTGCACCTTCTGGTGGCCCATTAATTCCAACTTCAATAAAATGCCAATATTCTTTTAATCTTAAGAAATTCTCCATCAACATGTTCCAATGATCATAGTGATCGTTGAAGTGAGGAATAGCAGGTTGAATGAAATTTTCGGAAGCCATTCTCTATGGAGAGGAACAGTGCTTTGGTTTTTCTCACACTCGGGGTTTTTTTTTTTTTCTTCTCTTTATTGGCTTTGATACCACTGTTAAATTGGAGTGGAATAATTTACAAGGAAGACACGCTTAAGCCTTCAATATCCACTAAGATAGAAATTACATCAATAAACCCTAGCTTAAATTAAAGAAAACATAGACTGATATGGATTGAAAAAGTGCAGGAGAATAGCAACTACAAAAGTAAAAAATTGTAACAGAAAAATTGACTCAAGTGAACGGGACCAAAGCGAAAGGAAAATTTGGTGACATGTTCGATTTCTCTTCTTTCACATAGACTGTGAAGAAACTTCCATTAAATCTAAGATGTACTAATTGCTGGATCGGTTTTGGAAAACTTGTCTCAAGAGGACTTTGCACAAATCTAAGCACCTCATTGCAGAAGTTCTTGCATCATTTCTTATGAACTTAGCCCAAATATTGACTATTGTTGAAAAGTTTTCCTTTGACCAGCATTAAGTAGGCAACTCATGAATGTCAATTTAAAGTCTTCTAGTTTTGGAACAAATAGGTTGTCCAGCAAATCTACACACTTCTTCAAATTTGTGAAGGAGAATTTCTTTTTGAGGACCAAGGTGACTTTCCATTGTCTCATCTGATTCACATGTTAGGAGGTATGTCGTGGCATTAAGAGTCTTAAGGATCAAATCTTGCAGGTTATTCTCCACAGTAAATGATAAAACACTATCTAATGACATTGCATTTGCCCATCTTGTATTAATGCTATGTTAAGCCATCTTTTGATGTTTTCACTAGCATTGATTTCAACTGGCACCACATAATTCAAGGGTTCTAGGCTCTTGCTTATATTATGTTGTTGAGCCATAGTACTATCTTCCACCCTATGGCTTTCCATGTGCTTGTCCTATTCTACACAGTAAGGGACAATGTCTATGAAGGTCATCTGTCTCTCCAATTTTCGAATGGCATGTCCGAGGTTACTGCCGGCATTGAATGGATTATGACGGGATGAGGACCTGGCTTATCCTATCTAAACCTCCTATTCTTATGTGCGCACGGAATGTTCATTCTATATCCAGTCATCCATCTTCCATTCCTATTGGAAATAGCTCCAATTGATTCAATCTTAAGTTGGAATCGGACAAAGCCATAAGACAGGCAGGCGGTTTCTCTCCTATACCTGAACATGAAAGCACCAACATTTTGTCCCTCGTCCCATAAACATACTTAAGCTAAGCATTCGTGGTCCTCTTGGGTAGACTGTCTATGTGGATGGAAAAAGATTCCATAGCTATCTGGCCTCCACCTAAGTTACTATTTTCTTTGCTATTCTTTCAGCCCAATATGTGGCATGCGTTGGTTCTAAGTTTGATTGTGTTAATCTTTGATGAGAAATACGTAGCATTAAAATTAATGCGTGGTCTTTTGCATTCATATCAAGGTAATTGAATGAGTCACCTTACCGTCAATATTTAACTTTATGGTACATAGTATGACATATGCGCTCATCATGATGCACTCGCCTAAGCCTGAATCCTTTGATGGATAGTTTGCCCACACATTGTTAATTTGAAGGGAATGGTAGCATATATAGACTAAGGAAAGGTGCTTTAAGGCCTTTCCAATTTGAATCAACCTAACCATTTAGGTAACGGGTCAAATCAATTTCTTATATTAGTAGATCCCATCCCATTGGCCACCTTTATTTGTTATCTTACTATCATCAAACCTGTTCATTGCTCCTGACTCTAGCTTTTGTTGAGAAATAGATAATTAGGGATTGATTTTAGCAAAGTTTGGGAGGATCTTTTTTTAAATTGAATATGCAAAAGATAAGTTCTATGTAGTTAAATAGTTGAGAGGTCATTGTAAATGTATTGAGGATCTCTTTTTATTTTTTTTATTTTTTTTTATTTTGGCATTGTGTTGAATGAAAAAGTTCCCAAGGTCTCTTGTATCGCCGTAGTTTAGGGGTGATATTCTTAAATTCAATATGAAGGAGGTCTTTTCTATTTAATGACACGGTTTATAAGGTCTAAAAATATTTTTTCCTTAAAAATGAAGATTAAATCTTTAATAGTACAATCTTTTATGGAACAAACTTCCAAATGCAAATTTTTTCATGGTTAACCTTTATTCTTGTTTGACAAATAAAGGTTAAAATAGTCAACAAGTCAAACCATATCCAATGTATAACTTGGTTGGGTCAAGACTTTAGTTAGTATGGTCTGTGGTTGGGTCAAGACTTTAGTTAGTATGGTATGAGTCAAAAGGCTTTTTTGTAATTTATATAATTATTTTTGAAGTAACATATGTGTTAAAATTTGAAGATATTTATAGGAGAAAGTAAAAATAAAAACGATGAGATGTGTAAGATCACGTGTTTGGAAAATAAATGAAAATATCACCTCAATTGCATGAAAATGAAGGATTATTAATGAAGTAGAGCTGAGTAAGGCATAGATCACGTTCTCTTTAAGACAGTTTTCATGCTCTTACTGGTAAACGCAATGTAGCAGGTATATAGTGCATCGTCCCTAGGATACAGTGCTTAGCAAATGCCATCACTCTTAGACCCAACACTAATCAAAGAGACCAAACTATACTATTCAAACACCCTTAACCCAAATTTATCAAAAGTAGAATTAGAAGATGAAGACTAAGATAAGAAGACTCTTTTGTGTAAAAATACAACACATCAATCCTCTAATTATAGGGTAGAATCAAGAGTACCAAAATAAAATCAAAAATTAAAAATTATATCGTCAAATTAATTTAAAACACCATAAAAATTATATCGTCAAATTAATTTAAAACACCAGTTGAATACAACGTTCAATACCTTTCAATGCAAAATGCCGTTGGCTAATCAATATGAGCATTAAACTTTGTATATAAATTACATTGGTGCTGCAAAATCTTTCAATTTTTAATTTTTTTCTTTTTCTTATTTTTTTAAAAATATCTTTATTATTTTGAATAAAAAATAAATTTTTATTAAAGAAAACCTACAATTCCCTGCCTTTTAATAAAAATTTTGATTAAACACAACTTTTATACATCATAAGAGTGGCCTTGCCTTGAAACCTTTACTAGTGTTTGAAGAATTTTGTACTAGAGTTAGAATGGACTTACCTTTGAAAGTTTAACTTCTTGAGGGCACATAGAACACATCACACATACGAAAGTGCAAAGTGTATATCAGTTTTGGAAGCTCGCACATAATAGCCTTGTGCATCACCTGGATTTCAGAAGTGCTCTAGAGAATTAGCTCGGGTTCTCATAAGAAGCGGCCTTGACCTGTACTCTCATATAGTTGGGTCCGTCAAGAATGTTCTCCTGGCCACACATTCCACCCGTATGGGCTACAAACTACATTAAGAGCTATGTTTGCTCAACCTCAATTACGACCACAAGTGGGCATGCTTAACACCATAGGTATGAGCTATCAATTAATTTCAAATTCAAAGCATGCTACCCTAGTTAATGCTTGACTCGTTTGTCCCTTTTCAGAGTATCCTCATGGGCAACTTATTCCTCTCTTGGCTTTAGCCCCATCCCCCTCGATATCATCCAGATCTTATCTCTACCTGGAGCTTTTGTTAATGGGTCAACAATATTATCATGTGATCTCACATGAACAATATTTATGGTGCCATTGTTGGAAATATTGCGTGTACAACGACTATACTGCACTAATACCGCGTACAATTATGCGTAAAATACTGCCGAAAATAAACCAAAAATTTAACTGAAAATTACAGTGAAATTAGCCAACTAATTACTGCTGAAAAATTACAGAAAAATAATGACAAATTGCAGTTAAATAAGCCTAAAATTACTCTAACTTAAGCAACGAAAATAGTAAAAAATAGCGTTAAATCTGGTATAATGCAGTATAAGATCCAGCGATATTGTGCCGTACAAAAACAGCCAAATAGATGAACACGATAATCAAATAATACAGAAAAGAGGAAGAACAGATTAGAGAATACCGAAGGTACCGTGCCGTGGAAAATACCACTGTCCTAAAAGACGATTTTGCCTCTGCTTTGGTGCAAACAGACGAGTAGGCGGCTGTCCTCCAGGATTTACACGATCCGACCCTTATCGTGCACTCGTTAATTGCCGGTTAGGAACGCCTCAAACTTTGCCCAGAAATTTGTGTGAATATGAGATAAAATGAGAGAGAGAGAGAGAGGGGAGAATTGGATATGTGTGTTTTTCCAACATCAGAAGACTTCAATTTATAGGACTGATATGCAGTAAAGTGGGATGGTAACAGCTAATTGTATATTTAATATGTCATTAATGTTAAAATGCAGTAATATGGAGGATTTATGTGCCAACGGTAAGCAACGGCTATAACCATAAATTGTAATTGTTGTGAGATCTCTAAGCCAACGGTAGGTTTAATATTTTCCGCAAAATAATTATACCCAGTGTAAAAAACCTACCCACACTCTCGCCCGAGCACGGCGGGCGAGCTGGCAGCGCGTGTGTGGTTCCCACCATTCCTTCACCCAAGGCTTAATTCAAATGAACTAAAAACGCATTCCCTTATAAACCCAACTACTCCCCTCTAAATTATCAATGTGGGATTTGGGACCCATACAATGTGGGATACAACTACCTACACATTTAGACTTAGCTTGTATCATTTTTCCAACAACCATTAGTAAGATGTTCTCTTACTATAATGTGTTTTCTCCTCACAGACCTAGATTTTCCATTATAAAATTTATTATGTACCCATCTAGTTGCTGCGATGCTATCACAATGCAACAATATCAATGACACTGGTTTCTCCCACATAGGGACATCATGCAACAAGTTTCTTAACTAATTTACCTCATCACATGCCATAGAAAAAGCAATAATCTTTGCCTCCGTTGTGGACTTTGCTATAATAGTCTACTTCTTTGATTTCCAACTTATTGCACCACCACCTAAGGTGAACGCATAACCTTCAATTATAGTTGGAAATCTATTATAACATAAAGCATAATTCATAATCCTTTTGACATATCTCATTAAACAATTAATGGCAGTCCAATGATGGAAGGAGGGTTTATGCATGAACCTGCTTAAATCACCAACTAAATGAGCTATATCACAGTGTGATGTGTCAGCAACATATCTGAGGCTACCAATACTTTTAGCATACTCTCTTGATTAATGATGGAAAAAATAATTGTTAAGGAAAAAATTGACATAGGCATTATTGTTAAGAAACAGCCGTTTCCATTGGGAAATACAACCGCTGCCATTGGGAAATACAACCGTTGTCATATGGAAGCAAAAAACTGTTGCATTGATACCTCTACTGCAACGGTTCGTAGATCGTTGTGGTTGTGCAAAATATCGTTGTAATAGGCTATGACAACGGCCGCGTATTCAACGGTTCAAAAACCGTTGCCGTAGGTCTATGACAACAGTTTTGTGCTTATGGCAACAGTTTTGAATCGTTGTTGTTGCCCTATTTTGTAGTAGATGATATCTTCATTCTTTTTCAATAGGAATTAAGTGAGCACTTGGATCTACTGATGTTCTAGCAAGCATACAAATCAAAATATTTGAATTTTTTCAGAATCTTCTCCACATAATGAGATTTATCAAATAAAATTCCATTACTAAATCTATTCAGTTTCATGGCAAGAATGACATTAGCCACACCTATATCTTTCACGTCAAAACTATTCTTGAACATAGTTTTAGTAGGTTAATGATATCTAAGTTAGTGCCAAAAATGAGTAAATTATCCATACATAAATTGATCATCTCATGAAAGGCACCAAAGGACTTATAGTATATACACTTCATCACTTTCATTTATTTTAAACCCATTATCTACTGGACAAGTATTGAATTTTTCATGCCATTGTTTAGGCGCTTGTTTAAGCCCATATAAAGATTTTGTTACTTTACACGCCTTTTTTTTTCATTACTTGGCTCTACAAATCCTTCAGGTTGTGCCATGTAAACTTTTTCAGCTAGATTTCCATTTACAAAGGCTGTTTAAACACCTATTTGATGTATTTCTAAATTAAGTACAACAATTATGGCAACTAAGACCCGAACTAAAGAAACTTTTGCTACAGGAGAATAAGTATCAAAGAAGTCAATATCTTCGTTTAATGTAAAACCTTTTGCTACCACCCTAGCCTTGAATTTAGCTATGGAACCATCAGGTTTACGTTTTCTTCTAAGTATCCACTTACACCCTATAGTTATACAGCCTTTGGCAAATCTACTAACTTCCATGTTTTATTAGCATGTAATGAGTCCATTTCATCATTAATAGCTTCTCTCCGAAATTCAGAATCAGGTGAGGAGAGAGCTTCCTGTAGAGACGTAGGTTCGTCATCAACTAAACATATGACATTTTCAATAATAAGAAGATGTTCTTGTATATTATAAAGTAAATAGTTGGGACCAAAATCCTTTTGAATCCTAGGTCTTTTACTCCTTTTAGGTTCTAAGGTTGAAGGATCAATCGAAACGATCCATCAAGATCAACCTCCTAGGAATTTTCAATATCTCCATTAATTTTAGTCTTAAAGGGAAACTTGTCTTCGTGAAATATAGCATCAATTGTCTCTATAATGGTATTATCCTCTAAGTTTAAAAATCTATATGCTTTACTGACAAAGGCATATCCTATGAAGACACATCTAGTTGCTCTTTATCCTAATTTAGGAAATTTAAGATCTATTTTCCTAGCAAAGGCTAAACAAGCCTAAATCTTTAGGTAATTTAAGCTAGGTCGTCTTCCTCTCCATAATTCATAAGGCATTTGGAGTGTCTTTTTTCTAGACACTCTATTAAAAACATAGTTAGCGGTGAGTATAGCCTCACCCCCCAAATTCTTAGGTGGACTAGCACTAACCTTCCTAGCATTAGTGTAGCCAATTAGTGTCCTATTCTTACGTTCTACCACACCATTTGAGACCGGGGATAAGGGGAAGTAATTTCATGTACTATCTCTTCTGAACGAACAAAATCTATTAGCCCTTAAGTTTCATATTGTCTACCTCTATTGGTTCTAAATCTTTTAATCTTTTTACTATAACGATTTTCTACTTTTTTCACAAAAGTTTTCAATTTTTGGGATGTCTCAATTTTATTTTTTAATAAGTAAACATAGGTATATCTAAAGAAATTATTGATAAATGTTATAAAGTATCTTTTACCACCACCACCACCACCAAAAACAATAATAATAACAGTCCCAGTGCCACAAGGGCTCCCTCAAAAGTAGGGTCGGGGGGGTGGATGTATGCAGCCTTCCCCTTTTACGGTGCTACCCTGAAGGGAGGCTGTTTCCGAGGACCCCTAACCTGAGGAGCGTGTCATCATGGAAGCATAGTAGCCTGAAAGCATGGAAGGAAGAAAGTATTACAGCAACACATAGCACAAGCCAAGCATAACGAAGCAAAACTCAATGGATGTAACTACAGGCAAGTATGGGCAAATAATATGCATGTCTACAAGTGTACAAGCGATCAAGTACATAGATAGGCAAGTAAGTGCGCCCATATGTGCTCCACATGGAAGTCAAGAAACCTAGAAGCACTAGTGCAAGCAATAATTAGATGCCCTAGTCTAAGACACTACATCAACTATCCCTATGTTAACTCTCCATCGAGCTCTATCTAGGGTCATCTCCTCCCATAGGTATAGGTCGGCGAGGTCATATCGGATCGTCTCCAACCATCTCTTCTTTGGTCTGCCTCTCCCTCTCCTCCCTAGCGTAGTATGGAACTGTTCGCATTTCCTGACTGGGGCAGTAAGTCTCCTCCTAACATGACTGAACCACCTTAGACATTGCTTCCTTATTTTATCCTCAATCGTGGCCACGCCCAATTTACTTCTTATGACGTCGTTCCTGATCTTATCCTTCCTTGTATGTCCGCACATCCATTGCAGCATCCTCATCTCTGCCACTTTCATCTTCTGAGTATGTTGTTGTTTCATTGGCCAACACTCTGCCCCATAAGATGTAGCCAGTCTCACTACCGTCTTGAAGTATTTCCCTTTTAGCTTTAATGGGAACTTTCTATCGTAAAGCACTGCAGAAGCCATCCTCCATTTATGCCAGCCTGCTTTAATCCGATCATTAACATCCTCGTCAACATCGCCGTTCTACTAAACCATGGAACTTAAGTATCTGAAGCTCTCTTTTTTCTGTATGCTCTCAGATCCTATCTTGGCGACTTCTACGCTAGGCGTGGTGGAGGGATCGAACTTAAGTTCCATGATTCATAAGCCCTTCGATTCCAAAGCCCTTCTCCACAATTCCAGCTTCTTGTTTACCTCTTCTGGCAACTCCCCAACCAAAACAATGTCATCTGCAAAAAGCATGCACCAAGGCACCTCTCCTTGGATGGGCCTAGCGAGCTTATCCATAACCAAAATAAACAGAAAGGGACTCAAGGCAGATCCTTGGTGTACTCTGACTGTTATCAGAAAAGCTTCTGTTCCTTCCACTGTACGCACATTTGTTTGCACGTCGTCATACATATCTCTAATAGCCGGATATAAGGCCCCGGAATGCCTTTCTTATCCAAAACCCTCCAAAGGACCCCTCTTGGCATTCTATCATATCCTTCTCCAAATCAATGAAAACCATATGGAGATCCTTTGGCCTCTCCCTATAACGCTCTATCGTCCACCTTAGGAGGTGAATGGCTTCTATTATTTATCTCCCGGGCATAAATCCAAATTGGTTCTCGACACCTCTGTCTATTGCTGTATCCTCCTCTCTATGATCCGCTCCCAACTTCAGAGTGTGGCACATTAATTTAATACCACGATAGTTGGCGCAACTCTGGATGTCACCTTTGTTCTTATAGATCGGGGTCACTGTGCTCTTCCTTCATTTGTGTGGCATCTTTTTCTCCCAGAGGATTTGGTAAAATAATTTAGCCAGCCAACTGATGTCCTTCTTTCCAATGCATTTCCATGCCTCTATGGGTATTCCATCTAGGCCAACTGTTTTACTTCTTCCCTTATGTTTGAGGGCTTCCTTGACTTCCTTGGTTGTAATTTGCCTACGATCCCAGTGGTTCTTGTGCCCCTCATATGTCCCCCTGATCATTGAGCAGATTGTGGAAGTAGTCCTTCCACTTAGCCTTAATTTATTTCCTGTCCACAAGCACTTGTCCATCTACCCCTTTTATGCACTTTGTTCGGTTCAAATCCCTGGTCTTCCTTTCTCTTGCTTTGGCAGTTTTATATATATCCCTGGCTCCTTCCTCGGTATCCATCCTTCTGTAGAAATATTTATAGGCTTTTGATTGTGCTTCTTTGACTGCTCTCTGACATGAATAAGTTCTAATAATGCAGTACACCTACAAACCAACTTGTGAAGGCTTTTACTAATTTTGGTCAAGCTACAATCTTCAACTTTTTTAAACTTATTGCTAAGTTTAGGAATTAAACCAAGAAAGCACATAGAGTTCATATACTTGCTATTAACATGATAGAGACGTGCATGCCAAATATTCGCAGAAGCAATGATATAAACAAAAACTAAGCTAGCTTTATTCATTTCAACATTTAAAGTAAATATGCCGTCACATGCATACTTCTTTCCAACGAAGATATTATTTTTGGTGATCACATACTGATCAAACTCTATAGTTTGTTCAAAACCCGCTTTATTTAGCAAATTTTCAGACATTGAATTTTTGCAGATTTCAAGGGTACGCATCACGTCCTTAAGGGTTAAAACACAGCCGGAAGTAAATTTAATTTCAATTTCACCAATGCCTAAAACTTTGGTTGTATGAGAGTCACCAAGTAATACCTTTTTCTCAACCTCCATGGGAAAATAAGACTTAAACAAATTTCGGTCATGACATACATGCCTAGAGGCACACATATCGGCGCACCAACCATCATAATTTTCTAACATATTAAATTCTATTAACATAGCCACAAATGGCTCTTCGGTCACATTAGCTTGAGATGTGAGTCCATTTTTTTTTTTTTCTAAATCAACAATCTCTAGCAAAATGACCCATTTTTCCACAATTGAAACAACCGACATTGACACGTTTATGTTGCCCTTGACATTAGGTGGGTTGCCCTTTTTTGACTTTTGATCGAATCTAAAACCATTTTTAGGACTATTTTACGAGGTCCATTATATTTCATTTTGTCCCCCTTAGGCTTCAAATAAGCGTTGGACTTGTTATTTTGACCCTATGGAATGTTTTCATTGGTAGAAATAAAGTTTACCTTACAACTATCTCCATTAGTTACCCCATTTTTGTCTTATTTTCTAGCTTCTTCTTCATATTGTAGTCGTACCGTGAGGCTCTTGGTTGTTAGCTCCTTTTCTTTATGACGAAACCTCTCTTGGAAATCCTTCTAAGGCTACGGGAGTTTGTCTAGTATCACAGCTACTTGCATTTGCTCATATATTTGACACCTTTAGTTTTGATGTCATTGGCAAGATTGAAGAGTTCTCATGTTTGTATTTGGATGGATTTGTTCTCCATCATTTGGAAACAAAAAAATTTGCTACAAGCATACTTTTTCAACCCTACTTGTTCAGTATCATATTTTCCTATAGTGTCGTCCAAATTTCTTTCACACCTTTGTAGTTGTTAGAATAATAATCATAAAGATCACCGAAAAGACAATTGAGAATATAATTTTTACAATCCTCTTCATCATTTTGCCATTTTCCCACCATTGTAGCATGTTCTTTTTTTTACCTCATGCTTCATGTTATTAACATTTTTTTCTCATTAAGGTCGGCATCATTGAAAATCTACACCACCTTCATGAGTTCTAAATAAAACAAGACATTTTTTGCCCATCTTTTGAAATGCTCACTGAAAGAGCGAAAAAGCTTGTTAAGATCATTGGAGGCAGGTATGGTATAGGTAGTATTAGAAATTGGTTCCTATATAGTCTAAACTATGTCCCTAAACAAGGCATGAGATCTAAGTTATTAATATTACAACTTGTATTTTGTTAAAAAAATATATAATAATTTGAACTGTTTTTAACTTAAGGTAAAATAAAATAAATTAAATTTTAAAATATAAAATTTGAATTTATTTGTCCCGGTTCAGCTTCCCGAGCAAGCTTCCAGCCATTGCAATTTTTTTTTATTCAACTTGGACACGTGTCGTGTCCTGACTTGTTGATGTTGGTGGCTCCATCTGAACCATTGATCTGGGCGGCAAAATTAACAGCTCAGATTGATTCGTCTTTTGTCCTTTTATTGCTTTAAATGGGGAGAGTGAGAGATCAGAAAATGAGAGCAACTTTTTGGGGTTCCTTTTTGGATGTTAATTTCTCTCTCCTTCTCTCCTCTTCTCCAAAATTGAACCGTCCACCCCACCTCCATTTTTCAAGGCGTTTTTTTTGGTTTTGCTTAGAGGGTTTCAGTGACTAAAACCCACCCCGGTAAGAAGTAGACTCGCTGGGAGCCGGAAACCACGAAGGCTAGTCCAGGTCGGACTTGGGGATCGTGAGACTCGCGGCCACCAGCTTGGAGTCCGTATAATCTCTTACTCTTTTCTCCTTCTCTACTGTTGGTTTGTAAAGATTGGTTGTAGAAAAGGGTTGTAATTTAATAGCTTAGGTTATTGTTGGAAAATGCCTTGTCATTTGTAATATGATTTGTAAAGATTAATAAAATAGATCTCTCTAGTGGTAAGGGGGCCATGGAGTAGGTCAGTTAAGACCGAACCACGTTAAAAATCGTGTGTACTCTCTATTTTTGTTTATGTCTTCTATCGTCGTTTGTAATCTCAACTTAAATCTTAGAGCCACGGTTTTAAAAAACCACCCATTTCACCGATCTGTTTATAAACTAAGTTAATGTTGAAGACAAAACCGGATTTAAAAGATAACCTAAAATTTGTAAAGTTAAAACAACTATTTTGGACTTAGGTTGATAATAGGTTCGGTTTTCTCTAAAGGTCAACATTAATGGAAGTGTTTTGAGAACATTAATAAGATTAAAATCTATTTTTGAACCCTCAAATCACAACAAGTGGTATCAGAGCTTTAAGGCTTGTGAAAAAAGGCGGATGTGGTTCTTTAACTGAGTATATAACGTGTTTTTTAAAATTGGAACTGTTTTTTTTTTAAACCAAAAAATAAAAACGAAAATAAATTTTTTTTTTCTGGTCACTGTTACGATTTTTTTTTGGGTCACTGTTTTCTTAAAACCGTTTTTTTAAAGGAAAATGGCTGCTAAGTTTGAGATTGAGAAATTTGACGGGAAGAACGATTATACTTTTTGGAAGATGCAGACCAAGGCTCTGCTGATGTCTCAGGGTGTTAGATACGCGCTACTGGATCCAGAAAAACAGCCTTCTTATCTGACTGAGAAGGATAAGGTAGACATGGAACAGCGAGCGTATGGTACTCTTGTTATGTGTTTGGATAAAAATATTCTTCCCTTAGTTGCTGCTGAAACCACTGTAGCTAAGATATGGGCTAAGCTAGAAGAAATTTATAAAGGTGAATCCTTAAGTAATAGGATACTTTATATGGAAAATTTCTTCACTTATAGAATGTCAGAACATAAACCCCTAGAAGATTCATTAGATGAATTTAACAGAATTTTACAAGACCTAAAGAATGTAGATGCTGGAATTAAGGATGAGCTTCAGGCTATTGTCTTACTGTGTGCTTTACCTAAGTATCTTAGGGCCTTTAAAGACACACTAAGATATGGTAGAACAAAAATTACTTTAGATGAAGTAATGCAAGCACTTAGGAGTAAAACTCTAGAATTAAAAAGGGAAGGGAAATATGGACTCGGTGGTGAGGGATTAGTAATGAGGGGAAGAACAAATGATAGGCAATCCAATAATAACAAGAGAAGATCCAAGAGTAAGTATCGTTCTAAGTCTAGAGGTAGAAGAGACATGACAAAAATAAAATGCTATGGGCGCAACAAATTAGGACATATGAAAAAGAATTGCCCTGATAGGGACAAAATACCAGGAACAGCAGATAATGTGGTTTCATTTGAATCTGGAAATGTTGAAGTTCTTACTCTTTCGATTGATTTGTTTGATTCAAATACCAATTGTGAACTGCTTGAACGTGCTGTGTCTAACTGTAGTACTTCTGATCATGTTAATGTATCGTCTCATGCATTAGAACATGAATGGGTGTTAGACTCAGGGTGTAGTTTTCATATGACTACCACTAGATCAAATTTTATTAATTACAAACCTGTTAATGGGGGAAGGGTTCTGTTAGGAGATAACCGAGGATGCAAGATATTTGGAGTTGGGTCTGTCAAGATAAAATTAACTAATGGGACTGCATACATACTTGAGGATGTATGACATGTTCCCGACCTACGTAGGAACCTGATTTTCCTAGGGCAATTGGACCTGAAAGGAATGTCATTTAGAGCCATGAACTCAGAACTGAGGATTGTGAAAGGATCCTTGGTAGTTCTAAAAGGTGAGTTGAAAAATGGGTTATACGTACTAAAGGGTAGGATAATGTCTGGAGAGTCTAATGCAATAGTTAATAACGACCCAACAGAACTATGGCATAAGAGGTTAGGTCATGTGTCGGAGAGAGGTTGGAAAGAATTGGCCAAACAAGGCCTATTAGGGGAGATAATATTTCAAAACTAAGTTTTTGTGAATCTTGTATCTTTGGTAAACATCATAGGTTAATGTTCAATGTAGGTAAACACATAACTCATGGGCCTTTAGATTACATTCATTCGGATTTATGGGGGCCTGCCAGGGTGTCGACTTTAGGTGGAGCGTTATATTTTCTTTCCATTGTTGATGATTTCTCAAGTAAAGTTTGGAATTTTTTGTTGAAAAATAAGGATGATTGCTTTCCCACATTTAATAAGTGGAAAACTCAGATAGAAAATATAACCAGACGAAAAATGAAATACCTAAGAACTGACAACGGGATGGAATACATAAATAGCGAATTTGATGAGTTATGTGCGAAAAATGGAATCATACACCATAATACTGTTAGAGGAACACCCCAACAAAATGGTGTTGCGGAGCGTATGAACCGAACCTTGTTGGACAGAGTTCGGTGTATGTTATTCGCATCTGGCCTGGGTAAACAGTTTTGGGGGGACGCTGTTAAAACAGCTAGCTATTTGGTAAATAGGACACCCTCATCTGGTATTGGCCTAAAAACACCAGAAGAAATGTGGACGGGAAAACCGGCAGACTACTCATTATTGAGAGTCTTTGGTTGTACAGCCTATGCCCACCAGTCGGAGAGCAAGCTGGAACCAAGAGCCGTCAAAGGTGTGT
Organism: Simmondsia chinensis; assembly: GCA_018398585.1. Taxonomy (NCBI): domain Eukaryota; kingdom Viridiplantae; phylum Streptophyta; class Magnoliopsida; order Caryophyllales; family Simmondsiaceae; genus Simmondsia; species Simmondsia chinensis. The sequence continues at coordinate 11,286,940 of JAGTTD010000023.1, read as the reverse complement.
TTCTCGGTTACCCTGAAGGGGTAAAAGGATATAAAATAGGAGTTAAGGATGGAAACAAAACGAAAATTATCATAAGTAGAGATGTGAAGTTTAATGAATATGAAATGTCCTACTTAGATAAGAACTTAACTCCTAAAAAGTGCATGTTTGAGCCAGAACACTACGAATTTGAGATGAACCCACCTGAACCGAATTACCAAAGTGAATCAAGAACAAGAACTGAACCTGAACCAGAACCAGGTAGAGTAGAACCCGAACAAGTGTTAGAAACCTAGATAGATCAATCTCAGGATGTAGATGGTGCTGAAAGAGGCACTGAACCAGAAACCATGATGGAAACAGAGACCATACTCGAAAATGAGCTAGATGACTACCTACTGTCAAGAGATAGGGCAAGGAGGGACGTGAGACCCCCACAGAGGTTAGGATATGCGGACTGCATAGTCTACGCCCTAAATACAGCATTAGAATATATTGAATCAGAAACTTTAAGCTAGAAACATGCTGTTAACAGCCAGTATTCAGCAGAATGGTTGGATGCTATGAAGGCTGAAATGGACTCCTTAGTGAAGAATAGGACTTGGTCACTAGTGCCTAAGCCGGCGGGCAAGAAGCTAGTAGGATCTAAGTGGATATTCAAGATTAAGGAACCTTGTTTACCTTCTGGAAAACCTAGGTTTAAGGCTAGGCTTGTAGCTAAAGGCTTCACGCAAAGAGAAGGCGTGGATTATAACGAAATATTTTCGCCAGTAGTTAAACACACCACCATTAGGGTGACGATGGCTTTGACAGCCAAGTTTGACCTAGAATTGGAACAGTTAGATGTGACAACCGCTTTCTTGCATGGGGAGCTCGATGAGGAGATCTACATGGCTCAGCCCAAGGGCTTTGTGAAGCCCGAAAATGCTGGCCTTGTATGTAGACTTAAGAAGTCCTTGTATGGACTAAAACAGTCCCCGAGGCAATGGTACAAGCAATTCCACCACTTCATGATTGAAGTTGGGTTCTCTAGGTTAATACATGATGTGTGTTTCTATGTGAAAAACTTGAATTCTGATTCTGCTGTGTATCTATTGATTTATGTGGATGACATGTTGATAGCTAGCCGTCGTCTATCTGAGATTGAGAAATTGAAAGACATGTTAAACAGGAACTTTGAAATGAAAGACCTAGGTCCAACTAAGAAAATCTTAGGGATGGAAATAAGTAGGGATCGTACTAAACATACGATAAACTTATGCCAAACCTCATACTTAGAAAAAGGTCATTCATAGGTTTAACATGAAAGATGCTAAAATTGTTAGAGTTCCCATTGCCGCACATCACAAATTTTCAGTAACACAATGTCCAAAAAACGAACATTAAGTGGCCGAAATGATTAATGTTCTTTATGCGAATGCAATAGGTTCCATTATGTATGCCATGACATGTACTAGGCCTGATTCAGCTTATCCCATTAGTGTGCTCTCTAGATTCATGATGAACCCAGGAAAAGAGCATTGGAATGGTGTTAAGTGGCTCTTGAGATATATCAAGGGTACCACAAAGCTAGGACTTACGTTTGGACGAACAGATACGGACTTAAAACTTTTAGGATACACCGATAGTGATTTCGGTGGAGACCTTGACAAGCGTAAGTCCACGAGCTCCTACATCTTCTCTTTAAATGGCGGAGCTGTTAGTTGGAGATCTAAGCTCCAGTCATTGACAGCATTGTCAACGATCGAAGCCGAGCACTTGGCACTAACGGATGCCATTAAAGAGGCGATATGGCTTAGTGGACTTCTAGATGAATTAAACTTAGGCCTATGGGTACCAACGATATATACAGATAGCCAGTCGGCCCTAGCGTTAAGTAAGAACCCTGTTTTCCATGATAGGAGTAAGCATCTTGCTATCAGGCGACATTTTGTTACTGAACAGATAGAGTTGAGAAAGGTGGACCTACAGAAAATTTGTACAAACGATAATCCGGCAGATATGGGAACCAAGGCCGTACCCTTGAACAAGTTAATAAAGTGCATTAACTTAGTTCAGGACTCCTGGGATCCAGGAGGCGGCTGATGGACCAAAACCAAAATTGTTTTGTACCCTATTACTAGAGTGAATCCAGTAGTTAGACCATATAGGAACCAGGTGGAGAATTGTTAGAAATTGGTTCCTATATAGTCTAAAACATGTCCCGAAACAAGGCATGAGATCTAAGTTATTAATATTACAGCTTGTATTTTGTTAAAAAAATATATAATAATTTGAACTGTTTTTTAACTTAAGGTAAAATAAAATAAATTAAATTTTAAAATATAAAATTTGAATTTATTTGTCCCGGTTCAGCTTCCCGAGCAAGCTTCCAGCCGTTGCAATTTTTTTTTATTCAACTTGGACACGTGTCGTGTCCTGACTTGTTGATGTTGGTGGCTCCATCTGAACCATTGATCTGGGCGGCAAAATTAACGGTTCAGTTTGATTCTCCTTTTGTCCTTTTATTGCTTTAAATGGGGAGAGTGAGAGATTAGAAAATGAGAGCAACTTTTTGGGGTTCCTTTTTGGATGTTAATTTCTCTCTCCTCCTCTCCTCTTCTCCAAAATTGAACCGTCCACCCCACCTCCATTTTTCAAGGCGTTTTTTTGGGTTTTGCTTAGAGGGTTTCAGTGACTAAAACCCAACCCGGTAAGAAGTAGACTCGCTGGGAGCCGGAAACCACAAAGGCTAGTCCAGGTCGGACTTGGGGATCGTGACTCGCGGCCACCAGCTTGGAGTCGGTATAATCTCTTACTCTTTTCTCTTTCTTTACTGTTGGTTTGAAAAGATTGGTTGTAGAAAAGGGTTGTAATTTAATAGCTTAGGTTATTGTTGGAAAATGCCTTGTCATTTGTAATATGATTCCTAAAGATTAATAAAATAGTTCTCTCTAGTGGTAAGGGGGCCGTGGAGTAGGTCTGTTAAGACCGAACCACGTTAAAAATCGTGTGTACTCTCTATTTTTGTTTATGTCTTCTATCGTCGTTTGTAATCTCAACTTAAATCTTAGAGCCACGGTTTAAAAAAACTACCCATTTCACCGATCTGTTTATAAACTAAGTTAATATTGAAGACAAAACCAGATTTAAAAGATAACCTAAAATTTGTAAAGTTAAAACAACTGTTTTGGACTTAGATTGATAATAGGTTCGGTTTTCTCTAAAGGTCAACATTAATGGAAGTGTTTTGAGAATATTAACAAGATTAAAATCTGTTTTTGAACCCTCAAATCACAACAGGTAGTGTTGGTAATAGTCGTATCCATGAACCCCGTCTTAAAATTGTTGGGAAAATAAATAAAAATATGACCTTAATTGCATGAAAATGAAGAATTACCGATGAAGTAGAGCTGAGCGAGGCACATATCACGCTCTCTTTATGACATTTTCCACGCTCCTATGCCCGATGTAGTACGTATATAGTGCACCGTCCCAGGATACAACGCTTAGCAAACATTATCACTCTAGACCCTACACTTATCCAAGAGACCAAGACTATATTACACAAACACCCTTAATCCAAATTTATCAAAAGGAGAATTATAGAATTAGAAGATGAAGACTAAGATGAGAAAACTCTTGCGTATAAAAATACATCACACCAACCCTCTATTTATAGGGTAGAATCAAGAGTACCAAAATAAAATCAAAAACTAAAAATTATATGACGAAATTAATTTAAAACACCCGTTTAATACAACATTCAAAACCTTTCAAGGCAAAATGCCAATGGCTAATCAATATGAGCATTAAACTTTGTATATAAATTACAATGGTGCTGTAAAGTCTTTCAATTTTTAATTTTTTGCTGTTTTGTTATTTTTTAAAATATCTTTATTATTTTTAATAAAAAATAAATTTTATTAAAGAAAACCAACATCAGTTAAATTTAAACAAGTACAAATCCTATTAATTACATGTCATACGTTAGATGAAAGCAAAAAAGGGAACCAATTATGACACTAGGTCAAATCGAGACATTAATTTAATAGATCATATTGCTCAGGTTGTTACAAGCTGACCTGATCATGGGTTAATGTAAGCCGGGTCAGTCACAAGTCAATTACCATTTTGTCATATCTAGTATTAAGGTGTTCTCATATTGGATTAAAATATTAAGGACAGAGGAATAGGTGCAAACCCATATGCGAAGACAATGTTTTAAGGTTTAACCTTCAATTTGAAATTAAAAAAAAAATTTAAAAGTTGGAGGGAAAGAAAATATGGAAAAGAAACCCTTGTTTTTCCCTCTTGTTTAGAAGAAGGAAAAAGATGGGGGGGAAATGTAAGTCTTCAAGATCATGTTTTCCCCTTGTTTGATTTGAATAAAATGAAATGAAAAAGAATAACTATGTGTAATGTGAGAGAATGTTAGAGAAGCATCCACAGTAGAGTTGCTGAGCTAACATTATATATAAAAGTAAGTCAATGAAAAAATACATAAGTACCCTTAGGTACATTGAACCTAGATTAGGTACGAATACATGATAAGGTAAATACACTAAGTCATCAAATCTAGGATACTACACTAATATGCCCCCTCGAACAACGTGCATATTGGCCATATGAAAGCGGAAGCGATCTGTAGCGAATGCTTTAATGAAGATGTCAGCAACCTGTTTGATGGTAGGAGTAAATCAAACCTGGATGTCATCCTTAATCACCTTTTTACAACATAGTGGAAGTCAACATCAACATGTTTATTTCGATCATTCGAGATAGGGTTGGCAGCAAGATATGTAGCAGAAACATTGTCACAATAGATCTGAACTGGACCAGAATGTCATAGACCCAAAACAGCATGAGGTAAATCCAGTCACATTCAGCAACAACCTTAGCTGTAGCACGGTACTCAGACTCAATGGTGGACTTAGCTGCAATAGGTTGCCTTTTGACACACCACAAGATAAGATTTGGTCCAAGAAATAAAGTGAATCTAGTAATGGACAACAGGTATCAGGAAATCCACCCTAGTCAGTATCGGGATAAGTAGTGACGGTCATGCAAGAATCATAAGAGATAGTTGGACCATGATCAGGTGTTTATTTAAGATACTAAAGAATACGCTCCACCATTTGCCAATAATATGTCCTAGGAGCATGCATAAATTGAGACACATGGTTAATAACATGAACAATATCAAGGCGAGTCATGGTAAGGTATTGAAGAGCACCCACACCACTCCGATACTCAGTCGAATTTGCAAGGAGATCCACACTAGTCAAAGATGGTTGAACCCAAGCTGGAAGGGGAGTCTGGATAGGTTTGGCCTTAAGCACGTCATGCTTGCTAAGGAGGTAAAGTGTATATTGACATTGGGTGAGGAAAAGCCCATGTTGGTTATGTTTCGCCTTAGTACCTAGAAAGTAGTGAAGGGGACAAAGTTCTTTTATAGAAAATTGTGTGGATAGAGAGTCAATGAGACGTTATAGAAGTGTCGGGTTGGATCCTGTAAGAATGATGTCATCAACATACAAAAGGAGACATACATGTCTTGCATATGAGAAGTGAAAGAAAAGGGAGGGATGAACCTTACTACAATGGAACCCAATACTATAAAGGAATGAACTAAACCTTTGAAACCAAGCTCGAGGAGCTTGTTTAAGACCATATAAGGCCTTATGTAGACAACACACATGATTAGGAAACTTAGGGTGAATGAACCCCTGAGGTTGCCTCATGCAAACCCCTTCATTGAGAAAGTCGTGTAAAAAGAATTTTTAACATCAAGTTGGTGAACGGACTCAGAGTAAGTGATAGCAAGGGCAAGGATAACCTAATTGTAGTTCGTTTGACAACAAGGCTGAAGGTTTCAAAGTAGTCTAGGCCTTCACGTTGGTTGAAGCCTTGAGCAACAAGTCTAGCTTTGAAACGATCAATTGAGCCTTCAGGCTTATACTTAACCTTGTACTTCCAAGTGCTTCCTATGAAATTTTGAGAGGGTGATGGAGGGTCAAGAACCTAGGTCTGGTTTTGAATTAGTGCATTAAATTCCTTAGCCACAGCCTCGTGCCACTGAGGGTTTTTGACAGCTTGAGAAAAACAGGCGGGCTCGTGGACTATAGTAACAAAGGACAGATAGGATGTGCTTAGACTTATGTATAACATTCATAAGACAAGTGCACATAGGATGAATGTTGGAGACAACCACGAAGCTGGTATTGGAGGGGGCGGTGGTGGGGGTTCACAACCAATGTCTGGTGGGGCCTCGAGAGACTGAGTACGAGGCGCCAAGTCGGCACCTTCGTATCTAAGGGGGAAGAAGTTAGTGCCGGAAAGTTCGTGGAGCCTGAAGCAGACGGACTGTAAGTGGTGGTGCCAATGGCCATTAGCATTAGAAGACAAGGATGGTGGGGATGGACCAAGGTCATCTACAGGTAGCAAAGGGGGAATAACCAAACTAAGTGGGTGTGTCAGTGGTGTGATGTGCAATGGGACCTCAATTAGACAAGGAGAAGGGGCGCTTATGAACTAGGCACAAGATTAGGGTAGGGAAAAGATGTTCAACACAATGCACATGACGGCCAATATGCACATGACCCGTGATTGGGTCCAAACCATGATAGCCCTTATAACGTGCCGCATACCCGAGAAAGACACAAGGAATGGAACGAGGGGCTAATTTATGAGTAGTATGGGATGTGATGTTAGGATAACATGCACACTCAGTGATGCGGAAGAAAGTATAGTCAGGTGCTTGGCTAAAAAGTTTCTCAAAGGGAGAAAGATTTTGTAAATTCGGTGTTGGTATACAATTTATGATAAAACATGCCGTACATGCTGCACCAACCCAAAATATGGGTGGCAAGGGAGCTTTAAAAAGTAAAGTCCGTCCATGTCACTTAAATGTTGATACTTTTGTTCCTCTATCCCATTTTATTGTGGAGTATTAGGACAGGAAAAATGAAAATGGATGCCATGAGCTCGACAAAAGGCACCCATATGGCGAATTGTCAAACTCACAACCCCTATCACTCTGAAAACATTTAATTTTGTTGTCAAATTGATTTTCCACGAAAATTTTAAAATCAGAAAATAGGGAGTATACTTCGTCTTTCCTCTGCATTGGATAAAGCCATGGAAATCTAGAAAAATCATCAAGGAAAACTACATAGTATTGAAAATATGATTTAGATGCAAAGGAAACTTGCCAAACATCAAAATATATTAATTGTAAAGGCACGGTAGTAATATATAAAACATGAGGAACCGTAATCTACGAGATTTGCCTAAACAACACGCATTAATATCTAAAATTGAATTTTATAAATGACGTAAGCACCTGTGCCATAATTGAACAAGTCCATCTGTGCAACTAGTCTAGCAGGATGAGGAGAAAATCCATGAAGGGGTCCATTAATATGCATCCTAAGGAGCGGAATTTCCATGACCATGTCTTTGGCACAAAAGGAAGAAGACTCAATTCCACAAAGCAATTATTATCATGACACAACTGTTTAACAGATAATAGATTATAGGTAAGGCTAGGGACTAAGAAGACCTTAGACAATGACAAATGATGCAACTTAGTACGAATAATAGAAGAGCCGACATGCATTATAGGTAAGAAGGAGCTATTGCCAACTTGAATAGATTTGGAACCAGTATAAGAGTTTAAGTTTATCAAAATACCTGAGTTGGGAAGTCATGTGGTTAGACGCTCCTGAGTCTAGGTACCATGTATGAAAAGTGGGATCATTGATTGACATGGCAAAAAGAGAGGGACAAATCAGTTTGCATATATCGACAGGTATAGTGAGAAGCAACATGACTAACTTGACATTAAATCTGACAAATAAAAGGCGAGGTCCCAAGTTTACCATCATGAGACTGATGAGATGATGTACCTGCATTTCTTACCCAAGATTGGATGTGCTAGGGTACTCTCTTTTATTGATCGAACCAAGGACTAAGTGGTTCTATTGACCGCAGCCCCCGCCATGGCTTCTAGGATTGTCGTTGCGATTAGAGTTACGTCCTCAGCTCATACATCCACGCCCACCACGACTATGACCACCACTCTGGAATCTTGGGACTGACTATGAGAGACAATTGCGTGACCATGATCAAAATTGAAGTGAGCCTGAAGTCAAGCGAGTGCTGCTTCTTCATCCATGAGTGAGGTTTTGAGGTCTTCAAAAGTGAGATTTGACGAGAAGTTGCGCACGAAGGTGTTGAAGGGACCATACTTCGGAGGAAGCCCAAAAAGGGCATAGTGAGTCAACTCCCAGTTAGAGACCGGTGAGTCAATGGTAGTAAGGTTGTCAGCAATGGTTTTGAGTTCAATGAGGTAGGCTTCCTTAGTTTTATTGTCTTTGCATAGGGTAACAAGTTGAGTGCGAAAATCAAATTATTTTGCTAGAGAATGGTCATGTAATCGTTCGGCAAGAGCATCCCACATGTCTTTGGAGGTGACTAATGGATTACATCATTTAAGACTAAATGGGCTAAAGTAGCAGAAAGACAAGATCGAATACTCTGATCAATACAGGTCCAAGTTATGTGTTCGGGATTAGGAAGAGAAGTACCATTAGGATTTAAGATGTGAGAGGGAGGACAAGATATAGATCCATCAACGAACCTCATGACTCGATTAGATTGAAGAGTCATAGAGATATGATCGCGTCATATAGTGCAGTTAGTGGAAGACTCAAGTTTAACAGTAATAAAATCGGTTATAATTGAAGTGGATAAGTATGGGGGCGGAAAGGAGGAGATAAATCAAGAACTGAAATCATTGTACGGCATCTGAATAGATGAAGCCAGGACATGTGGGAGCAAGGAGACTAGTGGCAATAGGTGGAATCTTGCATGGGTTATCAAGAAGGGAGAGATTGACAAGGGCGAGAGACAGGGCATACCAAGTTGAGGTGGGGGAGGGGGCACTCGAGTGTGTGATAGAGGCGCCATACTCAAATAGTAAAGGAGGTGAGGGATGACTGGTGGTCAGGTAGGGTTGTGGGGAGAGGGGTTAGGGAAGGTGGTCGCACATATGGGACGGTGGAGACAGAGGGTAAGGACGGGGGTTGTGGGTTGCCATTGGAGTCACCGGGACCTAAAGAAGGGAGCCGACACCTACAGAGAAGAAGACAATCACCAGTATTGGTACGAGTCACTAGGTTTTGCCACAAAGACGAGGAGGAGGAAGAAGAAGAAGAACTTGTAAAGTCATGGCGGCGGCAGCTTTTTTTTGGGGGGGGGGGGGTTTCAGTGTGGCACTAGAGGTCTGTTACTTTGTTAGAGTTTTATTTAATTCATTTTTTGTTTTTTGAAACAGAGAGAGAAAAAGGAGACTAGGTTAGGTATGCTCTGTTATCATATGTGAGAGTATTAAAAAAGCATACATAATAGGGTTGCTAATACATTATAGGGTTGCTAAGCTAACACTATATATAAAAGTAAGTCAATGAAAACATACTTAAATACCCTTAGGTACATTGAACCTATATTAGATACGAATACATGATAAGATAGATAAAATATATCATCAAATCTATGATACTATACTAATATGTAACCTGATAAGCTATATTTTTCTATATCGTTTGGGTCATGCGACATTTTCTGGTCAGCTATCTTGATAATGTTCTATTCAGAATTTATTAATTAGGTACTCTGAGTTTAATCTTTTATTACTTAGGTACCTAAGATTTCAATATATACAATTAAGGACAGTAAGGCTTAAAAATTTTAAAAACAATTTAGTTCAAGTACCATGAGGTTTTGTAATATATATTAAAGATACCATAAGGTTATGAAATATTTTTAAAATATCTTAAACTCTGATAACTTTTTTCCAAGCACCCTCCTCATAATTGCGTTACATATCCATTAAATTGTATTGGCATGATACTCAAAGAGAAACTTAAATTTATAATTTACTTAAGGATAAAAAAGTTGTTCATATCTAAAATAAATTTTAAAATATTTAAAATATTAAAAAATTTTGCAATATCCAAAAAATTTTGTAAATGTTTTAAATATTTAAAAGATAATATATATGTAAATAAATTTTAAATATTTTTAGAATATATAAAATATTTTAAATATGAATATTTAAAAAATATTTCATATATAATATTTTATTTATTAGATAAATCATTCTCTATATTTAAATTACTTTTTACATATTTAAAATATTTTCTAAAATTTTCAAAAACATTTTCAATCATATTTGAACTTTAGCTCTCATATCCTCCATCTTAGCTGGTACTGCTCTTAGGTTAGACAACTCTAGCTCTCTTTCTTGTACTAGTTAGACTTCGAGGCTATTTTTAGGAATAAATGGTAGCTCTGTCCATAGTTGATTCAAAGCACACCAATCTACTAGCTTTGCAATGGCTGAGGAGATAGCCCTTTAGTGGGAAGTCTTGGCCTTCCTGTATAAGGCTTCTTATGCCTTAAAGGTCTCCTTCATCAAGAAGGGCTCTTATGCATCCCCAAAAGTCAGAATCTTCTAACTTCACATCAGCTTAATCAATCTCAACTTCAATAGGCTATCAAGTATGGCTATCCATTCGTGATGTTGGGCAGCTTGAGGAGTGGTCCTTTTCACATCTAATGGTCCCACAGCGTCTTTGTAGAATTTTGCCTCAATATAGATGGAGGAAGCAATGAATGGCTTGTCGTCTACCATAACAACTTCACACTTGTCATGGTTCTAGAAGATTAACAACTGGTGAAGGGAAGAAGGGATACCAAAGATAGCATGCAACCAATCTCTCCCAACAAATACCGTGGATGGCATGCAACCAATCTCCCCCAACAAAGGCATTATAGCTTGAGGTAGTATCCACTACATAGAAAGCTGCCTGCTTACTCAAGTTGCCAACAGTTAACTCAATCGGGATGACCCTTTCAAACTTAGTGGTGACCTTGAAAAGCCACAGATTGCCGCATCTAAAGTTATCAAGTTATCTTGAGATTTACCAGTGATCCACAACATATATGAACGCAATGCATTGATTTTCGCGCCATTATCTGTCAAGACTCTATTCACCAAGATGCCATCAAATTTGGCTTTAATGTATAAAGGCTTAATGTGTTTGTTAGCAGTAGTCATAGCAAACATCAGTTTCATTACGTTAGGAAGGTCATTTGTTGACTTGGATATAAGGGTTTTAACTTTAATAGACAAAGTATCAGAATTACATTTAGGAGCTGCTATTTCAGCAACAAGCTCCACCTAGGAATCTTTGTCTATTGCTACTACATCCCCTTCGAGACCCCTTGTGTGTTAGAATTACCTTTAACAATTCTAACATCAGCTTGTTCATGGAGTGACCCAAACTGTATTTGGATCCCTTGGCTTGTTTCTTTTTTAGGATTGCTATCAATTAGCATGTCCAGATTCTAAGATTGATCTCTAGGTTTAATCTCTAGGGTCTGAGACTCTTCCACTGGTTTGGGAAAGTCTTCCTTATGGAAATCATTCTCTATGTTAGACCATGTTGGGCTAACACGGTCCAGAAGCTCCACTAAGTTGATACTGAAAGGACTATAGTCCTCCTCATAATTAGACATTCTTCGAGCCTGTGAGTTCTTGGCAAGCTAGTCCCACCAAGATTTTTTACCTTCACAAGATGAGAAACTAGCCCATCTCTCGAGCTTCTTATGTGGCTCATCTTTAACATTGGTAGCTAAAGGTCTTGATTTAGTTTAGGGATCCTCAAGATCCATGGACTCAATGCACTTGTCCTTGCAAACTCGGTTCTCTTCATCAAAGAGCTTCGCCAAAAACGTGTCAAGTAAAGCTCTTAGCTGTGCCACTTTCTTTCAAAGCAACCTCCTTTTTTGAGTTTGTGTGAGGTTGGAAGGACCATCATTTTCTTGTTCGAGGTGGTTCCTCTTCCACACATTACCAAAACAAACCCCTAAAGGTTATTGTCCTGACTAGCGTGGTCCCTGATTGGTGCCCGCATTGATCAGGTGATATTTTGGATTCCTTTTTGGGTGCCCGATTCTCATGATTATTTGAGCCTTCAAAGTGAGACCACGCGCAGGTCCAACTAATGAGGTCTTCTTAGAAACAGCTGGCTTCTTCTTTGACTAGAGGCCCAGCTTTTTTTCATTTTGGACACCGGCTTGTGACCACAACCCTGTAAAGGTCATGAGTAAGGTGCACAAGCCTTATGTATGCCTCTTTCTTAGTAGCAAAAGTGGTTTGCTTGATCATCTGTGGATATTTCCATGGCTGACTCTTCCTCTCTTGAGAGGAAAATGGCTCATTTCTTTAGTTGCTTTTTTAGGAACCTTTTGAAGGTGGCACAGTCATACAAATGAATGCTCCATGGTAATGTGCCACTTGAAGCATTCACTTGTTAATTTCAGTAAGGTTTTGGGAAACCTGAGTGCCCCCGCTCAAGCAATCTAATAAACAAAGTGTGGCCACTACCAATCTTTCCTTGTCATCACTCATCATGCAGAGAGGTTCAGCATTAATTTGGCCATTGTGCACATTTTGAGGCTTCATTGTCTCTATTATATTTACCTGGATACGATTAGGGAAGGGACCTCTATCCACACCCATCTGTCTTTGTCTAGTGAAGATTAATTCTCTTGCCTCAATGGCATCTTGAACCACGTTTCTAAGGATTATGCAGTTCTTTTTTGAGTGAGTAAACAAATCATGCCATTTATGTATATCTTTCCCTTTAGTGTATTGGGGTCAGGTTTTCCCTATTTTCCCCTAATCTTAAGTTTACTATTCGCGTCAAGCCAATCATATATAATATCGGCTTTTGAGAGGTCAAATGAATACTTCCTCAAGTCTTGGGAATGGTATGACATCCTAGCTTTGATATTCTTCTTGACCAAAGGATTACAAAACATGGAAGTCTCTTAAAGTATTCAACAATGTCAATTTCATGCGGAGGATCATCTTCCTCATCAATCAGATCATATATGTAAATTCCATACGTGCTATTTTTCTTGAGGCTTTCTTCCTTCAAAACGACCTCATACCTAGTGGCACATTCTACCAACTCAAGGAGAGTTATGAAGTTTGAGCCTTCAAATTTATTCCCGAATTCAATATCTGAGCCATTCAAGGCTAGCTTGACATATTTAATCTTAGGGAGAGCCATTGTGTGCTTCAATCTGGCTCTCGTGAACTTGGTAGTGTAATCATCTATGGATTCACCTAGCTTTTGTCTCATTTAGGCCATGTCTGACATAGAGGTTCCTAGTTCCATCCTTGGGAACTGGGCCTGGAATTGCCTGGGCATGTTATTCCAATTGTAGATGGAATTAGGTGGTAAACTACTGAAAAGCAGTCCCTGTCAGAGAAGTAGGGAGCAACCTAAGTTTCAAATATGGATTGTCAGACGCTTCCCTGCACTGGCAGTTAAACCTTACCAAATGCTCGAGAGTAAACACGTTTCCTTCTCCTGAAAAATGGGTAAACTCGAGGATTTTGTATCCTCGAGGAAAAGGATAATCCCTGTCATTGTGACCAGGACATGGCTTACTATATAAAGGTATGTTGATCCTTTTGAGGCGTGGCCCATACATCTGCTCGATAAGCATGGCCAGTTGGTCTTGGAGAGGTAGGTATGGCATATGGGTATGCGCCTATCATTGCCCGCTAAGTGGTTGAGGATCTCAAAGGGGATCAGCAAGATACCCCTCAGCTCCCATTACAATTGGATGTGGGAACTGTTGGGGTCCCACATATCAAAGTAGCAGCTCCCATGATCATTCGGGCAATCTATTTGATTGGCCATGAAGTATGTTTCAACAGATCCTAGATTATGTAGAGTGCTTGAGGGCACACTTATATTGACAGGCTGCAGGGTTATTCTTGCCTGATCCATCTCTAAGGTTTGATCTTAAGGACGAAAGAAGTTAACTTGCCTCCTAGTCTCATATGTGGAAGCTAGGAGTGACGGGCTTGGTCCCCCCAGGATTGGGAACTTGTCCCTGGACACCTATTTCGAGGCTTTGGCTGGGTCACGAGGTAACTTCTCCAGCAAGAGGAGGGTATGAATGATTATTTCCCTTGTCTCGGGGATAGGTGTGACTTGAACATTGGCATTGAGATCTTTTAAAGCTAGAGAGTAACCCTAGCTCAAAGGGCCTGCAACCGCAAAGGATGTATTATCACCCCTATGGCTAGAATCCAAGTGAGCAACACCTAGGTTAGTCACAGTTAGGTCTCGCCTTCTCTCAAGGACTGCGATGTCAACCTAGGTAAATGGCATTTGTGAGCTTGAAGGAACATCATGAGGTACCAGTTGGGACTGAAGAAGAAGGAACCGGCCTAAGCTGCATAATACCCTCTGTAACGACTTGGGCTAAGCCATAATGAGTCTTAGCTTCCCTGACTAAGGCTCGACTGCAACTACTGTATGCCTTGCCACATCCTTAGCTATAAGGGTAGTAGTAGAAGATAGGGTTGAGTTCACCTCAGCTAAGACTGTCAATTTCCTTATAAAGCCCTTCATTCATTGAGGTCCCAATGTCATTAATGATAGCTCTCATCGCAGCAGAGTTTTCACAATGAGCCCCTACAGCACACTATGTTTCAGCATATTGTTTTTCATAAGCGCCTTTCATGGCTTGCTCAATCCTTTTGATCAATGAGTTCCATACAATGTTTGAGCATGGTCATAAAACTCTTGCGAGAATAGCCATCTAACCTAATATGCTCGTCTTCTAGGATGTTTTCATCACCTCCACTTTCATTACTAATGTTGTGACTTGTCTCATCCCCTCGTGATACAGGACTTCATTCTAGAGGGTGCTTTAGTGGGGACCTAATTAAGGCTAAGCCAATGAGTTCCTTAGGTGCAAGAGCACTAGATCTTTTTATTCTAACCATTGATGAGTATGGTCTGAAATTATATTTGATAATCCATGATGGGGTTAGAGACAATTAAGTCTTATGTTAAGCCTCCCACTATGATCGCCAAAAGGCGTGTTTGCTCTTTTTGTTTATTACGCGTGTGAATATGGTCATTGTAGCTACAAATCAAACAAACGTGCAAATTGGGATTCTCTGTGACTAGGGAGCAAGCTTGAATTACGGACAGCATATCTTTGACCTCAACCACTTACCTTTTCGGAGAAAAGGGATAGTACTTTTTGTGAATCCAACTTCAATTTGCAGTTAATGTGTGGATTCTGTCTATGCTCCAATTAAGGAGACACATACTTTTTTTGTGGATTTTCATATATAAGTTTGACAAAAAAGTAAAAAGACATGGACGAAGTTATAGTGATAGAGCAGGGGCCCACAAACACCTTTCCTCATACACTTAAAAGTGAAGAATGAAGGTGAAGACAAAACTAAAAAGCTCAGCGGTTCACTTACAAGCCCGAGTTAACCATATTTTTAGGCCTGCCATCCTTGACTTGTACTAACTCAATTGAGTTAGAGTTTGACAAGATTAAGATGGAGTAAACCGTATCTGGATTATTGGATGAGGACTAACGTAATCAAGGTCAAGCATTGGCCATCAAAGCCCTTAAACAATAACACAAACCTAAGTTCACCTGATTTATTAAGCAGTGACAATAGTGTTAAGACTAAAGAAATCAAGGTCAAGCCTTGGCTTTCAAAGCCTTAAACTAACGCCTCCATTCTTAACTTGTCCATTGTAGGAACACATTAAAATGGAGAGTTTATACCTGAAACACGAAGAATTGTATTACTCTGATGAAAACAAGTACAACAAAAATATAAGCTGCGCTAAGCTTTGCTAAGTTACACTACTCCTAGGTGAAAAAGGTGCGTTGCAAAAGATTGTATGAGTGGTGTTGATACTTTACAACTACAATACTGTCTCTTATTTATAGAAAATAGAAATAACTACTAAATTCTAATTCCTCGGCATTTTCTTCCCATGTTCGTCTCAAAGCTCCTTTGATGCGCTGAATGGGCAGTGAACGTGCCCTTAAATGGCATGCTTGAGCTCGTTCTTGAAGCCCACGTCTGTATTTCCTGCTGTAGTTCCTTCTAGATGCCCCATATTCTGCTGGATAGGCTTGAGGCTCACATATTTGAAATTGTGCTCCAAGTACCTACCTTGAGCTTGAGAACCACCTGTCTTGCAGCCTTCTAGGAAGTCCCTGGTCGATACCTTTAAAAGGGTTTTAAATTCTTCAAGCAACTAGGCTTGAGATGCCATTGTCTTAACATCCAAAAGCCTTATCTCCCTCGAGGATGGCCTCACGTGATAAGCGCATGGCGCTTTGCTTCAAAACGGCATTGTCACAACTCCCTTTAGTTTGGGGTGTCAATAGTTGTCTGTTGATGTCTCTCTTCATGGATGTGGTTATTGGGTTATATTTGTAGATGACTGTTCTCGTTATACTTGGTTGTTCCAAATGAAACATAAATATGATGTTTTTACTCATTTTCAAACATTTAAAGCTCAAACTGAGAAGCCCTTACAAAAGAAAATTCATTTTTTTTCAAAGTGATGATGGAAAAGAACCTGATGAAAATCCGATCAAAGCTTACTTTTGAGCACATGGCTTTCAATTTCAAAAGTCATGTCTTGACACTCCTCAAAAAAAGGGAGTCGCTGAGCATAAGCATCGCCACCTTGGTGAGATGGCTCGTACTTTTATTTCATGCACGTATGGCTCCCTTATATTAGGTGGATGCAGCTTGTACCTCAGTACTTTTTATAAATCGCCTTCCAACTCCTATTCTTGGTAATAAATCACCTTTTGAAATGTTGTATCATCGGGCACCCCATTACTCCTTTTGCTATGTATTTGGTTCTGAGTGTTACCCAAATTTGTTTTCTCATGCACGAAGTAAATTCTCTCCTCGTTCGAAGAAGTGTGTCTTCATTAGGTGTGGCCTCAATTATAAGGATTATCGTTGTCTTGTTCCTCACACTGGTCGGGTATATTATAGTTGCCACGTTGTCGGTAATGAGTCATCTTTCCCTTACCTGAATATGTGCCTCTTGTCTACCATGCACATCGATGACAACCCTCAACTGATCGTATTACCACCACTGTTTCAATTTCCCCCTGTTGGATCACCCCCCCCCCCCCCCCCCCCCCCCCCCCCCCCCCCCCCAACAACAAAACCACCTTCTCTACCTATCATCTTGGTTCCCTCAACCAACTCTGCTCTAATTCCGTAACTTTCGTCTCCACTATCCGCTGAGGCCCCATCCCATGTGTTCCATCCGCAGAGACTCCAACCATAAGCTCTTACATCACTTACAACGTGCCTCCCTCACCCACTTCCCCTTAACAATAATGCCTCTCCACTTTTTGTTACTGTAACAGCACAACCAACCTCCTTACCCTCAACTCAAACCAATGCACATTCTATGATCACAAGGTCCAAACTCGGTATATATAAACCCATGCACATTCTATCCTTATCTCACATTACTCATTCCCTTCATCCAACTTGTAATACTAAAGCAACTAATGATCCACATTGATTCCTAGACATGCTTGATGAATATAAAGCTTTACTTTGTAATGGTACATGGGAGTTAATTCCTCCTTCTTTTGGTTGAATTGTGTTAGGGTGCAAATGGGTGTATAAGAAAAAGTTTCATGCTAATGGTACTCTTGAGCAATATAAGACTCGTCTAATCGCTCAGTGTTATCATCAGAAGATTAGCATTAATTTTATAGAGACTTTTAGTCCGATTGTTAAACCAGCTACCATTAGCTTGGTTTTATGCATTGCTCTATCTTATGGTTAGTCTATTCATCAGCTTGATATAAAGAATACATTTTTAAATGGTTTTATGTCTGAAGAGGTGTTTATGCTCCAGCCTCTAGGATTTGCTAGCTATGAATTTCCAATCATGTATGTAAGTTGTGCAGGGCTCTTTATGGCCTGAAGCAAGCCCCTCGCACTTGGTTTCAATGTCTAAGCTTCTTGGCATGGGATACTTCTCTTCTAGAACTGATCCATCCCTCTTCATTCTAACCTCCTGCCCCAGAATTATAATTTTATTGTTTTATGTTGATGACATTTTACACACAAGCAGTAATGAGCAGTTTCTCACCAAGTTTATTGACAAACTTTGCTATGACAGATCTTGGTCCCTTCATTATTTCTTAGGTGTTGAGACTACTCGTTCCAAGTTTGATTTCATATTTCTCAACACCACTATCTCTAGGATTTGCTGCTAAAATTTTCCCCATTTGAGGTCAAGCTAGTCAGTATACCGTTGCCCTCTAAGTCGTTGCCAAGTTTAAGAAGGTGATCTTCTTCATGACCCTTCTATTTATCGCAATATAGTTAGTGCCCTACATTATCTCACATTGACCCGACTAGAGATAGCATATTTGGTTAGTGTTTTCAGTCAGTTTATACATTCTCCTACCTCGGTTCATCTTCACTTGGTCAAACATATTTATCGGTAAGTCAAAGGTACCATACGGTACGGTTTTTATCTTCAGCCATGTTTGCTTTCTTCCTTGATTACTTATACAGATACTGATTGGGGAGGGTGTCCCGATACTTGCCGTTTTACTAGTGACTATACTATTTTTCTTGGCACTAACTTGATCTCATGGAGTGCAAGCAAGCAACACATTGTTGCCAGATCTAGTACCGAGTTTGAGTATCATTCAATCACTCAGCTGTTGTTGAGACGTATTGGCTTCGTCAACTACTTAAGAAGCTTGGAGTTCTTCTATTCATGCCCATCACTGTGTTCTGTGATAACATTAGTGCTTCTTATCTATCTATTAATCTCGTTTTACGTTGTCGCACTAAACATCTGGTTGTTGATTTTTACTTTGTGCATAAGGAGGTCGCTGCAAATGATATAGTGGTTTGTTATGTTCCTTCTCAATCTCAAATTGCTAACATATTACAAATGGTTTATCTTCAGGTAGATTTAGTGAGCTTTGGTATAATCTGGCCCTGCCCGGGGGTTCAGATTGAAGGGGATATTGATAGAAAATGCCTCATAGTAAAATCTCAAAGCTTTATAATATATTAAATTCCTAACAAATACACTAATCATATTGTTCCAAGATACAACATTTCTCTCAGGCATTTCATCGAACACATTGTACCCGGTCTCTAGATTATTCAAACTACAATAACAACTTAAAAATTGCATCCCAAAAATAGGCATCTCTCACGGACACTTGACCGAATACTTAACGGACCAATCTAGGGTCATTGCATTTGGAATAAGATTTAATTAGGCAATTTGAAATGAAACTGTCAAGATGTTAAAAATTGATAAATATTCAATCATAGCAACAAAAAGAGAGTAATTAAAAAGATCTCACAAAACGATGATATCGTGCCGTGGTAAATGCCACTGTCCTAAAAGACGATTTCGTCGTTGCTCCGGTGCATACAGTATAACCGGCGGCCGTCCTCCAGGATTAACGCGATCCGACTTTTAACGTGCACTCGTTAATTACCGGGTAGGAGTGCGTTGAACTTTGCCCAAGATTTGAGGAGAGAGAAAACCCGTAAGTAAAGCAGGACGAGTTCCATGCCAACGCGTGTGAACACGCACTGGTGAGAGAGGAAGTCGTCGTCTGTCGTTACAAATTTTTGCACCTTTCTCACAAATGCTCTGGCTTTTTAATTTGTTAATGTGTAGAGAGAGTGTGTGTGTTTCTGTCAAAGAGTTTTTCCATGTTTATACTGTTCAAAAATGAAACTAAACGGTCAATGCATTAAGATCAACTTTTCAACCGCTAATTGGCATTAAGATCGATTCTTAATAGCAATAACGGTTATCTGCATTAAGATCCATTTTTTAACAACTATATTTAAATTAAGTGTGCAATGGGCTGCAGTAAATACGGGTTTTGGAAAATATTCATTTTGCGTAAAATAAATATAACTTTTAAGAAAAAGATCATCCACGCTATTTTTGCCAATGTAGGATACAACTCTAAAAAAAACCTAAAAGTTAGCTTGTATCATTTTTCCAACAGATATTAGTGTATATTGTTATTATGTATTATGTATTTATATTTTGTATTTTCTTGTATTCTTGAGTTGTACTCTTATCCTATATATATATATATATATATATATATATGGCACAATTCTTATAAGAGTGTGAGAGGGGCGAATCTTGGCCATCCATTACAATGGACGGCTAAGATTGACCATTTCTTTATTAGGTACAAAAAACAGAAAAATTTCTCCCTCCACCTCCTCTTCCCTCCCTCCCTCCCTCCCCTTACAATCCTGGCTAATTTTTCAAATGGGTATGCTTCACAAAATTAATACTGGCACACCATGAAAAAAGTTTTGGCTAAATAGCATACTTGACGCACCGTACACCAATTTGATTGGTGTAGATAATGTATTTTATACATTCCCCACCATTTAGAATGGCGTGCATTTATTTTAAAAAAAAATACATAATTTATTTCAACATGTTGTGAGTAGCTTAGTTGGGAGAGCATAATATTTGGGTTCTCAATGGTCTTGTGTTTGATTTTGGCTCACTACAATCTTCTACTTCTTTTTCCATCATTTTTCTTTCACGTTTCATAGCAAGTCATATGATATACATACTAGCTCTGTTACCTTTTTTACTTTTAATTAATTATTCAATTTACCATTTCAACTAAGAATTCTATAAATTTTCATACTTTTTAAAATTATTTTTTAGTTTGAAAATCCAACGATGAATATCAAAATAAAAGAAGGGAAAAATAGCCATATTTATATTGTCCATTTGCCTTTTTTTTTCAATTTCTTTCTTATTTTGTAACTTTGTTTGAATTAGGCCCTCCATTTTTTTTTTCAAATAATTCTTAATGTTTTATTTTATAATAAAATTGGTCTTTTAAATTTTTAACTAAAGTTAGTCATCTTTTGAAGTCTGAATTTATTTTTTTAATTTTAAGTAAAAATAAAAAAGGTAGTCTTCCCACTTAAAATAGAAGCAGAATTAAAAATTTTTAAGACAAATTATCTAGATTCATAATTTTAGCAATTTGAATTTTAAAAATGAAATTAGTTTTATAATATTATCAAACAAAATCTCAATTTATGGGCAAAATAAGAACTTATAGAATTTAGTAAAGTGATAGTCATTTGATTTTTATTTTAACAACAATTATAAGATTGGGTCTCATTTATTCCTTTTAAAACTTAACCTTTACTTCAAAAAGAATTTAATCTTTTAAGGGACCAATTTTTATTATAAAAGAAAATAAGATACCTAAAAGTTAAAATTGTTCTTTTATAATTTTGCATTACTCGGGCACGAGATAATGTTGGAGCTAAAAATTTATCTTTTTCATTAAGACTAAAATTAGATAAAAATTTAAAAGAAAAATTGTGTTATAAAATAAAACGTTATGAATCATTTGAAAAGAAAATGGAGGGTTTAATTTAAACAAAATTACAACAATAAGAAACATTTTTTTAAAAAAAAGGCGAAGGGACCAATACAAATATGGTCAATTTTCCCTTTTCTTATTTTGATATTCATCTTATAGATTTTTGAAATAAAAAAATAATTTAAAAAATTATGAAGACTTATACAATTTTTAGTTGAAATAGTAAATCCAGTAATAATTAAAAGTAGATAGGCTAAGAGAACTAGTATGTCTGTCACATGACATGCTATGAAATGTGAAAGAAAAATGATGAAAAAAGAAGTAGAAGATTATAGTGAGCAAGAATCAAATATAAGACCTTTGGGAAACCCAAGTATTATACTCTCCCAGCTAAGCTACTCTCGACATGTACAAATAAATTATATATTTTTTTAAATAAAAGCATGCCATTCTAAATGGCAGGGAATGTACAAAATACACTATATACGCCAATCAAATTGGCGTAAAGTGTGTCAGGTGTGCCATTTAGCCAAATTTTTTTTTCCTGTTGTGCCACTATGCTAAGTAATTTTATGAAGCGTACCTATTTGCAAAATCAGTCCCAATCCTTCCTCTCTCTCTCGCTCTCTCACCCTCTCTCTCTCTCTCACCTCACCATCCGCCGCTGCCTCTCCTTTTCCTCTCTCTTCCAATATCCCTTTATCCCCGTCCCCAATTAATCCTTCACCCCTCTGCCTGTCCACCGCCCCTCCTTTTTTGTCTCTTTCAATATTCCTTTCTCTCCCCCCATATCCATTCACTCCCCGCTACCTGCCACCGCACATACATACATATATATATATATATATATATATACATTCACATTGTTTATGGCCTAATCAAGATAAGCTTTCTCATTTTCCTCTCTTTTTCATACATAAAATTCAAAGGCCACACAAACACTACACAAAGCAGTAATTTTCTTGCACTGCTTTGATCAAAAAGCCAACCCATAGATAAAGACGACAAATGCATATGCAGAAGGGAGGAAAATGGAACTTGAGCCCGAAAGCAATGTCGACTTCCCAATTCGATAAACATAAAACATAAACAAATATTTTCCCCTCTAAAAGAAGACACACGCTGACGTGTACATTACCAGGCACCTCCATATAAATACTCTTTCCCCTCTGCCCTCTCTCTCCCCCCTCCATTTTCATTCTTATGCATCTCTTTATTTCTACCCTCAGACACTTGGCAAATTCAGTCTCCATTTCAAATGCTAGGGTTTCCAATCGATCATTCTGTCATCTAGCGTTTCTCTCTCTCTCTCTCTGTGTGTCTTCATATTTGGGAGAGACTGTGCTTGGATTTGGGGAATAAAAGCCAATCGGATTGAAACTATTGATCTCTGCATTTCGATTCTTAAATTAGGTTTTCAAATCAGAGTGCAGAGATCATCTCTAGTTGATTTTTGCGTGTTTCTGTGAATTTTCTAGGTAAATTGATTTTCCTTTCGGATGCTATTTTTTTTGGAATTTATTTATTGTTATTACCAGGAAATAAATATTGTTATTACCAGGCAAATTTGTTAATGTCAGAGTAATTTTATGAATTTTATGGCTATTATTTACTACAAGTCATATAATTGTTCTAGATTAACATTTTTTTATTTTTCAATAACGTCGACCACCCAATGCCTCAAGGGTCCCGCTAAGGAAAGGTTCGGGGAGGGTAAAATGTACGCAGTCTTACCCCCTAGAGAGGTTGTTTCAGAAGAGTCCCCAATCCTAAAAGCTCTGACAATAGCAACACCCTTTATTTATTCTTTTGATTTTATTTACAATTGTAGTTGGAGTTCTGAATTTCTTAGAGGGAAGTGGTGATGCCGGTAGTGCTATGAAGTAGTGACGAATTTAGTAATTTATCTTGGTTGGAGTTGATGCTGTTGATTTTATTGGTGTTAGAGTGCAAAACTATTTTAAGAGTTGGTGCATTGATATAGCATCAAAGCTTCTTAACTAAGAGTTCTTGGGTTCAAATACAAACAACCTTGACTCTTATTATCAATATAATTTTCGCTTGTGTATTGTTGTTTCCAAGCATGTACAATTTTCATGAGTTTCACAAAATATGTTCGATGATATTAAAATACAGTAGGGAAAGGCGCGGGTCTCGATTTCCTTAAGAGGGTTTCACGTCCCTGTCGGAGCAAGGACTAGTCTAGCAAATATTAGCATGATGCGCTTAGAGTATAACCTAACTAGTCTGAACAACCTTGATACCAAAGCTTCCACAACACTTGGCCAAAGGAACAAAAATCACCTCTTAGATTACTAATTTGTTGGTTCAGTTTGTGAGGCTCAGTTTAGAAATAGAAAACAATTTTCATTTTCCATTTCTAGTTTTCTTTTTATTTCTAGTTTTCCTTTTCAAATTTTCATTTATAAAACATGTTTAGAAGTGGAAATTCGTCAATAGTTTTATAGTATAACATGGAAAACCATTTAAGTGATCTTGGTTTTCCATTTTTTGGTGATTTGGAGAAGGTATATGATAGAGTACCAAGTTAAGTCCTATGGAGGGTTTTGGAGAAGAAAGGCATCTCTGTGTCATATATTCGAGCCATTAAAGACATGTATGAGAACGCACTAACAAATGTGTGCACCGCAGAAAGGGAGACAAATGCTTTCCCCATTACAGTTGGGGTACGCCAAGGATCATCCTTGAGTCCACTCTTGTTCATTCTTGTTATGGATGAACTCACTGGGCACATCCAAGGGGGTGCACCCTGGTGCATACTTTTTGTGGATGATATAATTCTGGTGGAGGAATCCAAAAAAGAGGTTAATGAGAAGCCGAATCTTTAGAGAAGGGCCTTAGAATCGAAAGGCTTACAACATAGTCGATCCAAAATTGAATATATGAAAATCAAGTTCTGTACCTTATCCAGGCCAAGTGTGGAAGACGTCAAAATTGGATCGAAGTCCATACCGGAAAAAAAAAAAGTGTTTTAAATATTTGGGAACCATGGTGCAACAAGACAGCAAAATTGACAAGGACATCAAGAACCGAATTAAAGTAGGCTGGCTTAAATAGAAGATGGCCTCTGGGGTACTGTGCGATAGAAAGTTCCTGTTAAAGTTAAAGGAAAAATACTATAAGACAGTAGTGAGACAAGTCATGTCATATTGTGCAGGGTGTTGGCTGGTTAAAAGGCATCATACACAGAAGTCGAAGGTGGCGGGGATGAGGATGTTATGATAGATGTGTGGACACACAAGGAAAGATATGATTAAAAATGGCGTTATAAGAAGAAAATTGGGTGTGGCCCTAATCAAGGATGAGTTGAGGAAGCAATGTTTGTAGTGGTTTTGGCATATTCGGAGGAGATCAATCGCTGGCCCTATCAGGAGATACAAGCAACTCTATATTACGAAAGGAGGGAAAGGTAAAGGTAGGCCAAAGAAGAGCTTAATAGAGATGATTTGATACAACCTCACCTCCCACCTAAACCTAAATGAGAAGATGGCCATAAATAGAGCTGAGTGAAGAGCGAGCATAAGTGTCACCAATAGGGAGGTTTAGAATAGAGGAGCACAACTAGGCTAGTCCCAGCACCCCTAGGCTTATTTGTGCCTTACTGCTTGTTGCTTTGTGCTATGTTGCTTTTTACTTGATGCTTTAGTGCTTATTGCTGCTTTTATTGTTTATACTTTCTGCTTTATGCTCTCTCCGTGCTTTTGCTATTGCTCTAGATGTTATGTTTTTTTATGCTTTTTAGATTGGGGGTCATCGAACACAGTCTCCATTTGGGGTAACACCCTAGAGGGGTGCCTACGTATATCTCACCCCCTCCCCCCCAGACCCTACTTTAGTAGGAGCCCTTGAGGCATTAGGTCTGTTGTTGTTGTTGAGGGTTTCCAAATTTTGAACAATTGAAAAATTATAGGCATTAATAATACTCGTAAATTCATGAACCTGACAATCCGATCCAAATTCAATCCAAATTGTTACAATAATTGATCCTAAATGACCTATTGTATATCTGATCTGTAAAAAGTCGGATATTGGTTCAAATATATTGCCACTTTGGGATATTTCTCAAATTACAAATTCAAATATTGGATACTTACTTATATATATGAATTATACTAGATATTGATTTAAATGTTAAAATAGTTTCAAAATTTTAAAGTACAATGTCACAGCTTTGCGGACGTGACGGCCAAAGTTCACGACTTGGGCCCAAAGTGAGAAGAGGTTAGGTGAGAAAAGAAGAAGGAATAGAGTTTAGATGAGAGAAAGAATTAGAGTAAGATGAGAAAGAAGTAGAGTAAGATGAGAATTAGAGAATTAGATGAGAAAATGAAAGAGATATTTCATTAATTGTAGAATTGCATACAAAGCGAATTACAAAATACCTATTTATAGAATTACAAGAATTACTAAAAATAATATCTAAAAATATAAAATACATCAAATAAATCTAGAATAATATCTTGAAGAATATTCCTAACGGCGAGTTCAAGGAGCGGGCCTAACAGCTAGGAGGAGCGGGCTCCAACGGCTAAGGTGCAGCACGGCACTGGGAAGGAAGGCTGGGGATGCAGCACAGACATGAGCTGGGGCACGAACCGGACAAGGCCATGGCAAGGCCTGGGCGCGAACTGGGAAGCGACCTGGCACGGCACTTGACAAGTCCTGGCAGCGAACTGGGACACAACCTGGGCAGCGACCTTAGCAGCGACTAAGCACAGACCACGAACACCTGCTGGTATCTAGACAATGTCAAGGAAAACCGATAGTGTCATGATCATGACATACAATGGCCGGTTCAAATATATTCAATTTGTGAAAATTTGGATGCTAGTTCGATTAAAACACCACTTTAGGATATATAATTTTAAAGTGCAAGACGTGAAAGACTGGGCATGAGAGAAAGAGAAAGGGAAAGATATGAGTGGAGTAAAGAAAGAGAAAGGAAAAGGAATAAGAAACCCGTGGGAAATGAGGAAGAAAATTCTGGAAATCAATTTTAAATGGTTTTCCAAACTTTTCAAAAGAATAGGGAAAACTAGAAAACTGCGCATATCAATAACTTTTAAGTTTTCAGTTTTCTAGAAAAAATTTTCAAGAGTACTGAAAATTTCTATAATTTCTAAACGACCCTAAGCTTTCCCTCCCAATTTTTGTTTGAGAATTAAGAGCACAATTATAAGCAGAAGGCCCATGCTTTGCATTCATTCATTCCTTTGTAGCTGATTAGGATAATAGCACAGCGACTTAGCATTGTACAAGGCATTTGGGACCAAAAAATATCACCATGTATTGGATTTCATATTTAATTTTTAATATACGTAAATTAAATCAAATACATGAAGGAGAACATAATTGTTAATATTGAATAGAAATTTATCAACAGTTTAAAGAACATAAGCAACATCAACAAAACAATATTAAATTTCAAACTCATAATTATAACATATTTTTTATTAATTTTTCCAACATCATCACCTACATTTCAAGTCTTAAGGGTTCAGCGCATGTTAGATTATAAACCATTTGTGTTTTGTATGTATTATCGATTCCTTACAAATATGGTGTTATTGATGTGAGTATTTGGTTGTATTTGTAGGGATTGGATGGCTATGTAACACATGGCGTCCGAGGGGTTCTTGACGGATGAGCAGAGGGAGATCTTAAAGATGGTGTCACTGAGTGTGGAGAACTGAACGTCACCGCCCAAGGGCTTGGCATCACCCAGGAATTTGTCCTTTTCACCCAAATCAACATCCACATTGCTATATGAGCACCATGTACAAGGTCATGGCTATGGAAAGATGGGTGCTGGTGGTGGTGCTTTCAAACATGTTTTGTCGATCTCATTCTGGAAAGTTCATTCGAGTAAAGAAGGGCTAGTATGTTTTAGTTTGTCCCTATTTTATAGCTTGTTCTTATTAAATTTTTGTCTTGTTAACTGTTATTGACTAGTAAATGAAGATAATACTTGATGCTTTTAATCCGAAAAGAAAAAAGATTTGATGCTCACACCAATGAAATATATGGGTATTTTCCGTGTCAATTAGTAATGCAGGCTTGTGAGTGCATTCAATGAATATTGATATTGGTTGAGTTTGGCTATTTCTATTTTCTAGAAATCCAACTGCTGGATCAGTCGTACTTTGTTGTTTGTAGGCTTGTGTTTTAAAGTGGTCTAGCATACATATGGCATGCTTGCATTTCATTACCTTTCGATTTGATTGATCGTTCACATCTTGAATAAGTTGTCCGACAAACAGAAAAAATTTGTCTCATGCATATGAACGTATTTCTGCATATTCGATGTGAGTATTATAATTGAGATACATGGTAGCAATTTACACAGGTGTAGTTGTCACTCATTGTTTTCCTTTCATCCTCTCATTGAAGAAAAGTAATTGTAGGTGCTTTCAAGTTTCTACTTTACACATTGTTGCATTAGGCAAACTTGATTCTAGGCGCTGAATTGATTCATCTTGACCACGAAAACAACTATGTTCAGCCGCCAACTTATAGGCCTGAATGAGATGGTGCTGCTGATTTTCCTCATTAATATTGTTAAGTCGAGGTGAAAATGACTTTCCAGAGCAAATAGAAAAGAATGAAAATGATTTCTTTTAAGTTTTCCCTTCTGCTTTAGAGTGAAAATGATTTTCCTTAAAGCATATTGTAATTTCTTTTAAGTTTTTCATCTAGATTGTTTTCCTTCTTATTTTCCTTGTATTCCAAGCATAGAAAATTATTTTTTTTCATATCTTTTTTCTTGCAATAATTTTCAAGTTCCAAACGGACTCTTGGAGATTTCTGACAAATGATAAAGAAGATTATATTAGATAGCTCAGAATGATAAGTTATGCGCAGATGGGTTGATATTAGAGTAGAGTAGATGAGATTGTGAGAGGATTTGTAACTAATTGACCTTTATGGTCGATGAACTATACTACCTAATTAGTGAACTGGATAACATTTTTATAATGAAGTGAAGCATCAATGATGCTTGCTGATAGATGTTACTCGTCCACGAGGTAATCTAGTTGCACATGAAACCTTCTCATATGATGCTAAGTTCGACATGTGCATATGCTCACTTTGCAAAGTTGGAGCCATCTTTTTTAGGGACAATACATACTGGTAGTTCGCTTGATTTTGCAACTAGAATATTCTTTATTTTTAGTAGTGCTTCATCCTTCCTTGTTACGACATGCTTGCAAATCATTTTGTTGTTTGTACTTATGCTCATGTATAAATATCTTCAGGGGAATTTTGGTTTTCCATGAGCCCCATCTTTTGTCTAAGTTGGTTATCCCTCTGCTGCTCATACCAAATGGTGCTAGTGGCAAGGGAACCTGGGGAAAGCTGCTAGACACTTATGGTGAGGCCCATATTGACCAAAATGATCCCAACTACAATAGTGGCGAGGTGGCCTGTTTTCGTCAATTTTTTCATTGCTCTTTGTCTCAGATAATTATATCATTTGCATATTTTGTTCATGTTATCGGTAACTAAGACTCGGTTTGATTGGAGGGTGTTAGGGAAATGTCTCAAAATTACTTGGCATATTAAAGAGAAAGGCCGTGAGGAGTTCGATCGATCGAGGTGGAGCTCGATCGATCAGGAAAGTTATGTAAAAAGAAGGACGCCTCCAGTGAGCAGGCCGATCGATCGGCGAGGAACCGATCGATCGGGAACCACGTTTCCTGCGCGGCTATAAATACGGACATAGGGTACATCATTAGGTATCCAAAATAAACATGACGTATTCCCAGCGGCGCCACCAATACAAATTGAGAGTGAGAGAGAATATTGTAATTCTTCTTCTTTTGATTCAATAATAAAAGCTCCGATCTTCGCCCGTGGTTTTCTCCCCTTTCGATTGTAAAAGGGTTTCCACGTAAATCATTGTGTTGATTGTTTCGTTTCTCTCTTTTAGTCCGTTTATTTCTCATTATTGTCGTGGTATTTGATTCGATTGTGATCCCAGTTGAATTGTTTATTTCCGAACAAATTGGTATCAGAGCCAGGTTCTTCGAATTGATACAATGGCATCAGGTATTAAAACCGAGGTCGAGAAATTCAATGGTCAGGGAAGCGTTAGCTTATGGCAAGTCCGTGTGAAAGGACTCCTGACTCAGAACGGCTTGAAGAAAGCACTGGAGGGGAAAGAGAAGAAACCCGAGACTATGACCAAGGCACAATGGGAAGAGTTGGATGATAAGGCTCTCACGGCGATACAGATGTGTTTGGCTGATAATGTTCTATCAGAGGTCTTGGAGATGAAAACAGCAAAGGAGTTATGGGAGAAATTGTTAGACATGTTTTGCCACAAGTCAGTCTCCAACAAACTCACAGTGAAGTGTCGGTTGTTCACTTTCCGTATGACAGAAGGTACATCTCTTTAAAACCATCTTAGCAAGTTTACCTCAATTATACAAGAATTAAAGGCTTTGGATGATGTCCCTAAGGACGAGGTTCAAGCTATGATATTACTGTGTTCGCTCTCTAATTTGTATAAGGGCTTCGTAGAAAGCACGATATACGGGGGTAGCCCAACGATTACTGTTGATGAGGTAAAAAAAACCTTGTAAGTAAAGAACAGGTAGATAGGGAATTATCTGACTCGGTGAATGACTCAGGCAGTGGTTTGCATGTGAGAGGTAGACCAGAACATAGGGGATCCAATGGTGGGAATAAGTCTAGGTCCAAATCTAAACATAAGAACCTGTCGTGTCATTATTGTCACAAGAAAGGGCACATAAAGAAAGATTGTTACAAATATAAGAATAAATCGAAAGAGGGTAACAGGGGTGACCAGGGCAAAGACAAGTCCGCCGAAGCTAGTATTGTAGAGGAGGATAGTGAAGGGGAGTTTCTATTAGTTGCTGATTCTCAGTCCAGGTCCAAGGATAAGTGGGTCATGGATTCGGGTTGTTCGTTTCACGTTACTCCAAACAGAGACTGGTTCTCCACGTATAAGTCTATACAAGGTGGGGTTGTCTTGATGAGTAACGACGCTGCTTGTAAGGTAGTGGGGATTGGGACAGTCCGTGTGAGAATGTTTGATGGGGCTATTAGAACCTTAAGTGATGTACGTTACGTCCCGGAGTTGAAAAAGAACTTGATTTCTGTAGGTACCCTTAAGTCTAGTGGGTACAAGTACACTGCTGAAGGTGGAGTCATGCAGGTCAGTAAGGGTGCTTTAATTGTGATGAATGGAAATAGGGTTGGCACTTTGTATGAGCTTGCAAGTACAACAATGACAGGTTCAGTTGTTGTTTCCACATCTGCTATGACAGATGCAGAGATCACATGACTGTGGCACATGAGAATGGGTCACATTGGTGATAAGGCATTGTTTGAGCTGAGTAAGAAGGGACTGCTTTGTGGTCAGTCAACAGGACTGATGGACTTCTGTGAGCACTGTATTTATGGGAAGCAGAAGAGAGTCAGCTTCAAGTCAGCAGTGCATCAGACCAAGGGAACGTTAGATTACATATATTCTGATATGTGGGGACCTTCCAGAGTGGCTTCTAAAGGTGGGTCCAGGTATCTTCTAACGTTTACTGATGATTACTCATGTAAAGTTTGGGTCTATTCTCTGAAGCAAAAAAATGAAGTGTATGATATCTTCAAGAAATGGAAGATTCTGCTTGAAAAACAGACAGGGAAGCCGATCAAGAGGTTGAGGACTGATAATGGTCTTGAGTTTGTCGAAGGTGACTTCACTAGATTTTATGAAGATCAGGGTATAGTCAGACACAGGACATGTACAGGTCGACCTCAGCAAAATGGAGTGGCTGAAAGGTTAAACAGGACGTTACTTGAGAAGGCTCGATGTATGCTTTCAAATGCAGGTTTAAAGAGAGAATGGTGGGCAGAGGCAGTTAGCATGGCTTGCTATCTTGTGAACAAGACACCACATTCTTCATTACAGATGAAGACTCCTGAGGAGGTATGGTCTGGTTCAACTTCTGATTATTCTCAGATTAAAGTTTTTGGTTGTCCTGCATATGCATATGTTAATGATGGAAAGCTAGAGCCTAGGGCCAAAAAGTGCATCTTTCTTGGTTATTCGGCAGGTGTGAAGGGATATAGATTGTGGGATCCAAGCCCTCAGAAGTTTCTGACTAGTAGAGATGTTACTTTTGATGAGTCTACTCTACTTAATCCGCCACACACACCCTCCATTGACAGAGATACAGTTCAGGTTGAGACATCTGATGTTACAGAGATACAGTCAGATCAGCAAATTGTTCAGCTAGAGAGTATTCCGGCACCTCAGGTACGGGTTTCTGATGTTGTTACTGATAATGCAGAAACAGGTCAGCAGGTGGAGAATAATACTATAGCTGGTGGTAGACCGAGGCGTCAGATCAGGCCTCCTGAGAGATATGGGTATGAGGAGATGATTTCTTATGCCCTCACTTTTGCTGAGTCGTTAGATGACAGTGAGCCGACTTCTTATTCAGAGGCTGTATCGAGATCAGATGCTGATAAGTGGCTCATTGCTATGAATGAAGAGATGCAGTCTCTTCATAAGAATCAGACTTGGGAACTGGTGAAGCCTCCCATAGGGAAAAGACTGGTTGGATGCAAATGGGTCTTCAAAAGAAAAGAGGGCATTCCTGGAGTTGAAGATGCAAGGTACAAGGCACGTTTGGTAGCTAAAGGCTACAATTTGGTACAAGGTGTTGATTTTCATGATATATTCTCACCTATAGTTAGACATACTTCAATTCGTGCATTGTTGTCTTTGGTTGCTATGCATGATTTAGAGCTTGAGCAGTTAGATGTAAAGACTGCATTTTTGCATGGTGATCTAGAAGAAACTATCTTTATGCATCAACCTGAGGGTTTTGTTATAGAAGGAAAAGAAGATCATGTGTGCTTACTTAAAAGGTCTTTATATGGCTTGAAGCAATCTCCTAGGCAGTGGTATAGGAGATTTGATCAGTTCATGACAGGTCATGGGTACATCAAAAGTAAGTACGACAGTGTGTGTACTTCAGAAAGATTGATTCTGGCTTCGTTTATTTGCTTTTGTATGTTGATGATATGTTGATTGCAGCACGAGACATGAAAGATGTTGATGACTAGAAATCTATGTTGAAGAGTGAATTTTAGATGAAAGATCTTGGAGCAGCTAAGATATTAGGCATGGAAATTCGTAGAGACCGAGAAGCCGGAAAATTATACTTGTCTCAGGAGAAGTATATTGAGAAGGTGTTAAACAGGTTTCATATGAAGGATGCTAACCCGGTTAGCACGCCCTTAGCAGCTCACTTCAGACTCTCGGTATTAGATTCGCCTCAAACTGAGGAGGATGTCAAGTACATGTCTCAGATTCCCTATTCTAGTGGAGTGGGCAGTATTATGTATCCGATGGTTTGCACGCGTCCAGATATTTCTTTTGCAGTGAGCAGAGTTAGTAGGTACATGGCGAATCCGGGTAAAGAACATTGGCATGCAGTGAAGTGGATTCTCAGGTATCTTCGTGGAACCTCTGATTTGTGTTTGGAATATGGGAAAAGTAAGTGTTGTTTGGTTGGGTATGTAGATTCTGATTATGGTGGAGACCTCGATAAGAGGAAGTCCACTTCAGGGTATGTGTTTTGTTTAGGTGACATAGCTATCAGTTGGAGAGCGTGTTTACAGCCTGTTACAACACAGTCTACTACCGAGACCGAGTATATGGGAGTTACAGAAGCATTCAAAGAAGCTGTCTGATTGAGAGGTTTGATCAGTGAAATCAGTGACGAGCAGGGGATAGTTAGAGTATACTGTGATAGTCAGTCCGCCATTCACCTAGAGAAAGATCAGATGTCACATCACTACCGAACGAAGCATATAGATGTGAAGCATCACTTTATTAGAGATCTGATTGACAAGCGGAAGGTGAAGTTGAGGAAGATTAGGACTGAAGACAATCCAGCTGACATGTTCACGAAGGTTCTACCAGGAAGCAAGTTCGAGCATTGCTCGAATTTGGTGGGTCTTTCAGTTTGATGTATGTTAGCCCCGGTTGAGGAGGCGTTTGTGAAGAAGATGGAGTTGTTTTATTGTTGATGTTAATTTTGAGCCGAGGTGGAGATTTGTTAAGGAAATGTCTCAAAATTACTTGGCATATTAAGGAGAAGGGCCGTGAGGAGTTCGATCGATCGAGGTGGAGCTCGATCGATCGGGAAAGTTACGTAAAAAGGACGCCTCCAGTGAGCAGGCCGACCGATCGGCGAGGAACCGATCGATAGGGACCTCGATCAATCGGGAACCGCATTTCCTGCGCGGCTATATATATGGACATAGGGTACGTCATTAGGTATCCAAAATAAACGTGAGGTATTCCAAGCGGCGCCGCCAATACAAATTGAGAGTGAGAGAGAATATTGTAATTCTTCTTCTTTTGATTCAATAATAAAAGCTCCTATCTTCGCCCGTGGTTTTCTCCCCTTTCGATTGTAAAGGGGTTTCCATATAAATCATTGTGTCGATTGTTTCGTTTCTCTCTTTTAGTCCGTTTATTTCTCGTTATTGTCGTGGTATTTGATTCTATTGTGATCCGAGTTGAATTGTTTATTTCCGCACAGAGGGAAATAAATTCTTTTCAAAGTTTTTTTCCCATGAAATATTTCAATCAAAATTATTTCTTTATGAAATTTTCTTTTATTTAAATTTGAATTTGCATGGAGGTTTGTGTTTGGTGTATTTGATTAGGATGAAAAGGTCTTTCTCCCTCATAAAAGGAAGATGCCTTTCTGTCTTCTTGAAAGAAAGTCAAATTTTTAGAGTTTATAGAGGAAAAGATTTATAAATGGTAGGTTGTTGCTTCTCTAATGTAAGAAAATGGCCTTAACAAGATGGAAGAGGGCTTACCCCCAAGCAAATTGAGCTTAAATATGATTTCCATGGAGCACTGTTTTTATTACTCTTTTCTCACTTGTGCAGGATCCGTACTAGCTGGTTGGGTCAACCATCTCCCACCCCTTAGACGACTCTAAGAAAGTTGTAGTTTCAATCATAGAAGAGTGCTTCACCAGTAGTGCAGTAGAAGTGGCATCATCTGATGTTAGAGAACTTGAGTTGAGCAAATACAATCCTTCATCAAGAGGCTTGTTTCGATGGCCATGGACCGACATGATAAAGAGAAGGAAATGGCTTCTATTGCTCTCTACACTTACGTCATTAGTCCAGCTCAGATTAGCCAAGGCTTCATCCTTCTCCTTAAGTCTGGAGATGACCCCTTGCTCAATATTCCCGATGCTGTTGATGTCCTTACCTTGT
Organism: Simmondsia chinensis; assembly: GCA_018398585.1. Lineage (NCBI taxonomy): Eukaryota > Viridiplantae > Streptophyta > Magnoliopsida > Caryophyllales > Simmondsiaceae > Simmondsia > Simmondsia chinensis. Next base: position 11,252,359 of record JAGTTD010000023.1, on the reverse strand, counting down.
TTGCTGCCCGAGCTGTGGTCGATAAAATCCTCCCCCCAGCATTCATTTCAAAGGTGAAGAAATCCCTTCCCGAGTCTTCCAAGGGACACCAGGTCGTGCAGATTGTAGGAAAAAGCCATCTTTCGGCCCCACATCATGCAGAACTAGTCGAGAGACAATGGGGCGGTAGGACTGGCCTTTCCATCGAGGAAGTGAAGAAGAAAATCACAGATATATGAGAGAATATGTCGAGAATGGTGACACTCTTGAGGCTTGTCGTTGCATAAGAGAATTCGGGGTCTCGTTCTTCCATCATGAGGTTGTAAAACGAGCTTTGGTTCTCGACATGGAGATTCCAACAGCTGAACCTCTGATACTGAAGCTATTGAAAGGAGCATCCAAAGAAGGCTTGCTAAGCACCAGTCAAATGATGAAGGGATTCCCACATTTAGAAGAGGGCCTCGATGACCTCTCTCTCAACATTCCATCATCCAAATCCAAGTTTCAGTCATTAGTACGGTGCGATATCTCTGAAGGGTGGCTCGATCCCTCTTACTCAAAACCTAGTGGAAAACAAACGGGGATAATGAGCAATCATTATACAATATCAAACTAAACAAAGGAACTTAAATTGAGTTTAAGTGAGGAATTTATTCTCACCTTTCAAAAGATCCAATCTTGATATGAATCACTTTTATCATCATAGTATTCAGTCTTAAGCTTTCATAATATTTCAGTCTTAAGGTTTCACAATATTTAAAGTTATATTCAAAGTAATTAGACTTAACATGGATAGAACGATCCAAAGCTTGAGAAGCGCAAATCTCAAGCTTTAATGGGCAAGCAAATAAAACAATTGATGCAACTAAATGAAGGCATGAATAAGATGAATAAATTGACTTTAAACAAGATAATAGAAGGGAGAGAATTGATCGAAGAAATTTCCGCGTCTTGGAGAATCCACTGCCCTAAGTCGTTTATGCCCCCACAGAGGTACAATGGGATGAACGACACTCCGACCCCAGGGTTAACACGAGTGTACTCCAGGGAGATGGGTTGGAGTACAACCCAACTAGCTCAGTAATGGAGGAGAGAATATTGATAGAGAAAGAAAGCTGTGAAGGAGAATGAGAATATTTGGTTAATTGTATTTTCAATGATAACAACGTTTTTTCAGTGATATTGATCAATTCCTAAGCCCCGGTGTTTATAGAATAAATTCCTTGTTGGTTAAGGAATAGATCATGACAAGAATCTTTCTCAAATAAGGAAAGTGGCGGATATAAGGCCTCAAAATCCAAACAATTATGAAAAGAATCAGTTAAGGAAAGAGCAGAAAAATAATGGGAGTCATTACTTGGGCGCCAGTTAAAAAATACTTGGTGCCCAATCATACAAAATAAACAAAAATTGAAGCATTTTTCTAATAATCCACCACATGGTTCAATTTTTTAAAACAAAAGGAAAGAAAGAATGTTACTGAGCAGTGAGACCCACACTTGACAGTACTATTGTCTTTTGGACTTGAAACAACACCTAGTGACTAAGCATGTCCCACAACCACCCATTGGTGAACAAGGTCTTGAACCATGAGTAGTCATTGTGAGGAGCACACATAATCACTTCCTATGGCTCTCAAGGCTAAAACGTACTCCGTAATTAGGACGTATGAGGTCCCTCAAAAATAATCCAAAACCTGATATCAAAACTGCTCTGAGTAGGCCCATACTCTCAACAAGAGGACTTTCCACCCCCACAGTTCATAGGTGAGTCCATCAAGTGCGCTACCCCACACCACCATTAAAGGCTATGGACATCATTAAAAGCCAAAGGCTCATCCTCACATCATGGCAGTAGCGGTGTGTCCATCAAGTGTGCTTCCCCACACCACCACAAAGGGCTATGGACGACATTAAAAGCATTAAGCTCAACCTTCGTCATGGCAGATTCGACAGATCATGGGCCACTTGTATAGCAAACATGGGAAGGGTTCTAGTGGCTATCACAAATTTCCCGATCTCTAACTTCATTTGACTTATTGAACATCAAGAGTAACTCTCGAGACGGGTATCCGCTAGGATTAGGACACACATAGAGGCTTTTAGTTCCATTTCCTCTGCTGTTTCACGTCTCGCCTTCTTAAAAGGCCCTTAGACATGTTCCTGCTCTAATAGGCACGCGCTCTTGCCTTCTCAAAAGGTCTTTCAATTTGAGGATCTGTCAAATAGTCTCACTCCTTAGCAGGCTCGAGTGAGATCACATGTCTTTTGACACCACGGCTAGGGCAACATGCTCTTAGCTTGCCAAACCTATCAGGTGTGAGTGCCCACACCATCCTTCATGGACTATGTATAGGTAAACATCAAGCTCAACCCTTACAATTGGCAATACGGCACTGATTATAAACAAAGCGGTACTTCAGCTGGTCATTGCCAACATCAACACAGGTTACTCTTAACCTCACATTGAGGCATCTGCAACAAGTTATTAAACAACCATCAACATATCCAACCAACTTCAACAATAGTGAGCATAAAACAATAGCGGAGCACATATCATACCAATAAATCACATCTCCGCCTCAAGTACACACATAGCATACACTCAGTTGGCAAAATAATTTTATGCCGCAGAATATTAGTTTCACATATCATCACAAGAGTAAAACATAATCATCTCAGCTCAACTACTGGACCACCACCAATTAGTTTACATAAGACCATAATCCACAAAGTGCCTTTTATTATTCAAATTGAGGCAACCCACTCATCATCAGGGTCCTTGAGCCAAGTGCTAGTATCATCAAACTATCCGCACTGACTTTAGATAATCATCACAATAATATTTCCACTGTAATCAATACACACGAGCTATTAATAACTAGTGAACATCAGTGGAACCACAATAATCACAAGAGATTATGGTCAATCAATATATCACATAGGCTCTCGAGTGCTTAACAAAACCTCCACAATGGAATGTCTCACAATACATTTCTAGGCCATTTAAAATTTTTGCCTGCCAACTCAGACTCTAAGGTCAATTCAACAGTACAAGTTTGTGAGGGGAATCCCATAATACGGCACCATTAACAAGCTTAAACACATAGCCATTAGTAGAATGGTTCTCATTAATATTAGACGCCCAACTGGTAACAAAATATCCCTTTAATACAATAGGGGGCTTACCTCAACATAAAACCCAATCCATAGTACTTCATTAGCACCTTAACTTTAGAGCACTTCAATGCTTGTCATTTGGATCAAGGTATATAGATTAGATCTACCAAAGACATATGACCTATTAGGATGAGTGTTGTTCATTAAAACATAACGCTCTTTAACATCTTAGCGTATTCAGCTTGTGACAATATCACTTCTCCTCCTTTTTCAAGTGAACACTTAGCTTTATGTAGAATATCATTAGGTGACCAAACCCTTTAAGGACTTTTCCACGTAGTCAAGGGTTAAACCCCTCAGGTGTTCTAGTGATTGTCACACCAAATATCAAATTGCCCTCATGTAGGTCTCTCATATCAAGCATAAACCTAAGGACTTTATAGCATTTACAGCATTCAACTCATGCTAGAATTAAGCATCTCATCAACATAATTATCCACACATTCAAACACCATCATAAATAGATTCATACATAATTAAGGGCAATCCAATTAGATGCCACTGTTTAGGGGTTTGATAAAGATCATACAGGGAGTTTCAAACATACAAACTTATTTTCAAGTTTGGAACCTCAGAACCCCTCGGGTTGTTCCATCAAAGTTTCTCCCTTAATATCATATATCAGTATTTTTTTATTTTGTATCAACCCCTAGTGAAGCTCACCAGCATTTACTCATGTTAATAAACTCTTCCAGAATGGGTGCATTTATATTTTCATAATCTCATCAAGGACTTTAGGATTTTCCTCTATTATGCAAGCACTAACAATACCAACACCCAAAAACAGAGTGCTTAATTAAAAGCCAAGACATAACTAGGAAACCTACTTTGGCTAGACACCCCACATTTAAATACAGTTGAGATTTGGGATCATGTTCCCTACATAGTTCATATATGGTTTCATCTAGCCTTTACAAGGATTCCTTTAAATGAGTAGCATGCACAACAGAGCTTCTCTACAACCTCCAGGGTAGGTCATGCTAAAAGATATCATGTCCTCAAGCATTTATTTTCCTCACCCATCTCTCTTGAGGAAGGTGATTTCATATTCACCACTTCCATTTGACCTAATCCCTTTGATTTAAGGTATTTAATTTTCAACTTCCGTTTTATATTTGAGGAACTTCTTGATAGCCTGATCTTTGAACTTTAAAAGATGTTCCTTAGAATAATCTCGATTGTTCATCTTAGAAGTGAGATATTATACCCTTTACCACCTATACTCACGGTGTCCTTAAAGGTCATTCAAGAGGGCTATTAGTTATTTCAATTAAGGTCAAGTTCTCTCACATTAATGCCTAGTAAGCCATGAATCTAACAATTTATCAACATTACTAGAGGTACAACCTGCTTTAATCACTTTACTAAAAATATGAAGAGTATCGATTCCTTTACAATTTCAATATCCTTTGTTAAAATCATTATTTGACCCTTTAAATGTTTTATTTTATTTAAGAATGCAAATAGACTCCAAATTTTCTTGGGAAGGGTTTCATCTAGTCCAATCACAATTTTTTTTTCTTAGTGGCACTTGGTTTTTGTTGTTGTTGTTGTTGTTGTTGAAGGATCTAGATCTCAACATATTAGGCCAACAAAAACAACATTAGTTTTGATCTTATTACTCAGTATACATAAACGACTTAGATTATTGGAAAACATATGGAGATAATGAGCAATCATTATACAATATTAGACTAAACTAAGAAACTTAGATTGAGTTTAAGTGAGGAATTTATTCTCACCTTTCAAAAGATCCAATCTTGATATGAATCACTTTTATCATCACAATATTCAGTCTTAAGCTTTCACAATATTTGAACTTATATTCAAAGTAATTAGACTTAACATGAATAGAACGATCCACAGCTTGAGAAGCTTAAATCTCAAGCTTTAATGGGCAAGCGAATAAAACAATTGACTTCAATAAATGAAGGCATAAATATATTGAATAAATTGACTTTAAACAAGATAATAGAAAGGAGAGAATTGACAGAAGAAATTGCCAGGCCGTAGAGAATCTACTACCCTAAATCATTTATGCCCCCACAGAGGTACAATGAGATGAGCTGCACTCTAACCCTCAGGGTTAACATGGCACCCACCTCAGCAGTGTACTCCGAAGAGATGGGTTGGAGTACGCCCCAACCTGCTCAGTAATGGAGTAGAGAATATTGATAGAGAAAGAAAGTCGTGAAGAAGAAGGAGAATTTATGGTTAATTGTATTTTCAATGATAACAACGTTTTTTCAGTGATATTGATAAAATCCTAAGCCCCGGTATTTATAGAATAAATTCCTTATTGGTTAAGGAATAGATTAACGCAAGAATCCACCTCAAATAAGGAAAGTATTGGATATAGGGCCTCAAACTCTCGACATTTATGGAAAGAATCAGTTAAGGAAAGAGGGGGAAAATAATGGGAGTCATTACTATTGGAGCAAACACTTGCAAATCACGCACGAACGGGTATCCTAGAGATCTCAGGTGTCGAGGCCGTGTAATCACTTTCCTTAAGACTTATTTCAGGGTAGGAAATAATCTCGAGGATACAACGACAACTAATACGATAAAGTAAAAGTGTGTAAAGGGAGAGATAGAAGAGATGAATGAGAATGAGGTTTTCAAAGAACTTTCAACACTTTGATTCACAAAATCTTTTTCGAAGTTCTTTCTTTTTCCTCAATTAATTCATATATCTTTAATCTGATCAAATGGGGGAATATATAAGTTAATAGTGAAAAGAGACATCCCCTAAAAACACCCCAAAAAGAGGCGCGAAACCTCAAAAAATAACCGAGCACCAGAACTGCCAAAATTCGCCCTGTGTGTCGACACACAGAGCCGTGCGTCGACACACACCTCTGTTCCGTGTGCTTATGTAAGATTGTGTGTCGACACACAGGATCTGTGTGTCAATGCACAACTCTGCATTTTCGTTCTGCAAGATTGTGTGTCAACACAGGAGCCCTGTGTGTCGACACACATCTCATACAAGTAAAAAATACTTAATACAACATCAGGACAAATCTCAAACACTTCGTTAACAATACTCATTTTGAAAATACACCAACAATCACTTGGGCACCACTTAAAAAATACTTGGTGCCCAATCCAAAAACTTCTTAGTGCCTAGTCCAAAAAATTACTTGATGCTAAATCAGAGCCAAAGCCCAAAATAACACTAAAATAAAAAATATTTTCAAATCTATCTTTCTAAGAAAAATATTTTCTTAAATGGAGTCCATGTCATCATTTGACTTTTTTAATTTTTTCTTTTACTTTTTCTACTTTCTTTTTTTGTTTTAAATTACATTTATAATTGTTTGAATTTATAATACTTTCTTAATCATAATAAATAAATTAAATTAAATTATTTATTTAATATTTAGATTAAATTTGTGTATAAATAATTTTGTTTAAAATTAAGAAATAATTTAAGTTAATTTATTTATTATAAGACACAAAATATTATAAATTAAAAAAATTATAAATATATAAAAAAATAAATAAGTAAAAAAATGATGACATGGATGTCATTAGGGGAAATATTTTTTTTTGAAAACTAGTTTTGAAAATATTTTTTATTTTTATATTATTTTGGATAATAGCTCGCACAATCATATCAACCAAACAAAAATTGAAGCATTTTTCTAACAAAACCTTCTGGTCAGGCCCTAAGCCAAGAAGATGAGAGGCTGAGAGGTATAAGGAGGCGATGATGATAATCCATGAATACTTCCTCTCAGATGGCATTCCTGAGCTCATCCATAATCTTGTGGATCTTAATGCCCCAGTTACTTCGCTTGCCGTGGATTGGAAGAATAAAGAGAAGAAGTGACATCGATTCTTCTTTCAGCTTTGCATATTCAAATCTTCTCAACTGATGATACCATTAACGGTATTAGTATAGGACCCTAGATTAGTTTACACTTATGTAGTTTTACTCATCTTGTACTTCTATATATACATTATTCAACAACCCTATTGGGCATGCCCTCATAATTATTCTCTTACATGATATCAGAGCTACTAAAACCCTAATTATTAAATCATTTTTCTCTCTCTTCAAATCTACGCTGCCCAACCCACCCTCAACCCAGAAACCCTAGCGTCGCGCCTCCCCTGCGCCGCCAACGTCTCAACCCTCACCCACCATAGTCGCCGCCCCTCGTCTCCCCTCCTCCCGACGCCGGCACCTAAACAATGACAACCTTCCCTCTCCCAGTGCCACATCTTCCCTCCTCCCGACGCCGGTACCCAAACACGAAGGAACCCTAGCTCCGCGCCTCATCTCCTCCTTCTCCGGTGACCTCCACCTCCTTGTATAGTGCATTAGATTCGGTTTTGACCCAAGATTCCATGACTGTAACCTTTTCCTCCACCTCTTCCTCTACCTCGTCACTGTCCGAACCAACGGTGGCACCACTATCACCGGCCGATCTTTGCCGACCCCCTAGGCTGCCATCACTGCCACACCTTGGCTCCCTATCTTCACCAATATCGGCACCCCCTCTATCCGGCTACAATCATGGTACCTCCCTTCCTTTCTTAAACTTTACTAGCACATACCCTAGTTCCTTGTCCGGACTCCTGGCCTTGAGAATATCTCCTCTCTTCCCAATTTTCACAATTATCTTCCGACCTCTCTAACCAGGACTCCCTATCCATGGGGTCCTAGCCTACCCGCCTGTCCCCTTCCCCCTTACTCAATTACAACTCTCGTCACCGTTAAACTGGAATTCCTGACTGACTATACTACCTGGCGCGAACAGGTATCCATGATTCTCCATACCCATCGTCTAATGGTCTTTCTTGATGGCTCCCTACCCTGTCTCCCTAGTCAAATTCAAACACCTGTAGGTCAATATCTCTATAATCTTGATTATATAACCTGGTCCTGCATTAATCAAAATATTAGGGCTTGTCTGTCGGCCTCTCTTGCTCACCCCATTCTTAATGATGCTATTTCTCATCCCATCTCCAAGGACATGCGGGATGCCCTAGCTAAGTGGTTCCGAGATCACTCCCTTGCTAAAGAATTTGATCTTCGCACCCAACTTGTCACGTTACGCAAAGATGACAAAACCATGACTGCCTATCTCACCGAACTCAAAACTATAGCTGACGACCTTGCAGCCATAGATTCACCGGTCTCAAATCGAGAACTAATGCACTACGCGCTCTTTGGTTTACCACCAGAGTATGCTCCTTTCAACATCTTCACTCGGAATTCCTCTCGCAATCTTACCTCTGAACAACTCAAGACTGCCTTACTTGATGAAGAAGCAGCTCTCTCTCAGATTCAAGCCTGCTCCTCTCCCGATCATGGCCATGCGCTTGCGGCGTCCAACCCCCCTTTGGATTACGCGAGTTCCGGGCGTGGTCATGGTCGGCGTGGTCGTAGGGGGCGTGGGCACCACTCCAACCATCAAGGAAACTATGGAGATCGTGGCGGGGGCCATGGTCAATGGCCGCAATCGTCAGGTACAAGCGTGGCACCTACTAGTGGACCCCCTCCGCACTCACAGCCTTGGGTAAGAAATGCAGGTACTGCTCCTCATCCGATTTCTAATGGTATTCTCGGTGCTGGGCCCCTTGTTTGTCAGATGTGTCATCAACCAGGTCATGCAGCCTCCCTATGTCCACATCGTTATGTCAACTCCAATCTCTCACTCTCTCTTAGCCATGTCCGTTACTGATTCTACTAATCCTATATGGTACCCTGACTCGAGGGCGTCTGACCATATGACTTCTAATCCGGGTACTTTAACAAAACGTACTATTTATAAAGGTTCAAAATCTATTCAAGTTGTCAATGGCTCTCTTTTACCTGTGACGTAGGTTGGGTTGTCTAAAATACGTACTCCCACTCGTGATCTGTTGCTTTCTCCTGTCATGTTGGTTCCTGGTCTCACTTACAACCTCTTATATATTAAATAGTTGTGTCGTGACAACAACTGTGTGATTGAATTTGACTCTTCTTCCTTTTGTGCCAAGGACAAGGCTACGGGGAAGCCCCTCCTCAGGATACACAGTGATGGACCTCTTTATAGTTTCTCTCCACAACCCACTGGACTCGTTGCACGGACAGCTCCCGCTAAGTTATGGCACAAGCACTTAGGTCATTTAGGAGGTTCTATTTTAGATACTTTGAGAACTCATTGTTTGGTTAGTTCTAGTTCTAGTTCAATAACGCATTGTGATGCATGTTGCTTAGGAAAGTCGCGTCGTTTGCCATTTTCGTGCGTTTTGCATACTACTACTAGACCTTTGTAATTAATCCGTTCTGATATTTGGCAATCTCCTGTTATGTATGATTCTGCTTTTCGCTACTATGTACTTTTTATTGAGGATTACTCGCGATTTACCTGGCTATACCCGATGCAACGAAAAGGCGAAGTTTATTCCATCTTTTCTGGCTTTAAGGTATTTGTTGAAAATCAATTTAACACCATGATCAAATTTTTTTCAAAGTGATGGAGGTTGTGAGTTTGACAATCAGTCCATGTCTTCCCTTTGTCGAACTTATGGCATTCATTTTCGTCTTTCCTGTCCTAATACTCCACAACAAAATGGAGTGGCGGAATGCAAGCATCAACATGTAAGTGAAATGGTACGGACCCTAGTTTTCTAGGTGCATCTTCCTCCTAAATTTTGGGTAGATGCTGCTTGCACGGCATGTTTTACCATAAACCGGTTACCAATCCCTACCTTACAAAACTTGTCTCCTTTTGAAAAGCTCTTTAAAGCGGCGCCTGACTACACTATTTTTCAGGTCTTTGGGTGTGCATGCTATCCTAACATCACATCCTGTACCGCTCATAAATTAGCCCCTCGCTCTATACCCTTTGTCTTTTTCGAGTATGCGGGTCGATATAAAGGGTATCAATGTCTGGATCCGACTACTAGTCGCATTCATGTTAATCGTCATGTCCACTTTGTCGAGCATCTTTTTCCATGCACTACTCTAGCCTCTAGTTGCACAGCGCCGCCAACGAGTCCCTGAGTGGAGATCCCTCTTCCTACCCCGGTCTTGTCACGTACTGCCCTCCTCGCACCTCTTCCACCACCATCTCCTGTCGTGGCTGCGTGTGACCCCCCACCTCCTTCCCTTGCTCCGGACACTGTCCCAGTGGCCCCTTAGGTCTTTGCTCCTAAGGCATTTGCCACCTCTACCGTCCCTATTTTAGACTCAGGGGGTGCCTCTTGTGCTCCTCTTCCCACCATGCCCCCCTCGGATGGCCCTTTTGAGACTCTGCCCTACACTATTGTCATGGCCTCCTCTCCGTATGTGCATCCCATGCGCATTCGGCTCAAGGACAGCATACTTAAGTCCAAGCATATTTTATCTCTCGGTTCTATTGTCATGGTCCATGAACCTACTTGCTTTTCACAAGCTGTCAAAAACCCTCAGTGGTAAGAAGCCATGGCTGAGGAATTTAATGCCTTTCTCCAAAATCAGACATGGGACCTTGTTCCCTCGTTGCCTTCTCAAAATGCCAGTTGGTAGTACTTGGAAATATAAAGTCAAGTATAAACCTAATGGCTCTATTGATCATTTTAAGGCTCATCTTTTTGCTCAGGGTTTTAATCAACGAGAAGGTCTCGATTACTTTGTGACTTTTAGTCCTATTGTTAAACCTACAACCATTTGATTTATACTTGCACTTGCTGCCACTAACTCTTGGTCTATTTGCCAACTTGATGTTAAAAATGCGTTTTTATATGGTTTCTTAAAAGAGGAGGTATACATGCAACAGCCTCCAGGGTTTATCCACCCTCAGTGTCCTACGCATGTATGTCACCTAAGGAAAGCCCTGTATGGTCTCAAACAGGCCCCTCGAGCTTGGTTTCATTGATTCAGTACGTTTCTCTTGAGTCTTGGCTTTTACTGCAACAAGGCCGATCCCTCTCTTTTCATACACCGCTCTCCTCGTAGCATTGTGTGTCTTCTGCTCTATGTGAATGACATTATACTCATCGGTTCTGACTCGGCCCTTCTCACTCACTTAACTGCTTCCCTGTCTACCCAATTCGCTATGAAAGACCTTGGGCCGCTTCACAACTTCCTTGGTATTGAAGCCAAACGAGCTAGATATGGCCTCTTCCTCTCACAACATAAATACACCTTGGACCTTCTTGGAAAACATGACATACTTGAAGCCAAACCTGTTCAAACTCCATTCCCGGCTCGAGTACAACCGTCGGTTACTGACGGGGAGCTTCTACCTAATCCTACTGAATTTCGCAATGCGGTGGGTGCTCTTCAGTACCTCACCATGACTCATCCTAACATGTGCTTTGTGGTTAACCGTGTGTCTCAATTGATGCATGCTCCTTGGACTTCGCATTGGCAAATGGTAAAGCGCATCCTATGATACCTAAAGAACACATCTGACCACGGTCTCACCATTACGCCTGGCTCTTACACGACCATGACTGCTTACGCTGATGCTGATTGGGGTGGCTGTCCCGATACGCGTCGCTCCACTATGGGGTTCGCGTTGTTCCTTGGCCCCAACCTCATTTCTTGGCATGCCAAGAAGCAACCTACCTTTGCTAAGTCTACTACCGAGTCTGAATATCGAGCAGTGGCTAAAGTTGTTGTTGAGTGTGATTGGGTTCAATATCTCATGCGTGACTTGGGGTTACGCCACACGGGTCCTATTGTTATATATTGTGACAATGTCTCTACTACCTACTTGGCTGCGAATCCCATCTCTAATGATCGCACCAAACATGTGGATTTTGATTTCCATTACGTACGAGAAAAGGTTGTTAAGGGTGGCATCCATGTTTGATTTACTCCGACCAATAAACAGGTAGCTGATATATTCACTAAGGGATTGGCCACTGATCACTTCCACTTCCACAAGACCAATCTGCACGTTGGTCCCCCTGTATAGATTGAGGGGGTGTATTAGTATAGGACCCTAGATTAGTTTACACTTGTTTATATTTTTTTCTGTTATATAGCCCTAAGGGCACTTATGTACTTTTACTCATCCTGTACTTCTATATATACATGACTCAGCTACCTTATTGGGTATGCCCTCATAACTATGCTCTCACAAACGGGTTTGCTCTACTTTTAGAAGAGGCCGAGGACACTGCACTCGATAGTCTAGATGCATCCAAAGAGCTCTTCTTCTTTTTGGCTCGTACTATCATTGATGAAGTGCTGGTCCCTTTAAACCTTAATAATACTGCCACCTGGCTGCCTCCCAATTGTAGTGGTAGCGGGACCATGCACATGGCTCGGTCCCTCGTCTTCTCACGTCACGTGGGTGAGAGGATCCTCTAGTGCTAGGGTGGTGGGACCAGGTGGGCTATGGAGAACGCAAAGGACAAGATCTGGAAGCTTCTAAAAGAGTATAAAATCGAGGGTGTTATCGGGGAAGCGTGTCGGTGTATCTGAGACCTCGGGATGCCATTCTTCAACCACGAGGTGGTGAAGAAGGCGATCATGATGGAAATGGAGAAGAAGAATGACCAAATGCTCGGCCATTTGTAGGAGTGTTTCTCATAAGGCTTGATCACAATCAAGCAGATGACAAACGGCTTCACTCGGGCCAGGGATGGACTCGATGACCTAGCGCTTGACATACCCAATGCAAAACAGAATTTTGGGGCCTACAGGGAGCGTGCCAAGAGTGAGGGTTGGATCCCGCCCTCGTTCGAGTCGGCTGCATGGATGCCTCACTGTTGCTGGATGCAGCTTCTTCACCTTAAATGTTTCTGATTTCTTTTTTTTCTTCCCATGGCTTCTTCAACTAGGTAGGATTCTTATGTTCTTGTGTAAAGTTTATTCACAGTCATTGACTATATATAGCATTAGATATGACATTTTGATAGATTTGTGTGCAGTATATCTTATTTTCTTCTAGTAGTATGTGTTATGTTCTGAAACATCTCAAGATCTAGCTAAAATGTTTGTTCAAAGGACAAGATTTAATCATACCGAACTCAAAACATGATAATATTTAGATGTTTTTCCTTTTGATCTAGTGTTTTGGGTAGTGAAGGGGTTGCCCAAGTTGAATAAAGAGAGCAAGTGTACTTGCAATCCGACCCTCTAGGGGAGGAAACGTAGTGGGTGAGTCTATTCATGGTATTTTGTCCTTTTGTTCTGGTGTTTCGAGAAGTAAAGGTGTTGGCCAAGTTGAATAAAGAGAGCAGAGCGCGTTTTACATTATGGTTCCCTAGGGGTAGAAAACATTATGGGTGAGTGTATTTATGGTGTTCTGTCTTTCTATTTTGGTGTTTCGGGTCTTCTAGTCATCTTGTCGGGTTTCTTCCGTTGTCTTCGCCCTCTTGTGTTGCATGTTTTTTGTTTCTGTTTTTGGACTCATGCTTTTGTGAGTTGTCATTATTGTCGCATTGTGGGCTACTTTTGGTGTTTTGTCCTCTCTTGGCCTTCTTAGGTAATGTCAATGGTTGGAGTAAGACTTCTCAAGTATGTTGCTGGGGCAACTACTTTTCGGTTTAATCTAGGTTTTTTTTGTTCTGTTTTCCCTTATACTCTTGTGTATTTTATAGGGGTTTTACTGATTATCAAAAAATAAGGACAAGACTTAGTTCAAGGTGGTATGTTAATACGCTAAAGATAACACTATACTCTAATCATACTAAAGATCAACAGGGTCTGAATTAATGGTAAGGGATTAAGTTGAAGACTGATTAAGGTTGGGGATCATACCAAATAGTAACGTGTCCTGCTCGGGTTCACTTTCAATCTGACTTATTTAATCTAGGAGCTCAAATTTGGCTCAGACATAAAACGAACCGAGTTTTCCAAGCTACAATAACCTGGCTCAAAAGGGCTCGTGAGTTGACGTGGTTGATTTTTTTTTTTTTTTTTGATAAATATGGGTAAAACCGTAGTACAAACAGGCAACTCAAAAAGACGAGGCCTCAGACACTCCCTAAACGGTAGTGGGAACAAAAAGAGATCAAATTAAACAGGGAACAAACAGGCACCAAAATCAAACCACCCGAAGCCGACACAACAGACACCAAGCACAGGCCAGACAAGACACGCAAGAAACAAGCTCAGACATGGATCCCAAATGAAGAAGAACCAAACCAACAGCACAGGAAACCGGAGAAGGACTGAAACCTCAACCACAAAACCACCCACCTCATTTAGTCAACAAGTCTGCCACCATAGGTGGGTCGAAACCATCAAAATTAAAACCTACTATTTTTCCCAAGTCTATTGCCCGCTCCGCTTGCATGATCATCTCATCATACTCTGCTTCCGAGATCTTGTCGCACCGATTCCCCCTATTCCATTTCTTCTTCTTCCTGGTTGTCTTTGACTATTTTCCCCATTTTGCCTCATTCCCCTTTTCAACTTGCCTGAGACCTTGGTCGTTTTCGGTGTGCTATTTCTAGGCAACATATCCTCCAGAAATTCTTGAAGCTCCCACTTTTCATTCTCTTTTTTCTTGTGCTTCAACACTTTCCTCTCCCTTTTTGCCATTACTCCTTTTCCTTTTCTCATCCCAACTCCACTGGATCTCTCCATACAAGGCACTGACCTGCTCAAAGTAAAGGGCTCAAAACCTGGGGGAAACGTAGGCCCCGAGGACCCAGAATCATCTTTCAGAGAGCTATATTCAAATCTGGGTCTTGAGTTACATTCTCAAGATGCGATAGCTGAGCATGAGGCTGAGCTGGACTAGCTATGTCATTCTCCACCCACTGGAGCAAAGGAGGCATATGTTGGTTTCCACGCACTTCCTGAACTGGAATATGATCACCACGCTGCAGAGACGGATGGGGAGGAGAAGCATGTGGCCAATTGCATTCCAAAGACCACCTACCGACATACTGACCTCCAATGTGGAAAGCAAGCTCACCCCACGACAGCTCGAATATGCTAACTCCCTCATACACTGGCCTAATAGTGCGGCCCCCATGATCCTTTGCTCCCACGTCAGCCATCCTATGCACAGGGGGATGTTGAGTTAGTGCGGTATGGCGCGCCAGGGTGGTGCACTGATGTTCCCGGTGTGGATTCGTTGATGAAGAGGTATGTTCTCTCGGTAATCTAGCCGATGCAGCCAAAGCAAAAACACTAGGAGAGTAATCTGGAATCAGCTCCGTCCTACCCTTTTTGACCAGGACCAATCGGATCACCCCATTAAAATGGACTTGATTTAAAACCCCTTTTTAAATCTGGTATGTGCATTGACAAGTTTCAATACTATCTACAGTGCTTGGTCGCCTTTATAAAATGCAACCAAACCTTATTTTGAAATTCGTTGACTAATATGTGTAACATTAAACAATAAAGTAAGGAGATCAAAAAAATTATGAATAATTTTGTTACATTGTTCCATGTAAAGATTAAGAAATCAAAGGAGTGCAAAAAATTTTTGGTCTCGTATGTAGAATTGAATTAAAGCATAGAATCGAAGGCTAAAACTAAAGTTGGGATCCAAAATTTAGATTATATTGTTTAGTTCACCCATTAGAATTACCCAAAAAGAAAAAAAAGATATACAATTTCACTATCTAATTCTATATAAGTGGATTTTAACTCAATGTTCAAAGTGACTCAACTAAATTGACCAAAAACTTAAGATGACTCAGTCCAAAAATTAATCTACCAAACTTGAATGTGATCCAACTAGATTGACCTAGAACTTGAAATAGTCCCACTTAATTAACATGAAATTCAGATGATTCAATCCAAAAATTACTTAACTCACTTCTAGCCTATGTTAGACCTAACTTGAGATAAAACTGAGTTTGAAATTATGGCACCAAATTGAATAAAACCTAGATGAATCAAGCTCAAAATGACTTAAATCAACTAAAACCCGACTCATCCAACCTAAGTCTCGAAATGATCCAGTCCAATTAACCTAAAATTTGGGATGGTAATTTGACCTGATTAGAACCTTACTCGAGTTACATTGGGACTCGAGATAACTTAAACTCGAAGTAATCTGGCCTACAAACCTAAATACTGCATTGACTTAGATTGTTATGAAATTAGAATTCTAAGCTCTAATTCCTTTTATTAACCAAATGATGAAATTTTAATTACATTCTAATTCCTATTTCATCAGAATTGGAATTACAATTTCTTAGTTCAATTCCAAAGTCATAAAGTGATGGGTAAATTGGAAGTTGTATTGTTGGTGTGAGGGCAGATGTTCTCTTTCTAATCATTAAAAGGAACACCTTATAAAAATGATGGACAATCACACAGTATTACCTTAGGATTTGGTAAATTATTTTTTTTTATTTTATAAATTTTTGAAATAAATTATGTATCCACTAGTTGGGGTGAAACAATTTTTAGTCCAAAATACAATGTATGGCATCACTTTTTCATCGATGACATTACCTTTTTAGTATAAATTTTTTTAAGTACCCAAAATACCCTCATCCATCCTTCCTTCTCCTGTCTGACCCCTTTCCTTTCATTAACAACTCCTACTCCGCATTAACACCAGCCTCTTCACCAATCTTCTCCCCCCCCCCAAAAAAATAGCATCCTTGACACCAAGGAGCAATAAAGGCTGGTAATTGGGTGCTGTTGATGACAATCAGATTTGGGTTAGTGGTAGGAAAAAAAAAAAAGGTGACAGACCCATGAGCACGAAGTGTAAGGAGGGCCCTGAAATCGCTATAAATTTTGAAATTTATGTGAGTATGTAACGTGAGATCACAATAGAAAACTTTTCTTCTAGAAACGAAAATGTCTCCCCCTTTTTATTGTGGAGAATCCAAATTCACTCAAGTGAAGGAAATATTTTCAATATAAGATAGAACTGTTGTAAACCCATACAAAAATATAATAAGAATAAAAGTAAAGAAATCTTCATTGAAACAAACGAAGTCCTAATCAAATGTCAATTTATTTAACTTGTTATGAAAACGAGTTTTTTTTTAAGCCTAAAGCACAACATTATGGCCCTAGTCAGTGAGGAAATTTTAAGATAGTATTATGTATGAAGGAACATACCCAGTGTCTCAAGGGCTCCCGCCTACGCAGGGTCTGGGGGGGGCGGATGTAAGCAGCCTTCCCCCTTCAGGGTGTTAACCTGAAGAGAGGCTGTTTTCCAGTGCCCCCAACTTGAGGGTGAGGAATTCCCAGGAGGTCACCCATCCTGGTACTACTCTCGTCCCAACACGATTAACTTCGAAGTTCTAATGGGATCCGGTGACGGCGTGTTGGTGCCCTCTTTGGTAAGATAGTACTATGTCAATATAAGAATTTTATCTCAGGATAAATATAAAAATGAAATCACAATTAACTTCTTTGTAACATGAAAAGGAACCAAGTTTATTTCCTTGAGGATATATGACTATAATTTAAATTATACATGAATTAAACAGTTTACTAAATTGATACAGTATATGTAAATTACAGAGATAGTGATACAAATAGAGATAAAAATAACTTGATCGAGATGAAAAATGGAGAAAAAGGAGCTCGAGGACTGTTGGAATTGTAACTAGGCTAAGCAATAGCAGAAGTCCTTTTCTAGTTTAATTAGGATTTAATTACAGTTTTTTAGCTTAGTTAGATGTAGTTCTTTTGCTTAATTAATGTTTTATTTATTAGGATTTATTTTACTAAATCATGTGATTAGCTTTGGGGTATTTGAGTTATATTAGGATTATATTAGGTTCAATCAGAGTTAGAATAAGAATGCTTTTAGAGTTTGATTACGATTAAGAATAGGGTTATAGAAGTGCCTATAAATAGATCATCAGTTTATTTTTTTTCTTTAGCTTTGTTTTGATTAATTTGAGTTGTTTCTTTGTTTCTGTCTTATTCTCTTGGTGAAAATTAAGATTGAACTTTATATTTCCCTTATTCTTTCTTGCTTTAGCAAAATGAAATAAAAGAAAGGTTGTTGAATCATTCTCATTTTCCTTATGACAATTTGACGATTTGCATTGGACGCAACATTAATCACCTTAAAAACAAAGAAATTTATCGCTTAGATACCTCTAGGCGGGATTCAACAAACATCTAACTAAAAATGCTAACAAAAAACATATTTGTGATGATATATAGGTGTCATATGTTGGAATTCGACGATCTTTTGTTTGAACAATTGACATGACAAATGATTCCCTACTTATATAAGTTTCTCACTATAATATTGGAGTCGGTTCCGAAAATAATGCTAAAAAATAAAAAAAAATAATGCCCAAAAAAAAAAATAATTCCAAATCTACTATTGAACCGCGTTTACAAAATGCCGTTATACTGAACCGAGTCAAAGAAACGCGTTTCTACTCGAAGAAAACCGCGTTGAATTTTTATAAATAAACCGCATCATCATGACGCTGTTCTACTTGAGTAGAACCGCGTCTTTACAATGCGGTTTACTATGACATAAACCGCGTCCCACGAACGCTCTTTATGGGCATCCGGCCCTCCCTATCTCGGCTCTTACCGTCTCTCCACTTCCTTCTCGTTAACTCACCGCCGGTCACGTCGTCTGCCGTCACCCTTGTTCTGCTTTATACACCGGAGATTTTTAAATATCATTGTCGTAGCTATTTTACCACTACTGAATTAATAGCCTTTTATTGATAACTTTTTCCGATTTTTTGCCACCTACACTTATGATGTTGGAGCTTTATTGAGAGGAACATGGGATCAATGTGATGATCATCATGAATTGCGACATAATGGCGACTATAAGTGATAAAAACTTTCACTACTGATAAACCGCATTAATGAAATGCGGTTCAGTAGTAAACCGCGTCTAGTAAACGCGATTCACATTAAAACCACGTTTACTAGATGCGGTTTACTTCTTCGCCAACCGCATTTTATTAATGCGGTTTATTCTGCTGTGAACCATGTTATCCAAATGTGGTTTTTTTCTATTTTAAACCCTTCATGTTGATGCGATTTAGTATAACCGCATTTTGTAAACGAGGTTCAGCAGTAGATTTGGAATTAATTTTTTTTGGGCATCATTTTTTTTATTTTTTTATTTTTCAGCATTATTTTCGGAACCGACTCATAATATTGTTGGCATAAATTGGAATTTTATTTTATTTTTTTTGCAAAAATGTTGAGAGGACACATATATTGTCAATATCATATTGTATATTAACATTTTTTGACAAAATTAACAAAGTTTTTGAAAAAATTCACTTGAATATTGAGGAGCATACTCAAGTTGATCAACAATTTGCCCCTTACAACAACAACAACAGCAACTGTTGGGAAAAAAGTAACTTTGTTGGAAAAATAAACTCTAATACCACTCGTTGGGTTCATAATTTTTAAACTGTGGTCACAACAAGGGGTACCTATTAGAGCACTTAAAGTAGGAGACTCTTCTCTCTACCTAAGCCCCTGGTCGGAGAGTCACGCTTCGTGACACCTCACGTGCCAAAGTTCGTGGGAATAGGTTTATCTCTATAAACCTTTTGCCCTAATACTGGCTGTTGGGACGAATTTCAAAAATCCTCCCTAATTTTATAAAGTTTACGCAACGGAAGGGTTTAGAATTTAAAATTCTAAACCTAGGGTAGATTGAAAATTCCTAATTTTAAATATACAGATTTAAATTCATAATTTAAATCTACAGACCTAAATTCACAAGCCTTTTACTCTAATACATTCATAATAATACAGAAGCTTAAACAGGCACAAGAACAAATACTGTAAATAAATAGAAAAGCAAAAACTAAAAGTGAAGGAAAGAAAACATACCTGGAATTGCCCCAATATAAGAATACCAGAAGAGATAACAATCTTCAAAATCGATACCCGGCGATCCTCTACCCAATGACCTAGAGCTGCCCGACAGTAGGCTCCAAAAAATATTAAACTAAGGAAAGGAAAATTTCAACAGAAATTTTTCTCTACAATTAAGTCTCCGAAACAATTTCAAAAATTCAAAAATAATTTGTTTCAATTGAATGCCAAACCCTTAGAATAAGCACCTCTATTTATAGTAGTGTACCAGAGCGAAAAAAGCTGATTTGTCAATGTGGGATCTGCCCAGTTAAAATCAAAACGCATCACTTAACATTAAAAAAGGATCAAAATGCTGCATTTTCATGTACAGTACACGCGTCCTTCTGGCTTATCATTGCGTGCAGCTTGATGCGAACCCGAAGGCTCGGATCGTGCCCTGGCAACCCAGCACGTGGCACCTGTCGCGCGCTCGTTAGCCGATACACGTTGACACAGATTCTCATACCTGTGCGTGGTATTTTGATTTTTTTTATTTTACTTTGTTTCCCACATGTAAAAATTCATCTTATGAATTTTAATTTTCTAAAATCATTTTATTTTATAATTTTTAATTTTTATTCATCTCATGAATAATATTTGGCAAAATTAAATTTACTCATCTCATGAATTCTTTAATATTTTTCCGATGGCAATAAATACAGAGGCTTATGCAGGGACCTCGAGGACAATTTAAATCCAGGTCCAAATGGGTTAAATTACTCATCTCATGAAATAATTTAATTATCATTTAATGAGACTTAATTCCACTCTATAAATCTCACTACACTCCAGACTTAAACCATTTATTCAGCATCTCTCTAATAAACTGTATTGATGACAACAACCCCTCCACTAAATATCCATGACGAAGAATAAGTATAACTACTACCATTATACTTCTCACAGCTTCTCCATTAGTTACCGACTCACCCTTCATTGAATAATTCATTTATACTTGAACATATTCATAGTATAAATTCCAAATATCAAACACTTAGAATAATTTGGTCAAAGTTTACCGAACTATTCAAATATTTGCGAATCAACTAAGGAGAGATATGTATCTCATAAGAGACTGTAGACTCCCTATTGAATACCTGATCCTTTTCACACTTCATGCTACTGTCCAGTATACGTGGGAATTCAGTCATGTGTTTATACCTTACTTATAATACACTAAAGTAACTAACACTCCATGCACAAGTCTAGAATACTCTCAGGATTTAGAGTCGTCGTTCAAACTGTACAACATGAATCACTCATCTCTGATAGTAGTCTAGAAACGAGCAACTCACATGGTCCAACTCAATGTGCCAATCTTATTAAACACACCAACTTAACACTTTTGGATCACCATTCATATGACCAAGACAAATCCTCTAAATTGTCACATTATAGTCTTAGCATGCAAGTGGTCCAAACTTGTCTTCGACTACGAGTCTTTCAAAAAATAATTCATACCATTTGTTCCAAGTCTATCTGTGGGTTAATCTCATAAACCACTTAGAACAAACATATACATTGTAGTTTAAGAACTACACCCATCTCATGGATGTTTCCAAAAAGAAAATCACATGTAGTATTAAATGCTCGCTTACACAAATTAAACAAGGAAGCGACTGGAAATTCAATTTTATTCTTTAATAAAATAATATTAACAGAATAAATCTAGATTTTATGACACTGTTCCAAACGATCTCCCACTTGTCCTAAATTCAATTTATTATGAACCTTGTATTCATCCTTTCTATGTATGAACCAAAGGTCTAGTGAAGTCAAGGTCTTAGTAAAGTCAACTACTTTATTTGAACCTATATACCCCTCTTTGCAGCTTCTAAAGCTACAACGTATTTAGCTTCTATGGTGAAGTTAGCAATACAATACTACTTGACATTCCTCCTACTAATGGCTCCCACCCTAATGGTAAATACATGCCCAGACGTCATACATCTAGCATCTCTATCTAACTGGAAGTCTGAATCCGTATAGCCAACCAGAACTAGCTCACCAAATCCTTACAGCTGATAACAACCCTACATCATTCCTAATGAGTAGTGTATCATCGACGTAGAATACTAAGAAAGTCACTACTTTCTCTTAATATCATTTGTACACGGAAGGTTCGTCAACCAATTGCTCAAAACCATAAGACTTAATCGCTTCATTGAATCTAATATTCGATGAGCATGATGCTTGCTTCAGTCCATACATGGACTTCTTCAGTTTGCATACTATATGCTCCTGATTTTTGCCAATGAGACTGTCTGATTGCATCATATAGATGTATTCTTCAAGACGACCATTCAAAAAGGGCCATTTTGACTTCCATTTGCTAGATCTTACAATGAGCTGCAATGAATAGGAGCATCCTTATGGATTTTAGTATGGCTACTAGTTAGAAGGTCTCATCATAATGAATTCCTTCTTTTTGGATAAAACCCTTAGCAACTAGTCTTGCCTTGAAGGTCTCTACCTTCCTGTCCACTCCTTTTTTTCTCTTGTAGACCTATTTACAACAAATTGCTTAATGCCAATAGGCGCCTCTACATGATTTCAGACCTAATTAAATACATAGATTCTAACTCAGATTTTATTGCTAAGACCTATTAGTCAGCATCCTTGTCCTTAACTAACTCATTGTAGCTGAGAGGATCAGATTCAATGTCACGGTCAACCATTAAGGCTCCCACTATGAACCTGTCAAGTGTCCTGACAATTCTCCCACTACACCTAGGCTCTTGTGTACTTAGAACATTCTCAACCTTAACAATAGGTGCATCTCTTGCATCCATTGTATCCCGAGTTATGTCTAGCTGTTCAAAATTAGTCTCAGTTTCTTTAAAAACCCTATAACACTACTCTGTTTATGTTTTTGTAATTTACTACAAAATCCTCCCTTAAAAATTTTGCATATTTATAAAAAACCCTTTTGATTCGAAACACTATAGAGAAGATCGCCCTTTTTCCTTTGGAATAACCCCCAAAAAGAGATTGGTAAGGTACCATGACTCATCATGGACCTTACCATCTCTAACGATGTCCTATTCCTTCTTTCTACAATATTATTCTACTACAGTGTACCTGGAGCAGAAAGCTGAGATATTATCCCATTTGCAATTAGGAAATCTAGAAACTCACCACAAAGATATTCACCACTTCAGTCTAATCGAAGTGACTAAACATGTATATCTAATTACTTTTCAACTTCACCTTTGTACTCTTTGAACTTTTCAAAAAGAATCCGGTTTATGTCTCATTAGGTAAACATATCCATACCTTGAGTAATCATTAGTAAATGTGATGGAGTACTCATACCCACCTCTTGTTTGAACATTTATTAGTCCACATACATATGTGTGAACCAGCTCAAGCAAGTTACCAACATTGTTGTCCTTACTCTTAAAGGCAGACTTGGTCACCTTTCATTCTATGCAAAATTTGCAAAATGGTAATGACCTCAAGTCTAAAGCCTCTATCAGTCCATCTTTCACCAGTCTTTGGATCCTGTTCGAATTAGTGTGATCTAAACGTTGGTGCCATGTGTAGGCAATATTCCTTTGAAGGTGTTTTCTTTTAGGAGATCGAACAAGTGAGCATGTGTTAAATTCTTTTAAATAAATACCAGAGTTTTGATAAGGAAATAACATGAATAAACCATTTATACATGTATATTTTGCAAATTTATTTCTTGTATTAAAAGGTTCATAATCAAAATCAACTAAATAACAATTATTCATAAGATGAGTTACAGAAATTAAATCCCTGTGCAGTAGCTATAAATAAATAATCTTTTAAAACAAAAACTCTAACACTAAAGACTAAGCTAACATCTCCTACACTTAAGACCACTACCTTTGTACTGTTTCTGACCACTAGGTACAGCTCCCCATCATGCAGCCTTTTGGTTAGCCTGAACTCCTGTAACATATTACAGACATGGTCAGTTGAACCTGAGTGCACACACTAGGAACCTGGTTGACTCTCAATTGTGCATGGCTCAACTAAGTGAGATATCAACATATCTTCACCAGATGGTTAGTAATCTTTATAAGAAGAGAGCTAAGTACTTAGTGCATTTTTTCTTCTAGTAGCCAATTTTTCTCGCAAAAGAAACACTTTCTTTTTGCCAATTTCTTTATGGACTTCGTTGCTATACTTGCAACCTTGCTCTTTCCTTTCTTTCAAGTAGGTCCCTTGTTAGTAATAACTAAGTCCAACTAGGTTTTTCTAGGCAAAGTAATTTGGTCCAATGAGTTCATTATGCATTAGTAATCAAGTGAAGTTCACCAGTCGTATCTATTTCAAAATGCTGTAAATGCAAACATTCGTGTAACTGTCTAACAAGAGTCATGTATAATGCAGTGATATCTATTCTTTCAATTTAGCATATATAATAAGTCAGATATCCACCAAACTATACTATCATGCATACAATAATGATCCAAACACACTACTCCTTACTCCCTGCTAGTAGGGTTGCACGAAGCTAGATCGGGTGAAAACTATTCTTAATTAACATGTTTTCTTGTAACTCTTACTAAACATAATTAACTCAATACTTTACCTTAGTCTCTAACATAACACAATAGAGCTCCTCGGGGAGGCTAATACATCACGCTAGTCAAGTGTAAACCATTACCCAAACCTCCATATAAATACACATAATACTCTACGGCAGCATGGTTGCATCGCTTCTTTGCACTTCGGTTTATCCCAATAGAAGTCTAACCCTGAAATCTGCAAACGACATCCTCTGCAAGGAGGTCTATCAATCTACTATACTGCTAGACCGGTAATGGAGACTGTGAGGTTACAACAATTGAAACCTCACTCCCACTTGATTATTATAACTAGTGATTTTTAATTAACTTGTATTTACAACCTGGATTATCTCATAACCACTTTTAGAATCTCATTCTAAAATTAACCATAATTAAGAAATTAATTAATTCAAAACATTATCATTTTAAAATATCGAATATCGCATAATCTTGCTTTAGAATCTCATTTTAAATTTATTCAATAAAATTAATTAATTAATTTTACTTTTAAAAATGGTACTATAGATTATCTCAAAACCTATTATTTAGAATCCCATTCTAAAACTAAATATATTAATATAAATTAATTTAATTTTTTTATTTAAAATAATACCAAAATTTAGATTATCTCATAATCTATTTCTAGAATCTACTTCTAAAATTAAATTAATTAATAAAAATTAATTTTATTTGAAGTAGTAGTAACCTAAAATTTAGACTATTTTATAGTCTATTTTAGAATCTTATTCTAAAATTAAATTAATTACAATAATTAATTTTTATTTTTTAAAATAATATTGACTTAGACTATTTTATAGTCTATTTTAGAATCTTATTCAAAAATAATTTAAAATAACTTTTATTTAAAAATAACATAGATTTATAACTTAAATTATCTCATAATCTAATTTAGAATCTCATTCTAAAAGAAAATTAATTAATGAAATAATTAATTTATAATTATTATGTAAACCAATACAGACGTCATCATATCCCTAAAATTAAATAAATAAAATAAAAAAATTTCGCTGACGTCGTCATAATTTTAATTTTTTTTAAATATTTAATTTCAAAATTAATTGAATCTAATCTCATTAGATCAATTTTATCCAATTTTATAAAAATTAATTGAATCTAATCTCACTAGATCAATTTTATCCGATTTCGCAAATCATATCAAACATGCATAATCTCATTATACAAATAACATAATCGCAAGTTTATAAATTGATATATCCGAATTAAAGATTAATTCATTAACAATTTAAACAATTTAAATCGTAACCTTAAATGGTCTAATTAACTATTAATTGATTATCAATTTAAACAATTTAAATCGAACTTTAAACTATCTAATTAACTATTAATTATTTAACTATTTAAACAATTTCAAAGGTTACTTTAAACAATCATATGAATTAACAATTAATTCATTATCGATTTAAACAATTTAAATCGAACTATCAAATTAAACTAACTTTTCTTCTTAATAAAATCTCTATTTTATTAAATCTCAAATCTATTTATTTTGATCTTATTATACCTATTCATGTATATTATGAATGCAATCAGAGACTGACTCTAATACCAATTGTTGGGAAAAAAGTAACTTTTGTTGGAAAAATAAATTCTGATACCGATCGTTGAGTTCACAATTTTTCAACTGTGATCACAACAAAGGGTACCTATTAGAGCACTCAAAGTAGGAGACTCTTCTCTCTACCTAAGCCCCCGGTCGGAGAGTCAAGCTTCGTGACACCTTACGTGCGAGAGTTCCCAGGAATAGGTTTATCTCTATAAATCTTTTCCTCCAATACATGTTGTTGGGACGAATTTAAAAAATTCTCCCTAATTTTATGAAGCTTATGCAGTGGATGGATTTAGAATTCATAATTCTAAACCTAGGGTTGATTTAAAATTTTTAATTTTAAATCTACAGATTTAAATTCATAATTTAAATCTACATATCTAAATTCACAAGCCTTTTACTCTAATACATTCATAACAATACATAAGCTTAAACAGGCATAAGAACGAATACTGTAAATAAATAGAAAAATGAAAACCAAAAGTGAAGGAAAGAAAATGTACCTGGAATTGCCCCAATATAAGAATACCAGAAGAAATAACAATCTTCAAAATCGAGACCCCACGATCTTCTACGCAATGACCTCGAGCTGCCAGGAGAGTGGGCAACGAAAAATATTAAACCAAGGAAAGAAAATTTTCAACGAAAATTTTTCTCTCCAATTAAGTCTCTGAAACAATTCCAGAAACCCAAAAATAATTTGTTTCAATTGAATACCAAACCCTTAGAATAAGCACCTCTATTTATAGTAGTGAACCGGAGCGAAAAAATGCTGATTTTTTGATGTGGGATCCGCCTAGTTAAAATCAAAACGCATCACTTAACATTAAAAAAGGATCAAAATACTGCGTTTTGGTGTATAGTACACCCGTCCCTCTGGCTTATCATCGCGTGCCGCTTGATCCGCACCCGAAGGCCCGGTTCGTGCCCTGGCAACCCAACACCCGGCACGTGTCACGCGCTGGTTAGCCGATACAGGTAGACACAGATTCTCGGACCTGTGTTCGGTATTTTGATTTTTTTTTTCTATTTTGCTTTGTTTCTCACATCTAAAAAATCATCTTACGAACTTTAATTTTCTAAAATCATTTTATTTTATAATTTTTAATTTTTATTCATCTCATGAATAATATTTGGCAAAACTAAATTTACTCATCTCATGAATTCTTTAATATTTTTCCGATAGCAATAAATACAGAGGCTTGCGTTGGGACCTCAAGGACAATTTAAATCTAGTTCCAAATGGGTTAAATTAATTATCTCATAAAATAATTTAATTACTATTTAATGAGACTTAATTCCACTAAATGAATCTCACTGCACTCCATACTTAAACAATTTATTCGATATCTCACTAATAGACTGTATTTATGACAACAACCCCTTCACTAGATGTATATGATGAAGAATAAGTATAACTACTACCATTATCCATCTTACAGCTTCTTCATTAGTTATCGACTCACCCTTCACTGAATAATTCATTTATACTTGAATATATTCACAGTATAAATTTCAAATGTCAAAAACTTGGAATACTTTGGCCAAAGTTTTCGAACTATTCAAATATTTGCAAATCAACTAAGCGGACATTTGTATCTCATAAGAGACTGTAAATTCCCTATTGAATACTTGATCCTTATCACACTTCACAGCGCTACCCAATATACGTGGGAATTCAGTCATGCGTTTAGACCTTACTTATAATACACCAAAGTAACTAACGCTCCATGCACAAGTCCATAATACTCTCAGGATTTAGAGTCATTGTTCAAACAGTACAACATGAATCACTCATATCTTATAGTAGTCTAGAAACAAGCAACTCATATGGTCCATCTCAGTGTGCTAATCTTATTAAACACACCAACGTAACACTTTTGGATCACCATTCACATGACCAAGACAAGTCATCTAAAGTGTCACATTATAGTCTTAGCATACAAGTGGTCCAAACTTATCTTCAACTATGAGTCTTTCAAAAAACAATCAATACCATTTGTTCCAAGTCTATATGTGGGTTAATCTCATAAATCACTTAGAACAAACATGTAAATTGTAATCTGGGAACTACACCCATCTCATGGATGTTTCCAAAAAGAAAATCACATGCAGTATAAATGCTCGCTTACACAAATTAAACAAGGAAGCGATTGGAACTTCAATTTTATTCTTTAATAAAATAATATTAACAGAATAAATTTGAATTTTAGGATACTATTCCTAAAA
Organism: Simmondsia chinensis; assembly: GCA_018398585.1. Classification (NCBI taxonomy): domain Eukaryota; kingdom Viridiplantae; phylum Streptophyta; class Magnoliopsida; order Caryophyllales; family Simmondsiaceae; genus Simmondsia; species Simmondsia chinensis. The sequence continues at coordinate 11,224,108 of JAGTTD010000023.1, read as the reverse complement.
ACAACAACAATAACCACCACTTGGTGCCTCAAATAGGCTTCCTCCCAGGCAGGGTCTAGGGAAGACAAAATGTATGTAGTCTAACCTCTACTTGTATAAGAGCTATTTCTAAAGGGCACCCAACCAGAAAAAAAAGGAGCAATATTTACAAAATTTAAGCCAAACAAAACAATATCCAATATAAAAGCAACAATAAAACAACAAAAACAATAGGCATGCAAGCTTAGAGGCATGACTCCTATGAGAGGGAATATTTTGGACCATTCATTTGCCTGCTGACATTATGTTCCTCCCATCTGACATCATCTTCTTATCCATTTTAACCAATTGTGCCCTCTCATCTCTTACCCTTACACAAAAGTCAACTATATATATATATATATATATATATATTATACAATAGTAATACATTTAAATGATAAATATTCAAATGTTAAGATCTGTTGTAAATATTGGAAAATTTTTTGGTATAATTTTTATAGCCGGGTTTGGATATTATTAAATATTATAGAAAAATAGAAACTATGTAAAAGACATTTATACACACATATACATATACATGTAATATATATGTGTGTATACATATATCTACTACACATGTCCCATACGTGTTCTATTGTTAAACTTCAGTGCAAGACTCATCTGCACTATGTGTGTATATAAATATGAGAGATTGAGAGAGTTGAGCTGTGAACAATTGAAAGAAAAAAGAGAAAGAACAAAAGTGAAAGTTAAGGAAACAAAAGAGAAATGATACAATAATATTTTTCTGGTTTTGATATAAAATACTTGTTATTTTTCTTCAAGCTTATTTGAGTTTCTATTTTTATTCTCTTTTTTTTTAGTGTAATATTTTCCTAGTTTTACAATATGTTATCACCACGAGTTTCCAGCCAGCTGGGAATCATTCTATACTCAAGGTAAGTTTTTATTCCCTAATCTTTGTGATTTTAATCATGTCTAATCTTCCAGATCTTGAATTTATTGCTCTTGATATATATGGCAAAAATTATTTGCCTTGGACCCTTGATATTGAGATTCACATTTATACTATGAATCTCGGAGATACAATTAAAAGGAAAAATAACGCATCCTTGCAGGATCGCGCTAAAGCAATGATATTTTTTAGGCATCATATCCCTGAAGGATTAAAAGTTAAGTATATTGCTGTAAATTGTTGTAAAGGACCCGTATGTCCTTTGATTGAATTTAAAGGAGATGTTTGATCATCAAAAGTCTATGATCCTCCCTCAAGCTCGCTATGAATTAATTTACCTACGATTGTAGGATTTTAAAACTGTAAGCGAGTATAACTCTGCCGTATTTAATATTACCTCCCATTTGAAATTATGCGGGAAAAATATTACTGAGGAGCATATGTTAGAGCAAACGTTCTCTACTTTTCATGTCTCGAATATGCTCATGTAGTAGCAATATTGAGAATGAAATTTTAAAAAATACTCAGAGTTAATTTCATGTCTTCTTGTTGCTGAACAAAACAATGAATTGTTAATGAAAAATCATAAAGTCACCACCAACTAGGTCTCAGCCATTCCCTAAAGTGAATGTTGCATCCCATGAAAATGACACATATAATCATAGACATGGTCGAAGTCGTAAACTTGGACTTGACCATGGACGAGTTCACAATCACGGTCATAATTATTGGCACTATGGTATCCTGAGTGGACCAAAATTTAAGCTGTCCACTAATGACGAGGAGATGAAAGAAAGAAAATAAAAACAAAAGTTAGAAAATAAAAATTTATGTGAAATACATCATCGAACCAGAAGTTAGTAGAATTGTTCATTTGTAAATTATCACAAGCCAATTCACAGATATATTCACTAATGAAAAAAAGGTGACCAAATAATACGTCTCCACTATAGATGCTCTTGCTTGAATTAATATCCCAATCGAGCGATGTATTAATATATTGAAAAATGCATCCATCGCAAGCTGGAAGCGTGGCAGACTTATCGGTTTCAAATATATAATCTGAGAAAGAAAAAAGAGCAATGGTTATCATATTGAGACAATAAATGAAGGCGATAAAGAATACCTTTATATTACATTGCTTACCTCAGGAAGAAAGAAAATAGCGAAAAAATTGCCAGCACTTTCTTATGGGTTATACTATACTCATATTAACCCGATTTAAATACAGTGGTTAACTAGAAGTTAACTGATCACAAAACGTTCACCTTGTAGCATGATTGTTTGGGCCATCCAGGTGTAACGATGATGAGAAAAATCATTGAAAGTTCTCATGAGCACTTATTAAAGAACCATAAAATTCTTTTACCTGATGCGATTTCATGTGCTGCTTATGCTCAGGACAAAATGATTACTAAGCCATCCCCAACTAAAATTGGGATTGAATCTCCTACATTTTTGGAAAGAATACAATATGTGGACCTATTGTTCCATCATGTGGACCATTTTGATATTTTATGGTATTAATAGATGCCTCAACCCGTTGGTCACATGTTTGCCTATTATCTACTCGCAATGCGGCATTTACGAGACTCCCTCGCACAAATAATCCGATTACAGGCTCAATTTTCGGATTACACGATCAAAAAGATGCGGCTTAATAATGCATGAGAATTTATGTCCCAAATTTTTAATGACTATTGTATGTCAATTGGAATTAAAGTGGAGCATCCTGTGGCTCACCAGCATACACAAAATGGTCTCGCAGAATCTCTGATTAAACGTCTGCAGCTAATTGCTAGACCATTGCTTATGAAAATAAAGCTGCCTAGTTCTGTATGGAAACATGCTATATTGCATGCTGCAACACTTAGTCGTGCTAGGCTAGCTGCTTATCATAAATACTCTCCATTGCGACTTGTGTCTTGTCAAGAACCAGATATATCCCATCTACGAATTTTTGGTTGCATGGGTCCACAAAGGAGACTGGGAATTTATATTGGGTTTGAATCCCCGTCAATTATAAAATAGTTTTAACCATTGACTGGAGATATTTTTACTGCATGGTTTGCAGATTGTAAATTTGATGAAATAATGTTCCCAGAATTAGGGGGAGAAAAATTAAAGCTGGAAAAGGGTGAAATTGTGTGGAATACATCATCCATATCACATTTGGATCCACGTACGAATCAATGTGAAATGGAAGTCAAGAAGATTATCCCTTTACAAAATATTGCGAATCAATTACCAGATACATTCGTTGATACAAAAAGAGTGACCAAGTCACATTTTTCAGCTATGAATGCTCCTATTCGAATTGATATTCCGAACAAACAGTCTACTAAGACATTAGCAAGTACGTCTACTGCACGCCAGAAGCATGGTAGACCTGTTGGTTCTAAAGACAAGAATCCAAGAAAGAAAAGAGAGTAACATAAACAAGTTGGCTCCTTTATTAAAACTTTTGAAGAGAAAGGCCCTCTGAAGTGGTACAAATGTAAATCCAAGAAAAGGAAACAGAGGGAAAAATGGCTCCCCGAGGGTATCAAGTAACTGAAAATTGTAAAAATGATGAAAATGTCGAGAGTGAAGAAATCTCAATAAACTATGCTATTAGTGTTCGCATATAATGTGGCTACTAATTTGACCACAGAAGGTGAATATCTTGAACCTCAATCTATGCAAGAATGTCAAATAAGAAATGATTGGCCAAAATGGAAAGAAGTAATACAGGTGGAGTTAAACTCACTTGCGAGACGCAGAGTCTTTGAACCTGTAGTCCAAACGCTTGAAAATACGAAACCCGAAAGCTATAATTGGGTATTTGTGCGAAAAAGAAATGAAAAGAATGAAGTGGTCAGTTATAAAGCACGACTTGTAGCTCAAGGCTTCTCACGAAGGCCAGGAATTGATTACGAAAAAACATATTCACCTGTAATGGACGCTATTACATTTAGATTCTTAATAAGCTTGACAGCCTCTGAAAAACTCCACATGCGCCTCATGGATGTGGTGATAGCTTATCTATATAGATCACCTGATAATAATATCTATATGAAAGTCCCTGAAGGGCTACAAATGTCAGAAGCATATAATTCAAAATCTCGAGAGCTGTGTTCAATCAAATTACAAAGATCATTGTATGAATTAAAACAATCAAGGCGAATATGGTACAATTGTTTTAGTATATACCTTCTGAGAAGGGAATAAGTTAACAATCCCATGAGCCCATGTGTTTTTATTAAGAAATCAAATTTTGGATTTGCTGTAATTGCAGTCTATGTTGATGATTTAAACATTATAGGAATGCCTGAAGCGATTAAACAAGCTGTTGCATATCTAAATAAAGAGTTTGAAATGAAAGATCTCGAAAAGACAAAATAATGTCTGGGCCTGCAAATAGAGCACTTATCTGGCGGAATTTTAGTCCATCAATCTACTTATATGGAAAAAGTGCTTGAACGTTTTTACATGGATAAGGCACATCTGTTGAGCACCCCGATGGTCGTTCGATCACTTGATGTGAATAAGGACCCTTTTCGACCTCGAGGAGATGATGAAGAAATTATTGGCCCCGAAGTGCCATATCTAAGTGCAATAGGTGCACTGATGTATCTTGCTAACTATAGAAGGCCGGATATAGCCTTTTCGGTTAACTTATTAGCAAGATATAGCTCAAAGCCTACCCAGAGACATTAGAATGGAATTAAACATATCTTTCGGTATCTCCATGGTACATCTGATATGAGATTATTCTATCCGAGACAACCAAGTCCAAGATTGGTTGGATATGCAGATGCCGGATATTTGTCTGATCCACATAAAGGCCATTCAAATACAAGATATTGATTTACCTATAGTGACACTGCTATATCTTGGCGATCTACCAAACAAACAACAGCAGCAACTTCTTCAAATCATGTTGAAATACTTGCACTTCATGAAGCAAGTAGGGAATGCTGATGGATGGGATCCTTTATTCAATATGTTCAAAAGGACTACAATCTTCCAACAATTAGGGGAGTCCAAAGATACTATATGAAGACAATGATGCATGTATTGCTCAGATCAAAGATGGATACATTAAAGGCAACAACAACAACAACAACAACAGTCCTAGTGCCTCAAGGGCTCCCGCAAAAGCGGAGTCTGGGGGAGAGGGGTAGATGTACGCAGCCTTCCCCCTTCAGGGTGTGAACCTGAAGAGAGGCTGTTTCCGAGGACCCCCAATTAAAGGTGACAGAACTAAACATATTTCACCAAAGTTCTTATTTACATACGAGCTTCAGGAGAAAAGTGAAATAAATGTTCAACAAGTTTGCTCAAGTGAGAACCTAGCAGATTTGTTCACGAAAGCATTGGCAACAACAATTTTTGAGAAATTAGTTCACAAGATTGGTATGCATCGACTCAAAAACACCCCTTACTAATATGTCCACATGAGGGGAAGTTAAATACCAGCTGTACTCTTTTTTCCTTCGCTATGGTTTTTTCCACTGGATTTTTTCCTAGCAAGGTTTTTAATGAGGTAGGCGTATCTAACTTGAACACTATACACTTTCAATAGTGTTACGTCCCATAATGTTGTAAAATATCCAAAGGAGGAGTGTTGTAAATATTGGATATTTTTTGGGTACAATTTATATAGTCGGGTTTGAATATTATTGAATATCAGAGAAAAATAGAACTTATATAAAAGACATATATATACACATGTCCCATACGTGTCCTACTGTTAATCTCCGGTGCATGACTCATCTACATTATGTGTGTATATAAATATGAGAGATTGAGAGAGTTGAGCCGTAAACAATTGAAAGAAAAAAGAGAAAGAACAAAAGTGAAAGTTGAGGAAACAAAAGATAAAGAATATAATAATATTTTTCTTGTTTTGATATAAAATACTTGTTATTTTTTCAAGCTTATTTGGGTTTTTATTTTTATTTTCTTTTGAGTATAATATTTTCCTCGTTTTACAACAAAATCCAAAATTTTTAAAATAAAATATCTTTAGCTTACCCGGTAACATGAACTGGACAACAACCAACTAGAGGGAGACATAAAAGGGACCGTGTCATTCTACTCATGACCCCTCAAAACGAGGGGTGTAAATGAGCCGAGCCGGCTCACCAACCCTCGCGAGCTAGCTCGTCTTAAAGCTTGAAAAGCTCAGCTCATTTTGAGCTCGAGCCGAGCCGATCCGGCTCGTTTAGCTTACGAGCCGAGCCCGAGCTCGTAGGCTCGCGAGCCTAAATGAGCTTTTTTAGTATAATATATTTGCTTAAATATTGTCCAATGAAGCCATATCGGAGCCTAAATGAGCCGAGCCGAGCTTAAACGAGCCCAAATGAGCCTATATTGAGCTTAAATGAGCCAAAATATTGCAAGTCTAATTTGAAGTTTATCGAGCTTTGATCGAGCCGAGCCCGAGCTTTTGACGAGCTGAGCTCGAGCCTGAACTTTCCAAGCTCGGCGAGCTTTCGAGCTGATCCTGAGCTGAGTTTAAAGCTAACGAGCCGAGCCTCGAGCCTAGCAGGCTCGGGTCGGTTTAGCTCAAATACACCCCTACTCAAAACGACCCAAAACGCTACGTTTTAAGTGCAGCAGTTAGCTATAAGTAAGAAAAATCTCCCTATTACTTCTCCGTTTCCTCCTTCATCCTCAGTCCTTGGCGGCTCACCGGAGACCGCCGTAAATGGAGACGTCAACGGCGGGGAAGCAGCATAAACCCCCGAAACTCGTCGTTTTAGCTGATCTCAACGTTGATCCCCCCGAAATTGATGAAGAAGAGTCCATTGCTGCCGTTGTTTCTTCTACTCCCGAAACTGCTACTCCGAGGTCTCTTTCTCTCTCTAAATTTATCTCTTTCTCTCTCTAATTTGTGTGGTTTCGGTTCAGTAGACTGTTAATTGATTTCATTTTGGAGTTAGTAGGTTAATTAAAAGTTGAAGGATGGGAAATTTTGAGTTATGAAAGTAAAGAGTAGTTGCTATGCGTAGATTCTGTTTTGTGAATTATAGGAAATTGGGTTCTGCTACGCCTAGATGAAGAGATTGCATGCTAACTGGTGATTCAAGAGGTTGTTCGAATTCATCAGTTATTTCTACGACTAATTTCGGGGTTGTTCTTCTGCCCTATGCTAAAGCTATTTATGCCGTTGGTCCCTCAATTTTTATTTGTTCAAATTGACCCTAATGTTTTTAAGGTTGTTCAAATTAGTCCCTCATCTTTCTTATTGTTCAAAATGGTGCCTAATGTTTTAATTTATAACAAAATTGATCCCTTAACTTTTTAATTTTCATCTAATTTTTGTCACTAGGTAAGAGACTAATTTTGTCATAAAATAAATAGCAAAATATAGAAACATCCCCCGAACTTTTATACATAAGAGACTCCTGCACTTTCAGTTTTGCACCGCATCCTTGAACTTTACAATTACACAGACACACCCTGCTATTATAATTTCATAAAATAGTCCCTTAAATTTTGTTATTATACAAAACCCACCACTGAACTTTGTTAATAAACATAACTCACCCCTTACACATGAATGAATTAATGAATTCAATGTGTATACTTGATTTGAGTTTAATAACATAGTTTGTGAGGTCTTATTCTTTTATATTAGATGAAAAAAAGTGGGTTATGTTTAATTTAAACACTAAATTTCATGTGCATTGGGTTTTTTTTTACCAAAAACCGCATAAATTTCAAGTGCAATTTCAAAAGATCACCTAAATTTTCTAATTTTTCAAAGTCACACCTAAACTTTCCACATTTTTTTAATGTCATACCTTAATATTAACGCGTTAGCATCCGTTAGTTTTTGTTGATGCTGCTTTTGAAAAGAAAGAAAATAATTTTTAAAAAAAATTCGAATTTACATTTAAAATAATCTTGAGATATTTTAAATATTTACAAATGTATATTAGATATCTAAAAAAATTGTAAATATTTTAAAAAATAATTTTGATATTTTAATATTTTTTAAAATGGCATGTTAGTAAAAAACTAGCGGATGTTAAAGGCGTTAACATTAAGGTGACATTGAAAAATTGTGGAAAGTTTAGATGTGACTTCGAAAACTTAGAAAATCTAGGTGGTTTTTTGAAATCACACCTAAAATTTAGGTGGTTTCTAGTAAATAACCCTATAAAATTTAAGAGATTGTTATTTTTGAATTTAGATAATAATGAGAGAATTATAACTAATTAACGTAAGCATTAAATTATGTAATTAATTTTAGAAGTTTGATATTAGACATAACTTACCTCATGCGTTGAATTTAATAATATAACCTTTCAAATTATATTACTAAACCCAAATCATCTCTAAACATCAAATTTAGCGCTTAAATTAAACATTAACCCACTTTTTCTTATTTAATACAAAAAATAACAATCCTTAAATTTTGTTATTAAACTCAAATCAAGTTTGCACATTTAATATATAAAGTTATGAATTTGCAAGGGGTGAGTTGTGTGTAATAACAAAGGTTAGGGGGTTAATTTTTTAAATTGAAAGTGCAGAGGGTTTTCTTGAAATTAAAAGTGCATGAGGTGTGTTGTGTTTAATTATAAAGTTTACGGGGTCTCTTGAGTTTAGTAAGAACTTGTGGGGGTTGTTTCTATATTTTTCCTTGAATTAAAACATTAGGGGCTGTTTTGAACAACAGAAAAGATGTGGGACTAATATGATCAAATTTAAAAACATTAGGGACCAACAGTGTAAATAAGTCAATTTATCAATCATTTCTACGAGTAATTTCGAGGATGTTCTACTGCCCTATGTTTTTGGAGATGTTTTGTTGAGAACTTCATGTATGAATATAGTTAAAACGTCCCATATCTCTCATGAACATATAAGCTGTGTAGGCTACTTTACCTGATGTTAATTTGTTTTGGAATAGAACTTTACTTTGGCTTTATAAGTGGACCTTACATGCCAGTTCCTTGCAGAAGTCTCAGACCCAATGAAAACTGCACATGTTTAGTTAGGGCAATGTGTAAACCCTGGTTGTCTTTGTTCCTTTGAGTTTTTCTTTCGGGTGATTGTTAGGGCATAAGCCCTCAAAGATTTTGTTTGGAATCTACCTTCCTGAGTAGGGACTTCAACTCAATGATTGGAGACTACGTTATCCAAATTCTGGGTATGAGTGTTGGTCACGGGAATGTGTCCGGATGTCAAAATAAGCAATTTTCTATACCTTTTCTCTAACTGAAGTATAATCTGATGGTGTCTAAGTGGCATTCCTACTTTCAAGTGATCTTATCAAACTCAATACTTTAGGGTGGAATGGAGAGTTGAAATAACTGTAGTTGGATGTTTGCTGAGCGGAATGGAACTGCAAGCATAATAGTTTAATTTTAGGATGGGGAAAGCAGGAGAATTCAGACCCTTCTTCGAATCATCCACTGTATGTGCCAAGTTAAGGTCCTGTTTTTCAGGTCAGTATGACTGACATGTTTTGGCAATGAGTAAATTGTAGTTGTACTGGTTTTGTTGAAGAGGCCCTTTGACAGAAAATGGAGGTTTAACAAAAAATAACCATAAGAAAATTTAGCGATGACTACTAATGCAGCGCATAAGTGGAAAAATTGGAGAACGGAAAGGTTCAACGGCCTTCCCTTAATTTCTTATTACAAAATAATAAAGTGCAAGAGGAAAATAAAGTCTATTCTAATTCTCACATCCTAGAATAGAAAGAACTAACAACTCATGAAAATAATCTAGAAAATTGAATGAATAAAACCCTAACTATCACCCTCTTTAAATAGAGGAGCTTTTCTAGCTAGACTCAAAGTAATACAAATTTTAAATTAAATCCTTAATTAAGATCAACGGTTGAGATCGTCATTTGTGTGCTTCATCTAGTAATCCGTGTGATCTTACTAAAATAAAAAAACTAAAATATACAAAGATAAATAACTAATCTAAGCTATCCTAATTAATGTTAAACTCTAACTCTTCGACCTTCTGCGGCGCGTCTCCCTTCTCGCCATCTTAGCTAGCCCCCCAAGACCCTCCCTCCAAGCTATCTACCAAATACAAAGGTGGGACTGCATCATTCTCTTCAGGTTGGAGATAATTTGTCCCCGAGTTCGTTGACGGATCATACGGGTTATTTCCGCTAAGCTATGTCCCCTCATGCTTTTTCTCCCTTCTGCCAAGCTCCAACTCGCCAAGCTCACCCAATCATGGACAGTAGACCCGACCCACAAGGGCATGGGTTGTAGCCCGTCTACCCAAGATGTGGACTGCATCTTGCTCTCCAGCTTGGAGAGAATTCACCCTCGAATTGGCCAATGATGCTTCCAGATCATTCTCACCAAGTCAAAGGTTGCTTCACTCTCGTCAACATCTAGATTACTCCCCATCTTCCATAGTGGCTTCCAAGAATAGCGCATAAAGCGTATATCCTAGTCCAACACAAATGTAGGCGGGGTCGCCATGCTTATACTCCTTAAGTTCCCCGCATTGGATTTTGAACTCAATCTTCCACTCACCTTCTGGCGAAAATTGATTTTGGTTGTATCCGTTCTTCAAAACCTGCTTGCTAGACACCATTGAGTTTGTGATCGTGCTAATGGTTCTGTTGTCAAAGCATATCCGCTAAGTCCCATCCTTTATTGGTGTTAGGACTGCCGATCCGCCATTCTGACTCACTTGGATGTAACTCCTGGCAAGTATTCTCCAAACTTGGTGCCTGATATCCTCACGCTTTGTAAGGCTCACTCGGCAATGGGGCCATCTTGGTAAGCCAGCTTCTGGAACCCAATCCACCCGGTATTGAATCCCCTTTGTTGGCGGTAAGTAATACGTCAACCCTTCTGGACAAACCTCCTCCTCTAACAGACTTCCCATCCGATCCGGCACTTCCTCCCCTTCATGGACGGGCTCACCATATGTGGCTTCATCAAAGATAGGTGGAGAAGACAAATCAAGATAGGTTGGCTCCTCAAAGATAGGTTCTCTCTTGATGTCGCCTATTGGTGTAGACGCCATCTCTAACTCGCCAACTGCTTTGGCAAACACGGCTCTATCTTTCGATTCCGGGTCTTCGATCTTCGACACACGTGGCGCCTCATTTTTCTTGGGCAACAAGATGATCCTTGTTCCCTCAAAGATAAAGCTATACGTGTTCTTTCTCCCGTCACGTATAATACCTCTATTATATTGCCAAGGTTGTCCCAATAGCAGATGACACACATCCATGGCAACAACATCGCACCATACTCCATCCCGATACTTCAACCCAGTAGAGAAATTAACTAGGCATTGTTTTGAGACGGTTACCTGGTCTCCTCTCTCGAGCCATGACATCTTGTAAGGGTTCGGATGCTCCTCTGTCTTCAACCCTAGCTCCTGGACAACTTCCTCGGAGATGGCATTCTCACAACTCCCGGAGTCGATGACTAGGCGGCATACGCTCTCGCTAATTATACATGTCGTTTGGAAGATGTTGTGTCGAAGCCATTCATCTCCTTCTGCTTCCTCAGGTGTGAAGCCAATTCGCGTGACCAATAGCAAGCGACCCTCGTCACCTATTATCTCCTCTTTGCCTAGCGACGCCAGCTCGTCCTAAGCCTCTTCCGCCAGTATGACGACATCACCTTCAAACTTCGAAAATTCTTCCAGAAGCCCGGACTCCCACCCGTGATCGCTTAAACAATTAGAAGTTCTGGTAATCGGTCGAGCCTCTCGCATGTTCCGCCCATGGTCTTCAACCTCCGGGTACGGCTCGTGGATATTCTCGTCCGTTTATTCCTCGTCGCCCCTTGCCGGCGGGTTTTGAGGCTAATCCATTGGTATATGATTGGGACTCACTCCTAATCGAGCCAAACACAGCTCAATTCGCCGGAATCTCTCTTCCAAGTCCTCTAATCTCCTCTTGGCTTGCCGTTGAACATCACGATAAAAAATGCTTCCAACGGCAGCGTACCTCTGTCGCCCACGGGCCATCTCAGATGTCGTTATGAGCTCTGATACTAATTAATGCAGCACGTAAGTTGAAAAATTGGGGAACGGGAAGGTTCAACGGCCTTTCCTTGATTTCTTATTACGAAAATAATAAGGAACAAGAGGAGAATAAAGTCTATTCTAATTCTCACACCCGAGAATAGAAAGAATGAACAACTCATGAAAATACTCTAGAAAATTGAATGAATAAAACGCTAACTATCCCCCTCTTTAAATAGAGGAGCTTTTCTAACTAGACTCAAACTGATACAAAATTTAAATTGAATCCTTAATTAAGATAAATGGTTGAGATCACCATCCGTGGCTGCATCTAGTAATCCGTGTAAAGCAACATTCCCAGTGCCCCAAGGCTCCCGCCTAAGCAGGATCTGAGTAATCCGTGGGATCTTACTAAAATAAAAGACTAAAAAAAACAACATTCCTAGTGCCTCAAGGGCTCCTGCCTAAGTAAGGTCGGAGCCTTCCCCCTTTAGGGTGCTACACTGAAGAGAGGCTGTTTCCGAGAACCCCCAACCTGAGGGGTGCAACATGAGGACTTCCCAAGAGGTCACCCATCTGGGTACTACTCTCGCCTAAGCATGCTTAACTTCGGAGTTCTAATGGGATCTAGTGCTTGCGTGTTGGTACCCTCTTAGGTAAAAAATAAAAGACTAAAATACAAAGATAAATAACTAATTTAAGCTATCCTAATTAATGTTAAACTCTAACTCCTCAGCCTTCTGCGGCGCATCTCCCCGCTCGCCATCTTAGCCAGCTCGCCAAGATCCTCCTGCCAAGCTATCCGCCAAATACGAAGGCGGGGTTGCATCATTCTCTTCGAGTTGGAGAGAATTCATCCTCCAATTCGTCGATGGATCATACGGGTTATTTCTGCCAGGCTATGTCCCCTTACGCCTTTTCTCCCTCCTGCCAAGCTCCATCTCGCCAAGCTCATCCAATCGTGGACGGTAGACCCGATCCACTAGGGCATGGGTTGTAGCTCGTCTACCCAAGATGTGGACTGCATCAAGTACTGTTATATATGGAGCTTTTGTGGCTTCTATGCAGAAGGTGGAAAGCACTTTATTGTAGGTTGTGTATTCTTTTGTTTCGCTATTTGTCAGACGTCATGTTGCTTTCTTATGATCTATGATCTTTCCTGCTCCTTATTGTCTTTCTTCTTGTAGTGGGGCACTTGTATATGTTGATTTTGAAAGGGAAAAGAAGATAAATTTTCCCATTACTGCTTTGTCCTCAGCTTAAAAACTGCATAGCATTTTTTGCTAGTCCATTTGAGCGATCTGGTATTTTTGTTTACACCTAGAAATTCATGGTTTATGGGGGCTCTGGATGTGTGCTACTTTCTCCTTGATGCTCCCCCTTTGCCTCTTTGTTTCATTTTTGGCCCTCTGAAGGGCTCTGAAAGAGAGTGCATAATACATGTGGCAGTAATAGAGACCATTTATCGCAGCTTCTTATCATTTTCAATACACTGTAAATCTGTCTGTAGTTCACCTATTATGTTGAAGCGTGGATATTTGCATTGTTTCCCGTTAATGTTCACAAATTCATAAGCAGGATGTCCACCAGTGAGAATTTCCAGGACAAGGGCATCGTAGCATGCAAAGAGAACAATGATGTTGCTGAAGGAGAAAGTAAAAGGTTAAACAAACTGGGGAGGTGCCATTCAAGATCTGGCAAAGTAGATGAGCTTGAGTGTGGGGCTGATGTGGACGGTGATCCACCCTCTCAAGGGCTTGGCTCCACACGGGAGGAAAAAGTTAGCAGCCTTAAAACGGTAAGTTCTGAGACATCTGGTCATTTTTTCTCCCATTTGGCTGTTATCCATTAATCAGTGAATAGCCTGGCAGCTTGGAAAGAAGTGGGGCTTTTGTTTACCTTGTCAGGTGCACACTGGTCTGAAACCGGACTGGATTAAGAATTTTACAACCTTTGAGGCTGAAAATGAGAGCAACTAAAACTCGGTCAGTGTGGTCCATGGCCAGCAATGCTGGTCCTGTCCCATTCACTGGTCTGGACGTGGTTAGTGATTACTCCTAGCCAGCTGACTATGGACTTAATGAGCTTTGATTTTGGAAAGGGACGGGTAGCTGCTCTTCTTTCTTAATGATTCAAACTGAGTGAATAATTCAGTTCTAAGAACTTCCTTTATAAGAAGCAGTTAATGGCAGTTCAGCACGTAATGTGGGAGTGGAAGTTGGAAGATTGTTGTCAAATGACTGTTGTTCTGGTACTGACTTTATTCTAAATTATAATAGATTGTTTTTGACCATTTCGTCCTATTAAACCGGTTTTAAGATAATGCACAGAAGTGGTGTAACGTCCCCATATATTATACAAAATAGGCTTAAACCAGAAGGGCGCTACACGGCCCTACTATCATGAATTCTCTCATAATAGCACGAAGCCCAAAAATTTCCTATTTATAAATTTCAAAATTTCCATAGAAGTCTCCAATAGATCGAATCCCAAACAACATCAATACCAACGATTAAAGCTAATAATACAAAAAGTCAAAATTACAACCTTTCCAAGTATTCCATAATAATATCACGCTATAGAATTTATTTAATATCTAAAACCTCGAAATTAAAAATACGCGTTCCTTGCCCCTCAGGAATTGCCATAAGCTACTAATGTGAAAAGAGAGGAGGAAAAAGGGTGAGCAAACAACACGCTCAGTAAATACACCACGCACCCTACCTGGTCTAGGCATATTATTTAACAAGAAGCATAAATCATCACTTTATAATTAATTTATTTCACAAGAGCTCCTTGGTAAAACTCAAAGATTAATCGGAGACTACAGCTGATAATATTCCCTCGACAGGGTCACAGATCGACGTTCACATACTTCACATTCGAATCGATTCTATAGTCGATAGACCCATCAGGGTCACTGTAGTATCTGTCAGTTCAGAAGAACTCACAGAACAATCGGAGACTATGTGCCGGCATTATTCCCGCGACAGGGTCCCGGATCGACTTTCACATATTTCACATTCTATCATCGATAGACCCCTAGGGGTCACGTAGTTATTTATGAGCTCTTCCCATAAAAATCTTTCAATTTAAATCACAAGTTCACAATAATTTCTTTTACATTATCACAAGTACAAATTCTTTCGAAAATTCACATATTCCAACATCAAATCAACGTATAAATCAATATAATTCAAATAGTAAGAGTAGTAATCATGCAATCAATCAAACACATATGTTCGAACCTACTTTAACAAACTAATAAATCGTTTAAATATAAGTCTTATACATCAAATTATATAAAACAATTTTCATATTTCACAAACAAGTAGGGCAAGTGGTATACCTACATTCACTATTTTCTAATCCAATATTCGAACTTCTATTATGAATTAGCTTTGAAAACCCATCAAGGAAGAGAAGTATTGGGATTGACGATTGATGCTAAGGGGGAGAGGTAGAGAGAGAGAGAGAAATTGGAAGAGGGGAGGAGAAACTAGGGTGTAAACCCTTGTCTTCTATATAAAAATTTATGTAACTCTATACTAATGAGCCCTTTCTTAAAATTAGCCTATTATTTTATTTATAGACCATTCAAAATAATAACGAGTTCTAATTTTATGATAATACCTAGCCCAATTTAATTAAATCGGGTTTCACATATATAATGCCTAGTCCAATTTATTTAGATTGGGTATTATAAGTGGACACCTGGCAATTGGGTCGGTCAGGTTGAGTTCAAGTCATTATGGGTTCCAGTTGCTCGGGTTCGAGTGATGGGATGCCTTAACTATTTGGGTCATAAGGGACAATAGAACTTCGACATTTTTTGCATTTTGATGTTTTGAAAATTCAATGATATTATTTGTAATAATTGAAAATAAATCTATGATGAAGGTGACCCGCAAACAACTAACATTTACTAGTCATCCCTCAAATTTATATCACAAGTTACAACGCTGTGTTTGGTTCAACTTTTTAATAGTTTAAAGCTGCAAAAAAGCTCTAGTTTACTATTAGGCTTGTGTTTGGCTTACAGAAAAGATCTTTTTATATCTTTTCCACAATTTAAATAGGAAGGTGAAATTTTTTTTTTATAATTAGACAAAAAAAGATGCAAAATTGGATCATTTTTACAGCTTATTCAAAAATATATTTAAAAAAGACTTTGTTAGCTCTAAATTTACACAGAGTTGGATATTACCTCAAGCAATGCAAACAATTGCCTGGGGTCCCCAAATTATAGAGGCCCTCAAATGCCATCACATGTTAGTTTACTTGTTTTATTTTTGTAGTGATTTTTAAACATCAATTGTTAACAATGTTAATAAGTTTTCTAATTGAAGTTTGTATAATTTACTATCTTAGTGTTTATATTCTTAAAAGAAGTGTTATATGTGAAGGGCCCCATTTAAAATGTTTGCTTCGGGTCCCAGAAATGGCAGGACCTCTATACCACCATGACCCACTTTCCTTTTCACTGCCGCCCGTACCTACTCAACCTCTTCTACCACCATGGGTCGCTGCATTCACCTTCTATGTGATAACTAGACAATATCATGGTTTACTTTTAACCATCATGATTCATCATCACCAACTCACCACAGCCACCACTCCATCTATCACCATTCAATCACCATGACCCACCACTATAATGGCTCACTACCCATATAATTTCACCTCACTATCATGGTCCATCTCCATTGCCCACCACCATGGCTTCCCGCCACTATAGTTTAGCTTTACCAACAAGTCTCCTTGATCACCATAGCTTGCCCATGGCTACCACCTACTACTAAGGCTTGCTGTTATCCATCATTATCACTTGGCACCCCATGATCCACTGCACCACCATGGCCTACCACCACACTGCCTAATAATTGTTGATTTATATTGCTATGTCTTTTTTTCATTATAATAGATTAGTTTTTTTTTTTTAAAGTTATATATCCAAACACTTTATTATGCCAAAAAAGATCTTTGCGCATTGTATAACAGAACACCTCACTATAAAAAGATACGGATCTTAAATATATAGATCTCATTGAAACATACAAGCTGGAAAAAAGATAAGCTGAAAATAGATGAACCAAACTCACCCTAACATATTTTTCACCAAAAAAGCACAATTAACCACTACCAGTGAGTGTCTCAATCATTAAATAATCAATAGCTTAATTTCTAAATGGAAGTATTTCCTACAGAAAACTTAAAAATCAGGTCGGGTCGGGTTTAGTTGAGTCATTTTGGGTTTCGTTCATAGTTGGTTTGGGTAACCAAACCCTCAACCTAACCCCTTTTTTTTGTCGACTCGGGTGGGAAAATGCCAGGTTACACGGAACTGATTGATTAGATTGGAAACTCTCTTGTTTGTTGCTTCTCCTTGTGACATCCAACCCTCTGTGAGGAGCTTCATTGGATATCCCTAAACAAAATTTAACTCTGTACTGATTTTGATGTTCATACTATCCTTCATTTTCTTCTGGCCTTATATTCCGGTGTTTAGAAGGACGCCATTTTTTTCCATTCTCCATTTCACCCTAATCCTATTTGATGTAATGAAACAGAATCTTGGATAAAGTAATATAATGTATGAGAGTTGTGTTTGACAATTCTGCCATGATTATCAAGCTTGGGTCCATTTATTTGAACTTCAAGTTTGTCCATTGTTGCAAGCTTTTGGTCATGCAATTTCTTCTCATCCTATATATTCTTTATATGTTTCTTGATCTCTAGGAGTGGCTTCTATAACTGCATTATGAACTTCTGGTTCTTCTTTCCCTTTGTGCTTTTTGATCTCCAAAAGCTCCATATTTAATTTTTTTTTTTTCCCTTTGAGAGTTGCTTCGTTTTATGTCCTGCATATAGAACAAATGTCTTTGCGCATTGGCTGGTGAAGTGATTTTAAAGTGTGTTTTAAAACCGTCTACTCGCAACCGCACGAGATCGTCATACCGTAGTCGGGTGTACGGGTGTGTATGCATAAGGAATCGGTATTAAGTTGGATTCAGTTATTAGTGAGAGGTTTGATTTAGGTTTTGTTGGTGAAGTAAGCAATTAAAGACAATAATGCAATTAAAACAGTGAAAAAGGCTGTCATTTCGATTGAGGATAGTTTAGGGAATGAATTTAGGTTAGCTTAACTCGTATCCCATCATTATATTTTACTTATGATAATGATTTAAGGGGCTTAGGCTACAAACACTAAGCAAGCCTAGGTTAATATTTAAATTAGGGCTTAGGGTAATGAACTAGTCTAACGGCATAACCTATCTTATCACCCTAAGTATAGCATAGGTTATCTCATTAGCATTACTTAATTCCTTTCTTGCTCATAATTCAATATTAACTTATATAAAGATTGTGTTCAGGGTTAGGTACAACATTAATCCTCACCATGCGTGAAAATCTGTTATGTAATAGTCTAGGCTACAAGCTCGTAGACAAACGCTAAATAGTTGGAGATCTAAACATGGTTACAAGCACATACAAAGAAAACCAAACAACATGGATAATTCCTCACAGGGGTGCGAAAATAACATAACAAATCATCCTCAAAAGTATAATACAAATCCGGGATGCGAACGGCTACCCGTCTTTCATTCCTAGACTAAAAGAGTCTACTCCTTCATGGGAGTTCTAAACATTATAAAATCTAAAAAGAGAAAACAATGGATAAAAGCCAGAAGCAAAGACTCGGTCAATTGACTTGAACGTTGATCCTTGCTTTGATTCCTCCGCACTCCGACCACTTGCGCTTCAGCGTTTAAGAAAGCTTGGATCTCATAGCTGCTTCAGGAAGGAGAGGAGAGGAGGAGACGAGGAAAACGATCTCAAAAGAGGCGTTCCCCCCTTCTATTTATAGCCGCGTGCGTGACCTAGGGTCTGCTGCGGGAATCTTGCGGATCGATTGGCACTGTGGCACGATCGACCGGATCGATCAGCACTGTAGCACGATAGATTGGCTGGGCAATCAATCGGCACTATTGCACGATCGATCAGCGATGCGACCGATCAAAATTGTTGCACGATCGATCGACTGGCTCACTGTTCCACTGTAGGTTCTGTCCCATTATAAGCTGCCAATTGATTGGTTCTTCGTGCCAATTGGTCAATTAGTACTCGAAACCTTACGAGATCTATTTAGGTTACCGAATTATGACCCGATGGGTCCTTCTTTTACACACGTGGTCGCATTTCTCATTGTAGTCTTCAAATATGCCTAAATCTTGCTTGCCTTCACCACTTTTCAACCTTTGTTTGCTCCAATGTATTCGAAGCTTAAATGTACCTAAATTGCAACAAAATACGCATGTAAAAGCCTAATATGTTGCAGAAATGAGGTATAAAATGTATAAAAATAGGAACATCAATATCCCCAAACCTAAACCTTGCTTGTCCTCAAGCAAGATTCAACTCAAACTAGCTAAAGATGGAAAGATTTAATCAAGCATGTAATGGCAAGAATTGCTTGTGAAAAATATTTTTGAGCAAATCTGAAGGTGTACCTGAAAATGGAGAATCTTTAAGTAATGTTATTATTATAATGGTTCCAACTAAAGTTCTCGTGATTCAAGTTTGTTTACTTGTGAGTGAGCTTAGAACTTCTATTCCCTTTTCCTTATTTTAAACTTTCCATATTTAAGACGAATAGAGAGAATAATTAAAGTAATCAATTATCATACCCAATTACCCCTAATCAATAAAGAAAAATCTCAAATCTTTTCTTTTCTTGTTTTCTTCTTTTTCTCTCTCTCTTCTCCTTTTTTTTTTTTTTTTTCTTTTTCTAAGTAACTCATGGTCAGAAATGTCTCCTTAGGACCCATGTAGCGAGTTTTCGGCCAGTAGCTCCTGATCCAGTAGGCTCAAGGAACCGAGTGAAGAGCACTCCTTGGACCTAATGGCTTGAGTTAGAGGAATTCACAACCTAGGCCGTTATTACCACACACCTTAAAAATGTTTCACCCACATTAGGCATTGGTGCTTACTAAAGTAACTTAAAGAAGTCGATTCTTCTTAAATTTTCCTTATAGTCCATGTAGCGAGCTTTCGATCGGCAGCTCCAAATCCAGTTGGCTCAAGGTACTCGGTGTTAAAACGCCCCTACGAGCTTACTTGCTTGAGACACAGGGGCTACAAGAACTAACAAGTCACAGGTACTTACCTGATTAAATAGGCCTTAGTACCTTTTTTTTTTTTTTTTTTTTTTAGAATCAACTCAAGAAAAAAGAGATAAACTATTGATTTCAATGTTGTTATGAGTAAACTGCTTAGTTCAAATTCCAAAAATTATTCCCATTATCACAACTTAAAACATACAGTTTGTCCCAAGATGAAGAGTGAAATGTAATAATCTCTCTAACTAGTTAAAAGATAAAAATAACAAATTCAACAGTTAGATCCAAGGATAATCTCATCACATAAACATTCTAACAGTCTTTGCACATCTCAAATTTCGATCGATAGCTCCAGATCCAGTTGGCTCAAGGTACCAGGTTTTAAAACGCCCTTACGAGCTTACTTGCCTGAGACACAGGGACTATAAGAACTAACAAGTCACATGTACTTACCCGATTAAACAGGCCTTAGTACCTCTTTTTTTATTTTATTTTTTTTAGAATCAACTCAAGAAAAAAGAGATAAACTATTGATTTCAATGTTGTTATAATTAAACTGCTTAGTTCAAATTCCAAAATTATTCCCCTATCACAACTTAAAACATAGGGTTTATCATAAGATTAAGAAAGAAATATAATAATCTCTCTAACTAGTTAAAAGATAAAAATAACAAATTCAACGGTCAGATCCAAGGATAATCTCATTACATAAACATTCTAACAGTCTTAGCACATCTCAAATTTGAACTTTCAATGTAAGTCATTATAACTCTATGCCAATCCACTTATAAACTCAGCTAGTTTGAGCAAAATTGTGCTCAAACGACAAAAAAAAGTTCAAACCATACATGCCATCCCTGAACCCAAACCTCACATTGTCCTCAATGCAAATCAAACAAAAGTAAATATAAGCATGGAAAGGAAAGAGACGACCTAAGGTAAATGTGGAACGGAGTTGACATATGCAGCTATGTGTGGTGAGCAAATCCAAAAAGAAAAAGCAGAAATAGCAAGCTACAAAATAAGACATAGAAGACAAAATACTAAACAAACTTGTTAGTAGTGTTAGTAGAAACTCAAGAATACAGGTATTTAGTGTATATGTGAAACAAAGTAATCCACATAAAAAAAAAAATCAAACTAAATTATGAAACAAAACAAGCTGGGTTGTCTCCCAGGAGTGCTAAGTTTAATGTCTTCAGCCGGACGCGGCATAGAATGCACAATCAACCAAAATCTGAGGCAACATCCACGAAATGAATCACATTGAGCTTATATGGACGACCCCCAAACTGAACAACGTGTCTAAACCTATGGCAATCAAGGAGAGGGACTTGGCTAGCGTTGGGGTCTTGAATCTTTATCTTATCATGCTTAGGTGATGATTTAGCAATTAACACAAAGTTGCCGACACAGATAGGGACATTACTCCAATCAGCATTTTTAATAGAATTGGGCGCACTCAATTCTACCAAAGGGTCAATTTCTTCAACCCTGTAACATTCTAATTCGTCCTCAGTCTCAGGGTGTCGAACAATGTTTGAGACTTTCAATTTGCCCTTTAGGTTTTTGAAAGAAACCTCCAACACTCCCATTTTACAGTGAATCACAGCATCAGCCGTTGTTAGGAACGACTGACCTAGAATAATGGGAGTGTTGTTCTTCCGCGTAGGAATTGGGTCCATATCTAAGATAATAAAATCAACCGGGAAGACAAACTTGTCAACCTTGTCAAGTACGTCCTCCACGACCCCACGAGGTACACGCTCTGTCCTATCGGCTAACTGAAGTGTGACATTAGTAGGCTTAAGGTCTCCTATACCCAATTCTTGAAAAACTGAGTAAGGGATGAGGTTCACACTCGCTCTTAGATCTAAAAGGGCTCTACTGGTGTAACCCTCTCCGATGACACATGGGACTGTAAAGGCCTCGGGACACCGGACGCCAGAATGCTCCTCACCTTCTCAGTGAGTCAGACCTTCTTCGGAGTGTGCACTTCTGCGCGCTTCTGTTTTACGCAAAGGTCCTTGAGAAACTTAGCATACATAGGAATATGTTTAATGGTGTCAATCAACGGTAGGTTGATTTTCACGTCTTTAAACAAGTCCAAGAGCTTAGCCCTCTTTGGATCGTCCTTTTCCTTCGATCCTACAAGCGCCGAAGGGAACGGGGCTGCGGGTTCATAAACCCTATCTCATGATCCCTTAGGGTAACACCTTGAAGAGGTAAGGCTGCGTACCCCCCCCCCCCCCCCCCGCGCGGCCGCTCCGGTCCCCCACCCGCCCGCACATGCGAGAGCCCTTGAGGCATTGGGTTGATTGCCGTTGTTGTTGCATCAAGGTGCTCGTATGGACTCTCTATCGGCTTCCCATAGAAAGTGGGAAGCATGTTGATGATCCCAGGCTTAGTTTCGAAGTTGGTGTTACCTATGACGGGTAACGCAACTCTGGCGGGTGAGACGTATGTTTGGGGAATAAAGTGGTCCCTAATCATGCATGGTGCATTGTTGGCCATGGTTGGAGGTGGATTCACACTTACTTCGTATCGCCTCAAGGCAGATAAAGCCAACTCAATTTCCGCAATATAAGGTAACAATTCTTGGTTGAGTGAGCATCTACCGTTCATACAATACAAAAAGCGAGTTGAATTCACTTTGATCATGACCCTAAAGTGAAACAAAAGAAATAAACTAAAAGGAAACAAAAAGAACGTGTTAAATCCTAAAACTAATTTAGCCTACTGATTCCCCGGCAACGGCGCCCAAAAACTTGAAGGGATTTTCAAGTGCGTTTTAAAACTGTCTACTTGCAAGTGTACGAGATTGTCAAAAGATTGTGTTCAGGGTTGGGTACAACCTTAACCCTGACCCTGTGTGAAAATCGATTATGTTATAGTCTAGGCTACAAGCTCGTAGACAAACGCTAAATAATTGGAGTTCTAAATATGGCTATAAGCACATACAAAGAAAACCAAGCAGCATGAATAATCTCCACAAGGGTGCAAAATAGCATAACAAATCATTGTCAAAAGTAATAATACAAATATGGGATATGGACAGCTACCCGTCCTTCATTCCTAAACTGAAAGAGTCTCCATGTGAGATCTAAACATCATAAAATCTAAAAAGGGAAAGCATTGGATAAAAGCCAAAAGCGAAGACTCCCTCAATTGACGTGAATGTTGATCATTGTATTGATTCCCTCGGCACTCTGACCACCTGCGCTTTGGCATTTGAGAAAGCTTGGATCTCGTAGTGGCTTTGGGAAGGAGAGGAGGAGAGGAGATGGGGCAAAAAGATCTCAAAAAAGGCCCCCCCCCCCCCCCCCCCCCCCTTCTTTTATTTATACCCGCTACGTGACCTAGGGTCTGCTGCGGGGATCTTGCGGATTGATTGGCACTGTAGCACGATTGATCAACTGGGCTGGACGATCGATCGGCACTGTTGCACGATCAATTGGCTGGCCCACTATGGGCTGCCCAATCGATCGGTTCTTTGTGCTGATTGGTCGATTAGTTCCCGAAACCTTACGAGATTTATTTGGGTTACCGAATTACGACCCGATGGGTCCTTCTTTTGCACACGTGGTCATATTTCTCAGTGTAGTCTTCAAATCTGCCTAAATCTTGCTTGATTTCACCACTTTTCAACCTTTGTTTGCTCCGATGCATTCCAAGCCTAAATGTACCTAGATTGCAGTAAAACACACATGTAAAAACCGAATATGTCGCAGGAATGAGGTATAAAATATATAAAAATAAGGCAGATCAGTGGGATACAAGTCCTTTAATTTAATGAATTTTATCTCTATATTGTGACATTTTGCTCAATCAAATCTTTCAACTTTTCTCCTATGAATGTCCTTGCCATATCCATCTATTTGAAGCCTTTAGAAATGTCTGTTATAGTTTTAGTTCAGATATCTGTGTTGTACTTCAGATCTTGTTGTACGGCCAAGAAGAACTTATGGCTTAAAATTCCATTCTTTTGAGACAGAGGAGATTTCGCTTTTGGCTTTTGATATCGTAGACCTCATGGATAGATTTATGTGTACAATGTCATGTATATCTTCTGAACTGGTGGGTACTTGTCTCAGCACCCTCCTTTTGGCAATAAATTGACACTTTGCCCTGATTCCTGCCCCTCCCCTCCCTCAAAAAAACAAAAAGAAAAGATCTTTGAATTCAGTTCTTATTTGCTACTTTACTGTTGAAGAATCATAGTGCTGGAGGCCTCTAGATGATAGACAGGTGCAGTGCTAGATTTTTGTTTTCCGATTCCATTTGTGTATCATTATTTTCTTCTAAGTTGAGATTCTTGGACATGCAGAGACCAAAAAAATGAATTAGAGTTCAGCAAGTTTCATCAGCTAGATTCCACCCCAAAATTCTAGGGCCTGTCATTCAGATTTAACATAAGGCACAACTGTGTATCAAGGAGGAACATACCCAGTGCCTCAAGGGCTCCCGCCTACGCAGGGTCTGGGGGGAGGGCGGATGTACGCAACCTTCCCCCTTCAGGGTGTTAACTTGAAGAGAGGCTGTTTCCCAGTGCCCCCAACCTGAGGGTGAGGACTTCCCAGGAGGTCACCCATCCTAGTACTACTCTCGCCCAAGCACGCTTAACTGTATACCAATCAGTTTCAAATTCTAGGGATTAGTGAAGAAGGGGTTGTACCGTTGGATTTTGGGATCATATACCAATGAAAATGGGAAAAGACCATGGAAACAAATTGTTGTTCATGGTCGCAAAGTGGTTGCAGTCAGTCATGGACATTACGTAAGGTCGTGCCAATTGTTTATGGGTTTCTAAGGGAACATAAGTTGCTTTTAGATTCTTATTTTGCAAAAACTTGAGTGAATAGCCATACAATTCACAAATTGTTATGCCCTTTTAATGGTTTTTAAACATAATATTGTTTAGCGAAATGAGTGACTTGGCTTGACTTAAGCTTGGAACAAGCTAATGCTGACTTCTGTTGGAATTTGGGGGTAGTGTGTTTCAATTTGGATGTCCTGTGAAAGTATCTCAATCCCACATAGGAAATCTCGAGTATGCATTTTGATTGCGTCAATTCCTGCTCTTTCCATAGCTACTTTTTGCCTTAACTAGGCTCTCCCATATCTGCCATTTTTCTTATTATAGTCGGATTCTAACAACATGCAAGGATTTTTCTCTATAAATACCATTCCTTAGGGTTTTGTTTAATACACGAAATTTACAGAAGTCATCTTCTTCTCTATTTTCTCTCTCTCTCTTAAATATTCTCTCTCTCCTCCATTACTGAGCAAGTTGGGGCGTACTCCAATCTATCTTCCCAGAGTACACTGCTGAGATGGGTGCCGTGTTAACCCTGGGGGTTAGAGTGCCGTTCATCCCATTATACCTTTGCGGGGGCATAAACGAATTACAGTAGTGGGTTCTCCACAGCGCGGCAATTTCTTTGTTTCATTCTTTCCCTTCTGTTGTTTATTATTGAGTCGTTTCTGTCATTGAGTTTATAATCCTCGCGATCAGTTTATTCAAATAAGAGCTATATTTTGATCGCTTATTCACCTATTTCTCCAACGACTTCTATCTCTTCACTTCATGCATTGTAATTACCTCCGCAAACTAATAGTTTTATAGTGCTTCTTGGGTTCTTTGTGTAATATTTTGCTCTCTTGTTGCATCTTTCTATAGAGGTTGGACAGAGCAATTGTGTTAGAGCTTGTGAAATTCAAAGAGGCATGCGCATGTGTATTACGAGAAAAGGTGGTTTGTTTAGAATATCTTTGCTATAAGAGTTTCGAGGGTTTTGCTAACACACATTGGTTGATGCGCAGAGAGACTAGAGGACCTTATGTTGCTAACTATTGATTTTTGTGCTGTGTAATCTAGTAAGGACATCTTGTCCTTAGTACATTGTACATCCTTCCTCTCTTAATATCATTTCTTTTTAAATAAAAGAAAAAAGGTACATATGGACTGTGTTTCATTTCCATTTTTGCAACCTTACTTATCTAGCCCTTTTGTTGTATGTAGGGTTTGGTACATGTTGCAAGGAAGACTCCAAAAAATGCTCATGCTCATTTTTTGCTTGGTCTAATGTACCAGAGGTTAGGTCAGCCACAAAAGGTAGCTTCTTGAATCCACAATATCCTTTTTTCAGTACGTAAAGGGAGTTTAGGAATAGGAGATTTAATCGTAGGAGCTCTTATCTTGAAGCTCGTGATGAAGGAAGTTATGTAACGTAAGATAAATGGAATTTGAGCTAGCTATTATATGATTGGTTGTTTTATACTGGTACTTCGTAGCAACATTCACAATGCATATATATAGGGAAATTATCACTTAAATACCCCAAGGTTTGACCATTTATTACTTAGGTACCCTAACATTTCAATATATACAATAAGGTACCTTAAGCTTTTTAGGTTGGGGGTTCTTGAACACACCCTCC
Organism: Simmondsia chinensis; assembly: GCA_018398585.1. Lineage (NCBI taxonomy): Eukaryota > Viridiplantae > Streptophyta > Magnoliopsida > Caryophyllales > Simmondsiaceae > Simmondsia > Simmondsia chinensis. Next base: position 11,197,652 of record JAGTTD010000023.1, on the reverse strand, counting down.
CTTTGGGATAGCATTTTGAAGAGGTAAGGCTGCGTACATCAACCCCCAGCCCCTCTCGCGCGGACCCTGCATTAGCGGGAGCCCTTGAGGCACTGGTTTTTGTTATTGTAAGGTATCTTGAGGTTTCTAAATTATACGACTTAGGTATCCTATGCCAAAACTTGGTGAAATTTTGTCAAAATTCCATCGATTTTCACTATAAAATGTTGATGTGGCACATGATTACAATAATATATGAGTTCTATCAATATTTTCAACAAAAATGTCGTGGGTTATGAAAAATATTCATTGAATTATGATGTAAGATATCCGTATGTTAGCAAAATAATGTATTATATTAGCATTCTACAACAAAAAATGATAATATTATTTTATTAAACATGGTACCCAATTAACAAAATTTTGAAACTTCAGGGTACTTGAGTGATAAAATCTTTGAATCTCATTATATATATTAAAACGTTAGGGTACTTATGTGATAAATCCTCAAACCTCGAGCTACCTAAGTGAGAAATTCCTTATTATTTTATGTATTAAACCACATTTGTTTATGCATTGCATATATATTTTATTTATTAAGCCACATTTGTTAACGGTTTAGGCAGTGCTAGCATATGAGAAGGCCGTAGAGATCTTACTGAGGTCCGACGAGGAGATTGACCGTCCTGAGTTGCTTTCCTTGGTTCAGATTCACCATGCACAGGTTTGCCTTATTCACACTCGATGCTGATGGCTGCTTAAAATCCCCAGTCACTTAGGCTCTGTTGGTTGGAAGAAGAACATCTTTCATCCGAACAGTATTTCACCTCAACCATTTTTCTTTGATAATAAATATTTATTTTTTGTTCAAGTCAGCATGATAATTAATACTTGTCCTCAACCTTTTATAAATTGAAACTATATTTTCTTCAAAAGTTTTTTTTGCCCAATTTCATAAATGAGTTTAATTGCATAATTTTATATGGGGTTGGTATTTAGAAGGGACACTTGAGGGGACTTGGTTCGGACATAGCCTCCCTTGCTACCCTAAGGGGAGGCTGTGTACATCGCCTCCCCTCCCAACCCTGCTTCAGCGGGAGCTCTTGTGGCACTGAGTTTTTTATTGTTATACTTGAGGGGACTTGGATGGGAAGAGTACGAGGCTTGGGGTGGATCGGGAGGTGTGACTTCCTTTCTCTAAAAGGAGGTCATTATCTCTCATATGGGGTAAGAGACATCTCCTTATCTGGTCATTTATATAAGCAAACAAGAACAATGGGGTGGAAGAGACTTCCTTCCAAGTCCTAACCAATCGGAGCTCTAAAGCAGGTATATATGTGTGAGCCAAATCTTGTGATTTTGAATTATTTCTCTCGTTCAGTGCCTTCTTCTAGAAAGTTTAGGCGACTATGCCTCAGATAAAGAGCTTGAACCTGAAGAGCTGGAAGAAATTGTTTCAAAGCTAAAGGATTCGATGCAATCAGACATTAGACAGGCAACTGTTTGGAATACTCTAGGCGTGATTCTTCTTAAAACTGGTCGTGTGCAGGTAAACTTGTCTTGTTTCTTATAATTTTCGCTTTTTTTAATTGTTACCTCAAATCTCCACTCTATCCTAAGCGCGTGTTTCAAATAAGGATACTTAGACATTGGTATTGACTCTTAAATGCTTCAAATTAGACCAAGAAAGGTAAAAATATCTTAGAAAATAGTCGACTCCATCCTTTGCAGACATAGCCTTGTTTGAACTCTCATGCCGAAGTTTGTTTAACATAATTTTCTTATACTTGTTACCAACAACTGCATAATTCTTTATAGATTTGATCTAATATATATGGAGTTTTATGATGTTTGCAGAATGCGATTTCTGTTTTGTCAACTTTGTTGGAAATTGCCTCTGACAATTTGGATTGCCTCGGAAATCTTGGGCTCGCTTACCTGCAGAGGTAAAAGGAAGTAAATATGATATATCACTCTCTTCTGAATTTTTCCCTTAATAGTTTGTATCCAATATCAAGCACTTTACTCCCTGCCTATCAGATGAATCTTTGGTTGTCTTCTACATCGCAACCATGGAACCAATTGTGGTTATTATCATATTTAGCAACTGTTATGTTACGTAGCTTCTATTACTATAAACCATGGAACAGATACAGGTTAATATGGGGCAGATTTTCAGCTACCTACTGCGTAACAATACTCTGTCATGCCAACATAATGCATGTATTATAGTTATTTATTAAAATACATTTATGAATATGTTTACATTTTAAAAGCTATTATTAAGGGTATAAAATCACTAATTATAAGTATTCATTCAAATTTTGTCAAATAGAGGCATAAAACAACTTTATTTTCCCTTGGAAAACCCAATACTATTACTGTGACCCAGTACATAACATCCATAACACTCTGTTGTCACGACTCTATGACTGCAACCATGAAACCCAATTTGATACCATGCTATGAACTCTTCAACATGTAAAGTTGCAGTAGCAAAGATCCTATTTTCATTTCTGAACTTTTCTCTACCACCATAATGAAGCTGATTGCTCTAGATTTGATGAAATGACTTTGTGTTTTTCTATCCGAATGCTTAAAAAAATGCTATTCTTGGGTATTTTTAGGCATTGCATATCATTCTTACTGCAATTAATTGGTTTCCAGTGGGAATTTGGAGGCAGGCTTGAGTTGCTTGCAGAAATTGGTTTTGAAAGATCAAGGTCATCCTGCTGCTCTGATCAACTATGCTGCCATCTTGTTGTGTAAATACGGGTCAGTTGTTGCAGGTTAGACTCTTCTGTAACTCTCTGATCTTATCTGTAATAATCACTTAACTCCGAGCATGCAACTTATTGTTAGAAATTACTTCTTAGCAAGTGTAAACTTGGATATCTTTCTTTTTTTTTTTTGGCATGGATTACTAGATCCATGTAAGCCTATCTCTACAATTTGTTCAATGAAAAGGGGGATATAAATATGTCTTTAAGGGAACTTGGGCGATTTGAGGAGTACCGAAACTACTGTCACTACAGGCATATCAAACAAGAGGAAGTCAGAGAAGCTTTAAAGAAGAAGGGTAGGATAAAGCTGTTGGACCAAATGGCATATCCATTGAGGCATTGACACGGATGTCGTAGAGATTATTTAGAATTTAGTTAGTTAGATTTAAATTTAATTTAATTAATTTAGTTTTATTAGTTAGCTTTATATTGTTGAGATTTATCGTTATTATGTTTATATTTATCAATTAGAATTAGTTTATCTTTATGTTTATCTAGTAGAATTTAATTATCTTTGTATTTATCGATTGTTGAGTCTATAAATACCCCTAGGGTTGAGTCTTGTATGAAGTTCATTAATGATATTTTCAATTGAAGTTTCTCAATCAAATTGGGTGTTTCTCTTCTAATTCTTTGTGTGAGATTAGAGAGTTTATCTGTATCCTTGGAATAGCCAACCAAGGTTGTGAAACCAGCTATCTGTATCCTTGGCTTAGCCTACCAAGGTGGTGAATCTGGTTACGCTGTAATAGGGTTTTTAAGCTCGCCAAGATCAGCAATTTACCAATTACCGTATTGGGGTTTTTAACCTCGCCACAATCAGTAACCTGTCAGTTTTACCCCCTACGTTACTATGTCAGTTGGTATCAGAGCCTAACATCCTTTACTTCACCCCCCAAAAAAAACCCAAAATTCACCGTTCAACCTCGTTCACCATGTCCGACACCACCCTACCACCGCCGCCACACTGCCGCCGTCGGAGTTCACACCACTACCACCACACCGCCGCTGTCGGAGTTCATACAACCGTCTTCCTCGTCCCAATTCGCAGCTAGACACACTGGAAACGCCGCGTAAGACCACCGGCATAGATCTCACGCGCCATCAGCACACTGAAGACACAAATCCTTATATCTATTGTCAACCGACGACGTTTTGAGTACATTGATACCACCAATCGAGTCCCCTCCTTGCGATCTAACAGAATCCGGAAACGAAAACGTGAAATACCTTTGGAAGCCGCCGCACGTGCCTCACGTGCCACCGTATGAGTCTGGGCTTGTTTTGCCGGTTGCTTTGCAGCGCTTCCAACCCCTCATAGCCACATGTCCGCCACGTCACTTTACTAGAGCTTGCCACATAATTTTTGCCGCGTCATCAGTCCACATCAGCAAAAACCTATTTTGCTAATTTTGACATGCCGATTCCGATTCCAATTCTGCCTCCGTTTTTCGAAATTCTACTATGATTTGAAGTTAATATAGCAACAACATGCCTCCAAGACATCGTAATGTCACTGAACTAAGAGATCTCGTTGACCTTGAATTAGCAGATTTACGTTGCCAATTTCAAGTCCTATAAGAACAACTAGCCGCTCAACAACAAAACCAAGTTGAAGGTGGAGATATCAATTCTGAAAGTCAAAGTTCAAGTGATGAGAGTTACAAATCTAATCCATTCCACACCGACGACTCATCACCTGAAGAAGAGCCACCCCGACGCCGGCCCTATCAATCTCCAACCAACAACTCCTCTAGCTGGAATATCAAAGTTGACATTCCTGAGTTTGACGGACACCTACACCTTGATGACTTCATTGATTGGATTCACACCGTAGAGAGAGTTTTTGAACTCAAAGATATCCCTGATGAACATCGAGTCCAACTTGTTGCCATCAAGGTGAAGAAGTATGCATCCATTTGGTGGGAGAATCTTAAGAGCCAACGTGAAAGAGAAGGTCGTCGTAAGATCAAATCTTGGAGTCAAGTGCATCGAGAATTGACTTGGAAATTTCTTCCCAAGGATTATCGCCAAGACACTTTTATCAAGTTCCATAACTTGAAGCAAAGATCAATGTCTGTTGAAGAATATACCATTGAATGTGAGCAACTCATGATGAAGTGTGATGTGAAGGAGCCCGAAGAACAGACTATTACACGCTATTTAGGAGGATTGAACTCTGAGATTGAAAATATTATGCAACTGCAACGTTATTGGTCCCTTAATGATGTCATTCGCCTCACACTTAAAGTCGAGAAGCAAAGATCTAAGTAGAGTGTTGTCAGTTCATCAAAGTTTAAGGAGATCACATCCGACCGAGGACCACAACAATCTGAGATAACTCCTTCAAAAGCAACCTCGTCTACACCTTCTAACACTGACAAAGGCAAAGAAGTTCGTTCAAGTCATCCAACTACACAAAAAAGGTGCTTCAAATGTCAAGGAGTGAGACATGTTGCTTCTAAATGTCCTAATCGCTGAATTGTCACTTTTGTCGAAGGAGAGAATGAAGAAGATGAAGGAGAAGAGATGTTGCCAAAATTCAATGAAGAAGACGAAGAAACCATCTATGCTGACCATGGAGAAATGCTTGTAGTGCAATGAGTCCTCAATGTCGATGTTCAAAGTAAGGACGAAAGTTGGCTCCGCCATAACATCTTCCACACTAGATGCACGACGAAGAACAAAGTTTGTGATGTTATCATTGATAATGGAAGTTGTAAAAACATTGTTGCTACTAGCATGGTGGAGAAATTGGAGCTTCCTACTGAACCTCATCCACAACCGTACAAGCTATTGTGGCTAAGGAACCAGAATACAGTTTGTGTTACAAAGAGATGCCTTGTACAATTTGCAATTGGAGATAAGCATAGAGATGAAATTTGGTGTGATGTTATTCCTATGGATGCTTGCCCCTTCTTGGTCACCCGTGGCAATATGATCGTTAAGCTATCCACAATGGTTATCATAATTTTTATTGATGGAATAAAGATCAAGTTAGCCCCTATGAAGCCTAAAGATCGTTTGAAAAAGCCAAGCAATATTTTGATCATAAGGAAAGTCAAGATGAAGATGCGCAAGATGAAGATGTTTAAGACTCGATGGCGAGTCTTCTCCAACCTGAGGAGTATAACACAGATGTCCTAGAGATTATTTAGAATTTAGTTAGTTAGATTTAAATTTAATTTAATTAATTTAGTTTTATTAGTTAGCTTTATATTGTAGAGATTTATTGTTATTATCTTTATATTTATGAATTAGGATTAGTTTATCTTTATGTTTATCTAGTAGAATTTAATTATCTTTATATTTATCTATTATTGAGCCTATAAATACCCCTAGGGTTGAGTCTTGTATGAAGTTCATTAATGATATTTTCAATTGAAGTTTCTCAATCAAATTGAGTGTTTCTCTTTCAATTCTTTGTGTGAGATTAGAGAGTTTATCAGTATCCTTGGCCTAGCCAACCAAGGTGGTGAAACCGGCTATCTGTGTCCTTAGCTTAGCTTACCAAAGTGGTGAATTTGGCTACGCTGTAGTGGGCTTTTTAACCTCGCCAAGATCAGCAATCTATCAATTACCGTAGTAGGGCTTTTAACCTCGCCACAATCGGTAACCTATCTGTTCTACCCCCTATGTTGCTACGTCAGGCATGGAAATGCATTGGAGGCAAGGGCATAAGTTGGTTGACTAAACTGTTCAACCTAATTCTTCAAGGTAAGAAGATGCCTGAAGTGCTGGAAGAGCACTCTAATACCAATCTATAAGAACAAATGTGACATTCAGAGTTGTTCCAACTACAGGGATATCAAATTAATGACCCGTACCCTGAAGCTGCTGGAGCAAGTCATTGAAAGAAGGCTACGATAGCAGACAAATGTCTCAGAGAATCAATTTGGATTTATGCAGGGTAGATCTACGGTGGAAGCGATCCATCTCCTAAGACGTACTATAGAATACTACAAAGATAAACCCAAGGATCTACATATGGTTTTGATTTGGAAAAGGTGTATGATAGAGTTCCTAGAGAGGTCCTAAGGAGGTTTTTGGAAAATAAAGGCGTCCCCATATACTATATTTGGGTCATTAGAAATATGTATGAAGATGCATCAACCAATGTGGGTATAGCAGAAGGGGAGACCAATGATTTCCCAATTACAATTGGGTTGCACCAAGAATCAGCCTTAAGCCCTTTCCTATTTGTTCTGGTTATGAAACTAGCTTGCTGGGCACATCCAAGGGTATATGCCTTGGTGTATTCTTTTTGCAAATAATATAGTCATGGCGGCCGATCAGAGTTGGGGCCACTTGGACACAGCCTCCCTTCAGGGTAACACCCTGAAGGGGTAAGGTTGCGTACATCTCCCCCCTCTCTCCTCTCCCCCTCCTCCAGCTGGCCCCCCGACCTTGCCTCGAGGGGAGCCCTTGTGGCACTGGGAAGGTGGTGGTTGTATAGTCATGGCGGGCGAGTCAAGGGAAGGAGTGAATGAGAAGTTTGAACTTTGGAGAAGTATATTAGAATCTAATGGTTTTCGGCTAAGTATATGGAATTTAAATTTGTGAAGATTGGGACGGAAAGCATACCGAAAAAACAATGTTTCGGATATTTGGGCTCCATGGTGCAACAAGATGGCAAAGTTGATGAGGATGTTAATAATCGGATTAAAGTTAGATGGCATAAGTGGAAGACGGCTTTAGTGATACTATGCAATAAAAGTTTCCTCCGAAGATGAAGGGGAATACTGTTTTCGTAGTGAGACTTGCTGCCCATAAGTTGAAGGTGGAGGAGATGGGAATGTCGCGGTGGATGTGTGGGAATTTTAGGAAGGACATGATGAGGAATGATGTGATAAGAAACAAATTAGGCATGGCTCCATCGAGGAGAAGTTGAGGCAGCGACATTTGCAATAGTTTGGGCATGTTAGGAGGAAACCGACTACTGTCCCTGTTAGGAAATGGGAACAACTTTTATAATACACACTAGAAGAGGGGTAGAGGCAGTAGGGACGGATCTATAGTATAATCACCAGGGGCATGGACTCCCAGTGGTCCATGGGTTGAACCTTAAGTATTGGTGGTGGTTTGTTATAATTTTTAAATATAAATATAAAAAAAAGAGTGGTGCCCCCATCATATTGTATACTTTAACTTGATAGTTGATGCCATGCTTACTATTTCCCATGTCAAGGGGTTCAAGGCCACCAAGCATTAATTTTTTGTGACATTTTCATTATGAGCCTTTTTTTTTTTTTAAGTTGTGGCTCTTTATTTTCAAGCCCTATAAATATATTAATACTAATAGTTTCATAATCTTTTACTAAATTATGATTCTTTTTTTGGAAAACACTAAGTTATGATTCTTTTTCACTTAATTTTTTTTAATTGTATTAGTATATAAATATTTAATGAATTATTTATATATTCTATTTATTTTTTTAATTTTTAATTTGGTTTTGAATATAGACCCTACAACAATTGTCTCGTTATCACAAGGGCTCTTGCCGAAGCAGGGTCTCCGGGGGGGGGGGGATGTATGCAACTTTACCCTTTCAAGATGTTGCTCTATAATGTTGAAATCTTAGACTCAATAGTGAATCTCAATTTCAATCACTAGTATACAAATTATCTCATTTTTAATTTTGTCTATAATTTTTGCCTTTAAATGCTCCATGACTACGTAGAACTTAACCTAAATTTTATTCATTAATTCTCGCATATTTCACTCATCTTTGTGTGACATACTTACATACAAACACATATATGTAAAATTACTATTATTTTTTTTATTATAAATATGGACCCACTTTGTTGAAATTTTTGATCCTCCACTGACTATTAATATGTGCCCCCAGTGAAGAAACTTTCTAGATCCGAGGAAAAGCTGGATGGAGGCGATTGGACATGAACTTACCCTCCTAAACCTTAATGAAGAGATGACCTTAGAGCTGAGTGGCGTGAAAAATAGTGTGTGGGCGACACAACTATTAGGAGAGAGGAGCACACTGATGCTAGTTTATAATGCCCCTAGGCTTGCATGTTTGTTATTTTTGTTGATTTTCTGTTGCATGCATGTCTGAATTTGCGTTATTTGACTTAAATATTGTAAATATGTTCCTTCTTTTCAGGGTTGGGGCCCTTTGGAAACTACCTTTCTACAGGGTAGCACTCTATAGGGGTTCACGTACATCTTATCCTTCCTAGGCCTTATCTAAGCGGGAGCCCCTTTGAGGCACTGGGTTGTTATTGTTGTTGTTGGATTATTGGATCCATGTATACAACCCAAGGGGTGCCAACTCTAAGCCTTGATCTTATTAGAACTTCAAAGTTAAAAAATTTTTGGTATAGTGTATAAAAAGGCGTAAGGTGCACTAAGGGGATAGAGGGTCCAGTGCTTAGGCGCAAGGCGAACGTCTTAGCCAAGTGAGGTGCATATTTTTGTAATTCACATTCATATTCTGTATTTATAATATATATTGTAAAAATAAGCTATGAAATCAATGAATTATATAATATGATAGTTTTTATTTATTAATGGAAAAGAACATTTAAAGTTTTGATATTCATCCAAATATGCTATAATACATATCATAAATATAAGCTTTTTAACAAAAATAGTAAGGCGCTAATGTAAAGAAAAATACATGGAACCAATATCATTCTCTTCCATTTCCATCATATCAAATAAAGATAACCAAAGTCAATCATGCATAACTACTAACATGTTATGTATATGATGTATTCAAATTTTCTAGATGTTTCCCTTTCCTTTTCTTTTCTCTCTCTCTTCTTTTCTTTTAGGGTTAGTAGTATCTAGAGGTCAAGGAATAAGAATCTATATTTTGCACAAATAATAAACAAATAAAAAAAAAACCCATGAAATAATTTTTTTTAAAAAAGTTATGGCAAAATAAGGTCTTAAACACATAAGGCACAGCGCCTCGGTCGCCTCACGCACCTTGGTGTGCCTCAGTGTGCTCAAGTCAAATCGCCTCGCCTCACCTCGCCATAGTGCCTTAGGCGTGCCTTTTTAGACATTGGTCTGGAAGAGAATCATACTAGAATGGGTGACCTCCTAGGAAGTTCTCGAGTATTATCATAGAATCAAATAGGGGCCATTACATAAGATAATGTATGCCGTGTAGTGTATATTTTTTGCTTACTATTACATGATTGGTTGTTATGAAATGGTACTTTTGTAATTGCCTTCACGACAATATATGGTATTATTGTATTTATAAATATGTAGAAATGTTAAAAAATATCAAAAAGGTATAAAAATAATGATTTTATGTATGCTAATTCAAAAATTTTCAAACATTAGGCTTAAAAACAACTTATTTTCTACTAGAAAAATCCAACAATATCACTATAACCAGTTATGTAATGTCCATGACTGCACTCTGTGATTTGATTCTATTGTTATGCCCCTTCCAAAGTGAAAATTGGCTAGATATATTTGTTATTATAACATCTATTTTGAGACGATACTAGCCTTAGCTAACTGGTATTAATTATTAGGGGCCGGGGCGAATGGAAGTGGCGGAGGCAATACTGATTCAGTTGCAGCAGCGAATGTTGCAAAGGATTGCCTATTAGCAGCAATAAATGGAGATCCTAAAGCAGCGCATACATGGGCTAATCTTGCTAGTGCATACCATGTTATTGGGGATTATAGAAGTTCCAGCAAGTGCTTGGAGAAGGTGCTTTCTGCTTTTTTTTTCTTTTGAAATGTCAGGTTTTTCCTTTTCTTAAGGGGCTTTTCCCCTTACTTTAACATATGGGTGTTTGGGTACTAGTATGCGTTGAAAATTTAGATCAAACTGGATTATCTAGCGCAGGACTGGACCGGAATGATGGATATTCAGTCCTAGATCCTTGATGTGGATCTTTATTCGTCTTTGGTCCAAGATCAAACCTGGTTGTTTATTGTTCACTTCGGTCCTTGATCTAATGTTTCGACATATTTACTAGTCTGCAGTCCATTCTGGTCTGGATTTGATTCGATGAACGCCCTGTATTGATTCTACTCATAATAATTTGGGGCTTCAATTGAAGTCAGCTGAAGTCTTTCGGTTTTACATGTGGAACCAATTCCTATTTTCCACCTCTAATTGTCCACATTTTTCCTATTTTGTTCTTCTAACTGGAAATCTCAAAAATTATAGGAAATGTGTTCAAATATACAAATTGTTTCGCTCAAAAGGGCTTTTGTATGACCCTCTTTAACGTGGTCTCTTTGTTCACAAAAATTTTCTTCAGTTTTCCAATTTTAATGAGTTGCCAAAGAATCAGAAGCCTGTTTCCCAGAAGGGGCGAGTTTGAAAAACTGGTTTCGAATGTTACTGTCATTAGAAATTAGAAATCATCTATGTTGAACATATTTTCCCATAAACGAAAATTCGTAAACTGTCTTCTGGAAAATGAAGGGTTTTCAATTTGTAAGCCACAACATGAAGTAAAGGCTGTAATGTACATCAAAACAGATTTTGATGTAGCCGTTACCTGATTGGTTGCTATGTAAGGGCACTTAGTAACAGTCTCCATAGCGCATATATGTTACATTTTATTGACTAAGAGAAAATTATAAATGTATTTACATGGTAAAAATTATTAGAGGGGTAAGAAAATGGATAATTATGTGCCTTTTATTCAAATTTTTGCGAGCATAAGGCTTCGATTCGATAAAGTATGATTTTGACCATTACGTGATTGCAAATCGCAATTCATTTCGATAATGTAAGCACACATTTACTTTTTCAAAGACTAATTCACATTTATTGGTGATTCTACAGGCAGCAAAGCTGGAGCCCACCTGTACTTCAACACGATATGCAGTCGCTGTTCATCGGATCAAGGATGCAGAGAGATCGCTGAATCCCAGCGAGCAGCTGTCGTGGGCAGGCAACGAGATGGGTTCAATTCTTAGAGAAGGAGATCCGTTGACAATTGAACCACCAATTGCGTGGGCTGGGTTAGCGATGGTTCACAACGCACAGCATGAGATTGCTGCAGCATTTGAAACTGAGCCAAATGAGTTGGTGGAGTTGGAAGATCATGCTCTCTGTAGCTTAAAGCAGGTATGCGTGCGGAGTGGGTAGGTGGTTTAGAATTAAATAAAGAATTTTAAGTAACGTAATGGATGTGCATAAAGGGTTTTGAGTTGGCTGATTTCCTACTGGCCATTACTTAATAATACTTTTGTTTTGACCTTTGTAATGCATATACAATAAAGTTTATCTGCCAATAGAGATTTATAATTGTATTTAAATGTTAGGAATGATAGAATACCTTAAAAGGATATTATATTTGAGAAAAATAGCAGGAAGGGTAGCCAGTTTTGAGAAAGAGAATAAGAAGTATAACATGAAGCTTCAAATTATTATTACTATTTTTTTTTTTGGGGTAACGAGGGATTGGGTTGCCCTAGCCAACCCCGGTCCATAAGGAGGCCCACAATCCCCATGAGCAGGTAAGTCATGAGTATATTCTCAGCGAGAATCGAACTTCTGACCCCTCGGCGATGACCGCATGGGTAGGAAACTCTACCAACTGAGACACCCTCATAATGGATGAAGCTTCAAATTATGCTTCTTTTTTAAATATTTTGTTCTTGTTTTTTTCCGCACGTTCGTTTGTGCATATAATGAAATATTACTCCCTTCCTATTTCTTTTCAACACATAGCCTCTCAAGGGGTAGCACCCTGTAGAAGTAAGGCTGTGTATATCTTACTCTCCCAATCCTACCTTAATAGGAGCCTCTTCGAGGCACTAGATTCTTCTTGTTATTGTTGTAACGTAATGTCACTTTAAGGCATCTTTGTTTGTTAGAAACTATTAAGAAAGCTATAAATTAATAATTGTGCCTATCCAAACTTTTTGCAAACAAAGGCTTAAAAGCAACTTTTGTTTCCTTTTAAATCCAATGCAATTGTCTTGACTTGTTAGCTAATGCCGGTGAAATTTCATTTCCGCAATGGTAACCAAATTTTATTCAATGGGGTGTTTGAGGGGTGTCCAGGGATTTGTTTGGATGAGAAAAAGGACTCATGCACTTGCAGAAAGGGCCAACTATAAGAACGGCGAGTGGAACCCTGGGCACTAGAAGGATCAAGTGGGGTTGTCACAGATGTTATGTGACACTTCGTGCTAAGAATATGAATACTCTTTTATTAGTTTTCAACATGTAATGTGTGTGGATAAGCTGGGTTTGGAATTTGAACCCAGGAGCTCTTATCCAATAACCTTAGCTTTGGTTCAATTTTACCTGTAACTAAGGTCTTATTGGCTCACAAATATATTTATTTATGGTACAGTAAATAAAGTATAATACACTCATTATGAAGGGCATTTTAAGAAAGTATTATCGCATAACAACTACTAGCTCAAAATGTATTACATATTTGATTCCACGGTTCTGTTTTTCTAGCTTAATTACTTGCTACTAATATCTTGAAACAGGCAATAAGGGAGGAACCTGATGATGCTGTGCAATGGCACCAGTTAGGGCTCCATAAACTCCGTGCTCAACAATTTAAATTGTCTCAGAAGTACTTCAAGGCTGCAATTGCTCTCTTTCGGGATTTCAGTTTTGCTTGGTCAAATCTTGGTACCTCCGATTCCTTACTAGTTGATCTTTTGAACATTCATTTTATTTCTTTATTTCCTCCTTTCATAACATGATTTCTTTCACCAAGTGTGCTGAGAAACCAACTATTCTAAGTGCATAAGTTGTTAGTTGTACGACTAGGAAATAGTTATGTATTACATAGTTCCTCGCACTGTTTATGATTGCACCTCATTCCATGCGCTGAAATTATATTGATATGAAGTATAGGGGATAGATTTTGAACTCAAAGACTTGGCAGTCAATGGTCAAAGAACGAATTATCTTGAAAAGTTTAAGTTGCCAAGTGAACATCTAGGAGATGGTTATATATTCTAACACACTCCCTCATACAGATGCCCATTGGGCTTGAACGGAATCCACCTCATGCACAAATCTTGGTCAAAGAAGCTTTCATGTGTCAAGGAACCAACGATCTCAAAGCTTAAATTGTTACGTGAAACCTTGGAAATGGTTTGATAGTGTAACATGTCCCTTCACGTGAATACTTATTAGGCTTGAATGTGGATAACACACAAACTCATTTTATAGTTTGTGTTGAATTTATGATAATATTAAGAGTAGGGGTGTTTAGCCATTGGATGCGACTAAGTCCTCATGGGCCCCCACTAGATCTGAGCCCAACTGACATTGTTACAGGTAGCGAAACTTCTTATTGGATGGTGTGTGAAATATAGGGATTAGTCAAGGTGTGTATAAGTTGACTTTGACACTCAGGTTACCGAAATAGAGATAGTGTATAGGATTTAAGCTTGAATCCCTCAGTTAAAAAGGTTCAAATACAATGTCAAAGAATCAACCATCCCAAAACTTTAGTGCCTATTTGGTATTGTTTTTCGTTTGCAGTTTTTGGTTTTTTAGAAACTAAAAACCCAGTTTTAAGAGGGATTTTTTATTATTTTTGATTTCCTATTTTTAGTTTTCGCTTCAAAAACTAGAAAGACAAAAAAAAAATGTTTCTAAAATCTAGTTTTAATTTCTTAGAAACCAAAAGCTCCAATTAAAAAATCGTTATCAAATAGGCCCTTAAGTTGTTAGCTGGCTGCCCATGAACCAATTTTATATTCTAACCAATAGTTTTGTGGGTGACGGCCCTAAGTTGTACTATCCTAACCATCTACATCCATCAGGTATCTCCCTGGATCTGGCAGAAGAACCTCTCCAAGCCGAGGAGGTATTAAAGCGAGCATCATCATTGTCACCACCAGAGCAAGCACACGTTATATTTTCAAACCTCGGGAATTTATACCGTCATCAAAATAAATATGACCTTGCAAAAGCGATGTTTTCCAAATCAATCAACCTTCGCCCTGGGTACGCACCAGCGTACAACAATCTGGGCCTGGTATTTGTAGCAGAGGGTGAGCTAGAGGAAGCCAAGTTCTGCTTTGAAAAGGCTTTACAGACTGATCCCCTTCTTGATGCTGCCAGGTCTAACTTGGTTAAAGTTGAAGCTTTGTCAGGAATTTGCACCAGTTTTCCTTCATCTGTGCAGCTAGATTGAACTGAGTATCACAATTGCCGTAGGAGAGCTACATTGTGAAATTCATTACACAACAAGACGTTCTTCTTCGCTTTGAAGGTCGAGTGTTGGTGATTCATCCTCGAGGTACAAAGCTGGCATATATGAGGTTGATATATAAACCCAAGCAAGATTCTATTCTAAAACCCATTGGCACAAAGTGGAGTAGCCCATTAGGGTTATTATATGTTAATCTCTTCCCTCTCACCGACTCCAATATGAATATCATGATATGAAGAGTAGTTCTAGTGCTACCATGGTTCCGGCAAAAAAACTGGCCATTTTTGAGGTAGGATTTGGCCTATATGGATGCCGGTGTGAGAAGGGTGGAGTTGATAGGATTAACCAGATATAGAAGGGGAGGAAAGTCAAAAAAAAGATGTGATTAGATTGTATAAAGTAGGAGCTTGTTTGATTGCAGTTCAATAAAGGTATATGATTTGTGACAAAGAGCATAATAGTATATATGTTCTTTGATCTAATTGTAGCTATCCAGTGGAAAGAAGCTTAAATTGGTGTGTATATACATAGCATACGCCAGAGAGCACCGGGATGAAATTCACCTTTTGGTCTAGGCCTGAGAACACGAAATGAAAGTCATCTGTTGGGTTTTAAAACAGTTGGAACATATATGTTAAGACACTGATATTCAAAAAAAGTGCATGTTAACAGGGAAAAAAACGCAATTTCGTATATGGTTGCTCTCAAGAACCCGAATGGAAAAAAGCAAACCAAAACCGAGAAAATTAAACTGAAAAATTGGGTTATCAGATTGGAAAAGTCGGTTTGGTTACCAAATTGGTTATAGATCCGGTTAATATGGGCGGTTGTAGTTCGCGGGTTTAACTAAATTGGTTAACTGAATAAACTGATTATTATATATGCGAGAGCATTTGTGCATCATAACCTATAGTTCGGTGGATAAGCACTCATGCCTAGTTTTGTATGGTCGTGAGTTCAACTTCATCTACTTTACCTTTTTTTGATTTCTAACTTCTAAGCCAATCCAAGTCAACCCTTTGTGTTTTCTTTGTTAAATCATACAAATGGCTTTCATTAGCTTACCCAACTCCAAGCACCATTTGGATTTTTTTGATAGTGGATGTTTTGTCATTTTGTTGTTTTTGGGAGTATCTAAGCTATCCTTTGAACTATCTTTAACATGTTGTCTTTATCTTATTATGTTGAGATTATACTAATATGAATGCCTCGTGTTTGAAACTCCACTTCATACCTTGTGTAAATATGGATCAAATAGTGGCTCCAATTAACCTCAACAAATTATATTGCTTGATAAATACAAACTCGACAAATTAGGTTAATATTATTACCACTATTTTGTTACTTGAAAGGGCACACATTCATACACAACTAAGGGTTTCCAACTACCGGTTGTGATTTGTTTTTATTTGATCCAATCCCCGCTCCTTTCATTCTTTCTAACCTTTTGTATTCACCATTGTGGTCCCGTTGAATTCAAGTTGTAAGTAACAAATATTTTTAAACTGTAAAAGTAACAGCGTTTTTAAAACATTCAAATACCATGAGGACTATTGCTTCCCTAACCAATTTTTAGTTTTGCTTCTAATTATATTTTAAAGAATAAACACTATTCTCCTGAAAGATAGAAAACTTGATTTAACTTTTACAAGCACCTTTATGTGAGGACCAAACAGCCCAAAAATTTTCTTTTATTTAGAAAAATACTTTTTTGATCCAAAATGGCATGTCAAAGCACTCGATCTGACAGATTTATTTTTGAACAAATTAAACTAAACAAAACATTTCCTATAATTTATTATCTTTAAAAAGAAATGATTAATTATCAATACAATACAATAAGGCACATTTGTTCAGCCCTAATTGTCACCAATGAATAAGGAGGTACAATTATAATTTAATATACAAAGAAAGAACCTCGTATCTGAATCCATTGCTACAATAATCAAGATTAATCTTCAAATACACATGGGTGAAAAGCCACAAACACAAAGAGGTGGAGGCGTCCATCAATGGGCTCTCGATTGAGTAATAAAACACTACCAAGGTTGAGACTAACCGACGAACTGCTGTTGAAGAAGGGTCCCACAAAATACGAGGTCGAACCGTTCTTCCGGAGGGTCTCCTATGCAATCGAATACTGCGTCCGCATTCCCAAAGTCCTCTTCTGACGTGTAACTGCGCTCATCAAGGTGAAGAACTCTATCTCAGTGCTTGTTTGGTTGTATTGCAGACGAGCAAAAAAGTGCTTTTTAACAGAAAATTGCACTTTATCGTGTTTTTTGGATGTTTTGCCAACATATAAAAGTGCTTTTAGATGATAGTAGAATGTGCCTTTTCCGCTTTTCAAAGTAGTAAAAGAATAGCGTCTCACTTTTAAAGAAGAATCAAAAGCAGAAATGAGACAAAAATATTCTTTTTTAATTCAAATATGAAAAAAAAAAAAAAAAAAAAAAGTTGATTTTGAAAAATGCATTAATTTCACAGTACGGTCAAGTAGGTCCTCAGTGGCACAATGAATTACAGTTGTAGTAGGACAGTTACGAAAACGGGAAGTAATGATGACGCAACAACTTACCCGCTTTTGGTGATGATACACTTCATTCCTGCTGCCTTGGCTGCCGCGAGGCCTATGGCGCTGTCCTCTATGACAACACAACTATGGCAGAAAAACCAAGAATTTCATCAATTTCTCAATAATCTTATACCTTCAAAATATAAAACTTTGACTACAGAAATATGCAACAATGAAGGTAAATGAAAGGACCTTAACTTAAAACTTGGTACAATTATATTTAGGAAAATTTCACCATTTACCATATAAAGATAACATTTTGAAAGGCTTAAATCAATAGAATGTTTTAAGATGTATGATCAATTTTCACTTGCTTTTACTCTGAAAGTCAAAACTGACATTTATTTCGACATGGCATGGTAGAACGAGAGGTGTAAACAAGCAGAGTCAAGCCAAGTACCTCCTTGTTTGAACTTGAATCTATAAGTATTAACAAGCTCAAGTTCAAGGCAAGCCCTTAATGAGCTTCCCAACCTTTGTCCAAACTCATTCTAATAAGGTACTAGTATGCTCGATATTTAGCTTGACTTGGCTCTATTTGCTCCAAGTTTAGCTTGCTACAGAGCCCAGCTATTTTAGCTAGACCTAAGCCATCAACAACGCATTCTTGTGCTAATACGGAGACATTAACAAACTCTTAATTAGTTCTTAGCAGGACGGTATAGATATTCAAAAGCTTTGTTTCCACTCTTCCTATGGGGATATAATTCTATCTTAAGTCTCAAAATAATTGGCATCTTTCATTTTTTAAAGTCAAGTAAGTGAAATCTGAATGTGCATTTATTTAAAAGCATAACAATTATATGCCATTTAAAGCGGATATTTTCTTTACTATCATTGTAAAAGAGTATAAAGCAATATCCCAACTTATGTTCAAATTTTACTCGCTTTGACTTCAAAAAGTCAACTTTGACATTTATTTCGGATGGAAAAGGGCACAAAGGTTACTATTAAAATCTCAGCCTCCTTTTGGGCTATGCCACGAGTTCGAAGCTTACCAACCTGTCCTTGTTAAGGGAACTTATAATGTCCTTACCAATTTCAAAAAAAGAAAAGAAAAGAAAAGAAAATTGCCTAGTATACCTTGCAGGTTCGACACCAAGAGTTGTCGATGCTAGTATATATATGGCCTGTAAAAGTGAAACAACTCAAGTTTAATTGCATTCAATAACTTTTTTAATCACCAATTTTGTTTCAGCATTTGAATCAAATTGTAGACTACTGCAACAATGCACGGATGTTATATTTAACACATTGTGGTGATCACATAATGTAATGACTAGTTCAACAGCCATTATTAGAGTCCATGGTTTCAACAAGCATGCATTTGAGTAACACTAAGGCGCTCATGAGAGTGATCAGTTCCTTAACACGCATGAAAGTGAAGTTTACATTAACTTTTTTAAGTGGAGGCAATGATGCAACAAACACCAACAACATCCCAGTGCCTAAGAGGCTCCCACCATGGCAAGTCCCCGGCACCCCCGGGTGGGGGGTTGTACGTAGCCTTACCCTACAGGGTGCCACCCTGAAGGAAGATTGTCTCCGAAGTCCCCCACCTTTTAGTGGGGAGAGTGATGCAGGACAAGGATAATGTGAAATATGGTAGGGATATTAGGATAAGAAAGAGTTTAAATATATTTGTAACATTTAATTCTTTAGATATTAGCTTATTTCATAGGAGTTATTTAATTTAGATTATATTGAGGTTGTTTAGGATTATCTTTTATGTTAGGATTATATTTCTCAAGATTATGATTATCTTTATTTCCTAGTTAGATTTGAATTAAACTTCTTTATCAATTTGGTTTCAGGGTCCCTCCGCTATAAATAGGACCCTTATATATTTTATGAAGATATCTGCGGATGAAATTAAATCCAGCGCTCAAGATTTGAGTCAGAAATTATTTTATTTTATTTATTTTTTTTTTTTATTTTTTATTTTTTTTTTTGTGTGTGCTACATCAGATATGGATTTAAATCTAAGGGCTATAAGCCATTTATCCTAAGGCCTCCTCAGCCTTGACTATGTCTTGCTCTTACCAATAAAACTACGGCCTGACTGGTGAAGTTCAAGAAACATAAAATCATTTACTTATACATAAGAGCATCTCCAAAAGGAGTTTGTATTTTCAGTATATAAAATTGATGACCTTGACTTATCTTTCCTCTCTTCAAATTATGTCCGTTAAACGGTTCAATTGGACTATTTACATTATAGATTCCGTTGGGACACAAAAGGGAGGGGAAAAAAAGGTTTATGCAATGATACTTATAGAAATATAGACTGAAACAGAGATATACAGGATCGGGCTTTTTACGAGGAACCACATCTCCTGCGAATATCTTGATATTTTCAGCTCGATCAGGACCCAGAAGCCCTGAAACTATTGCAGACACCTGAAAACCATACAAGCAGTTTGGTTCTTAATCTGATGAGATCACAAGAAACATTGCAATCCATGCACGCAAGATAACACATAGGAAAATATCGTGATGCATAAGGTAAAACGTAAAAGCTGAGATGCATTCAGTTCGACAAAAATTTTCTTAATTTTTTACCTAAGCTTTTCCTAGTATTTTCAATTGGAAATACTAGAAAATACTTTAAAAAGTTGAAAATATATATATAAAAAGGCTTCTCCAATTACAAAGTAAAACTTAAAAATAAGAAGGGATTTTACAAATTTTGGTTCAGAGGACAGACATGTAGAAACAGAGTTTTTTTATTAAAAAAAATAAATAAAAAAAAAAATCTCTGAAAACATCTCCTTTCAACTCATTTTCTGTGGTAAATATGATTTCCTTGGAAATTATTTGGGAAAACTAAAGTGTTTCCATGAACCCAACATTCCCATCGATATTACTAGTTTTCTATCTTATTTTAACTTGTGTTTTCTATTGAAAAGTTTGAAAACCACTTGGAAAATTTAAAAAACATAGAAAATAATCCTTTCCATTACAAATGAAAAACTAGGAAAGGAATGATCTTTTCTAATCTCTAATTTTTGTACAAAGGGAAGAAAGTTGATAAATTGTGGTTTCCTCAAAAAATTAGAGACACGAGACCTTTGGCAGAAGTTTCCTCGGTAAATGTTTTAGGAAAATTGGAAGATTTTCTCCAAATGAACATGCCCTTGTAACAGCATGTTCTTGGGACATCATGTCATATTCTTTCAGGGAATAACTGCAATCACAGTTCATCTTTTTCATTTTCTCCTAAGAAGTTTCCAATTACGCAAAGCTACTCATATTGAAAAGCAAAAGAAAAGGGGAGAATTTATTGTGCATACCGCCTTCTCATTGGATGTGCTGCACACAGCAACTTTGACACCATTTGCCAAGGCTTGATCAATTAGCCTGCACAATTTCGAGAAATGCTGTTCAAAAATCTGGTAGTAAGAACTGCATAATCAATTCTATACTTGTTTGCATTGTTTATGTACTTCTGTTTCCTAAATAAATGCAGCTACAAATGGTAAATTTTTTATATGATAATGGAGACTATAATGTAACATAATAGTCATCATGTAGAAAATTCTAAGCTGGTTGTTATCTGATTGGCAGTTATGTGATGACACTTTTGTAACGGCCAGATAATGCATATAAATTATGTTTAATTTACAAAGAAACATTTATAAATTATCTCACATGCTAAAAACAATTTTGTGATATAAAGAGATCAATGATTTTATAGCTATTCATTCAATGAGTGAAAAATGTAAGGTTCACAAGCAACTCTTCAACTTATATTCTGTTAAATAATCCAACACGTACAACCATGAGCCTTTATGTAATGCTGTAATAGTCCGCTTCTACAACTCGACGACACCAACTGCATAACTTATGTTCCCTCAATTGAGCATAAAAATTATAAGAACATACTTTTTGACGCCTGGCCTAAGAGGCAATAGTTTCTTCTCGATAAGAGACATGAACAAATCCGTCTTTCGCTTATGTAGCGAAGCAATGAATTCCTTCCTCTCTTCATCACCCTTTGGAGCCTTCTTCGGCCAACCAACCTTATTAAAGTAGGCTGTCATCCTACAACAAAGATCTACACAATCAGTTGCATAATGGTGAAGCAAAAATCCTCATTCAATCATTCACCACTTTAAGGTAGCCCTGCAATCACAAACTTCTTATAATTAAAGGAAACAAAGAAACTCAGAGATCTCTCCATTAAGTATGTTAGATTCATAAAGGTTGTAGTAAAACTTTGGAAGGTTGGTAGGATGACATGCCAAAGTAAAGGCAAAAAAAAGTGATGCGCGCGTCAATACCACATTTTTGTTTGATCAATCAACCATCATGTAAACAAAAGCACTTTACACAAGTACAATAAACTGTTTGAGTAAGAACAAGGGCGGAAACTAACCCCAAGCAATTGCTCAGGGCCCCCCAAATTGTAAGGGCCCCAAAAGGCAATTACATGCAAGTTTAATTGTTCTTTTTTTTTTTGTGATGTTTTTGAGCTTCAATTATTAATGATATTAACAAATTTTATGATTAGACAATTTATTATTTATTATATTAGTTTTTACGTTGTTAAAAGATGTTACTACATATGAATGGATCCATTTGAAAGGTTTGCTCGTCAGGATGACCCTCACTGAGACATTTATTGTGCAAGGTAGTTATGTATAGACACGGCTTCCAACATATACTTAATGATTAGTTTCGCAAAGAACCAATTTTAAACAAACACCTTAACAACTAATTTTTCGAAGAACAACATGACAATCAATCTGTCAAACAGGTAGTTAGATCGGTCAAATGTCTGACGCCTTCGCATTACTGATGCTTCAATTTTGCCCATGTGGCAGCATTGGTAATTAGTGCAGTTGCTCTAAGAAAAATATGAACTACTTCTAGAGAAAGCACGTTAATTCGTAGAAGCATTGTCGCGTATTTTTTTAGAGGGATTAAAAGCATTACCTTTCTTTTCCACCACCAATTTTGAGCAACTCACCGTACAAATCGATATCCCAAGTGACACCCAACCTCCTCTGCGCAATGAAGTATTCAAAATTATGAAATCAATGTAAAGAACAACTCAAGAATAATTAAAGCCTGAAACATTATCATAACCATCTAGCACACTCAGATCATTACAAAATCACCCAAAGAGGCCTTTATCATACAGGTACTCATGGTCACCTTGTTGGAATAACGAAAGAGTACTTAGAACTTATCTGAAAAGTACTTAGAACTTATCTGAAAAGAAAAAGACCGTTGTCATGCAATAGAGTTCATCACTACCCTAAAGCCGTTTATGCCCCCGCACTGATACAAATAGGACCAAATGGCACTCCAATCCCCTGGGTTTGTTAGGACCACCCACGGAATACCGAACTTTAAATCGAATTAGCAAACACGAAATTGAAAGGGAATAGGAGAAAATATTAGATATCGGAATTTACGTAGTTCAGTCGAAGTCTACACCCATGGAGGGGGAGCAACAATATTTACCATATTAAACGAGGATTACAATATTTTTTCACTCTTTCTCACTTCGCTCACATTACAACCCCAGCTAAGAGCGTCTATAAATAGACCTCTTACAATTGAAACCGCTGGAAGCTCAAGAGTCATGCCATAAACACAAACCCTGATAAATTCAGCAAATGATTATAACGTTTACCGAAAACGAACAGTCTCCACACTTAACAATCTCCCACTTGGAGACTGTACAGCAATCCTCCATGCTTCCCCCTCACCACGCAATCATCATAAGTGAACTTTACCTGAAGCTCGATCGAGCTTCAGTATATCAGGCAGTACACTCCTCTTTAGCAAGAATGCTGGATTCATGCTCCCACTTGTCTTTTTATACCGGGAATTTGTTCCAGCTCCCACTGCTAGCTTGCACTTAACACATGTACTCGACCTAATATTAGAACAACCCTTCTAATTAATCATTTTACCCATCGGCTTTCTGGACTAAAACGAAACCTCGAGAAGTGGCTTCCAGCTGACATGCTCTGACTTGCCCAAAGCTGAGTTTCATTAGAACATGCTCTAACACGTGTACTCGACCTCACATTAGAACAACCCTTCTGATTAATCATTTTACCCATCGGCTTTCTGGACTGAAATGAAACCTCGAGAAGTGGCTTCCAGCTGACATGCTCTAACTTGCCCAAAGCTGAGTTTCCTGCAGTAAACTCACCATCAGCTGACTTCGACACTAAAAACAGTGTGCCTGACTTTAGACCACGAGCTATCACTAACGCCCCTTTCGAGACTACCCACTTTTTTTCCCGAGAACCTAGCAGAATACTCACTGTCATCGAGCTGTCCCACCGATATTAGACTTTTCTTCGACTCGGGCAACTCCAATCTATAAGCCACTTGCCCCACTTGTGCCAGCACACAGCAAGGGCCATAGTAACGGGTTGCCAACTTGAAATTCCTCCTCACTGCCACAAAGTTTTGTAGGGTTGTAGTTTAAGAAACACCATGGCCCCACTTCGAATTCACGCTTCATTCAATGTAGCCTGCTGATTGTAGCGATGCTGCGCCTGTGTCAAGTTTTCCTTCAGCAAGCTTACCATAACTTCGCGCTCACTCAACAAATCTTCCACGGGTGCTGCGAGCATCACCATGGAACAGTCAAGTGCCAATGTACGCAATTCATACCCATATGGGGCATGGAAGGCCATCATCTTCATCACTGTGTGATAGTTGGGGTTATACCAATATTCTGTAAGTGGCGACCACTGCGCCCACTGATTGGGCTTGTGCAGCGCAATTACGCGTTAGTAATTCTCCAAGCATTGGTTGACTCACTCTGTTTGCCCATCCGTTTGTGGATGGTATGCGCTGCTCATGCTGAGCTAGACCCTAGCCAATCCTAGCAGCCCCTTCCAAAACAAGCTTTGGAACACACTGTCCCGATCTACCACAATGACATTTGGATGGTCGTGCAGCTTGTACACATTGTCAAGGAACAACTGTGCAACCTTAGCTATGGTATAGGGATGCGTTAGGGTCAAAAAGTGCACGTACTTTGTAAACACCGGTCCACCACAACCAATGTGATGTCCTCACCTAAGGACCTGGGCAATGCATCAATGAAGTCCATGCTTACGCTTTCCCATTTTTGATTTGGTTCTAGAAGAGGCTGACGTAAGCCTAGATAAGGCACATGTTCCCCTTTAACCCTTTGACATATATCACAATGTTCCACCCAAGTTTGCACATCGCGCCTCAAGTTGAGCCAATAAAACAGCCCTTTGATCCTCATGTAAGTGCCGTGGACTCCAAAATGCCCACCAATTAGTGTGCCATGCAGCGCTTGCATAACTTTGGTCCTCAACTTAGCTGTTGCGCCTACATAGATTCTCGCCTTGTAACGAAGCAACCCCCATTATATGTGCAAGGACTTTTGCCGTTATGATCAACCAAAAGCACTTGCGGCAACTCAGAGGCTAACGCATCCACTTTGTAGCTGTCTGACACCTCAAGAACCCAGTTGGGCACCACTGTAGTCATTAGCGCACAGCCTATACCCTTGTCACCAACGTAGCACACTGCCGCAACACTTGTTGTCACTAGTGCGCGTGCATTGCTATACCCAGCCATGGTACGCAGCATTTCTTCCCTGGTTGCGTCACTGCACCCAATATCCTCATTGCGGCATGCCAACACATCTGGCACTCTTTTCTTAGCCCCATTACAGTAGCAAATACTATAACTTAAGCCCATCAACTCAATTAAACCCTCCTGTTGCAGATGTGTTGTGATGAACTGCTTTAGGAGGTATTTTAAACTCTTGTGATCTGTCTTGATGATGAAGTGGTTGTCAAGCAAATAGTGGCACCATTTGTCCACCGATATCAGAACTGCCAACAACTCTTTCTCATACATTGACATGCCCAGGTGGCGTTGGCTTAGCTCCTTGCTTAGGTACGCCAAGGGCCTGCCCTCTTGCATTACTTCTATACATAGCTACCTTGCCCACAGTGCATGTGTCTGTCTCCAGGACAAGGGACTCGCTGAAATCAGGCAATGCAAGTACTATCATCATAGCACCTTTTAGTGCCTCAAATGCCTCCTACAGTACGCTTGACAAGCCAAACTCCCCTTTCTTGAGCAGATCTATTGACGGTTTGCTGATTGCACCATAATCTTTAACAAACTTCCTGTAGTACCCCGTTAGGCCAAGGAATCCCCTCAAGCCCTTAACACCTTCCCAAGGTCAGTTGCCACACCTTCTTGTGATATGATGTGGCCCAAGTACTCAACATGTCTTTGTCCAAAAGCGCACTTGCTACACTTAGCGTATAACCGATGCACGTGCAGAATGCCCAGTTTCTTCTATAAATGGATCAAGTGTGCTACCAAGGAGGGGCTATAGATCAGGACATCATCACAAAACACAAGTATCAACTTTCCGTAGGTACTGTGCAAACACTTTGTTCATCAGTGCCTGAAATGTGGTTGGCGCTTTGGCCGGCCCAAATGGCATGACCCTGATGCGTGCGAAAGGTAGTTTTGTGCCCATTCTCCTCCCTAACTCTGATTTGATGATAGCCGGACCTTAGATCAATTTTTAAGAAGATGGTAACACCGTACAGCTCATCTAGTAAGTCATCAATCACTGGAATAGGAAACTTGTCTTTCACCGTGATGCTACTAAATTTCCTATAATCCATGCAAAACAGGTAGGTGCCATCCTTCTTGCGCACCAATAGAACGAGCGATGCAAAGGGGCTCCTACTTGGCTATATGATAGAAATCACATGGATTTGGCGCTCAATGTTTGTCTTTTGATTATACTGATATCGGTATGGCCTGATGTTCACTGGCTTGGCCCTTGACACTGTTGGTATGGCATGATCATGGTGGCGATGTGGAGGCAGCATGCTGGGCATGGCAAAGGCATCCTCATATGCGCATAGCAGGCGCGCAATGTTAGGGTGCATCTCCTCATCCCTAACCTCAGTTGCGGTGACCATAAACAAGTGAAAAACAAGTGACCAACCACCTTTCCCACCTTCTTTTTAAGGAATTTGTTGATCCCCTTTTTAGATATTGACTGTAATGAAGTTTGCTGGGAAGTGCCTTGCAAGTGCACCTATTTTCCCTTCTTGGAGCAAAAAAACTTGAGGCTCATAAAATCAATCGTGATGGGCACATATCTTGGAGCCAGTCAACCCCAAGGACCATGTCACTACTCGTCAACTCTAGCACCCTGAGGTCATCCGCAAACATAAGTCCTTGCACCTTCCATGTCAACTTCGGCACTTTTGCTAGCTAATCAAGCTCTCACCATTGGCCACGGTTACTGTCATCACCACAGTTCAAACTGTTTCAAACTTCACTTCTTGGACCAAACGCGTGTCCAAGAAGCTATTTGTAGTTCCTCTATCAATCAAGATTGACACACCATGTTTCTTGATTGTATATTTCAACCTCAATGTGTTATGGTTGATTCGACCCGAAAGCTCATGGAGTAAGATGTCCATCACCCCATTCTCTTCTTCTTGGGGAATATCTTCCTCAATATTCTCTAATTCATCCACCTTTACCTCCTCCTACCCTTCCATACCGTGCAGCCACATGTTCTTGCATACATGGCCTAGAGAGTATGGTTCCTGGCACCAGTGGCATTATGCAAGCTCATGCCAGGGTTAGAATGACCCTGAGGACACAGCGAAGCCATTCTTGGATGTCATGGGCTTTATAACTGAAACCTGGGAGTGCGCTGGTGCCTGGGACTGTGCTGTTGTCCCAGATCTATACGCGGACCCTGACTTGGGCACGTAAGGCTGTTTATAGGTGGGCTATCTCACCCCTGCAGTATTTTGTATCTCCGCAACAGCAATTTCTTGTAATCTCACCTGTTTATAGGCAGTGTTTAAGTCTTGACGCCTGATCATTTTCATAGTAGCCCTTATTTCTAGCTTTAACCCACTTAAGAAGCCGGATATGAAGAATGCTTATCGCTTAAACTTGGGTGATGTACCAACATCCACCCCTTAAGCTCTTCAAATCGAATCTTATTGACTGCCTTACTGAATTCCTCCACAACATCATGGAGGGATCTGTCCCCAAAACGTTTGCACAGCTCTTCCACAAAGAAAGGCCATGCAAGATGTGTATACTGTAGTTCCAGCCCCTAGTACCATACATGCCCATATTCATGCGTGTGTGATGATGCTATGTCCACCCATTCCTCTGAAGGAATGTCATACCATCGAAAGAAGTTTAGGCATTTTCTTACCCAAGTACATGGATTGGTACCGTCAAATCTTTGAAAATCCAGCTTTCTACTTTGGGGCCCAAGAACGCATGCTGCCATGGTGGCGATTGCTCTCCCCATCCTCCAAGTTGTGTGGAGGAAGTCTTGGCCCATTTCTTGGTTTCGGCACATAGGTGGCTGGAGGAATCAGACCTTGCCCACCAGCCGTGACATAGTTACCAGCAGCTATCATCTCACCGTTGGCTGCAACATCGGGGACTATGTCAGCAATAGGCTCTGGCCGCTTCTCCTGGCTGCGCACGAGCTTGTCAATGGTGACGGTTAGGGAGTCAATGGAAGACTGCAGTTTTCCATTGACCCTTGATTGCTCCTCCTTGTTCCTCACCATATCATGTTGCATAGCATTGGAAATGGCATTCAAACGCTTCTCTATGGCAATGAAGCGTTCATGTAATCCAGAGGTTTCTTCCGAGGAAGACATGGTAGCAGCAGCATGAGTATTCCTTCCCTTAGCCAGCGTTCCTGTCACGACATGAGCTCTGTTACCACTTGTCACGACTGAGGTTTCTGATGACAATAATAGATTGAGATGAGAGAGGGAATTTGAGATGAGATATTATTTGATTGACTGCCAATAGAATCAGTTAAATTTTCCTTTTATACAAGAAAATATCAGCCAACAAACTACAACAGTCTAACTGAACTCGGTCTCGCATATGGACATCCCCTACCTCTAACAAGGCACTGCTGTGACAATGTGAACCTTGTATGTGACATGCACTAGGTGACACTACGTGATCCTAATAGTGCGAGCACCAACGCCAAACTCCACTACAACTCTCTTATGTCACGGCCTGTGTCACAGCCATGCTCGTAACACAGTGTAAACACAATGGACAATCGTATGAGAGGAATTTTCGAGGTGTAAAACATAGTTTGTTATTTAACATTCCTCACTATCGACACCAATTGCGACATCCAATGATTATACAAAGTTAAAGCCATATTTTTAGGACATGGACGTCATTCCATCTACAAAACCAGCTTGTTGACGAGGAATGTTGTCATAAAGAGCATCATGCTATCACTCCAAGCAAGATAGGATGCCAGCACATCCTCCCATAAACAGCCTCTCTCCAATGTATCACCATTTAGGGATAAGGCTGCGTACATCTTACCCCCAAACCCTGCCGTGGCGAGAGCCTCTTTGAGGTACTAGGTGGTGGTTGTTGTGTTTTACTTTTTTATACTTTTGTATTTACTAGCATTAGTAGGGCCTCCTAGTGTACATTTACTAGCATTAGTTTGTATTTTACAAGAAGTATTTACTAGGGGGCTCTAGTACATCATAAGATATGCATTTAGCACATGAGGATTTTGTCTTCCTCCTTCATTAGAGCTGGCCATTAAGGCCTAAAATGGGATTCAGTATCTCTGTTAGGTTGCTTATCATGTATTATAAATTGTGATACAACGTAATGAAAAATTTTGTCTGGGTTTCTCAACCTTTTCATGGTATCAGAGCCTCGTTAACAAGAGCTCATGAATTCGAATCCCAGTAGCCACTACATTTCAATATCAACATAATTTAAGCACAAGGTATGAGGTTGACTTGTTTAATATCCATGCTTTAAGCCCAATGGGGCATCCACGTGAGGGAGCATGTTAGAGTATAGAACTATTCATGGACTTTTACCCCTCAGCTTAGTCTTTTGGAACTATTTGCTCCTTGACATGTTAGAGTATAAGTAAATTATTGTCTACTGAGATATTTTCTGTGAGGATAAATTCCCAGTAGCTAATTCTCCGTTACTGTAAAATAGAGAAGGTGAGGTGTTGAGATTTAGTGACGATTCAGACACCCGACCAATAGAGGGATGTCTACAAATTGTGGTTTGTCCCATTCATACGCATGAAGTATCAAGACTACATTTGTGATGCAGTGTTGTCAAAGGTGTGAGGCGCATTGAAGCGCCAAAGCTTCCTAAGATCGAGGTGCAAAGCGCACAATTGAAGCGCTTGCTTCTTAGACATGAGGCACGCTTAGCTACAGGAAACTGTATAAACCTCAATTGGATAATTAAATTGGATGCATATAAGTATATAAGTTTTCCCTCTAACTAATTGACCCATAACATTATTGCATATTAATAATTTAATTGAGCAAAAAATGTTAGTATAGTGGTTTTTCTCCCAACCTTTAAGTAAGGGGCCTTGGGTTCAAATTTTATCATGACCTCTCTAAATGTTAGTTTCCCTCTTTATTGTTGTACTCCTCAACTCAACTCAACTCAACAAACCCAGTGCCTCCAAAGGCTCCCACCAAAAGCAGGGTCTGGGGAGGGTAGATGTACGCAGCCTTCCCCCTTCAGGGGCCTACCCTGAAGGGAGGCTGTTTCCGAAGACCCCCAGCCTAAAAAGATGGTCTGCATCCCTCAACCAAAGACCTGGCACCGGAGAAACAACAAAAAATGCATAAGTATGGCCCAAAACAAAAACAAAAAAAAAAAAAAACCCGGTAGGAGAGATAAAGAGAGAGAACGAGAATGAGAATGAGATAGGGATAGAAAAGAAGCGACAAATACTACCCTACTCTAACCGGATCATCTAAAACCCCTATGCTAGCCCTCCATTGGGCCCTATCTAAGGCCATCTCCTCCCGAAGGTTTAGGTGGGTGAGGTCTTAACGGATCGTCTCAAGCCATCTCTTCTTTGGTCTTCCTCTGCCTCTTCTGCCTAATGTAGTAAGAGGCTTTTCACATCTTTTGACTGGAGCATCGTCCGGTCTCCTTCTGACATGTCCGAACCACCTCAGACGTTGCTCCCTTAATTTATCTTCAATGGGAGCTACGCCCAATTTGCCTCTTATGATGTCGTTTTTGATCCTATCCTTCCTTGTGTGTCCGCACATCCACCTCAGCATTCGCATCTCCGCCACCTTCATCTTCTGTGTGTGCTATTGTTTCATCGCCCTGCACTCCGCCCCATATGCCATGGCTGGCCGCACCACCGTCTTATAGTATCTTCCCTTTAGCTTCAAAGGGAATTTCCTATCACAGAGTACCGCGAAGGCCATCCTCCACTTGTGCCATCCCGCTTTGATCCTGTAGCTAACATCCTCGTCCACTTTGTCGTTGTGCTGTATCGTGGACCCTAAGTACCTGAATCTCTCCTTCTTTGGAATGGCCTCGTGTCCAATCTCGACTTCTTCCCGGCTAGGCGTGGTAGAGGGATCGAACTTGAGTTCCATGTGCTCGGTCTTGGCTCTGCTTAGTCGCAAACCCTTCGACTCTAGAACTCCTCCCCACAGTTTCAGTTTCTCATTTATCTCTTCCCGCGACTCCGCCACCAGTACTATGTCATCTGCAAAAAGCATGCACTAAGGTACACATCCCTGGATGTGCCCAGTGAGCTCGTCCATAACCAAAATGAACAGATAGGGGCTCAAGGCAGACCCTTGGTGAACCCCTACTGTTATCGGGAAAGCATCTGACTCCCCATCCATTGTACGCACCATAGTCTGTGCCTCTTCATACATGTCTTTGATGGCTTAGATGTATGGTACGGGGATACCTTTCCTATCCAAAACTCTCCACAGGACCTCCCTTGACACTCTATCATATGCCTTCTCTAAATCAATGAAAACCATATGAAGGTCCTTTTGTCTCTCCCTATATTGCTCTATCGTCCGCCTTAGGATGTGGATGGCTTCTATTGTTGATCTCCCGGGCATAAATCCGAACTGGTTCTCGGACACCTCAATCAGATGCCTTAACCTCCTCTCTATGACCCGTTCCCACAATTTGATAATGCTGACACGCGTCACCCAAAAATGTAAATGAGGATCGCTGCTGTCATCATCTCTTTACACTGCTAACTACAGCCACAACAGGTCAAAATAGATCAAAATCCATATTTTTTTTAATCACATCAAAAGCCCATATCCATTTGGCTGCCCGCCAGGAGAGAGAATCTAGTATAACTAAATGGTGAGTTGAAAGATTTTTTCCGCTATCAGTAGTTTGGGTATTGTTACACCTAAAACATAAAATATCAAGAGGCGCACCTCTGCAAAAAGCGTGAGCCTCAATGTGCTTTGTGGACAGCGCATCACGCTGGGTATCTAAGGCGAGCAAGGCAAAGCCTCTTACGCCTCACGCCTACGCTCTTTTAGTCACATTGTTGTGATGTACCATGTTCTATAGCCCATCACCAAACCAACCCTCCAATAACTCCAGTGTCACTTATCCTATTTCACAGTATTCAACTAATGCATGATTTACCATCGCTCACTCTATTTCTCTTGGGGCCATCACATATTGTGATGAGCTTTAGGATGTTTTCTCAGTCAGTTTAACATGCTCATTGGCGTGAAGTAATGGAACTTGTTTAGGATGTTTAAGTCCTGAACAAAATGGGACTTGGAGCTTGAACCTTTACCTCCTAGTAAACAGGCTTTTAATTCCAAGCGGGTCTATAAAATAAAATACAACTCTGATAGTACAATTGACCGTTGTAATGTGCAACTTGTTGCAAAAGGGCCTACACAGTAACACAGGTTGAAGGAATGGATTATCATGATATGGCCACTCTAGTGGCGAAATTTGTCACAGTTGGTTGTCTCCTAGCAATAGTGTCGGCCCGGAGTTGGGTTCTCCATCAATTCACAATTCAATGTCAAACAACAGTCATCTACATGAAGATCTTGACGAAGAGGTATACATGAATATACCAGTCGAGCGCAATCAGGAGCGTCGGGTTTGTCGACTCCAAAAATCGCTATATGGACTCAAACAAGCATCCTGCAATTGAAATCGGGGCGGATTTCAATAGTCTATATATGATTGTTGGCTTTTACCTTTTCCAATGGGTCAAATTTTATAGTTGTACTTATTTACATTTGTAAGGACTCTGATACAACTTGTTAAGATCACCCACGTAATACCAAATCACAAATTAAAATAACAACCATACACAAGGGAGGATCAGGGAGAACACCGAAATTTACGTGGTTCAGCCAAAGCCTACATCCACGGAGGGGAGCATGATTTCATTATTTTATTGGAGTTTACATGAGATGTCTCAACTCACAATCATTCTCTAAACTCTAACTCAAATCCTAGTGGTAACATACACATCCCCGTGAATATTTAGAACCACCACACTAAAACCCTAGTGTGTCATGAGCCTTAATAGGATTGGCCCAATACAATCTAGTTCTACACATAACCTAGCAACACTGATGATGTAATTGTTACCAGTAACGATATGGCTAGCATAACCAAGTTAAATGCTCAATTACACAAAGAATTTGGTATTAAGGACCTACAACAACAACAAACCCAATTTCACAAGGGCTCCCGCCAGAGCAGATTTTTTTTTTTTTTTTGGAGGGGGGTAAGATGTACACAGCCTTACCATTTCAAGGTGCTACCCTGAAGAGAGGTTGTGTCTGAGGGCCCCAACCCTAAAAATAACTGAACAAAATGAACCTAAACATCAACAGCGTCGCCTCTGAAAAAAAGAATCATGAAGACTTGGGCCAATTTTGACCTAGAACAACTAAAATATTTTCCAAGGATCAAGATAGCTCCGCCTCCTTCAGGGATCATGCTTAACCAATGAAAATATGTACTCTACATATTTCATGAAGCCAGGATGCACGCTTCTAAAGCGAAGCGTATGCCCACGGGCCGGAATCAGCACTTGGCCGATTGGTTTAGGGACCCAATCAAAGACCCCGGCTTGTACCAACTCCTAGTTGGGAGACCTCTATATCTGACCACCACTCAACCCGATATTAACTATCTCATTCACATTTTGTGTCAATCTATGCATGATCCACGACAAGCCCACCTCAATGTCGCCATGAGGGTCTACTATACCTTAAGACTGCTCCAGATCAGGAAGTTTTTCTTCCATCTACATGTGTCCTCCAATTGTCCTACTATCTGTCATTCAACGAGGGGATTTATTGTGTTTCCAGGCGCATCTCCTATCTCGTGGAAGTCGAAAAAGTAGTTTGTTGTTTCTCGTTCTTCAGCCAAGGCCGACTGTAGGATCATGGCTATTGTTACTAGCGAGTTGGTTTGGCTACATCATCTATTGAATGATTTGGCAGTCTCGGTGGATATACTGACACTTCTATTTTGTGATAACCAAGCGGATTTAAATATAGTCGCCAATTCGGTGGTTCATGAGAGGACCAAAAACATTGAATTAGACTGTCATTTTTTCGCGAGCGAAATCAATCTAAGAATATTAAGATGTTTTTTGTTTGATCCACCGAGCAACTAACTGACCTTTTCACCAAGCCACTTGGGTTTTACTCTTACTAAGCAAGTTTGGAATCATTGATCTCCATGCTCCGACTTATGGGAGTGTATCGAGGTATGTATTTTGTGTCTTGTATTTTGTTTTCGATATTTTTGCATTTACTGGGATTAGTACTACAAGAAAATTAATCTTTAACGACCAAAAATAACGACAGGAATTTTTATTTTGTCGTTAAAAGTGTATGTGCAGTGCCTAGTTGCAACTGGAAAAATGGTGGTATTTGATGGCTTATAATGATGGGGCCTAAATATAGTCCTTAATTCTACTCACAAACTATCGTTAATTGAATCAAGAAAGTGGTATATTTGGATTGAGAGAATTAAAATCGTTGAATGGTAAAAAATTAGATGTCTTTTGTTTTTTAAAATTATTATTGTCAACTTTTCTCAATTTTTTTATATTAATTAAAAAGAATAAATGAGTAAAATTAATTAAAAAGAATGATTAAAAACCTAAACTGTAACAGCAACACCCACCCCCTCCCCCTCATCTCACTGAGACCCTTTGTTCTCCGAATCAGCCCCCGCCCACCGCGGCCCTGCTATCCACCGCCCTGCTGTCGTCATATGTGCCCCACTCCCCTTTGCGCGGCATCTCTTCGGGTTGACCTGTCCTTGGTTGTTCCATGTTCGCTTTTTGGTCCATCGTCCGTGATTTGCCGTGTTTATTAGTTTATATGGACAATAATTTTTGAGATTTTTTTTTTTTTTTTTCACATTGCTGTTGTTAACATTGCAAATTGACTATTGAAACATTATTCATCAGTTGAGCTATTCTTTTTAGGTATATTCTTGGAATGTCTTAAAGTTTTTAGATTGTTTCGGATTTATAACTCGGTGATTGGGTTTTATATTGTGGAATTTGAGATTGTGGTTATCATGGTTTTCAATAAGAATAAATTGTTGAGTTGTTTGGTATTATTGTGGAGTTTGAACTCAGTGATTGTGTTTTATATCAAGTTTGAGATTGCTGCGGATTTATGTGAGTTCAAGTGAGTATTACATTGTGGAGTTTGAGTTTGTTATTGTCTTGCCATTCATTAAGATTGTTGAGTTGTTTGGAATTATTTTGTTGTTTGGACTATGTGATTGAATTTTATTTGAGATTGCCATGGGCTTATAACTCTATGATCGAGTTCTATATTGTGGAATTTGATGCTTTGTGATTAAGTTTCTCCAATGGGAAGCAAAATGAATATTAATGCATCTCAAATAAATGTTTAAAGGTTCATGGTTTATACAAGGAAAAAGGTACATGAGCCATGACAAAAGGATAAGAAAGAGACATTGCAACACCTCAGTTTCTAACCATGACGTACGCCAAATATCACAGCTTTACTAATGTTAATGGTACCCTCTATTGTCAAATTAAGCACTCTTCCTGTTGCCTACAGTTGCTCTAACTTTGCTTTTCCTATTAGTCATCAAACAGTTGATCCATAATAAGATGCATATGGACAAAGAATTATCATCCTTGCTAGTTATTCTTGAAAAACAAGTAGTCATCTTCCAAGTAAATAGCATACGTTTTAACCGTTCTGCAATCATTGAAAGCCTCATCAACCAGTGATGATTCACTTGCATTGCAGTAAAAGCACAAAACTTTGTCCTTTTTGAGCAGGCCATCAATAATCATGCAATATAAATACAGTACAATACGTAAGAGGGCTCAAGCAGATCAAATTAGAAAGACACTTAAACCTAAGACATATTCTTAAGAGAAGAAAAATATATTGTAAACAATGTCACTTAAAAAAACCCTACTATGGGAAAAGGCTGCTATTAATTTTGCTTCGATGATTGCAGATGAAATTAGTGATTTAAATGAAATTTTATGGAACAATAAGAATGAGTAAGCAAAATGGTGTTTGGTAATGCGTGAAATTTTTGTTGTGCCAGGAGTTCACTTTTTCCTTAAAGTTGTTTATACCCTACTCCTATATAATTGGACTGACTGGCACAATAACCCAAGGTTAATACAAAGTATGCCCCTGTAGTGTACTCTACGGTGGCAGACTAGGAGATGCCTTTACTTAGAATACGCAGAGAGGATGAATGATACAAAAGTGACAATTAAAGAAGTGTTTCCGTTTCGCTGTAATGCGTCATTCATAGCAGGAGAAAAACGGGTTTTATAGACAAAAGTAGCTTATTGTAACGGCTGAACTACAATATGGGGGAAATTAAGAGGCCTAAATGATTCAATGTTTAAGGCCTTCTAGTTAGATGCTTGGAGCTCATTACAACAATGATAAATGGTTAGAATAAATATATTGGTCTCAACTTTTCTTTATGACACTGTAGAAGCTAAAATTGAATTACATTCAATAAGACATGTAAGGGGGAGGAAGTAGAAGGGACTGACAAAAAGCTACCAAGTGTTGGAGGCTACTTGGTGTTTTGCAGTCTGACTGAAGTGATATGAGGAAGGATTTCTTGAGAAACAGAGGCAATGTTGAGTTTATGGAAAATTATTAATGTTCTAGAAAAATGTCAAAGGAAGCATGTTCTAAAGGATTACTTTTTTGATTTTAGTAAAAACACCAACTTTCTCCCCTGTACTAAGAATTGGAAAAGATTTGTGCTCGTCTTCCAAGTAAGGTTGGTTTTCAGTGTTTTCAACAAAGGTGGTCTTCAACCTTTTCATTTTCTAACATACATGGCAAATTAGAATAAGAACTTTCTGAGAACTAAATGTGCCTAGAACTTTTTGTGTGACACACTTCGTCCTGCTTTGATATGATTTCTAATGGCAGTTGCAATTTTGCTTTTCAGGATTGGAGGCTCTTTGGATGCATCCTCCCTTAAAGGGAGCACCCTATGGGGGTAAAGCTGTGTATATTTCACCCATCCTAAACCTTGTTTCGGCGGGAGGCTTTTGATCTGCCCGTTTGTATAGGAAATTATTCACATGTTACATAAACAAAATGTTTTGATAGAACCATCATGCTTACTCTTAATAGAGATCAGTACCTTTTGCGGCATCCCTCCTCCCCCATGGCACTACCAATGTAAAATATGTATACATATATATATTATTGTGGAGTTTTAGTTTGTGATTGTTTTATATTAATTAAGAATACATTATTGAGTTGTTTGGAATTGTTGTGGAGTTTAGACTTTATGATTAAGTTCTATGTGAAGTTTAAGATTGTCGTGGATTTATGTCTTTGTGATTGAGTTCTATATTGTAGAGTTTGAGTTTTTGATTGTTTTAGTATTCATTCAGATACATTATTGAGTTGTATGGAATTGTTGTGACTCTGTGATTAAGTTCTATGTGGAGTTTGAGATTGTTGTGGATTTTTAACTCTTTGATTGGATTCTATATTGTGGAGGTTGAGTTTGTGATTATTTTGGTATTCATTAGGAGTGCATTGTTGAGTTTCTTTGGAATTGTTATGAAGTTTGGATTCGGTAATTGAGTTATATAAGGAGTTTAAGATTATTGTGGGTTTAATACACTATGATTGAGTTCTATATTGTGGAATTTGAGTTTGTGATCGTTTGGTATTCATTAAGAATACATTATTGAGTTCTTTGGATTTGGAGTTTGGACTCTATGATTGAGTGTGTGTGTGTGTGTGTGTTTTGTGTTTTTTTTTTTTTTTTTAATTAAATTTATGAGCACCTATGATTGAGTTCTATGTGGAGTTTGATGTTGTTGTTTATTTATGACTCAGTAAGTGAGTTTGTATTGGAGAGTTGTAGTTTTGGGACTATTTTGGTATTTATTACTATAACATGATCTACCAAAGAGGGTACCAACACGACGTCACCGAATACCATTAGAACTTCGAAGTTAAGCGTGCTTGGGCGAGAGTAGTACCAGGATGGGTGACCTCCTGGGAAGTCCTCACCCTCAGGTTGGGGGCACTCAGAAACTGCCACTCTTCGGGGATAATACCCTGAAGGGGGAAGGCTACGTACATCCGCCCCCCCCCCCCCCCAAAAAAAAAAAACCCTGCTTAGGCGGGAGCCATTGGGGCACTGGGTATGTTGCTTTTGCTTTACTATAACATGATCTATATTATTACCCTATATGATATTTGCTAGTTTTTTCTGTTCTAATTTTTTCATGCCACGCCTTCTTTTAGAGAGAGGGGGGGGGGGGGGCGCAGCTATTGTAGAATTTTATTTAATTAGTTTTACTTAATGATTTTAGTGCCCAGATGACAAGAAATTTCTAATATGAGTGTTGTGGTTATCTTTTCCAACTATGAGTGTTGTGGTTATCTTTTTCGGGTGTTGGAAGACTTTGGACTTCAAATTCTTTTTTTTTCTTTTTTGGAATTTTTGTTTTTGAACTTCCAATGGTTTTGTAACTTTTGTTAAGTTGTTAGATGAGAAATTATGCTATGTACGCTTTTAGTATCTTTGGATCAAAATTATGGAATGTTAGTACTTGGATAATTTTAAAGTGATCGGTTTTTTTTTTTTTTTAATTATGGGAATTCATTGTTACATTGGATAATATATAATTTTTTAACTAGAGGGTATACTACTTGATTGTTTGGGTTTAATTCTATAACACATGGATGTACATGTGCTATGAATGAGCTGAAATTGTTGTTATATAACATGGATGTACAGGTAAATGATGCAAAAATTGTTATTATATTTACATGAATGTACAGGTGCTTTTGAATGCATAGAATATATTACAAGAATATAAGAGCCTTTAACAATAAGAAATTTTGTCGTTATAATTGCATTTGATGGTAGGAAGCACTTTTAACAGCGAATTTCATTGTCGTTAATTGGTTAAAAGTGCATTAACGACTGTTAGTTATTGTTGCAATTGTTTTTCAACGATAGTCTAGATTATCGTTACCATTTTCTATTAATAGCGAGAAAAATTTTAACGACGGTTTTTTCCTCGTTAAAACATTTTTCCTCTGTGATAGTAAATGTTTTTAGCGATGGTACTTGCTGTCATTACTGAAGAACGTTTTAACGACAATATTACTTGATGTTATAAATATGACTTTCAACGACAATTTGTGCCGTAGTTGTTAATTTCAATTTTAACAATGGGCAAGGTATATTGTCGTAAATACTTTTTAACAACGGCTAGGTTTTGCCGTCGTTGATCCTTGATGCTATTAACGTTGAAAGCAATTACGACGGTGGACAACGGGAAGTTTTCCCCTCATTAATAATATTAGCAACGGTAAATCAAGCTTTTAATGAAGAAAATCACTGTTGCTAATGAAAATCACTAGGGCACATTTACTAGCATTAGTTTGTATGTTCCAAGAAGTTTTTACCAGGGGACTTTAGTATAGCATTTAGGAGTGCATTTAGCGGATGGGCATTTTTGTCTTCCTCCTTCATTAGATTGCTAATCATGTATTATAAATTGTAATACAATGAAATGTAAAATTTGGTCTTGGTTTCTCAAGATTTTCAATGTCAAAAGCCAAACATCAACAACGGGCCTAACTTCCGTACGATATGAAACAAAAATAGACTTAGAGTCCATTAAAAAAAAAAAAAAAAAAAAAAATAGATTACAAGGGGAAGTACATCCTCACCACAAAAGCCGTATCATACTAAAGACCAAATGGGATTCCAACAGAGTTGTTCACACTGTTGGTACCATATTTTTAAATTTATTTAAATTAGTTTTTAATTTTTTTCCTTTTATTTAAAATAATTCTCACTTGGTAACTTTGTCCAAATTAATCCATTAATCTTTTTTTTGGTTTAAAATGATCCACAATTTTTTATTTAATAATAAAATTAAAAAAAAAGGGAATGACGAGTGGCTAAATGAAATATCTTTTCAAATAATAGGAATTATTTTAAATAAAAAATAAGTAATTAATTTGAGCAAAGTTGAATTAAGGTGTAAACAACTCAAATAGAGAAATTGTTAGTACCTCAGTGAAGGTATCATTGAAAGAAACACGGTGACCATCCCTTTCTGTATCCACCAGCACCCCATCACAATCAAAAAGCAACGCAGACGGCAGAGAAGCACCTCCAGCTGAGCATCTAACACCATTACTTAAACCCTTCCTCTTCCCCGCAATATTTCTCCAATTCGATGTGGGATTTGCAAATGAAACACTAACAACGCCAAAAAGAGAAGACCCAGACGGCAATTTGCATCCTGCAGTGCCCCTGAAACAGGTTAATTGGGAGAGTTTTGTGAAAGAGAAATTGGGGGTTGAAGAAGAAGGGATGGGTGGAGGAGGGTGAATGAAGGTAGACGCCATTGAAGAGGCAGAGAGAGTGTGATTCCGATCGGGTTTTTACATGCAAGCAGTGATTTTTAATGAAGGGAGTGGCGTTTGCTGGGGACAGGGCTTATCTGCCACTACTGTAGGTGTGGCTCAACTCATGCTTGGTTGGAAAGTGCAATGACTCTCTTTGTCCTACTGGTTTTTTTTTTTTTTTTTGGATAAATTTTAGAAAATCTCTTTGCTTTTGTTTTAATAATAAAAAGCCTCTTTCATAGATAAAATTACTCATTAAACTCTCTTATTTTTTAAAATTTATCACTTTGCTCCCATTCTCTCTCCCATGACTTAATTCAAACGGGGTTTACATATATATGTATTTAAACTCTACAAAACCTTTTTCTTTTCCTATGTGGGATAGTACTCTATCTCTTTTTTCCAATATAAATGTAATTTTTTTCATAACACTTAAATTTAGTTTGTATCATTTTTTCAACATATTCTACTCATGCTTACCCCTAGTTCCTAACCCATGTAGTATAAACAGATCGGATTCAAATTAACTCCATCTCTTAAACCTTTACATAACACGAACACAAAGATGGCAATGTAGATATATTTGCTCAGACTTCATTGGTATAAAATTCTTTTATTCCGCTAGGGCAAGGAGGGGGAGGGAAATGATGCCTTGTTTAGCAACTTGATAAAACCCCTTATTGCAACATTCATAACAAGGGTAAGGGTAAAAAATTTTACAACTTGTTTATTGGCTTGGAGAATTTGGATATTATATAAATATATTTTATATATTTAAAAAATTATTTGAATATTTAATAAAATATTATAAATATCTTTAAACTATTTAATATTGAAATATATTTTAAAATTTTAGAAAATATTTGAAATATATGCAAAATATTTGAAATATTATTATAACATTTATATATTAAAAAAAATTTACTTATAAAATATAAATATTATGTATAAAAATTCAATAGATAAAAATATATAGTAATATTTAAATATTAAAAATACGTAAAAAATATTTTATATATTTAAAAAATTATTTAAATATTTATTAAAATATTATAAATATCTTTAAAATATTTAATATTGAAAAATATTTTAAAATTTTAGAAAATATTTTAAATATATACAAAATATTTTAAATACTATTATAATATTTATATATAAAAAAAATTTACTTATAAAATATAAATATTATGTATAAAAATTCAATAGATAAAAATATATAGTAATATTTAAATATTAAAAATACTTAAAAAATATTTAAATATTAGAAAAATCTTTTATATATTTACAAAAATATTTAAAATACTTAAAAATGTATTTTAAAGATATAAAAAATATATTAAATATTCAAAAAAGTGAATAAAAAGTGGGAGAGATCTACAGTAGCGGTGCTGATAATGAACGGAGATCGACAACAATAGCGATGTCGACGGGGAGAGGTCGTCGATATTGTAATAGGGATTATCTGATTTTCTAAAAATTTTGAAATTATTTTTTTAAATATTTAAAGTATCGTTAATTATATAAGGGTGATTTTGTCGAATATTTTAATAAATAGTTGTATTTTATTATAATTAAATTTAAAAAAATTTAAAAATAATACAAGAAATAAATTAGCACATGAAAGATAAAAGAAGGATGTTACACTTAAACCATAAATATTGAAAGATTCATGGATTAATATTTATTCCTTTAAAGTGTACAACTAAATAAGGTAAAAAAAAAATTTTATGAGGTAATGGTTACTCCATTAACAATTACCTCCCTTTTTTAACCTCAAACCAAACATGCCCTTAAAAGGGATGAAAGTAAAAAAGGGCAAATAAATTATCTTTATTTAGTAATTGAATAAATAATATGAATAAAATTATCTAAAATTTTTTAAAAACTTACCCTCTCCTTTTCTACCCTCAATTTAAAAATGGGTAAAATACAGAAAACTCCATTTACTTTTGCTCCTCACAAAAAAAAAAAAACAAACAATTTACCTCCTAACATTTCAAAAATCCCCTACCGTTATAATTCTGTTAAAAAATAATTATTTAAAAAAATTTTAAAATGTAAAAAATAAGAATACCCTTAATTAAAAATAATCAATTAAAAAAAATCCCATCCCCCCCGCCAACCCGCCAGAAGCCCCTTCCCCCACCCTCTCCCTCACCCTTTTCCTCTTCCTTCCTCATTTTAAAATTGGGCTTAAATCAGATAATAATAAATCAGATAATAATAAATCAGATAATAACAAATAAACATCAATCAAAGTTTTCCAACATCATAA
Source organism: Simmondsia chinensis (assembly GCA_018398585.1). Lineage (NCBI taxonomy): Eukaryota > Viridiplantae > Streptophyta > Magnoliopsida > Caryophyllales > Simmondsiaceae > Simmondsia > Simmondsia chinensis. Next base: position 11,155,124 of record JAGTTD010000023.1, on the reverse strand, counting down.
GGTACGAAATTCACAATTTTTTTTACACGAATTTGAGGTTAGGGTTTTATGGAAATTTCAGGTTATTATAGTGAAATTTTTATATTCTTTTTTAATATTTTATACAAATCTTATGGTTGGATAGTTATTTGTTGATGGATTGGTTAGTTGTAATTTTTATTAGGGTTTGTATCTTTTTTCTTACCCATATGGTTCTTTTTGGTACTTATATGTTTATGAGTTTTGGTTGTTTGAATTTTTTTTTTCACTTTCAAATACAATAAAGAGTGAAAGCCCACAAAACAAGTTTAAACATCCAAAAAGTTGAGTTGCCACATGATGGTGTTTGTAAAATAAATAATTTTTCAAGTTTGATTAAAAAAGTTCAAATATAAAATTAACTAAGGTTATATTTTTCATAGATTTTAGTTTAGTTTTTTGACAAATTCTCAAATGGGACCCATAAAGTACAAAGCACACGTATCTTTGTTGGTAACCCCTTTTTTGTGTTGATTCCCTCATATTTGTTATTTAATATACTAAACTATGAATAAATGTATTTTTTTAGATGTCGACAAAGAAACACGCCATTGTGCTACATTATGATGGTAAAACCCATCACTTTCCTGGAGTTAATGAAGACATGATGTCAATACCTGAGTTGTGGTCATTTGCAAGAGAGTTAGGGTATAGTAATCCAGAATCTTGTCAATATTACTACAAAGATCCTCAAAAGGATATGTCATGCGAATTGCTACCATTAGTTGCAGATAGTGAGATATTAGCCATGTTGAATTGTCATACAAATATAAACATTTACATCATCTCAACTAAAATTGACATAAATGGAATTACTGAAAGTAATTCAGGAAGTTTGATCGGTGATGAACTCGACAACGACAAGCAAGAGGATGAGAGGATATTTTTCAATCACGTAGAGGAAGATATATTTGAGGATAACGATTGGGAGAAAGACAAAAATGACCTAATTCGAGATGATGCGAACAAAGGAAAGAGGATAGCAGGTGTATCGATGGAAGGATGGGTTATGTGTGAAAGATGAAATGAGGTTCAAGATTCAGAAAGTGAAGCCTCCCAAGAGCTTAGAAGTTTGTGTGACAGTGATGATGATGAGGGAAATATTATTAAAGATCACGAGTGGAATGAAGCAAGGGATGGCTTGACTGTGAAACTAATCGTAGGCTTGGTGTTTCCAACCACCAATGATTTTAGAAGAGTGGTCAAATTTCAATCTGTGAAGAAATGCGGAGTCCCAAGTATTTAATTCGAATCAAATACTACGACAAACGAGAAGCAAATACGGATAAAAGAGATACAAAAACAAAACACACAATGATTTACGTGGAAACCCCTCTACAATCACAAGGGGAGAAAACCACGGGCGGAGATGGAGACTTTTATTGATTTGAGAATAGAATAATTACAATCACTTCTCTCTCTCTTTAGATGACGGCAGCACTCTCTCTTTTTAATTGGATTCTCAACACGTAAACTTAGGGCTGTTTATATAGGCCCCGTGAAAAACAGACTCCCAATCGATCGAGGGGTCCTGATTGATCTGTAGTTCACCGATTGATCGATGCACTCTTTGCACGCGGGATCATTTACGTAAGATTCCCGATCGATCGGACTCTTCTGCCAATCGATCGGCGGACTTCCTGCTTGCCTCCACTTAGAACTTAAGAATTTGAGGCATAAACCTAACAAATCTCCACCCTGACTCAAATTGGATCACTGAAATAAAATATCTCCACCTTCTCCTATAACACCCCCACACCGGGTTTAACAAACTGAAACTATGAGCCCAACCAAATTCAAGCAATGCTCGAATTTCCTGCCGAGAAGAACTTTAGTGAACATATCTGCTGGATTATCTTCAGTACCAATCTTCTTCAACTCCACCTTCCGCTCATCAATCAGATCTCTAGTAAAATGATGCTTGACATCAATGTGCTTCGTTCTGTCATGATGCGTCATCTGATCTTTAGCTTGGTGAATCGCTGACTAGCTATCACAGTAAACTCCAACAGTACCCTGATCATCACTAATCTCACTAATCAAACCTCACAACCAAACAGCTTCCTTAAACGCTTCTGTAACTACCATATACTTGGCCTCAATAGTCGACTGTGTAGTAATTGATTGTAGACAGGCTCTCCAACTAATAGCACTGTCTCCCAAACAAAACACAAAATCGGACGTAGATTTCCTCTTATCGAGGTCTCCACCATAGTCTGAGTCAACATACCCCGCTAAGCAGCATTTACTCTCTCCAAATTCCAAACAAACATCAGAAGTGCCATGTAAGTACCTGAGAATCCATTTGACAGCGTGCCAATGCTCCTTTCCTGGATTTTCCATGTATCTACTCACTTTGCTCATAGCATAAGCAATATCTGGACGAGTACATACAATAGCATATATAATACTACCAACAACACTAGAATGAGGGACCTATGACATGTACCTAACATCCTCCTCAGTCTAAGGTGAATCTAATGCTGAAAGTCTAAAGTGAGCTGCTAAGGGAGTGCTAACAGGTTTTGCATCCTTCATGTGAAATCGATCCAGAACCTTCTCAATGTACTTCTCCTGAGATAAGTACAACTTTCCTACTTTTGGGTCCCTACTGATGTCCATGCCAAGAATCTTCTTAGCTGCTTCTAAGTCCTTCATCTCGAACTCGCTTTTCAACAGTGCTTTCAAATCATCAACATCTATCATGTCCTTAGCTGCAATTAACATATCATCAACGTATAACAGAAGATAAACAAAAGAGCCTGAATCTGTCTTTCTGAAGTCACACAACTGTTATACTTGCTTCTGAAGAACCCGTGACTGATCATAAGCTGATTAAACCTTTTATACTACTGTCTTGGCGATTGCCTCAAACCATACAAAGATCTTTTCAATAAACAAACATGATCTTCCTTACCCTCAACAACGAAGCCTTCAGGCTGATGCATGTAAATGCTCTCCTCTAGCTTACCATGCAAAAATGCAGTTTTCACATCTAACTGCTCAAGCGCTAAATCATGCATAGCTACTAAAGCAAGTATCGCTCGTATGGAACAATGTCTAACAACAGAATATCATGAAAATCAACACCGTGTACCTAACTGTAGCCTTTAGCTACTAACCAAGCCTTGTACCTTGTATCTTCTACTCCAGGAATGCCTTCTTTTCGTTTGAAGACCCATTTGCACCCAATGACTCTTTTTCCTGTTTGAGGCCTGACTAGCTGCCAAGTCTAGTTCTTCTTAAAGGACTTCATCTCTTCATGCATGGCCATAAGCTACTTATCTGAGTCAGATCTCGATACAATCTCTGAATATGAAGATGGTTCACTGTCTTCCACTGTTTCAGCTGTAGTAAGGGCATAGGCTATCATCTCCTCATACCCATATCTCTGTGGCGGCCTAATCTGCCTTTTTCTGCCTACCACCTGCAATTGTATGCTGCTCGACCTGCTGACCTGTTTCTGTTTCATCATCCTCAGAAACCTGTACTGGAGGTACCTGCATACTCTCAAACTAAATTACCTGCTGCTGATCTGAATTTTCTAACTGTATCTCACTTTCATTAGGCTTCTGCGCCTGAACTGATTCACGAACTAAGGAGGGCGCGTGTGGGGGATGTAGTAGAATAGACTCATCAAAAGTAACATCTCTACTAGTCAGAAATTTATGAGATTTTGGATCCCATAAACGATATCTCTTCACACCTGACGTATAACCAAGAAAGATACACTTCTTGGCCCTAGGCTCTAACTTTCCATCATTAACATGAGCATAAGCAGGACAACCAAATATTTTCAAATGAGAATAATCAGCAGGAGAACCAGACCATACCTCTTCTGGATTCTTCAACTGAAGCGATGAATGAGGAGATCGATTCACTAAATAACAAGCCATGTTAACTGCCTCTGCCCATCATTCTCTCCCTAATCCTGCATTTGAAAGCATACACCGAGCCTTCTCCAGTAATGTCATATTCAATCTTTCTGCCACTCCATTTTGTTTAGGTCGACCTGTACAAGTCCTGTGTCTGACAATGCCTTGGTTCTCACAGAATTTGAGGAAATCACCCTTAATAAATTCAAGACCATTATCAGTCCTCAACCTCTTTATTTGCTTCCCTGTCTGTTTTTCAAGTAGTGTCTTCCACTTCTTGAAGACTTCATAAACTTCATTTTCTTGCTTAAGAAAATAGACCCAAACTTTTCTTGAAAAATCATCGATGAACGTTAGTAAGTACCTGGAATCTCATTTGGAAGCGACTCCGGACGGTCCCCACAAATCTGAAGGTATATAGTCCAACGTTCCTTTAGTCTGATGCACTGCCTGCTTGAAGATGACTCTCTTCTGCTTCCCATATACACAGTGCTCACAGAAATCCATCAGTCCAGTTGACTGACCACATAACAGACCCCTCTTACTCAACTCTGACAACCCTTTATCACTCATATGGCCCAATCTCACGTGCCACATCTTAGTGATCTATATCTCTCATAGATAGTGTGGAAACAGCTACTGTCCCTGTCACGGTGGAGCCTACAAGCTCATACAACGTTCCTACCCTTCTACCCTTCATCACAATCAATGCATCTTTACTGACCCTTATAGCTCCACTTTCAGCTCTGTACTTGTACCCATTAGACTCAAGGGTATCTAGAGAGATAAGGTTCTTTTTCAAGTCTGGAATGTGTCTCACGTCGCTAAGTGTCCTGATAGTACCATCCAATATCTTCACATGAATTGTTCCAATACCCATCGCCTTACACGCGGCATCGTTGCCCATTAAGACTACTCCACCCTGAATTGACTTATAAGTGGCGAACCAGTCTCTATTTGGACAAACGTGGTAAGAACAACCCGAATTAATGATCCACTTATCTCTGGACCTGATCTGTGACTCGGTTGCTAGTAGGACATCAGCATCTCCCTCATCTTCAACTATACTAGCCTCAGCGGACTTATCACCACTATTATGGTCATTCCTGTTATCTTCTTTCTGCTTATTCTTAAGCTTATAATAGTTTTTTTTATGTGTTCCTTCTTGTGACAGAAGTTACATGACAAGTTCTTATGTCTAGATTTAGACCTAGACTTCTTACCACCATAAGATCCTCTAGTCTCAGTCCTACCTCTCACAAACAACCCATTACCAGGATTATTCACAGAGTTAGACAATTCTCTATCAACTCTCTTTCTACTTACTAGGTTTCTTTTAACCTCGTTAACAGTGATAGTTGGCTTGCCACCATATATCATGCTTTCTATAAAGCCTTTATAAGAATTTGAGAGTGAACACAATAACAATATGGCCTGATCCTTGTCCTTAGGGGTATCATCCAATTCCTTCAATTCTTGAATTATAGAATTAAATTCGTTAAGATGATTCTTAAGAGATGTACCTTCTGACATTCAAAATGTGAATAACCGGCGGTTGGCTGCTAGTTTATTGGAGGCCGATTTGAGATAGAACATCTCTTGTAGCTTCTCCCACAACTCCTTAGCTATTTTCACCTCAAAGACTTCTGTCAAATCATCGTCTGTAAGACACATCTGAATAGCTGCAAGTGCCTTCTCATCTAACTCCTCCCATTGTGCTTCGGATAAACTCTCCGGCTTCTTCTCTTTTCCATCGAGTGCTTTCTTCAAGCCATTCTATGTCAGGTACCTTTAACGCTGACTTGCCACAGACTGAAACTCCCTTGACCACCAAACTTCTCTACTTCAGATCTAATCGCTGATGTCATAGTTCCAAAATGAACAACAACGGCTTTGATACCAATTTGTGAGGAAATGTGAAATCCCAAGTACTTAATTTGAATCAAATACTACGACAAACGAGAAGCAAATACGGATAAAAGAGATATGAAAATAAAACACACAATGATTTACGTGGAAACCCCTTTACAATCGAGAGGCGAGAAAACCACGAGCAGAGATGGAGACTTTTATTGATTTGAGAATAGAAGAATTACAATCACTTCTCTCTCTCTTTATATGAAGGCGGCGCTCTCTCTTTTCAATTGGATTCTCAACACATAAATCTAGGGCTGTTTATATAGGCCCCGTGAAAAACAAACTCCCAAAATTCACCGATCGATCGGTGCACTCTCTGCACGCGGGATTGTTTACGTAAGATTCCCGATCGATCGGACTCTTCTGCCAATTGATCAGCGGACTTCCTGCTTGCCTCCACTTAGAACTTAAGAATTTGAGGCATAAACCTAACACAATCTATCATGGCAAGAAAAGAGTTGCATTTTATTAAGAATGATGGTAATAGAGTAACTATAGAGTGCAAGAAGAAGTGTGGATGGAGAATCCATGGGAGTTGAAACTTCAAAGTGAATGGGTTTCAGATTAACACACTAAGAGAGCCTCATACTTGCATCAGGGTCCATAAGAACAAAGAAGCCACCTCAACTCTTTTGGCATGGAAGTATTTGGATGATGTTAGGGATGACCCAGACTGGAAGTTATGTGCTATGAAGAAGAGGATTTCAAGAGAGTTGCTTGACATTTCTAAGTCTGTGACATACAGAGCAAGACAAAAAGCTAGAACATATATAAAGGGATGCCACAAGCAACAATTTTGGAGATTATGGGACTATTGCAATGTCATTAGAGATAGCAATCCTGGAAGTGTTGCTATTATGAAAGTTTTAAGGCCATCCTTGAATGAGCTTCCAACATTTCAAAGAATCTTTATCTCTTTTGATGCGTTGATTAAGGGATTTAAGGCTGGATGCAGACCCTTAATTGGCCTAGATAGTTGCTTTCTAAAAAGTAGTTTTGGAGGTCAACTTTTAAGTGCAATGGTAGAGATGGAAACAATGGTCTATTTCTAATAACAATTGCACTTGTTGAAGCTGAGGTTAGGGAGAATTGGACTTGGTTTCTAGTGAGGTTCCTTGAGGCGCTTGGACCAGTTGATGAATATAATTGGGTTTTTATTTCTAATAGACAAAAAGTAACATAGTATATGTTTAGTTATATATTTATCTATTTATTCATTACTCCTTCATTTAGTGATTTACTCCTTTTTTTTTGTGTAAGGGCTTGGTCAATAGCTTTGAGGATGTGATACCAAATATAGAACATAGGTTCTGTGCTAGACATTTATACAGTAATTTCAAAAATAGTGGGTACAGATTGCTTGAGTTGAAGGATAAGATGTGGGCAGCCACAACTTCTTATATTGTTCAAGATTTTGAAGTGCACAAGGAAAACATAAAGACGCTTAAATTGGCTAAGTAAGTTACCTCCCTTTTTGTGGACATGATCTTTATTTAATACGAGAACCAAATGTGATTTGCTGTGTAACAATCCTTCTGAAGCATGGAATAAATATATTAAGGATGCAAGAGATAAACCAATATTAACTATGTTGGAGATGATTAGAAGACGCATCATGCAAAGAATTCAAGCTAAAAGATTGAAAATGGAGAAGGAAGTGGGTAAATTGTGTCCTAGGATAGAAGCTAAACTATGTAAATGTATTGAGTTAGCTTCAAATTGTTTGGTTGAATATGTTAGTGGAAGGATGTATGAGGTGATTGAGTTTCACGTTGGTCATGTAGTTAACCTGGATAAGAAAACATGTACTTGTAGGAAATGGCAAGTTACTAGAATTCCTTGTCAACATGAAATAACTTCCATCAATTACACTGGTGAAGATCCTCTAGACTTAGTGGACCTATACTTTCATAGAGAGACTTACATTAAGTGTTATAGCTTCATGATCCACCCCATTCCAGACTCCAAGATGTGGCCCAAGACTAATTTACCCCTGGTTTTGCCACCTCCCTAAAAAAAGCAACCTGGAAGGCCTAAGAAAGCAAGGAAGAGGGCTCCCGATGAGGCCAAAAATCCTAACAGAAAGAGAAGAATTCACTCTAGTGTTACTTGTTTCAAATGCAAACAACGAGGATATAATAGTATGAGTTGTAGAAAAGAAGGAGGTAGAGCACCTGAAAGAGGTGCAAGACATCCCAGAGGTGGTAGAGGGAGAGTTGGAAGGCCACCATTACAGAGGCCTGCAATACACCCTGAATATGATTTGAGCTTAGGGATTTCTATTGATATGTCACAGTTTGCTGCTATAGGATACTGTGATGATTTTTCTTCACATAATGGTGTTATTGGTGATACAAGTGAAATGGGTGCAAGTAGAGTTAGAGGTGAGAGAGGTAGAGGACGGGAAAGAGGTAGAGGAAGGGGAAGAGGTAGAAATTCTAGAGCTCCTATGGGAATTGGGAATTGGGAATTAGGAATTACGATGGAATGGGCATGATTAACAACATTGGCAGTGCGGTTCCAAGGGCAAGAGTGAAGTGGAAAGCAAGAATCCAAGGTAGTACAACATTAGCAAAAGAAGCCAATGGACGAGTTACTACTTCGTGTCCATTAGCGAGGACTGGAAATGGCCCATTTACTACACATGTAAGTGTGTTTTAACTTATTGATTGTCCATTTATTTGATATGTTAACTAGAATCTAACTATATTTGTATTTCCTTAAATGCAGGTTCAAGCTCCATTATCTCAACATTTAACAAACAATACAAGCTCAAAGTCTACTTTAACTAGACATGAGTAGATTAGACTCATTTCAGTTGGGCCTCATGCATTTTAGACCACTTTTTGGGTTTTTGTATGATCATATTAATGGGGAAATGTATTTATTTTGGTACTTAAATTGTGTCCATACATCACATGGCAATATTATGAAATGAACTACCCCCATTGATTGTCTAGAGGACATGTTATGACAAAGCATATTTTTGTTTTTTGTGCTTTTTGTGCTTTTTGTACTTATATACTGGTTGTTGATATCATTTAAGGTGATAAAATTGTCTCTCCTTATCTCTATGTTGATTTACTTTTGAATTTATTCTTGTAGAACTAAAATATTTGATACAAATGGAGGATAAATGATCAAAATTTAGATTTATTTTTTGAACACAAGAAATTTAGATTTAGGACATTAGAAGATAATTCGAATAATTGTAACTTCTATTTTATATGATCTATAGTTGTAACTGTAATTGATTTAAGATAGAATTTTACTATTATTAGGTTAACATATTATTATAGATTTAGAAATTTTTAAGCTATGTCTACACCAGGATTAATAAAGTCTACTATAACACAAAAATATTGCTCAAAATAGGTAATTGTAACTCAAATACAACTTCGATTTAGTACAAATGTAACATGAATTACTTACTTTTTAATCAAATTAAACGAGACACATATTTAAGATGTTTCTTCATATTTAGAATGAATATAGGTTTAGAATTAGATTTATTTTTCTTTATGTTTATTCTCAAGCGATTATTTACATTTAGACTTTTAAATTGTATAAAAAGTTAGAACTAAGAACAAAAATAGTGTCATAAAAATATTGTATTTAGTCACTTATGCAAGAAATAAATATAGTTAACATATAATTTATATTACCATTATCACAATTAATTAAATAATATTTTAAATTCTAATAAAGTATAATTTGTTAGAGGTAAGGTATGAATTAATAATACATACAAATTTCCTTTTAAAAAATTGATTTTTAAGTAGATTACCGAAAATTTTCTGACTTTTTTCTTTAATAATAGATTTTACCCCTAAAGTTTACAAAGAAAACAAAAAACTCCCTTTTAAAAATAAAATAGAATATTTTACCCCCCTCACTTTTGAGGGACAAAATAATTATTAAAAAGTTGACTTAACGGTCAAATTAACTGATTGAAGTAAAGTGATGCATTTCGAAAAATTGAGGGGGTAAAGTGATAATTTTGAAAAAATGAGAGGGTAAAATGTTTGATTTTCTTTTTGTGAGGGGGCTTTTTGGTTTTTAAAGTAAAAGTGAGAGAAATTTTTTGTATTTTATCCTTTAAAAATTAAGAAAATAGGAATAAAGAAAAGTAATAGGGATAAATTTTTACCCTCTATTACCGCGTTCTAAATTTACCAAACGGACCTCCCATTACTCTGTTGCAAAACAGGGGTGAGTGGAGGGAGTAGCAGAGGGCTGGAGTCTGGAGCCCAGAAGCGCAAACGGAGAAAAAGATGAAGCGATTCTTCAAGCCAGTAGAGAAAGATGGCTCTCTCAAAAAGCCCAAACCCGACATGGACGAGGGCAGTGAAGTTCATCATGATGATCAGAAGGATCCATTGAAGTTCCTGACATGGAATGCCAACAGTTTCCTCCTCCGTGTCAAAAACAACTGGCCTGAATTTTCTAAGTTTGTTTCCACTCTTGATCCTGATATTATTGCTGTACAGGTAAACAAAAATGTAAAAATACCCTATTTGTTTTTCCTCTTTTGGTTCAAAATTTGGGGGAATCTCGTTGTGGGTATGTGAAGAAATTGGTGACTGGTGCGTTGTGGTTTATGGGTACTTAATTGTTTCTTGTTGTGGGTATGTGAAGAAATTGATGGATGTAGCATTGTGAAATATAGGTATTTCATTGTTTCTTGTTGTGGGTATGCGATGGAATTGACAAAGGAGGCATTATGATTTATGGGTACTTCATTTTTCTCGTTGTGGGTATGTGATGAAATAGATAAATGTAGCATTGTGATTCATGGGTACCTCATTGTTGCTTGTCGTGGGTGTCTGAGGAAATTCATAAATAGAGAGCATTACGATTTATGGGTGCCTCATGTTTGGGATTTTACGGATAATTTTGTGTACATTAGCCAAAAAAGCGGTAATAGGACATATTTGATATTGTTTTCTATTTGCAACTTTTAGTTTTGTAGAAACTAAAACCTAGGTTTTGAATATAGGTTTTTTGTGGTCTTGATCTTTTGCTTTCAATTTTTTGTTAAACTGAAAATAGAATACCAAAATCCAAAAAAAGTCAGTTTTTGAAATTTAGTTTTTAGTTTCCAAAAAAAAGTACAACAGAAACAATAGCAAACATGCCCTTCGTGTATGAGTAGCTAAATTTGTGATTCTTCTGGTTTGATCAATATTTCTGATGATAATGTCGTCCAAATTGTTAGGATTAGCGGAGAAATGCACTGCCATTGCTCGTATCTTTCAGAATTAAGGCTGGCTTCTGTAAATTATTTTTCTTAAGCATTCTCTGACCTTTACCTTCGGCATGACACCAAAGTTACACTTTGTATTAGTTCATGGTTGTCGTATTTATTCTTGCAAACTGACCAATGCTTATTTTGGGGGCTAGATTACATTACAAACGGAGAAAATTGAGCAGAGGAGCTGTATATATCTCTATAAATTAGCTGGTTAGAAATCATATTATTTTCAGTGATGAAGCATCACTTTCCAGATTTTAAGCGAGTAATCTGAGTAAAGAGCAAGAGAATTAAGAAGCGGAAGATGATAAAAAGGGAAAAAAGAAATAAAAAATAATGTGTGTACAATGTAGGGTCTATTCAGTTTTGTTTTCTATTCTCTGTTCTTGATTAATGAAAAACCAAATACTGTTTGCAGTTTTTAGTTTATAACAAACGGTTTTCAATTTTTAATAAATAGTTTTCAGTTTTCAACAAGAGAGAGAAAGAGAGCGGGAGACAGTGGGAAACAGAGAAAGATATAGAGTGCATTGCGAACAATGACGACAGAGAGAGAGCCTGGGACGAGAGAGATGGCAACGAGAGAGAGGAAGCAACGAGAGAGAGCTGGTGACAAGAGTGAGAGAGGGACCTAGAGAGAGAGGTTAGGGCAAAATTTGATTTTGATTTTTAGAAAATACCTTTTTTTAGTTTCTGCAATAGTGTTTATGTTTTCCAAAAGCCACTAGAATGACAAACGATAAACTGTAACAATTGAACAATTAGCTAGGTAGGATGTATCCTTCTCAGTGCTAAAGGCACAGAGCTTAGTGATTGGGATTCCCGGCAGCCAATGAAGGCACCGGGGTTCGAATCCCCACTAGAGCGTCCCCTGCCCCTAACTTGGCCATGAGTAAAAAAAAAAAAAAAAAAAAAACCTATCTTTCTCGGTGAAATTTTCAAAAATTGGTCAAACTGCCTTAATATTTAATGGAAAGTGGCTATACTATACTGGGTTGCGGGATCCTCTAGTGCTAAGGTGCCATTATCCTGCGCTTTCTCACGCACCCTTTATCTATTGGAGGATCAATCATGTGCTAACTGTTTGTTCTATGGTTATGACTAATGACTGATAATGGGCTGATATCCTTTTTGATCGTAAGGGAAAGAGATTAGAGATAATCTAACAGCACGTTTGTGGTAGGAAGTAAGGATGCCCGCCGCTGGCTCCAAGGGTGCACCTAAAATTCAGGGAGAATTGAAAGATGACACAAGTGCTTCACGTGAAGAAAAGCAGGTAAAAATTGCACCTCATCCCCACAGCAGTAAAGACCATTTCTGTATAAGTAACCATTGTGTAATTAAGGCTTGAACTTTGGTTTTCTTGGTAAGAGATTTTTTGAAGGTCTCATTTACTAAATAGTTGCGCTGATATTCTTAGGCTCCATTTGGTTGGATATAGGCCCTTCATTTGCTCCATTTTTGTTGCTTGCTTAGATGAATGAGCAAAGAACTTAATGTTTAGGGAAAGCCTTTGTCCTCCATATGGGAGGAAATGGATCTTATTTTCCTTTGCACCACCGAGTCTGACCTCAATTGTGCTAAATCAATGTCCATACAAAGCAATGCAATGGAGTTATTTCTGAAACTAGATGGGGTAAAAAGACATTTTAGAGAAAAAGTTTGTAGTTAAAAATATCTTGAGAAGAAATATTTTCCATCCAACGAAATGGAGCCTTAATCATCCATTTCATTTTATGTTGCATTGTATGTGGACAAAGTTAATATGGTATTGAACCGGATTACACATTTGTTTTCTTGACTATAACTGGAGAAGAGGTGCTGTGCACTTGTTCCTATGAAATATTCTGCTGAGAATTTCTCTTTGAAACTACTAAAGGTTTTGGGGTAAGACCGTGAATCATTTGAATAGCAAGTAATGCTAGAAGTTTTCTTAGATGGAACCCACCTTTGATGTTAAGGATTCAAAGACATTGTTTTGCATTTGGCCTCTCTCGCCCATCATGAGGGTGTCTCAGTTGGCGGCTCTACCCATGGGGTCATCGCCCAGGGGTCAGGAGTTTAATTCTCGCTAAGGATATACTCATGACTTACCTGCTCATGGGGATTGTGGGCCTACTCATGGGCTGGAGTTGGTTGGGACAACCCAGTCCCTCGTTACCAAAAAATTTTTGGCCTCTCTCATAATCTCATTCCATAGGATAGGCAATTGATTAACTTTTGCCAAAAATTAAGTGGTAACACAGTTGGACCTGGTATCTTAAGAAGTGTTTGGTGCGGTGTCCGAATCTTGCAATTGGATGCTGACAATTGATTGGGGCAACATATTAGGTTCATGGGTCCCAACTTATCCTATTACATATAGAGAACTTCCAATTGGGTTGTGTGTGACCTCGAAGATTAATCAAAGTGTGTATAAGTTGACCTAGACATTACAGAAAAATTGGGTTGCAATTAGCAGTGTTTCACATTGTCTAGAATATTTTTTGAAAAGTTCGCCTTAGGTGTTGGGTTGAACATGGACCAGCTTGAGACTCCTATAGCTAAGTTTCCGAAAGAAAAAAAATATGCCCCTGTGCTATGTGGCGGGCTCTAACATTGATGAACCGTGAGAATGGTTTTGGTTTGTCAAGGGTTATTACAAATACAATGGTTCCCCTGTATGTCACGTGAATTTTTGCACAAGAAGTTTGACTGAAGGAGAAATTGTAGTCTTGGGTGAAATTCTCATTATCGGAACTGACTGCCATGGTTAGAGTAAAAGCTTGACGGAGCCCACTAGATTCTCCAAGATCATGGATTTAACCGAGCAAGCCTTATAAGCAGGAGCCAGTAATCACTTGTAGGTTTGTCTGCAGATTTTGATGACTTTGTTTAAGTGTCTTTTAAGAGCTTGCGTATTGGCAAATCGTTCCACTGTTGATTCTCAAGTAATATTTGCAACACAAGCATGAAATCAAGTTGTGGTCCACATTTGTGATCGTGGTGAAAGTTGGCTGTTCATGACATCCCACTATATGTGCATTGTGGATGCCATTACACGAGTACTGTCGAACAACAGCCAATTGTGTAATGGCTAGCTCAAAACTTGTTACCTAACAACTGTTACATTGTCTAATGTCCTTTTATTTCTGTGCATAACACTCATTGTCACTGAACTTATTTAAAATGAAGCCCTATAGACTATTTCGCGTTTCCATCTCCCAGAATGCAACAAATTGGTTGCATTCTTTAAATTTTGTTAGATCAATATACAAGTAATGCATATGAAAATGATGTGTTTAAATCTTCAAGAAGCATTTTTAAATGATGTTTTTTTGTTTTTGTTCTGGCAAACTACCCAGGTACTGATGCGTGCACTCTCAAGTCCTCCATTCGGCAATTATCGGGTTTGGTGGTCTCTCTCAGATTCTAAGTATGCTGGAACTGCATTGCTTGTGAAGAAATGTTTCGAGCCAAAGAAAATCTCCTTCTCTCTTGATCCTGCAGGTATTGTCATTCAAGATGCATCCCTATTTTTGTATTCAATTATGTCTCGGAAATCCCTTATCTTTCTATGTGCTACAATTTGGAATTTGCTGACTTTGTATTATTATATTAGGCTTCATTTGGTTGGAAGGAAGCCTGTTCTGCTTCGTTCTTGTTGTTTGCTTACGTGATTGAGTAATGAAACTATTTTGAAGGGAAACACCTTTGCGCATATTATGGTCGACAAATGTATCATGTTGTGTTGTGTTCGTGTTCATATTATGGGGGAGGTTTTAGAAAAAGTGGCCAATCAAAACCCAACTTGTTTCTTACATGAGTTAAGAACTCTCAACCCTTACTTTGGGTTACATGTTTAATTCATATGGGTGACTTTTTTGTTTCCTACATGCTAGGTTGACTAACAAATAAACCAATAATATACCTTATGGTTTATTTTTTTTGAACACTTACTTTATGGTTAATACTAGCAATAAATGCTAATATAATCATAATTGTTAAAATAAAATTTCAAATTAGCATGATAAAGAAATAGTTCAAATTATCTTATATCAACATAAGCTACAAGAAAATATATATAATAGCAGCAGTATATAAATAGGTTAAATGTATTAAAAACGAGTTGACCCAACCCAAATGCAAATTCAATCCAATCACCTAAATGGGTTGAATGTGTCAACTCAAATTCAACCTAGCTCCAAAAATCCTGACCCAAACCAGCTATCTTCATGTCATTTTTGTTATTGTATGGTGTCACACTTTTCCAGCCCGACCTCATATGGGAGAAATTGGCTTCCTCTTCAGAATAAAGGTGAGTCATTTTTCTTTGCAACAGCACTATTGACTCGCCCTGAGCCTTATACTCGTTCATCCAAGTCTAACCTTGGTTATGCTAAATCCCAAGTTCATGCAAAGTTATGCAATGAAATTAATTTTCGAAAGCAGACAAATGAAAATTTTGAAGAGAAATATTTTGAGTTTAAACAATATCTTGAGAAGAAATATTTGAAGGAAAACATCTTCCCTCTAACCAAATAGAGCCTTGTAATTTGGAACTGGCAAATGGATTGAGAGATGGTGCACCATTGTTCTCTTCCCCTTTTACAACCAAATATTCTCCTTTCAAACTTGGATTTAGCATGTATTAAAATTTTGAAGTGAGAAATATCTGATTTGTACCAACAACAACAACAACAACAATAGTCTCAGTGCCTCAAGGGCTCCCGCATATGCAGGGTCTGGGAGGGTAGGATGTACGCAGCCTTACCCCCTCAGGATGAGACCTTGATGAGAGACTGTTTCCGAGGACCCCGTTCCTAATTTGTACCGACTTTTGCAAAATTTATTGAAATTCATATTGGCTGTCTTTGCTCAAGTAATGATTCTACAAAAACTATTTCTTCAAGGGATGTTTTGTCTCATACCTTAAAGAAATTAATGATGAATTTTTTATGTGTTGAAGCCAAGAAGCATGAGCCAGACGGGCGTGTAATATTGGCCGAATTTGAATCATTCCGCTTTTTGAATACGTATGTGCCCAACAATGGTTGGAAAGAGGAGGAATCCTCATTTGTAAGGAGAAGAAAATGGGATAAGAAGATACTGGAATTTGTTGTGCAGCACTCTGATAAGCCGCTTATTTGGTGTGGCGACTTGAACGTGAGGTAATTGCTTTATACACTTTTGTAGGCCCATCAGTCTTAGTTGGAGATTCAAAAATCACTGTGCATATACACCTTGCGTCGCTCAGACATGCATTGGGGGGATGGGATCTCACAGAAGTTTTTTTGGTCGAGTAGGAAAGTTGCAGAAGTACTCATAACATAACATCCAATAGCGCAACAATCAGTAGTAAAATTCCTTGTGTAACAGTGGTTAATGTATTTAACTGTCTTTGATTCCATTTTGTGCATAAGCACACATGTGTGATTGTTTTTGGGGTTTTTTTTTTTCCTTTTTTTTTGGGGGGGGGGGGGGGGGGGGGTGGTTACTTGTTGGAGGCAAGAACTTTCCCTTGGACTTTGGTCATGCAGATTTTGTATGAACAATAATAGTCTTTGTCCTTATTGTGATGGTGAAATATATATATATGTATGGAGATTGCTTGGAGTAAAGAGATTAATACTAAGGGTCCACTGACCTTTAAGAGAAGTGTGGAAAGGGTGAGACTATGAGAGTAAAACTGCAGATGTCCTAGCATGTTAGTTTCTTTTCAGTAATATGTTTTGATGCTGGATGTTGCATAACAAATAGTCTTATTCCGTTGAGATGAAGTGGGGAACTTACGAAGTTGGTCACCACGTTTGAATTTAGAAATAAATTAAAGAGGGGGTGGTGTGAGCCTTATCTTTCAGTAAACCATTGGGATAGAATCTGATGATTTTGTTAATTATAGAATGCTTCCTTTTGTTTGGGATGAAATCCTCTTGCAACCAATTTCTAAGTTACCTGCTTACATGACGGAGTAACAAAAATGATTCGTAGAGAAAACCTCTTCCGTCATACGGGAGAACTAACTTCCTCTAATGAAGAGAAGACATTTGCCTATGCACCACTCCTCCAATGGAAAGGGGAACTCAAATCTCATGGGCTTAACCTCAAATGTGTTGGACCCCAATCCCATGAGATACGGAATGAGATTGACTTCCTAAACCAAACATAAGAAAATTTGAAAAGAAAAGATATTTTATAGTTAAAATATTTGAAGGAGAAATATTTTCCGGAAGAAATATGTATGCTCTCCAACCAAATGGCGTCTTGTTGTGGCTATTCTTTATTCTGATTGTTAATTGCACGTATTAAGGAATTGTTGGACATAAATTCTTCTACTTGACTTTCATTATAAAAAGAATGCCTGAAAGTGGTGGTTTTATTTTATAGAAGAGAATAATTTATTGTTACTTATTTTGGTCTCTGAATTTTCTGCAGCCATGAAGAAATTGATGTAAGCCATCCAGAATTCTTCAGTGCAGCAAAGCTTAATGGTTATGTTCCTCCAAATAAAGAGGTGCTTGCAACGTTCACAACCTTGTCTCACCATCTGTTTCATTTCTTATGCCTTCCTTTTCTTAAAAACAACATATTTTGGAAAAAGCCTTAATAAAATTGGCTTTTGTCACTTATGTAGACGCCATTCGCCTTGGAAAATTAGTAAAAAAATTGGTAAAAATCCTAATGCAGTGTTTATATAAGTGAGTTGGTTTTTCAACGTCCAAGTCAGTGTTCCAACAACTAATTTTCATATCAATGCTTTTCCTGATCCTTCTCCAAAACATGTTAACCTTCTCTTGTATTTATGAAACAAAAACCGTGTCTTGTTCTTTTTTACAAGCTTAGTCACTTTTCAAGTTATTTTGACATTTGTTGAATGTGCTCTGCTATGATAGTCTGCTATTGTAATTTAACTTTTATAATTAACCGGTGTTTTTTTCACAATATTTTAAGCTATCACAAATCTAAAACGAGTGCACCTCGCAAATTTACTAGCTTACGTTTGGTTTTTCCGATGATGCAGGATTGTGGACAACCGGGGTTTACCATCTCAGAACGACGACGTTTTGGTACTATATTGAGAGAGTAAGTATTGCTTTAGTTTGCTTTAGGCGTTCTCCAGATAAAGGCATTCGTAGTGTTGGCATCCCCTCTGTGGACATAGCGTAGTGGTGGAGAACACAAGGGGGCCAATGATGCCACTTGGGTTCGATCTTCACTAAGGACAAGTTCTTCTTTGAAGGAGATTTTCCAATCGCTTAGCAGCTAGCCAAATCCTTAAGTAATGACCTTTCTTTGATTTCATGGTTTGTTGAGTCGATTAGACAGTGGGATAAATTTGGTAAGCTGCGAAGAGAAGTAGGAGAACCTAAGAGGGTACCAACATGCAAGCATCGGATCCCATTGGAACTCCGAAGTTAAGCGTGCTTGGACGAGAGTAATACCAAGATGGGTGACCTCCTGGGAAGTCCTCATGTTGCACCCCTCATGTTACCCTCAAGGGGAAAGGTTGTGTACATCCACCCTCCCTTCCCCCGCGGGGGCTTTGCTTAGGCGGGAGCCCTTGGGGCATTGGAAATGTTGCTTGCTTTACGAAGAGAAGTAGGAGGAATTCCCGTTTCTATGCGTTTTTATACCATGCAAAGCCTGGCATCATCTAGATAAGGCTTGTTTGGTATCATATTCTATATTTAGTTTTTGGTTTTTGGCAAACTAAAAATAAGGTTGAAAAAACGATTTTATTCCAAGCTTTAAAGGCTTGGGAAAAAGTTAAATACTAGAGACTTTTTTTTTTTGGGGGGGGGGGGGGGGGGGGGGGGAACCTCATTTGTAAAACCTAAATTTTAGTTTTTAGAAAGCAAAACTGAAAAGAGAATGATACCAAATGGGTCCTAAGAGTTTGGCTTAACATCCTAGCAGTACTAAACTATTCTATTTTGAGTAGCACTGTAGTCAGGACTCGAATTTGGAAAAAGAGAAAATGAACTTTGATATGGATGAGGAAGATTAGAACTGGAACTTTCTGGGGTTGGTGGCAGATTTAGAAATCTATCATATGTATACATATATATTTCATGTTCTTCATAAATAAATTAATTAGCTAATTAGAAAATTTAAACAATATTGACGAAAACAAAAAAAAGGAGAGAGGTAGAGAGCCCTAGTTTGTAGAGAAAAAAGTCCGCATAATTGTGATTTGAAATTGAAAACACCTTAACCAACAAGCGACACTTTATGAATGATGCGAAGTCACTCAATATATAATGTAAAGTCTTCAATAGTTATTCGAAAAAGCAAATATATATATGTATGATCTTCTGGTCCTTGCTACTATTTCTGATACCATACCTCGTATTAGTACTGTACTTACCATAATTGGTCTATACTTGACCCTTTGGCAGGTTGCTTTAATTTCAAGCAACAATTTTCCGTTCTTCTTAGCATTTACCCTTTTATATAAAACCCAGTGATTTGAGTTTTAATAGTTGATGAACATTCTAAATCGTGTTTATGACAATGATGATTCAGGGGAAAACTAATAGATGCATACAGATATCTACACAAGGACAAGGACATGGAGCATGGCTTTTCGTGGTCCGGGAACCCTATTGGAAAGTAAGAAACCAACACCATTACGGAAGCTCTAACTGCATGTAGAGATTAGTAATTTTGCCGAAACTAGATATTATGGAATCAAATTGTTGTTTGTGATCACGGGGGTGGTTTTGTGGAAATGGGATCTTTTGGACGTTACATGATGGGTTCTGTATGGCTCCGTTCCGTAAGGAAAAGTCTTCTTCCTTCGGAAAATCTTCTCCTCATGGAATTCAAAAGTTAATTTGAGGTTTTTCGTTGTTTGTTTCAATTAGAAAACACAAGCCCATTGTATGCTATTCTTTTGTTTGGTCTAAAAGAAAACATCTTACATCGTTTATCCTAAATTATAGGACAACACAAGTAGTGATACAACTTACATGATAGAGATTCGGACTTATGGATTTGTTTGGTATTGTTTTATGTTTGTTTTTTGGTCTTTTAGAAACTAAAAACTATATTAGCAAACGAATTTTTCTAATTTTTGGTTTCATGTTTTAGGTTTTTACTTAGTTTAAGTGAAAATTGAAAATAGGAAACCAAAAACAAGAAAAACTATTTTTCAAACAACAACAACAGGCCCAGTACCTTAAGGGCTCCCGCCTAAGCAGGATCTGGGGGATTGGATGTACACAGCCTTACCCTTTCAGGGTGTAACCTTACCGAGAGGCTGTTTCCGAGGACCCCCAACCTTATAGGGTTGGCAACACAAGGACTTCCCAGGAAGGCACCCATCTTGGTACTACTCTTGCCCAAGCACGCTTAACTTTGAAGTTCTAATGGGATCCGGTGCATTAGTACCTAGTAAATGAACCCTATTTTTCAAAACCTGGTTTTAATTTCTCAAAAACCAAAGTTATAAACAAAAAAATATACCAAACATGCTCTAGATAGATGAATAAAATAGCTATACAATTATCAGTTCTAATACACTTCGAATAGTTTTCATAAACGCATTTATGCGAATGTTTTAATGAATAAAACACAATGCAAAATTGTTTTGGAGGCCCTCACAAAACTACCATTTGGATAATGTCTAGCTCAATCCATTACCTAACAACTTTGGTTCTATACTAAACAAAGAAAATATTTTCTTCTTTTTCATAGCTGTTATTAACAAATTTATCTAACAGGTATAGAGGAAAAAGGATGAGAATAGATTACTTTTTAGTGTCTGAAGAACTCAAGCACCGCATACAATCTTGTGAAATGCATGGGCATGGCATTGAATTAGAAGGTACGTTACATTATGTTCATCTAGATGGTTGTCATTTTTTTTAAAAAAAAATTGGTAAGGTCATTACATGGGGGGTGGGGGGAAGGTGCTTTGAACCCGGGACCCAAGATGACCTAAATCATCCCGACTACTTGAGCACAAGGGTGCCGGATCATCTAAAGGTTTGTCATCTTTTTTAAATTCGTAAGGTTATTTACGTTAGGGGTGAGGTTTGTTCATATTTTGACTTCACCAACTTTCAGGTTTCTTAGGATAATTAAAATGAAATAGGAGCCCTTTATATGCGTTCATAATGCTGACAAATTCTAACACAATGTAATAACATGTCGGGTTATGAATCTAATGTGCAAGTCCAATGCAATCCAACATTTCTGTTATGTTTTGTCATATTTTAAGAGAAACACAAACTCAACACAATTAACTTATTGAGATGTCACAAGGCAGCACATTTGCCACCTCTACTCAACATTTTCTCTTGATGTGAAAATATCGCTTTTTTTGTAGTTTCCTGTAAGGAAAACAATTAAACCTAATCAAAATTTAGAAACTTTTTTAAGAAAAAGGGTTTAGTTGAGATACAAAGGGAAATTGTTTGAAATTTGACTAGAACTTTCCAGAGAGCTTCCTTTTTTTGCGCTTTTTTTTTTTTTTTTTTTTTTTTTGTTTGATAAGTAAGAATTTTATTCCATAAGAGAGAAGGTAGACTTCAAAGTACAGAAAGGACCTAGAACCAATTAAAGCCACACTACAAGAGGATTCCTTCTATTTATACTATTCTGTGCAAAACGATCAGCATGGTGATTTGCCTCTGGCATTTTATGCTTTATCTCAATCAACGCAAAGTGCTTTTTCTGGTAACAAATTCTGTTATCCAAGGATGGTCCGTTGGCCGATTACACCACGCAACGGCATTAGCAGAACTGGACTCGATCTGAAGTGCCTTTCCTTTAACATTTTTGTTTTGGACTGACATCTTGAGGGCGAATCAAATTGCTTCTACTTCTGTGTGATTTGACTCTCTGAGCCCCATAGGGACGGAGAATACTACCACGACTTATCAATTTCCAACTTAACAACCACAACTTTTTAGAGTTTCCATAGAAGCATCTGTTACAATCCAAATTTTTTCAAACCACCTTCAATTGATGTAGTTAGCATTTCGTTCAAAAACTTCACTTTTTGTGCTGCTAAAGATGCGATTAGGTTGCATGAACAAAGACCTTGTTTCTTCGAATTTATTGAAGATCCAATTCATAATAGAGCACAAATGACTGAATGAGTTTCGTGTAGCTATTAGCTAAGCCCACCTAGTTTGTTTAACATAGGAATTAACTTCTCAGTGGAAGTCTGCTTTTTTTTTTTTAAAAAAAAAAAAGTCCCCAGGGGAAGTTGTATTTCCTATAAATTCAATTCTTGCATCAACTTCCGACCAAAACAGGTATTTGTGTTCGGTTGTGAAGATGGGGAATAGAACTTTCCAAGAATTAGAACGTGCGCAAGGTAAGTTAATTCCTATGTAACAAATGAATTAGAATTTCGGGAATTTCCACTTCCCATGTAATCATTGGCTTTTAACGTTTTGTTCTCCTTTCTTCGTCTCCAGGTTTTTATGGCAGCGACCATTGCCCGGTTTCTCTCGAGCTTTCACCCGGCACTCCTGATTCGGTTCCGACCGAAGGATCCAAATGATTTTTTTTTTCTAGAAACTCCTGTAACATCCTCCATGTAATGCGTTTAGTGGAGTATTAGAGCTTTTAGATTATCAGATTGATATGTTTGGACTGTTAAAAACTTAGTACTAAAACGTAGATTAGTTCTATGGGAATCAATTAAATGGTTCTGAATAGAGGTGTAAAGGTGCTGAGTTGGCTTGTGAGCCAATGCAAGCCAGCTAGGGCTGGTCCTGACATTCTCGGGGCCCAAAGTAAAATTTTCAAGTGAGGCTCTTCATATATAATAACATTTATCTTAAAATCTATTAATATTAATAGTTGTTACTTCGAAAATCACAACCTTTAAAATTTGGGGTCCCTAAAATTCGGGGGCCCCAAGCAGGTCATGTCCGGCCTTGAAGCGAGCTCATTATAAAACTTGAAACATTTGGTTTGTTTTGAGCTTGAGCCTTGTCAAGCTAGCTCATTTTGTACATGAGCCAAGTTGTAGTAAAGCTCACTTTTGGGTGCTTGTGAGGTTAAATGAATCAATCTCAACATAAATTATGAGGATAAGTATATCCAATCAAGTGTGAGTAAGATTCTAAATGAATTGAACTCACATTCATATATTGAGCTTAATGAGCCTAAATAAGGAGTAAACTAGTTGATTTCTTCAAGTTCAAATAAGTTGAGCTGAATTCAAGTTCAAGATATTCATGAACCAAGTTGCAAGGAAGCAAAAGTTGAAGCATTTAGAGACTGGTTTATTTTAGGACCAGATAGAGGTCAGAACTAAATTAGATTGAAAAAGACATAAAATTGGATTTTTGTCGGCTTATTTAGAAAGTTGTTCTAAAGGGTATATCAGTTTCAAAATTTTACCAACACAATCCACTTTTATTTCCATCACCACCACTTGTTATAATCACCAATTTTCACTATCATAACTATGCACTATCTTGATTTATTCTTAATCACGATAACTCACCACAACACTTTCATCATAGGCACAATTGTTGGACCTGATTTGTTCCAATAGTTGGGGCGGCAGTTGGCCAATCTCAAGACGCAGGTTTAAATTCGACAATCCTCATGGCCACAATTTCATCTATTACCGTCTGCCACCATGAGCTGCCACTACCATGGTGCACCACTTCAGGCCACCACCATGGCTTGCCACCCTCATAATTTCACCTCACCACAATCCACTTCCACCACCATAACTTGCTATCATCGTGGCCCAACTTAGCCACAACTATAACCTACTTCTAAGGTTGGCTATCATCATTTAGTTACTCAATACCAACATGATCCATTTTACCACTATGTTTGACCATCACCACCACCACCTATCATTATTAGTCCAATTCTTTGTCATTATAATAGATAAGTTCTTTAAACATATATGAAAATACTATATCATTTATAAAAGATACTTCTATATTACAAAAGTAAACAACCTATTTTGCAAAGGTACAAATCTTAAGTATATATATATATATTATTAAAACAAATAAGCTTAAAAAGAGATGAACTGAAAACAATTGAACTAGGCATATTCTATATGTGTAACACTAAGAGTGAGTAGTCATTCAAATAATTGTAACTAGTAATCCTTCTTTTTATATAGTTTTATTATGTCGGAACCTTAACAAAAAAGAAAGTTATAGTGACACAACAAGCCAATTATATATTTTTATTATGTCGTAACCTTAACAAAAATGAAAGTTATAGTGACACAACAAGCTCTAGAACGTTGGAGTAATAAAAAAAATTATTGGAATTCTGTTCGATGGCAAAAAGTATAGTAATTTAAAATTTTAGCCTACACTTAACAAAATTTCTTGCTGGATATAGATCGGACTTAATGTCATCCAAAACCCAATCCGACCCAAAACACATTTATTGACAACAAAATACAAATTTATTGAAAACCCATCATTGATATCTAAAGATACCAAAAATCAATAGAATTGGATAAATATTCAATAAATTTGGATCCAATTATCATCTAATCCTAGTTTTGCTTCACAGCAAATTCAAAGGCAATTAGATGGGCCGATTACTAGGTCCAATTATTTTTCACTTAATTTGGACTTGAAATCTGATTGTAGCCCAATTATTCTCAGAGAGAGAGAGAGAGAGAGAGGGAGAGAGGAGGGCATAGCATAAGGTACGAAATATCAATTTAGTCGATTAATTTCCCTCCTTGTGTAATTTTTGTGATTTTACCCCTTTGTTCATCAAATTTCGTCATTCGTATCCTCGTTTACTAGTATTCATTTGGCGTTTGTGTAATTAGGCCTGGAAATTAGAATCTTTTTCTTGAATTACAGAACTATTAATTTCCGAAGTGTTTGAGCGGTGATAATCACAATTTAGTGGAGAAATTAGGGATTGTTTATAGTAGAAAGATCGGATTTTTTTAGGGAAAGTGAAAGAATTAGGGTTTGTTTCAGTGATGGTGGTTGATTGATGATGAGTAAGTTTATGAGGGGGTGCTGTTTCCCATTTGAAGAGGATGATTAAGTGGTGTGAACCCTAAGTAGCAACCAAAAGCCCTCAAAGAAAAACGAAAAAAAAAAAAGGAGAAAAAGAAATAAAATAAAAGATAATAGTATGAACCCTACAAGGAATATGGTGGTGCCATCTGGTTTTGGTAACTCAGGGCAACCGTTTTCAGTCAGCAATCAAGCTATTTTTACCTCACAGCCGCATAATCAAACCCATGGTGGGTCTCAATTTTCTGGTCATCATCAGTTGTCTGACCCTCAGGCTCAAGCACTGGCCCAATCCCAGTTTGTGCACTCACATAGTCAACCGCAAGCACAGGCCGCTCATAGCCAATTCCGTACCCAGTTGCAACCTCAAGGTCATCCTAACCATGTCCGTTCTCTAAGTCAAGGGATTAGCACTAGTGGTAGCGGTGGTGGTGGCGGTCTTTCTTCATCCCAAAACCCAACGCCTAGCTCGGCTAGCGCTAAGCGGGCACCTCAGAAACCCCCTAGCAAGTCTCAGGCTTCTTCAAGCGGCAATGCTACTTCCCAGTTCAAGAGTATGGAACTAGCGCTGGCTCCTCGTAGGAAGAAAAGGAAAGCCTCGGAGAAGGAAATACCTGATAAGTTAGTTGCCCTTCTGCCAGAGAGTGCTCTTTATACTAAGTTGGTTGAACTGGAATCTCAGGTTGATGCTGCCCTTGCAAGAAAGAAAATGGATATCCATGAGTCTGTTAAGAATCCCCCGCATTTTAAGAAAACCCTTCGGATTTATGTTTTCAACACTTTCTGTAATCAGATGCAAACAGATGTTGAAGCTAAGAGTTCTGAATCTCCATCTTGGACACTTAAGGTTTTTGGAAGGATCTTGGAGGACGAGGTTGATTCTAACTCAACTGTGTTGGTCCATAAGAGCAATTCTTACCCAAAGTTTTCTTCTTTCTTCAAGAGAATCACTATTTACTTAGACCAGAGTCTCTATCCTGATAACCATGTGATTTTGTGGGAGAACTCTCGGTCTCCCACTCTTCATGAAGGGTTTGAGGTAAAAAGAAAGGGGGATAAGGAATTCACAGCTATTTTACGTCTCGAAATGAACTATGTCCCTGAGAAGTTAAGATTATCATCTGTTCTTGCCCAAGCGCTTGGAATTGAGGTAGAAACACGTGCTAGAGTGGTTTCTGCGCTGTGGCAGTATGTGAAGGTCATGAAATTGCAGGACCCAAATGATTCTTCTGTCTTTATATGCGACCCACCTCTTAGGAAAGTATTTGGAGATGAGAAAATCAAATTCACCACGGCGTCACAGAAATTATCCCAACATTTATCTCCTTTGCAGCCCATACATTTGGAACATATAATTAAACTATCTGGGGACAGTCCAAATGGAAATACTTGTTATGATGTGCTAGTTGATGTCCCGTTTCCTTTGGAGACGGAAATGTCTGCGTATCTGGCTAATATGGAGAAGCACAGGGAAATCGATGCTTATGATGAAGTCATTGCTTCTGCAATAAAGAAAATACACGAGCATCGTCGGAGACGGGGATTTTTCCTAGGGTTTAGCCAGTCCCCGGCTGAGTTTATCAACACATTGATTGCTTCTCAAAATCGGGATTTGAAGGTTATGGCATCCGATTTTATTCATAATGCAGAGAAAGCGCGCCATGCCGAATTTTTCGACCAACAGTGGTCAGTATCTTCTTACTTCTATTGCTTGAATCGTGCACTCCCTGTTGTAACTTTGTGAAGCTTGCACTTGGCAGCATAGAACATTTGTTATGATCTATTAGCATGCATCCCATATTTAAAAAATTGTAGGGTCGGTTTTGAAATAGAGAATTTTCCAGTTTTACATGAAAAAGTTTTTATGGAAAATGGAAAACTAGAGCCATTTGTTCAAAAGGCTAATTTTTCAATTACAGAGGATGGAAAACAAATTTCCGGTTTTACATATTTTATTACAATGAGTTACTCTTTTCTCTGCTTTCAATTAAGCATTTTGAGTAGGCAATTTGTACTTTAAAATTGTGTGTAACATGTGTATTTATTTGACTTTTAAATCAATATCTAGTATGATTCATGCTTATAAGTACATGGTGTCGGTATCTGAACTTGTACCCAAAAAAATTCAGAGTGGTATTTGCACTCTATTCGTTATCCGAATTTTTACATATCGGATGTACTGTAACTGGTCATATTTGGATCGATTACCCTAATTGTTCGGATTGGGTATGGATCGGATTATCAGATTACATGTATTACTTGTGTCTATAATTTTAGCAAAAAATGGGGAAAAATGGTAGGAAACATCTTGGTAAACTGTTATTGATTTGAATTCTTGAACGTGTTTTTCAAATGGAAATGGAAAAGAAAAACTAGAGATGAACAGGAAAATTGGAAATGGAGATAGAAACTTTTTTGTTTCTAAATGGGGCCTTAACTTCTATAATACATAGTATTTCACTTTTTAAATGTAATTTTGTGTCTCGCATTGCATTTACTTTTCCATTAGTGAGGGATTATATTTTCCAACAAAATGTTTGTTCTAGAGGAAACATGGTTCATTGTGTCAGGACCCAAGTCATGGATGATGTAGCTTCTAAGTATTTTCGGCCTATAGAAAGTGGTATAAAAAGTTGGCCACAGCATCGTAAAAAGCACTTTTAGCTTCATTTTTGTAACAAGTTTTTTTAATATCCCATTACAGATGCTCTCACAATACTAGCAAACAAAAGCTCTTCATATTCTCATCTACGCTGATGCTATTGAAGACGATTAGAAATTTTAACTGGATTGTCTGCCAGTTTGGAAAATTTTCAGTTATGATATGCATGTATAAAACCGTTTTAAGTGTGCGTTTGTTCGAAGAATTTTTCTATGCTGAGCACATTATTTTCTACACGACGTCAAAACCACTTTTAAATAGAGTCAGGGCTGGTCAAACTCAAACATCAGACGTAGTTGCTTGAGGCCTCCTTTTCGTGAAGAGGCTCTTTTGAGAATTTGTTATATTATCAGTTTGCTTCTCTCGCATATTTACTATGTAAAGTTGGAGAAATCATCAGTTATTTGGAGTACATTTTAACACATATGTACATATATAATATAAATAACTCATATATTTGTTGTCACTATAATATAAAGTCCATTGTTTGAGGTGCGTTTAAGTTGATTTAGACACCCTGGTCATCATAAAAGGGCCCACCTATTAAGCTTTCTTTGGGCATCTAGAATATCTGGACCGTCCCTTATTGTAGTTAGCTGCAATCTGAGACTCTGTATCGCTTCAGTTTTAATGATATGATACTAGGAAGATGCTTCAGTGCTTTAAAAAAAAAAAAAAAAAAAAAAAAAGGAAGATGCTTCCTGTTTTCAATGATGGAACATGAGAAAGATGAGAGGTGTAAATGAGTGTCCAACTTTTTTGCTTGTGGCTCAGGTTAATATTTTGCTTGGCTTGAAGTTTATTGAGCTTGAAGATTTCAAGCCCAAGCTTGGTTTATCATAAGCTAAGGCTCAATAAGCTTTGAGTTGATGTTGGAGGCTTAAGCTTGACTTGTTTAGCCTCATTCAGGCTCAAGCTTTGTTCATCAGGATTCAAAGTTGGATTGTAACTTGTGTTTTGCTGAAAAATGTAAAAGTTGTAGCAGTAAAGTATAAAAAATTATCACGTTTAAAGGTGATTTTATATAAATAACTCAAAATAATTTTTATCATTGTTTGTTGATGGTTTCGTTTAATCTATTAATAGGGTTGAAGATGCAGTGACTCGTTATTTGAACCGCAAACCCAGTGCTGGAGTGGATACTGCTAGAAATACATGATTGATGTTACCAGCTGAAAAAGTAAAAGTTACAAGCTGCTGGGCATTACATGCTCGAGTAGAACCCATAATCGAGAGTTAGCTATTGCGTGCTGGGTGCTCGAGACTATACGAACCCACGTCAAACTCGACCAAGCATCCAATGTGCATAAGTTGGCTTCTACACTATTCCACGCAAACACATCAATGCATGATAGCTCAAACCAAGTAGGATTTTGTTCCAAGATCAATTCGCAGTAGGTGAAGTAATTCGATTAATTTTAACGTGGTACTTTTAGTGGGACAATTTTGTACTGTAAAACTTGTTTTTCTGTTTGGTTTTGGATGAGCTGATGTATTGGTGTTTAAATAGACCAAAAACATGGATTGGTGTTTAAATAGACCAAAAACCTGGATTTGACTGTTTTCTTTGGTTCAAGATAGGATAACATTTGTTCGTATTCAATCCAAACTTCGGCTTTTGATTGGGATCTTCTATCGGTCTTTTGTTTTTTATTCAAATATTTTTATCTTGGAAGTGCAAGAATGGTGCACAGCATGTTGGATTCTTTTGGTCCAGGTCTGAATCAAAGAGGTAATTTGACTGTAATGTATAATTTAATTTGCATATTTTGACATTCGGTAGAGCTGCGTACATTTGACCCACTAGAGCCTGCCTAAAAAGGAGCCTCTTTGAGTTGTTGGATTGTTATTGTTGTGTGTAATTTGCATCATTTCTTGCTTCCCTTAATATAACTAGGACCTGTTTGGTCAAGTTGTAAAAACCTTTTTTTTTTAACTCACTTTTTGGAAAAACATTTTTATTAAAAAGTGCTTAGGGGTTTTTTTGTTTGAAATTTTTTTAGTTTTTTGCTTCTGTATCTACTTTAAAAGAGGACTATTTTTCTACTTTTGCTTAAAAGTAGAAAAAATAACTTGTACTTCTATTTAAAAGCTACTTCTGTTCTAGCATAAACACCCTCAAACATTGGAAAAATTGCTTTTCCTAGAGAAGCTACTTTTTTTTTTTTCCAGAAAAGAAGTTTGGCCAAATAGTTCCTTATTAATTGTCTAATAGTCTTCTTGATCGGGGAGTGGGTTAGTTGGTTGATGGTTATTGTTTCTTTGTTTCCTACGGAAGACATGTTTTTCTCTGGGATGAAAATCATACATTCCAATTTTTTGGGGTTGGGTTAAGGAATTGAAATTTTGTAATAACTTTATTGATTTGAAACCTGAAATCTCCATACTTGATTCACTCAAAATCGAAATACTTACACGGTCTAGATTTGACTTGAATTTCAAAATCACCTAACTCATTGACTTAAATTTGAAATGTCCTTAATCAACTTAACTTAAAGTTCCAAATGATCCAACCCAATTGACCTAAAATCCGAGATGACTTAAATTCAAAAAATAAAGCTACTGAACTTGGATTTGGTGTAATCAAATTGAGCCCAAAGTCAAAATGACACGAACAAATTAATCCTAAACCTAATATGACCCAAACCTAAAATAACTTGACCCATATCAGTCTCAACATAAATTTGAATTGACTAGAGATAATTTGAAATTTGAAATGATGCAACCCATTTGACTCAAAAATAAGATGACTCAAACTCAAAATGACCTAAATTAACTAAACATGACCCATTCTAGCCTGAATCTCGTAGAGACCAAACCTAATTAATCGAAAAATCTGAGATGAGTCAAATACAAAATGATCCAACACGACTAAAACTTGATCCGTTTTGACTCAAAACTCGAATTCAAAGTGACTCAATCCGACCAAAAGGCAACCAAGTTGATTCAAAACTTAAAATGCTTCAACTCAATTGATCAAAAACCCGTGATGACTCGAATCATTATGAAATTATAATTTCCATCTCTAGTTCCTCTGTTTAACTAAAGGATGGAATATCAATTCTATCATAATTCTAATTCCATCAGAATTAAAATTACTATTTCAGAATCTAATTCTAATTATATGTGCCAAAAATAGCCTATATTCTAGAAGAAAGCACATTTATAATGTCGAAAACATACACTACATTAGATCATTGTTTAGCAAAATTCATCAAATCCTAAGGACAACTAAAGTGAAATTTTATATTAGAGTTTCCTAATTATATATATTGGAACATTCAAATAACAAAGTAATAGAAACTCAATCTGTTATGACCCAATTGTTCTATAGGTCAAAACGAGTAATTGTTGTTTAACTTGAGAGTAAGAGGGATAGAAAGAGGAGAGATTAAGGGAGAATTAAAAATTGAAGAAGAAAGTAAGGGAGAAAGAGAGAGTTTAAGAGAGGGAGAGAGAAATTATAATTGCAATTTATATTTCATTAACCAACAGTTATCCATACAATGTTATAACACCTCCTTTATATAAACTTGAGGGATGAGAGAAGAGGGAAACAATGCAAAAATCTATTAAAAACAGTTAAAAACAGCAACTCTGCAATTATGGCGCCAAAATCTACCAACGGTCGCCAACCAAATTTTCCGCTAAAAACACAATTCAAAAGTTAGTTAGGTATTTAACATCTAAATCCATTTTTGAGGAAAATTCGGCAATTTAAGATATTAATCCCAATAATTCTAGCTCAATTTAACAACTTAGAACTAGGAATTAAGAGAATTAACAACTTAAACCCTAGGTACATAACAAAATCTCAAAAATCTTTAAGCAATAAATTTCCAAAAAATACATGTGGCACTCGAAAAGATGCAAGCCTATATCTTTTAATACCTGAATCAATCGACTTTGAAACAAGAGTAAATGCTCTTAAACGTGACACCCAAGACGTGGGATTGAATCCTACCTTCATTAGGAGAGGGATTCAAGGAGATATGGGGAGAGCTGGGGGTGCACGTGGGTTGGTTTTGGGTGGGTTGAGTCAAGAACCAACATGACCCATTCAACATTTGATCCATACCCAACCCGTACCCACCAAATGATAGGATGATCGTTTTGGGTTGGGTCGGGTTGGGTTGGATTGGGCCGGATCATGTTTGGTTAATGCATAAACATTCATCTCAGTTCCGATTTTAACTAATTTTAATTTTGAGTTTAAGGTAAAAAAATCGATAACAAAACCAAGAATGTGATCTAATCGTCATTTATTGATCCGAACGATAATATGGTAGGATTGTTCTATTTTAGATCATCCGCATGCGTGTATATACATATGATCATTTAGGTACCCTGAGATTTTGACATTTATTATCTAGGTACTCTATTTCAATTATATACAATACAAGTGAAGTAGCCTAAGTTTAAATATTTTATCACCGAAATACCCTATGTTCGAATTTGATGAAATTTTTTAAAATCTAACCAACTTTATGCAAAGATAATATATAAAAGTCATATCAATATTTTTGACAAAAATTTAACGAATTATTATAAAATATTCACCAAATTTTCGTGTAAACTACTTATATATATTGCCGAAATCATATATCATGTCAACATCTTTCGTCAAAATAACTAAATTGTAATAAAAATACTTATATATTATTGGAGTCATGTTCTATTTTAACATTTTCTAGTAAATATCTATCGAATTTCAGAAGAAGAATACCGGATTGATAAATTTTAAAAATACCCAAGTACCTAACTGATGGAAGTTTAAACCTTAAAAGGTATTCCACTTATATATTGGAACTTTAGAATACCTAAGGGATAAACAGTCAAATATTATATATCCCACTTATATATTGAAATGTCAGGTACTTAAGTAATAAATAGTCAAACTTCGAGGTATCCTACTTATATATTGAAACTTCGGATACCTAAGTAATAGTGTATCCCACTTATATATAGAAATGTTTTGAGATACCTAAATAATAAATAGTCAAATCTTAAAATATTCAAGATATGTTTGCCTCATTTAAGCTCATTTAATCTTAATTTAGGCTCAGTTGGGAAAATCTAAGATAAAGAATGCCCACCCATAGGCAACCCAAAACCATACTCGATACCTATGGATACAAAGTATATTAGACCCACCAAACCTAATGTTGAAAATATACCCAATCCAATTTAACCCAACCCAATTAATGTGGATTGAATCTTGGGTATTACCAAGTTGGGGGAGCCTCTTAGGAAACGGTCACTTACTCTATGCGGCGGACTTGCTTTTTAAGTTGGGGGTCTTTGAAAACAGCCTCTTTTCAGGGTAGCCCCGTGAAGGGAGAAGGCTGCGTACATCTACCTCCCAGACCCTACTTAAACAGGAGCCCTTGGAGGCACTAGATTTGTTTTTATTGTCGTTTGAATCTTGGATATTACCCAATCCATAAACATCTCTAGAGAGAGCTGCCCTTTTTTTCTACAACTCATGTAACTTTTTTAGCGTGTAGAAAAATACTATGAAATTGAGGTTCCACAATTAGAAGTGGCGAATTAGCCGTTCCAACTAGGAAGTACCCAAGTTCAAACCCAATCGCCCCAACACGATTGGCTCATCTGGTCATATATCGACCAAATTCAAGATAAATCAGCATTAATACTGGAGTTCGGATTTCGGGCAACTTTTTGCCTTGGGATTTCTTATGTGTTAGTTGTTTGCTTTTGGACCCTACCCTGCACTATTATGTCTTCTTGGACTTGTATTCAAATTATCGGAAGGAAAAAAAAAAAAAAAAGAACTTCATACCATATAATTGCAAGCTAAAACACTGCTGATAAACGTTA
Source organism: Simmondsia chinensis (assembly GCA_018398585.1). NCBI lineage: Eukaryota > Viridiplantae > Streptophyta > Magnoliopsida > Caryophyllales > Simmondsiaceae > Simmondsia > Simmondsia chinensis. The sequence continues at coordinate 11,121,593 of JAGTTD010000023.1, read as the reverse complement.
CTGTTCTACTAGAATATCAAAATATTCCAACAAAATTTGAAGCTTGCAAACTCCTGCTGCTCCTGCCTATTTAAAACAATAATCATAACTAATACACTCAAACAACCCAGGAACATATGTATTCGCAGCCCAGGTGATACAATCATCCAATGACAGGACACCGTACCTAACTTTACTCCTTGCCTTCACCTTTCGACTTCTTTTTCTTCTTCTTGCCCTCGCTAACCGCACTTACAGTTCTTGCGTCCTCCTCCTTCCCCTTCTTTTTCTTCCTTTTAGTGGTCCCATCATTTTCCGCGTCCTTATCCTCCAACCTACGCTTCTCTTTCTTCTTTTTCTTCTCAGATTTTGCGTCCTCGTGATCCTCCATAGCCTGGTCCTGCTGCTGCTGTTCATCTTCATCTTCGTGTTCTGGCTTCTGCTTTTCCTTCTTTTTCTTCTTCTTGGTTTTGGTGTCATCTGTTCTGATTCCATTTGCTGATGGCATCGGTGCAGCCTCACCTTCATCTGCTACCTCCTCGCCCTTCGATTTTTTCTTCTTGCTCTTTTTAGTGGGGGCCTCGTCCACGTCCACCTCGTTATCTGCAGAAGAACATTAGTGCATTGATACTCTCTGGATTATGAAAAGCTGACCATAAAATCAATTCGCTGTTCCTAGTTGATAATTGTAACACTGTCACAATTGTGGCTTATGTTACACGATAAGGGTAGTAGTGACCTCATAAACGTTTTACTTCTATGCATTTTTCATAGTTTTAAGCATGTAAATACATTTATAAATATCATTAAGAAAAGCCATTATAATGGCCAATCAGCTAATGGATGGCTCAAAATTTGTTTATGGAACGGTCTTTGTTTCATTGCATGTTCATAATGTAGAAAGATTCACAACCATACCTTTCTTCTGTGATACTTCGATTGCGGCTTTCATCACATCGATATTTTTCCTGGGAGCAACACCCTTGTCATAGAACTCGAGTCGCTCCTCCACTTGCTCACGAAGCTTTTCCCCAAATGCCGTTGTCCCCTTCTCTATATCAGTATATAAAAAAGCATAAGGCACACTGAGGCGATAGAGGATCCTAGTGCTTAGGTTCGCCTCGCGCCTCAGCAAAGTAAGACGCATATTTTTGTAGTTATATTCATATTCTATATTTATAATATATATTACGAAAATAAGCTATGAAATCAATAAATTATATAATATGAAAGTTTCAATCTAATAATATAAAAAGTTCTAAAGGAAAAAACAGAGTCGGTTCCCAAAATAATGCTAAAAAATAAAAAAAATAATGCTGAAAAAAAAATATTTCCAAATCTACTGTTGAACCACGTTTACAAAACGCGGTTCCATAAACCGCGTTTAACATTGGTATAAACCGCGTTTTAATAACGCGGTTATATCAATAAAACATTAAAACCAAAACCGCATCATGAAGACGCGGTTTCTAGTTGTTATAACCGCGTCTTTATGACCCGGTTTACTAGGTTTATCTAAAAAGCCCCAGCCCATTCATTCACGCGTGCTCTCTCCGCTGCTGTCACCGTCTCTCTGCCTCTTTCTCGTTAACCCACAACCAGTCACGTCGTTCGCCTCCTCCTTTCTTTTGCTTATACACTGGAGATCTTTCAAGTACTATTATTGGAGTTATTTGACCTCCACTTATGATGTTGGAGCTTCATTAAGAGAGACATGGGATCAATATGATAATCATCACAAATTGCGGCATAATGAAAACTATAAGCGAACAAAAAAGTGAAGAATTGCGGCATAATGGTAAGTATAAGTGAAAAAAAAGGGGATTTTGGATTCTTGACGTTAAACCGCATTTTGTAAACGCGGTTCAGGGATAAACTGCGTTTCATAGACGCGGTTTATATTAAGGTGAACCGCGTTTAGTAAACGCGGTTTATACTGAAATAACCCGCATTTTTTTTATCCGGTTTTATTGAAATTTAAACGCGTTTTGCAAATGCGGTTCAACAGTAGATTTGGAAATATTTTTTTTTCAGCATTATTTTTTTATTTTTTTAAGTTTTTAGCATTATTTTGGGAACGGACTCGAAAAAAACATCTAGTATTGATATTTATCAAAATGTGTTATATTACATATCGACATAAGCTTTTTAACAAAAATAGCAAGGCACCATCAAATCAAAAAAGATACATGGTACCAATATCATTCTCTTACATTTTCATATATCAAATAAAGATAACCAATGTCAACCATGCATAACTGTTAACATATCATGGATATTATATATCCATAATTACTAAAGATTTCCCTTCCTTTTTCTTTTCTTTTCTCTTCTTTTCTTTTAGGGTTAGTAATATTTAGAGGTCAAGGAGTAATGATCCATGTTTTGCTTAAACAATAAACAAAATAAAAAACACATGAAATAATTTTTTTAAAATTTATGGCAAAATAAAGTCTTAAACACATAAGGCACACCAAGGCGCGCCAGTCGCCTCGCACTCCTTGGTGCGCCTCAGTCCGCCTAGGTCAAATCGCCTCGCCTCGTGCTCCTTGGTGCGCCTCAGTGCGCCTAGGTCAAATCGCCTCGCCTCAAGCTTATTAGGCAATGACCCCACCTTAGCACCTTGGCGCACTTTTTTAAACACTGCTCTACATTAATGAAATCACACAAAGCCTGAGTTTGAAAGCTAAAGAAACACACTAGGCCGTAATCGAGTTGAGCAATCCAATACTCGTACAAGTTCAACTAAATATGCACATAACTCGAACTCATACTTAAACTAGACCCGAGCAGTTAATGTTGATCCAACTCTCACTTTGTTTACTAATGAGTACTTCACTCAACTTGATTATTGCTTATACATGGTACTCTAATTTAACCCAAGTAAACATAAATTTAACAAAATAGTAAGGTTCAACATGCTTAAAAAAAGTGCAACAATCCAAATTGGGTAATTGAGCAACAAGTCAAGTACAAAGTACGGTAGTGTACTACAAACTTGTACACATTCATCGATCGGGTAGTCTTCGACTTTAAAACTCGAGCTACCATAGCTTGAGTTGAGTTATAACAAAGCTACTCACAAGCAACTCGAATCATTTACAGCACCAGAAACACAGCATACAGTAAGGTAGCATTCGAATGTTACAAACCTGCAAAACAGTCAATACGAGATGCAATCGAGCATTTGTTTGCAAGATATCGAGCCATACGGCCCTTGTTCCTTGAAGATGCTCGACCGATAAAAGATGAATGGAATATCAATCCATACTTTGGTGTGTTTCCTCGTGTTTTCAAAGCCCTAAACCAATGTGTGCAAAACCAGAATAAGTTACTGTCAGATAAATCTCACAAGCATCTTACCAAGTGAAAGACAATCAGATCAAAATGACATAAGATAAACGGTGGTTAGTCTTGACTTGTATATATGCGACAAAAACTCAACAGAGTTATATAAAGAAAGCACCAACATTGGGGTTAGTCTTGGATCATCATATTAACATCACATCTATGGAATCAAATTGCAATTCTCGGGATATTGTGAACACTACATGATGGGTCGCAGCTATAACATTGTGTTTCTTTAATGGAACAAAGTTACTTTGAAGTCGTATTTTGGCAAAAATTTAATGAAGAATCATATAATAATGGATTTTTATATGCACTTAAAGAGTTTTCAACAAAGAAAATACAATATATATGGCCATTGCAAAATTACAGTTACAAAATGGGCCATCACAACACTGTGTGCGCCAAATCTGTTACGTAGCAGCCACTCATTATGCAGCGAGCTTTATTTGATTTCATAATAGCATCATGACAAAGTCAAATCCCGAGTACTACCTGAAGAGTGCCTTCTCTGCGCCAAGGATTTGAAGTGTAGAGGCCGGGCACTTAGCTAGATTAGTCAAACTGCCAGCATGAGAAATCAACCGGGCTCCAACAACTTCACCAATTAAGGAGGTCAAATTGGGTGCTATGTCGTTCATTTTTGTTACCAGATAATCATAAAGCTTCTTCCTATACTCGGACAGATCCATCACTCGCTGAGCAAATTGCTTGACATTGATCAAGTCAATTGGTGACAAATCTTGTCCTGCAGGAAGGTGAAGGCAAAGTAAATAAGTGGCACACTTCACTCCCGAAACACATATGAGTAGTGATATAAATAAGCCAAGCCAGCTAGCAAGCCCTTAGACAACTTGTTACGAAATTAGAAAGGTTCGGACTCAACTTGGCTCATTTACTCCAGTACTTAGGAGTTTGACAAATTTCACATGCAGTAAGGGATAGCAGCAGTACCCATTGATGCTTTTGCAGCTTCCACTATCTCCTTAGCTTTGTCATCATCACCAATGATCTCCGTTAAAGCAGGGATTTTGTCTTCAGACAACTCCGACTTGTTCTCAATGAATTTTGCAAGTTTGGCATAGAGATAATTGTCGCTGACTATCTTCACTAGTTCAGGAAAATGCCAAGAGTACCATTCCCTGTAATACGTATAACGTTAGATATGGTAATACGTATAATGTTAGATAACAAAGACCCTTGATCCTCCTCGCAATATCGATTAAAATGTACACAAAGTGTAGGATGTCGTTGTGAAAAGAAAACAAAAAATCAAGGAGACAATTAAAAGCAACGCACAAGATGTGGTTTGGCTAATTGCGCTTACGTCCACAAAGTAGCAGAATTTTCACTGTTTTGATTGAAGAGTGCAGAATGAAGGACCAAAGTTACTACTAATTGCGTAAGTTCTCAGCATATTTATAAACCATGCACAGAACTCAGGTGTGCAAAAATTAACCCATTTAACCCGAACGGCAATCAAACAGTAAGGCAAATAGAGGTTTCAAAAACACGGCAAAGCGTCAATAGAAGACTGCCTAGAACAAGCCCATATTAGAATTTAAAAGGAATACGAGAAGGAAGATTGATGTTACCTGACCCTCATGGAGAAAGAATTTATATCTTTGTCAAGTGTGTCAAGTAGAAAGATTGCCTGAATAACCATGTTGTCAACCCTGTTAACATTGAACTTGACTTTTGCCCTGCTATAACTGTGAGCTAATCCAAGTTGTGCTTTCTCCAGATCACCGGACTGCAAAAATAAGAGGATAAAAATAAACAAACGGTTGCATGGGGATGCAAATCAATATAATAGCTAGTTCGAAAGGAAAGACGACCTTCAGATCCTTGATAAATTTCTCAAAGTGCAGCCGCACACCACGAAGAAGCTCAGAAATGAATTCATTACTTCTGCATCGGATTTTAGTCTCTCCCGATATCTGTGCACCGAGATCCTTGTCTAGAACTCCGAGAATAAAGTTTGGTTCCCCATCCTTGACCTTTGGTTTTGGGAGATTAAGCTCCAGAAAATTCCTCAATTCATCAGTCATAAGCCCTGCAGCCCAATTACAGCACAAAAAATGTATCATTTGTGAAGAAAACAAGCTTAAGTTTATGGGACACGTTATAAAAATGATGTGACATCAATGACCATTACTGCAGAACATGAAAAAAAATGCCACAGCCCAGACAACTCAAGTACAACAACAGGGATCAAATGAGAAAGCAAAAAGTAATTACTAATTCTGACTCAACAACAAGCACTGGCACCCTCAAGCTCCAGTCAAGTAAATCAACTGGATGGTAATTGTCAATTGAAAGGCTTAAATTTATAACTTATCGTTCAAATTTTTTGCTTTAGTCCCCCTAGAAGGCCCAATGTGATTGTCTTGATCGAATATATATGTCCAGAACAACCCACTTCCATGATGATACTATGATGTGACAAGGAACTAACACTTTCAACGAGGAAATCCACCAGATTTTTTTTTTTTTTTTCCAATAATTAACGAGAGAAGTTGCAATACAAGAACCAATGTGCTAGTAGAGACGGACCCGAAAGAACTCACCAATGTGAGAAAGTTAAGAGTAGATCTGATACCATTTTTTTGTTTCCAATTTTTAAGAAATCGGAAAATGGATAGTGATTACAGCATGCGCTTAGAGCATTGCCAAGCCAATGGAACAGCTAGCCTTGATCCTTCACACTGTGAGGAAATCCACTAGACAAGACAGTAAGCTAGCACTTTCTACAATAAAAGAGCAAAACTAGCTCTCTGCTAGAAATTTGCCATGCACACTAATTCATCTAACACAAACTATTACAACATAGTTGGCTCATGGCTCATTACAAGATCAATCAGTGAAAGGCTTGTTTCGTATCATGTTTCATTTAGAGTTTTTGGTTTTTAAGAAACTAATAACTAACGGCCTATTCAGTACATTTTTTCGCTAGCACTGTTTGGTTTTTCTAGAAACTAAAAACAATATTAAAGAAACATTTTTTTAGTTTTTCTTTTCTTTGAGTCACAACTAAAGACAAAAAACCTAAAACAAGAAAAAATTCATTCTCAAAATCTAGCTTTTAGTTTCTCGAAAACCAAATATTGCAAATATAAAACAATACCGAAATAGACCCTAAGTTTTGAAGGGGTCCTCGGATACAGCCTCCCTTTAGGGTAGCACCCTGAAGGGGTAACGCTGCGTACATCAAACCCTCCCCCCCCCCCCCCCCCCCCCCCCCCCCCCCCACCCCCCCTCCCCCGACCCTACATATGCGGAAGCCCTTGAGACATAGGGTTTGTTGTTACTGTTGTACCATAATAGACCCTAAATTTGAAAACGAATTTTTCTTATTTCAATTTTCTTTTCAGTTTCCATTCAAAGATGGAGAAAATTGAAAACAAAAAAACCTAAACAATTCATTTCCAAATCCTAGTGTCTACATAAAAACACCACACTAAACAGGCCAGGACACACACGACTCTGTTTGAAATGTAAAGAGCAATGTTATAGGTACCGAACTTGTACCCAGTTTTATAAACCAATACAAACCCCAAATAGCATCGACTCATAAAAGGGCAATCATTCAATTTTGTCTTCCAACTCAAAAGCCAACAGCGCAAGCTTTGAAACTTTGAATGCAATTCCGCTCTTACCTTAGCTTGACTTAAAGTTAGGTTCCTCATTGACCTGTCTCTCACTCGGTAATTCCACCATTCCAGCCTCGAGAATGAGACCAAAAGGAATTACGATATAAGACACCACAAACTAAAATGACCAAAACCAATTATGGATAACTTTCATTATTTAGTAACCATAAACCAAACTCAAATACCCATATTCTGCTAAACCAAGAGCAGTGAATATTTTCGCATGAATCAACACCAGTTGGCATTGTGATAACAAATGCAGTACAAGGTATGAAGTTTTTTCAATTATCAAACAAATCCCTCATCTGCACCACAAAACGAGAAAAAGGAGACAAATTTAAAGAAGACGAATCTGAATTCAAAATTAAACACAATCATACCACAGAACAGCTAATGAGCTCAATACTCTCTCAAAACAATAGGAGAAATTGACAATCACAAAAATATGTCCCATCAAAATGGACTTACAATTTCTACATCCAAATTTGTACCTTCAGAGACAGCATTGCATTGATTGAGCCCATCAAGTGCAGACTCAAACGGCTGGAAGGCAGTAAGTTTGACCACCTTGCCAAATCGGTTGAGGTCCGAGACAGAGTTGCGAACAGCTTCAGTGTTCTGTCCAATTTCATCAATACCGTGGGCATGAAACAGGGCATAACCAGATGCCGATTCGAAGAGAAGGTACACCGCCATGCCTCCGCCTATACTTTCCTTTCCGCTCCGTCTCTCTTTCTTTCTTTGTGAGGAAAATCAAATCGCGTGTGAGGCCTATTTAATAAAAAACCAAACATTTAGAGCTGGTTCTGTATCAATTTTCATTTACGTTTATGGTTTTCAATAAACCAAAATACTTTGTGTTAGAAATAAATTTTTTCTTAAAAAGAAATTTAAAAAAAAAAAAAAAAAACTGTTCCTAAACATGGGTTTTGATTTGTCAAAAACTGTAAGCTGAAAACAAAAAATGATGGCCTAAATATATTTTGAAGCTTCATATTATGCTCTTCCTTTTTTTTTAAAATAAACATCTTGCATTCCTATGTAGCTATGTAGAGTTATTTACTCCATTAGTTCCTCACGTTTTTAAGTTTGTTCAAATAGATCCCACATTTTCACTTTAGTTTAAAATAGTCTCTAATTTTTGTGAGTTTGTTTAAATAGTTTCTTGTTTAAAATAGTCTCTTATGTCTTATTTTATGACAAAATTCCCTAATCTTTTTTTAATTTTTACCTAACGTTGCCGACTAGATGAGAGGCTAATTTTATCATTAAAAAACATTAAACATTTTTCAACAAACAAAACGATGAGGGGCTAATTAAACAAAGTTAAAAACATCACAAAGAAAAGGACTATTCCTAATAAGTAAACATTATACCCTTGTTGTTTCTCCTTTAAACATAATATCCTATATGACATGAATAGGATAGATGTTAGAGCAGCACTAGAAAGAGACAAAGGCAAAGGCAAGCATGCATGAAGATGAAGAGGCTGGTAACACCTCAAAGGAGAATGCATTTAGTAGGCTAGATTATCCTCTTCATTATATACAAAATCAATGCTAAAATTTGGTCAAATTGATAATTTATTTATTTTTTTTTATTCAAAATGGTGCCTAATATCTAACTTTGTTAAAATTTCTCCTTATCTTTGTATTTTTTGGGTTGAAAATAGTTCTTATATTTTATTTTGTGAAAAATTAAGTACTTCTCTAATCTTTAAGCTTTACCAAATTTTGGCAACCTCAAGTGCGGAACTAATTTTGCATAAAATATATCATTAAAACAAACGCAAAGTTAAGTGACTAGTTTCAACAAACTTAAAAACACCAGGAACACAAAAAGGAAAACAAAAAGTAAAATGGGAGGGGAAGGGGGGGAGGCAAGACAGTAAAGAGAAGAGAAATAACAAAAACAACACCACTCAGTGCAGCTGAGCTCACTTACACAGAGGACCGGCGATGGCTTGGGAATCAAGGCGCTGATGATCGGTGTTACAGCCTCTATGTAGCAGCAATCGAGTACTCCAACTTGAAGTTATGATGACAAAAGGAGCCGCCAAGGAAAATCTGTGTGGTGTCGCCGGCCCGGAACACTAGGAAAAAGAAGAAAGAGAGGGAAGGGGGGCTTAAGACACAGTGTGACGGTAGAGAGACGAAGTTAGGGTTTACATTATTGTGGTCTATTTGAGGGTTTGGTTTGGCTCTATACGGGTTCCACTCTTTTAGGCCCAATTTCCTTCTTTCCCAGGCTTCGAAAATACCCTCTTCAATAACACCTTATAAGAATAAACTTGTATATATCTTAATCTTAGATACTGTTGTGATAGAAGTCTCTATGAGGCATTGAGTTATTGTTATTGCTGCCAAAAGAACTTTTCTTATGCGAGCTTGAGATGGTCATAGAGATAAAGTGCTTTTTTTTGAGGGAAAAATATTTTTTTTTAAAGATACGAGGGTGTTTGAATTGAAAAATAAAATGATTTCAATAAAAAAAATAGATTTTTTTTTCCTGATTTCAAACCTTAAAAGATAAATAGTGCTTGTATTTTAAATGAACCTAGAAGCAAAAACATGTATTTATCGATTAATAGTTCAATAGGTGTACTACTCTACTATATTAATACACATTTTTTTGCTACACCATTCACAAGCAACACTCCTTAAATCTTTGACAAACCTATATATATATATATATATATATATATATACATGTTTTAGCTGTGAAATAAGTAAGTTTTTTTTTTAGGGTTTTGGAACCTGATTTTTCTCCCACGATGAAAACCCTAAATTTATTTTAGGGGTTTTCTAAATTATTGTTTAGCATAATTTTTCTAATTATTTTTGGAAAGATTGAAAGGAAAAATTTTGTTTCCGAATTTTTCTTAGGGTAAATATTTTAGGGAGCCCACACTTCCTGTACCAGAAGAGATCATTGCGAAGAAGACCTTGCAGTGTCAAATATTCTTCTTCTGATTTTAGATCTTCAAATCGGAGTTGAGATTCGCCCTTTAGGTATGTCTAAATTAAGTATTTGATATTTAATTTGTTTTTTCTTTATTTAGTTTGTTCTACGTACTATTTTTATGCTTGTTTTATTCGATATTTTTGTGTGTCATATTATAAACCTATTAGAGTAAGATCTAGATCTAATTGAATAGTTTAATTAAGTCAGGGATTTAGATTTAAAATTAAGAATTTTTAATTGGTATCCCACTACACCCACTTTAGGGAAATACAACAACAACAACAATAATCCCAATGCCTTCAGGGCTTACGCATAAAGTAGGGTCGGGGGGGGGGGGGGGGGGGGGGGGGGGGGGGGGAGGGGATGTACGCAGCCTTAGTGCTTCAAGGTGCTACCCCAGAGGGAGCTTGTGTCCAGGGACCCCCAACCTAAAAAGCATAAAAGCACATAAGAGCATAAAAGCATAAGAATATAAAAGCGTAAAAGCATAAAAATAATAGCATAAAGCAAACATATAGAAGGCATAAAGGGGCAATCAGCAATATAACAGCTTATAGCCATATCAAGTAAATTCAACATGTAGACATATAAGCCTAGGAGCATTAGTGATAGCTTGTGTTAGCTAAATTATGCTCCTAAATTATAATCTGCTACATCGGCTACCTCTATGCTAGCTCTCCACTGAGCTTTATTTAAAGCCACCTCCTCATGTAGGCTTTAGGTGGGTAAGGTCGTGTTGGATCGTCATCATCCATCTTTTCTTTGTTTTGTCTCTCCCTCTCCTCCCAAGCTTGGTATGGAGTTGTTCGCATCTCCTAACAAGGGCAGTGGCCAATCTCCTCCTAACATGTCCAAACCACCACAAACATTGCTCCCTCAATTTATCTTCGATCGGGGCCATGCCAATTTGTTTTTTATGACGTCATTTCTAATCAAACCCTTCCTTGTGTGTCTACACATGCACCTTAACATCCTCATCTCCACCACCTTTAGCTTTTGTGTATGTTGTTGTTTCATTGGCCAATATTCCGCACCATATGGCATAACCTGTCTCACTACCGTCTTATAGTATTTACCTTTAGCTTTAACGAAAACTTTCTATCATAAAGTACTGCAGAGGCCATCCTCTATTTGTGCCAGCCTACTTTAGTAAGGTTGCTGGCATCCTCGTCAACTTCACCGTCCTGCTGCACCACAGAACCCAAATATCTAAAACACGCCTTTTTTGGTATGGACTCCGATCCAATCTTGACGTCTTTTATGCTAGGCATGGTGGATGTATAGAACTTGAGTTCCATATGCTCGGTCTTGGATCTATTGAATCGTCAGCCTTTCAATTCCAAGGACCTTCTCCAAAGTTGTAACTTCTCATTTATTTCTTCTCGAGACTCACCCATCAAAAATTATGTTATATGCAAAAAGCATGAACCAAGCCACACCCCCTTGGATGTGCTTAGTGAGGTCGTCCATAACCAGAATGAACAAGAAGGGACTCAAGGCTGATCCTTGGTATACCCAAACTATAATAGGGAATGCATCTGTCTCCCTTTTTGTTGTATGCACATTTGTTAGTGTGTTATCATACATGTCTTGAGCGGCTCAGATATAGGGCAGGGGGATGCCTTTCTTTTCCAAAACCTTCCAAAGAACCTCCCTTGGAACTCTATCATATGCCTTCTCCAAATCAATGAAAACCATGTGAAGGTCATTTAGACTATCTCTGTAGTGCTCTACCGTCCGCCTTAAGAGATGATGGCTTCTATTGTCGATCTACCAAGAATAAATCCAAATTGGTTCTCTAACACTCCTATTTGTACCCGTAAACTTCTTTCTATAACCCGCTCCCATAGCTTCAGAGTGTGGCTCATTAGTTTGATACCCCTGCAGTTGGCACAACTCTGAATATTGCCCTTTTTTCTTATAGATTGGGATTAATGTGCTCTTCCTCCACTTGTGAGGCATCTTATTACCTTGAAGAATTTGGTTGAGTAGTTTTGTCAACCAACTAATGCCCCTCTCTCCAATGCAGTTTCAAGCCTTAATAAGTATACATCCGGGTCAATTGCTTTTATCCCTGCCCATCTTTTTCAATGCTTCCCTGACTTCCTCTTGTCTAATTAGCCTATAGTAGCAATAATTTCGGTGCTCTTCAAATGTTTGGAATTCTCCTAGAGATATATTTGTATCTCCCTGTTCGTTGAACATATCATGGAAGTAAACTTTCTACCTAGCTTTAATTTATTGGTAGTCCACGAGCACCTGCCCATCCAGCCCCTTTATGCACTTCACTCGATCAAGGTCCCTAGTCCTCCTTGCCCTCGCTTTAGCGATTTTATATAGGTCCCTCGTTCACTTTATCGCATCCAGCCTTTTGTAGAAATCATCATAGGATTTACATTGTGCTTCTTTGTTAGCTCTCTTTGCTACTTTCTTGGCTTGTTTATACTGTTATTTCTTGTCCTTGTCTCCACTTTGATCCCACACCTTGAAATAGTCTCATTTGGCCTTAATCTTCTCTTGGACATCCCTGCACCACCACCAAGACTCTTTGTTGTTTGGCGCCCCATCCTTTGACACGCTTAGAGTGCCCACTCCAAGGAAATATTTTTGAAATATATTCCCAATAGTTGGTATTAGAGCCAACTCTGAATACGTTCATTATTGACACTAAAAGCATCAGGTTTGATCAAATTTAACTATATAGAATTATGAAAATATGAAATTGAAAATTTCGTTAAAGGAAAAGGTAAACCTGAAGATTGTTGTTAAAAAGTTTAATAACAAGATTGAAGGTTCATTAAAGTTTAAATTGTTTAAAGTTTTAGACGAGTCATGATTCAATCAAGAAGTGTAATTCTAATTCGAATCTAATGAGACTAGATATTTAAAGAGTTAAACAATTTAGATTATTAATCTAATGTGATTAGATTTGAGCCAAGGTGTGAAATATTCAATTGTTGAATATTTTATGATAATACAAAATAATGAATGTCTAATAGGATTAGATTTTCGGCTTATAATCTAATGAGATTAAGATCAGATTTGATTATTTATTTATTTATTTAAATAATAATAAAAATTAAGAATATATATATATAAATTAACAGGGTGCTTGGCGCTTGGCGCGCCCCTTCTGTATTAATAAAAAATATTTTTTAGTTTTTATTATTGAGATAATTTAAATAAATATATAACTAATTAGAATGAGATTATAATTAAGATTATATGATAATCTTTTCTAAAAGTATTTAGAAAAATCTTTAATTGTTCTAATCTTTAAGCCCTTAAGGGTTAGTCAGTTGCAGGATTTGGACATTAGATGTTGAATGTGTTCTAGTATTAGATACTTGATAGTTCAACTATAGTGGCTATGAATTAGATAATTGAGAGAAGCATTTGGTAAGAGAACTAGTAGCATGAGAATAATTCATGAGAAAAACGATAGACATAAGAGTGAGTTAAGAAAGTTCAATTCAAGAGCGCGTCATATGATGATGGCTCATTTAATTAAACTGGAATTCTTGATGTAAATATTGATAGCCAATCTCAACAGGATATAATCCTAACTTGCCTATCAAGGTTTTTCAATTGGTTTAGGCTGGATACATTGAGTAATAGAGATTGCTTATTATTTGAACTAATGAAAGTACAGTATGAGAGAAAATGTGTCATGAGAACTAAGGGAAGATTTCACTTAGTGTAAGCATCTATCTTAAGAATTAGGAACCTTAAGAGGGGGAAATAAAACATGAGTCAAGGTAGTTTTGTCTCTTTTATAATAGCACTATATTTTAAAAGGAATTGCCTTGGTACTTAGATACTATTGTTGCCAAGACTGAAAGCCAACATGGCAAGGTATTTGATATCCTGTCTCTTCTAGTTGTGACTAGTATATAGTTCACTAGTGTTCTAGTGGATGGGCTTTCAGTATTGGCACCTGGAAATAGTAGTTTAGGTCGTGGAACATGGTTTTGGATTTGAGTAACTATCTTAATGTGCCAATTTCTTGAGAAATTTGATTTCTATTTGCTATTTGTTTTAAAATAGTCCTTTGGTTATTTTTTAAAAAAAATAGACTGATAGTCATGTAAATAACGTGTTTATTACAAAGGGTACATTGGTAGATTTTTTTTTTTTTTTTTTTTTTGTTTTCTTCTGTACATGTCAACCAAACCCTAAGCAACAATGGGTTTATATAGTACAAGCCCAAGCAAAATCCAATGGTAGCTGAATGGGACACGTGGCCTGATCTTGGAGCAAATACAGCTAGCTGGCACTGGAATCCGAGCTTAATGAGTAACGATTTAACCAACGGGTAATTAAAATAAACCTGATATTATTTATTACCCAAAAGAAAATAATACAAGATATTTTCCAAATCTTTAATAACCATTTAAAATAAATTCCAAATTTAAAATCCCAATTATAAATCAACAAAATCTTCTATAATTTATATTCCCCAAATTAGGATATAATCATCCAAGTTTGTCTCCAACGAGCCTAAACAAGGCGGGTGGCTAAAACCGACAAACGACATCCTAATTTCCAAAATAGAAATTCTTAGACAATTTTGACCTTTATTTTAGTCATGACGCTCTAATCTATTATTACTGATAAACTTACGCAACTAAGTTACATCTTATAGTAAATATCGAATTTTATAGGACTATAATCCAACAATCTCCTCCATGGTCTCATGACATTAGCTCACAACGCTTCTTTGAAATTAGTGGGCATTTCAAAAATGAGTTTCACACCAAGAAACCAAACATGTTCATAAAACATAACAAGGGCTCAGGAATCAAACACACAATCTGGTAATCAAGTCCAGCACAATATAAATATAAAATCCAAGCTAAACATGCAATTCACCTAGAATTTAAGGTTAGCCAAATCAACTCATATATTGCATCATAAGACTCCACCATGAAAAACATCCAAAATAACCCAACATGAGAATACAACCTATGAACCCACACCAAAGGTATCTAAACACAAACTAAATACCAAGCCTATGGTCACTCCAAGGTTCACATAAGACCTATACCTTACCCTTTTCCCAAAAAACTAGAGAAGAAGGCATGAAACAATGATCCTAAGGGCATAGAAGTCTCCCAAGACAACACAAGTCTATATATGACTCAAACATATCATGTTTTTTTTTTTTGGGGCTAAAATTCAGCAAAACAACTTACAATCATGCCAGAATTCTACAAATTCAGCAGTTAATAGCAGATTTTAGCATGTAATAGTCCAAACTAAACGTGTAGCAGCATATTCAACTTGAAAATAGTCTATAAACAACATGTTTATCATCACTTCAAGCAACAAGTAACAACATATTCATCTTGCTTCAAACATAGAGATGGGAAATACATGAGACACATTAACATGAAGACTAAGTCACAAAATCACACCTAGATTTTGACAAGAACTCACAAGTCCTATAAGCCCTTTACAATGATCAACTATTTCTATAGGTCACTCAAAATATGCAAGAAAATCAAATCTCACACACAAGCCTAATCTCATGGTTAAAACACTCAAACATTCAATGGTGTACTCCCACACCGGGTTCAAGATTGTGCAACTACACATGCCTAACCTAGGAGTTGGCCAATTCTAGTTCAAGGCCCCATTCAAACAAGTTCACAATCAACCTCAAGTATTAAACAAGTATTAACCATAACAATCACACAGAAAATTAAAAAAATCACATAATCCAATTTCTGAACAACATGTTCAGCCACACAATAGCAGCACCAGCACCATGCACAGGTGTTCAAAACAACACCAAAACAAAATCCAAACCAAGGATTCTCCTCAGACCATAGGCTCGAGCAATTTAACAGCGAAATCGCTCCATTAAAACAAGAATCTACACCAGATTCTCAACCGACCATACATGAGGTCGAACAAGTGATTAACACCAAACCGCTCCACCAATCAGGTGCAATTAGAGCTTTCTCACTTCAAGAAAAACCATTAGTCTCAAGCATAAACTTCTTTTCCATAAACAAGAAACCAGAGGATGTTCAAAAAACAGTGAGAAATCCATGCTATCTAGGCCACCTAATCGAGTGCCCAAAACTAGGACATTTAAACTCGTCTCAACCACCACGTAGGAGACAAAACAGGGCTTTAGATGTGGTCCAACGCTCAAGCAGTATTGACCCATTCTAGAAACTAGTGCAACCTGACTAGAGATAACCAGGACTTCAAGAAGGTCCTAACTAATTAGATACTTCTAAGGTTCTAAAGGAAAACCAAGTTTTCTTAACCATTTAGGGATATCCAATATTTTAGAACTATGATAGTTATCCTTCAACCATCTTTCAAGCAACATCTATCCCAAGCACCCACCACCCATTTAAATCCAAAATAGGTAGTAAAAGTCCTCAATCTAGGTCAAAACAAAGCATCCAATGCTTAACACCCATTTAAAGCCAAACCTAAATTTCTGATAGTGATTTAATTTCCTTTGTTTTATATCACACATATGTTCTTCCTTTTTTCCAGACTTTTATTACACTACCACTAACACCATAGTAGTTGAAAAAATAAGCTTAGATTTTTCAAAAACAAAAGCCCACTGATCGTCTCAAAACAAGTGCTCTTGTTAAACTTATTTGGAAATTTTGACATGAAATTTTTTTCAAAAAATAAGAAATGGTTCATACTATTTCTATAAACATTTTTGTTTCAAGAAAATACTAGATCTGGAAAACAAGACAATCAAATATAAACCCTCATTCTAGTTTTGTTTCGGTTGTGTTTTCGTGCTCACAGTGCCATGGACTCCAAGCGTAAAGCTTTGGCTCTGATACCAATTGTTGGTGCTTTAATACCACTTGTTCTGATTTCGGACCCTCAAATCCGAGCCGAATAGGATCTTGTCCAAGCATTGAGCAATGAAAAATCCACAATCGAAACTATGTGAAACTAAACCAAAAACATCAAAAAACAACGAAGAACACGCGATATACATGGTTCGGCACCTCAACAAGGTCCTAATCCACGGGCCTCCATTTTCAGAGGAGTCAAATCCATTATAAGTAATTTAGGATTACAAACACAAACCGTACATCAAGTCTAAAACGAAAAACAATAGAGATTAAAGCAAAAAACTAAGAAAGAACTAGAGAAAAGCCATAACCTAGCAATATGAGTGAAGAATAGCCTAGAGATCCAAATCTTGCTGGAACCTTGAAGAAGTCCATCAGCAGGGACTACGCCTTTGAGTCACCGCCTTGAACCGAGCATGCCGAGCTCCAAAAGTTCACCACCATCTTCTTCTTCTTCTTCTTCTTCTTCATCAGCCCTCCTTCGTCACTCTACCGGCTTTCTCTCTCTACAGGCTCTTTCTCTCTTGTGTTAGTTTTCCTTCTAGAGAAACCACAAAATGGGTTTCTCCATTTTTGCTTTCACTGTGAAGCTCTCTTGTGTTTATTACAAAGGGTACAGTAGTAGATAGTTGACTTATTTCAATCAGAGCTATGTTAATGGCCATTTATTAGTCTAATACAAGCTAGGCTATGTAACCATATAAAAGAAGAATTTTCTGAAGACCATATAGCTTTTAAGTGGTGCTTATTCTTAGGTCACGTTAATCTAGTATGATTCAAAACCTGGTTTGGTATATCTTATGCGATCATTAAGTACTAAGATGACAACCAGTATATGAATCATGTTCGAATTAATGGTGAATCAAAGTGCCTTTAAAAGAAAATGCAATAGAACACTCAGCTGCTCGGACTTGTTCATAAAATGTTTATGGACTGCTAAAAGTTCAAATGAGTCAAAGTGATGAGTATTTTATAAAACGTTTATGAATGATTACTCAATTAGTTGATGTATGGATATACCTGTGAAGATAGAAGTCTTGAATTCTTTGAAAGGTTCAAAGAATTAAAGACTTAAGTTGGAATAAGTTAGGTAATTATATCAAGTCACTTTGGTTAGATTAGAATGGTAGTGCCAGGAGAATTGTTATTGTTCCTTGTTACAAAGAGTTATAGAAATGATCAATAATATTTTATTAAAAATAGTAAGATTCATATGATGAGTCACGTTTACATATCAAAAGATTTGCTATGTAAGATGTTTTAGAAAATGTTCTAAAAGTACAACAGATGGCTTGTGTTAGATAAATTGGTAGTATGAGATACTGTGACACTACAGTTTTATACAAGTAGATGATGTATTTCATATATCTTCAACTATGTTATTGTCACACTAAATACGTGAGAGCTTTGGTGTAGTGGGACGATTGTCCGAGTCACTTGACGGATTCATGTCTTCAGTCTTAATGGTTAAGCATGATGGTGAATTTGATCCTTAAGAGTACACTGAAATTTTTAAGTATAAAGATGCAGACCAATATGTCAGGCAATAAAAATTAAGTTAAAGTAATTATATTTTAACTAAGTCTGGAAACTTGTGGAGGCATCAAAAGGCATTAAGTCCATTAGAATGAATATGAATAGATCTACAAGAATACAGAGTTGAGTGACGAGAAGGTGGAGACCTTCAAGGCTAGATTGATGGCAGTGAGTTAATACCTTATAGGAAGGAACCGTCTCTGATGAGACTTTCCCACCACATGCTATGCTTAAGTCCATAAGGCTGCTGTTATTCATAGTATCTCATTGTGATGAGGTATGGGAATAGAAATCAAGACAATATTCTCTGAATATTCATCTTGATAAGCTTACAAATATGATATAACCAGACAAATTTGTTGCCAAGAGTTAGGATCATATAGTATGCGAACTGAGGAAGTCTATTTGTAGACTTAAATAAGCATCTTGTTCATTGAATACTAGATTTGATGACTGTTAATCAAATTTTGGGGATTTGAATCAATGGTTAGTAAACCATGAGATTACGTGTGACATGGCTAGAAAGTAGTGACTTTCAAAGTGTTGTATATAGATGGCATTTTACTCATTAAGAATGGTGTAGAATTGTTATGAGCTGTTAAGGTTTAATTGTCCAGTCAGTTAAAAGGGAAAAGACAGAAAATGTGCCAACTATATTCTTAGGATCAAGCTTATGCGAGATTCAAAAGAAAGAATGTGAATTTGTCATAGGTTGTTTGTTTTAAAAGGGACTTTAGACGTTAGACGTTTAAAATTTGTGTTTACACTTTTAGTGGGAGTCATTAGATGGTGAAGAGTGGAGTCATTAGATGGTGAAGAG
This sequence comes from Simmondsia chinensis, assembly GCA_018398585.1. NCBI lineage: Eukaryota > Viridiplantae > Streptophyta > Magnoliopsida > Caryophyllales > Simmondsiaceae > Simmondsia > Simmondsia chinensis. The sequence continues at coordinate 11,102,448 of JAGTTD010000023.1, read as the reverse complement.
TGAAGCAGTCTTGTATTGTTTACTTCATTACAGAAGTTGGGCACTTGACAACTATGAAATTTTTGAGTAGACTACTTGACTCAGAAGGTTCTTAAAAGATGAAAGCATGCGAACATAGGAACAAGACAGTTAGAGTTCTGCATTATTTAAAGTTTTTAGTCAAACAATTGACAGATTCCTAGGGGATAGTTATGCAATGCAGGGCTAATTGGGTTCAGGATAAGTGGAAGATTGTTTGAATTGGTGTTTTCAAAACCCAAATGGTTAGATTTTAAATATTAAATAAATAAAATTATTTTATTTATTTATTGTCTGATTATGTTTTACGAGTCAAATATATATGTAATTGTTTTCTAAAATGCTCCATGAGATGGACATAGCCCAAAAATGACATGTTAGGTTTGATTTAAGTGGTCAATGAGATTGAACCACATTTAGACTTAGATCAAACTAATAATATGTTGTCAAAGTATGTTCATAGTCGGTGATAAGTTTGGACAACTTGTGTGATAAGACTATACTATAATACTTTTGATGACTTGTCTTGGTTATGTGGATACGGATCTAAGAGTATCATGTTGGTGTTGTCAATAAGAATGGAACACTGGGCAGGACTGTCTGAATTAATTGGTTCTTTAACTGCTATCAGAAATAGTTAATTCTATAAAAAGATAACTCAAAATCTAGGAAATAGTCTGAACTCATGCATGGACTGTTCATTTCTTGATGTGCCAAAAGGATTAGTCAAAGTGCTTGACTTGAATCTTACGTAAGTTGGGAAATGGCATGAAGTCTGGTGGGAATAGTTATTTTACGTAGAATCTGTATTCTCTAACAAGATAAAGATGTCCCCTAATTTGATTCGCAAATATACGAACAAATTCTGGAATCTTTAGCCACAGTATTCCATATGTTTGACATTTGGAAAGAATATGAAAATTGTTTCTATATTATTGAATTGTTTAAGAAGGGCGAGTTGGGAATTACTGCGAGAGATGTGAAAACAGTAATGATAGTAGTTAAAGTTACTTTCGCTCACGGATATCTAATAGAGGGGTTAATTGTCGTAATAAAAGTTATTTGTGAAATTCTTAATTGAATATATTTAATTCTAGAACGCAGTAAAACTTATTTAGTGGAATTAAGTTTCACTAAATAGTAATCAATTATTATCATGAGATGATAATCAGATTTGACTCATTTGAAGCTAGAGTTAGCACTGTTTGAAAATATTTAAAAATAAATTAATGAGATAAATTATTTGATTATGAGATGAATAAATTAACTTTGTTAAACATAACTTATGAGATGAATTATTTATTCATACGATGAATAAAATTTATTTTACCAAATAAAAATTCGAAGATGAATAAATTTATTTTACCAAATATAATTTATAAGATGAATTTATACACGTGGAATTATAAAAAAAAAAAAACTAAAAGTCGAACGCGTGCCCAACTATATAACCCAATTGGCAGGTAGGGGACTATCAGCTCCTTAGCGCGATAGCCAGTGGAGGGGGGGCACATACCCATACCCATTCAAGTATCCGCGTCTTTGGGCATAGACCAATAAAAGTCTGACATGTGGCACGCGGTTGGTTTTCATTTACCTATATATACATGCGTGCTTTAGACGTGAAATTAAGTAAGTTTTTTTACGGTTTTGGAACCTGATTTTCTCCCACAATAAAAATCCTAAAATTATTTTAGGGGTTTTCTAAATTATTGTTTAGCTTAATTTTTTCTAAAAAGTTATTCTTCAAAAAGATTTAGAATAAATATTTTTGGGAGCTCACACTTCCGGTGCTCGAAGAGGTCATTGCGAAGAAGACCTTGCAATGTCGAGAATTTTTTTTTGTAATTTCAGAGCTTCAAGTTGGAGTTAGGATTCGCGCTTCAGGTATGTCTAAATTAAGTATTTGATATTTAATTTATTTTTCTTTTATTTCGTTTGTTCTACATACTATATTTATACTTATTTTATTCGAAATTTTTATTTGTTATATTATGAACCTATTAAAGTAAGATTTAGGTCTAATTAAAATAGTTTAATTATGTCAGAGCTTTAGATTTAAAATTAAGAATTTGGAATTGGTATTCCGCTGCGCCAACTCTAGGGAATATTTTTGAAATATGTTCCCAACAGGTTACCCTCCCAACCACTCATAAACCCCATGGGGTCAACTAGTTCTAACCCTAGCTTGCTCATTCATGAGCAAGTTAAGGTTGTGTCAGTGTCAAGACAGAGGAACCGTCGAGAAGGACGTGATTCCCCCTCCCACTGCCGATGGAGAGGGATCATGAGAAAGGGTTTTGAAGGCTAAGATCTTGGAATTGTTTAGGGACGTAAAAATCAACTTTTCATTGATTAACGACATTAAATATATTCCTTTATATGCTAAGTTCCTCAAGGACCTCTGCTTGAAAAAGAAGCGCGTGTTGGAACCAATGTCCTGAAAACCCAATTCTTTGTTTTAAATATTAATATATAAAATTTTTTTATCTATTTTATGTCTAGTTATGGTTTATGGGTCAAACATACATGTGATTATTTCTAAAACATTCCATGAGATGGATGTAGTCCAATATGACATGTCATAGTTTGGTTTAAGTGGTTAATAAGATTGAGCTACGGATAGACTTAAATCAAAATTGTGATATGTTTTCAAAGTAAGTTCATAGTCGGTGATGAGTTCTGGATAATTGGTCTGATAAGACTATAACATGATATCTTAGATGGGTTGTCTAGGTCATGTGGATAGAGATTCATAAGTATCATAGTTAGTGTTCGTCAATAAGATTGAAAAATGAGCTAGACCGCTGCAATTATTTATTTCTTAACTGCTATCAGAAATAAATTGTTCTTTGTGATTCGGTGATAATTCTAAATCCTGATATTGTCTTGCACTCGTGCACGTAGTGTTCGCCACTTTGGTGTACTCAAAGTGAGGTCATGTAAAGTGACCAAAAGTCTACATGCATTGAGTGATTGCATGAAATATAGTGGGAACAAAATAGTCAACATGGAGTCTATAATCTCTTATGAGATACAAATGACCCCTTTAGTAGATTCATGCGTGTTCGAAAAATTCGGAATCTTTGGCCAAAGTATTCCTAGCGTTCGTCATTGGAATTGATACGGAGAATATGTTCTCGTATCACAAAATTATTTGAAAAGGATGGTTTAGGTACTTAAGGAGAAGCGGTGAGAAGTATAATGATAGTAGTTTTAATTATCACTTGTCATGGATTTAAAATTGAGGAGCTCATCGTTCAATTATTACAAATTGAAAATTATCGAATAAATAACTTAACTCTAGAGTGTAGCAGGATTTATTTAATGGAATTAAGTTTTATTAAATGAGAATCAAATATTATCATGAAATGATAATAAATTTTGACCCATTTAGAGCTAGATTTAAATTGTTCCTGAGGTCCCTGCGCAAGCCTCTAATTTTGCACCTTTGAAGAATATTAACGGAATTCATGAGATGAATAAATTTAAATTTGCTAAACATTATTCATTAGATGAATAAAATTAAAAAACATAAAATAAAATTATTTTTAAAATAAAATTCATAATGGGAAACAAAACACAAAAAAGGAAAAAGTAGCAAAAGCAGGTTGCGATTCGCGTTGTGCCTGATGGACCAACCAGCACCTGACAATGGGCGGTCCTAAGGGTGATCTGCACCTTCAGGCATGGACCAATCAGACGGTACCAAGTTCCGGGCGAGGATTTTTGAATTGTTAAAACAATGTCATTGTTGTTGTTGTTTGCTTTTGTATCCAACATCGAAATTTTGCTATTTTCTCTCTCTAGTAGCCTACTGTAAATAAGGGTCCTGGAATTAAGGTTTAGTATTGAATTAATCAATCAAAGTTAAATAGTATATGAAAGTATTGACTTTCGACGAACTAAAGAGAGGAGAAATTTTCATTGAAATTTTTCCTCAAGTTAATATTTTTCGTAGCCCACATTCTGGGTGTTCAGAGGAGATTGCGTAGAAGGTCTCGCAGTCTGGATGATTTCTTAGAGCGACACTGTGGTCAACATCCAGGCATTCTTTTTTCCTTTTCTGATAGTTTTTTGCTTTTCTATTTATTTACAGTACTTTATTATGCTATTTATTTATGTTATTATTATGGATGTATTAGAGTAGAGGCTTGAAGGTTTAAAATTAGAAATTTTAAATCGTTCCGCTGCTGTTAATTTGATTAACTTAGGGAATATTTTTGAAATACGTCCCAACAGCATGCATAGGCGCACACTCCGAAGAGAGTCCAGCTCACCGAGAAGGTGAGCAGCATTGTTGCATCGGGTGGCCCGCCCAAGTTTAGAGATCCCGGGGCCTGTCCCATGTGTCTTAAGGGAAGGTTACCCTAGTAGAGCCCTCTTAGATCTAAGTGCGAGCATGAAAATGATCCCTTACTCAGGTTTTTAAGACTAGGTATAAGAGACGTTGAGCCAACTAATGTCACACTTCAGTTGGCCAATAGGACAGAGCATGTAACTCGTGGGTGGTGGAGGATGTACTTGCCAAGGTTGAGAAGTTTGTCTTTCCCGTTGACTTTATTAAATTACATATGAACCCCATTCTTAGGCGGAGGAACAACACTCCCATTATTCTAGGTCGACCATTCCTAACAACGACCGATGCTGTGATTCACTGTAGGACTGGAGTGTTGGAGGTTTCTTTCGAAAACCTAAAGGGCAAATTGAAGGTCTAGAACTTTGTTCGGCACCCTGAGACTGAGGATGAAATAGAATGTTTTAGGGTTGATGATTTTGACTCTTTGGTAGGATTGGGTGCGCCTAATTCTACTAAATGTGGTGATTGTAGTAATGTCTCTGTCTATATCGATAATTGTGTGTTGAGTGCTAAGTCATCACCTAAGCTTGATAGGATAGAGATGCTGGCCATGTTCCTCTCCTTGATAGTCACAGGTCTAGAAACGCTGTTGGGTTTGGGGATCGTCCCTACAAGCTTAACTTGATTTTTGTGGCAGACATTGCCTCAGATTTTAGTTGATATTGAGCTCTACATTGCGTCTAGCTGAAGACGTTAAACTTAGCGCTCTTGGAAGGCAACCCAATATACTTTTATTTTTGTTGCATGTTTTAATTTGTTTTTTGGATTAAACTCTCTTTCTTCTGCAAATCCTTTTGTTCTCCCTACCATTATTACTTTGTTTCTCTTTTACTAAACACTTGAACGGTCCATATTTCTAACACTACTAACAAGTTTGTTTAGTATTGTATTTTCTATGTCTTGTTTTTCCAGCTTGTTATTTCACATTTGTCTCTCTAGATTTGCCAACTACACCTAGCTGAATGTGTTCAACCCTTGACACTTATACATCGGGTTGTTTCTTTCCCTTTCTTGCTTTTATTTACTTATGTTTACTTTGTATTGAAGATAATGTAGGGTTTGGGTTTGGGGATGGCATATGTATAGTGTGAACTTTTGATTATCCTTTTAGAATATTTTTACTTAAATTAGTTGAGTTTTGGCATGGGTCAGCATAAAATTATGGTGACTTATATTGAAGTTTAAATTTGAGATTTGTTATGACGGTTAGAATATTTATGTAATAAGATTATTCTTGGATCTGAGTGCTGAATCTGTATTATTGTCTTTTAACTAGTTAGAGAGATTATTACTTTTCACCCTTAGTTTTGTGACAAATTTTACATTTTAAGTTGTGATATCGGAAATAATTTTAGGAATTTGAATCAAGCTCTTTTCTCCTAACAATGTTGAAATCAATAGTTTATCTATTTCTTGAGTGTTTCTATTAAAAAAAAGGTATCAATGCTTGTTGAATTATGTAATTACACGTGACTTGTTGGTTCTTGTCGCCCCTGTGTCACGAGCAAATAAGCCTAGAGGGGTTTCTTAACACCTGGTACCTTGAGCTAACTAGGTTGGAAGCTGCCGGTCCAAAACTTGCTATATGGGTCATAGGAAAGCTTAAGAAGAATCAATTTCTTTAAGTTACTCTAATAAGTACCAATGCCTAATGTGAGTGAAATATTTTTAAGGTATGTGCTAGTAATGACTTAGGTTTTGAATTCCTTTAGCTCGAGCCATAAGGTCCGAGGAGTGCTTTTAACTTGGTGCCTTAAGCCAATTGGATTGGGAGTCATCTGCGAAAAACTCGCAACATGGGTCATACGGAGACACACCTGACCATGAGTTACTTAAAAGGAAAAAAAAAAAAAAAAAAAAAAAACAAGAGAGAAAAGAGAAGCCTTGAGATTTCTTCATTAAATAGAGATGATTTGTTATGATAATTAATTCCTCTAATTATCTTCTTTATTCGTCTTAAATTTGAAAGGTTTGAAATAAGAAAATGGAAGAGAAGTTATGAGCTCATTCACTAATAAATAGACTTGAATCACGAGAACTTGAGTCGGAACCATTGTAATGATAACAATATATAAAGATTCTTCACTTTCAAGTACACTTTTAAATATGCTCGGAAATATTTTCCAAGAGTAATTCTTTCCATTACATGCATGAATAAAACTTTTCATTTTTAGGTAGTTTGAGCTGAATCTTGCTTAAGGACAAGCAAGGTGTAGGTTTGGGATGTTAATGTGCCTTATATTTACATATTTTATTGGGTTATTTACACCAACGGTCCTTATACTTTTCTTATTGTGTAAATTTAGTCCCTATACAATTTATATTATGTCAGTTTAGTCCCTTGGTCATATTTTAGTTAAGTTATTGACGCAATTTTTAATGGCACAATGATGTCAGATGCAAATAACTCACTATAAATCCACCCATTGATTCAATTTAACCGAATTCATGGCCGATTCATTGAAAATTTAACTGAAATTTTAGCATAAATTATATTATAGGACCAAATCGCCACAATATGAATAGTATAAGGACTAAATTAACACAATTAAAAAATATACGGACTAAATTGACACAACGGGCAAAGTACAGGGACCGTTGGTGTAAATAACCCTATTTTATTCCTCATTCTTGTGGCATATTTGGTTTTTACATGTGCGTTTTGCTGTAATTTAAGCTGCATTTGGGCTTGGAGTACCACAGCTATTGCTGCCACGCTTTGCCGGCAAGTTTGGAAAAGATGAAAAAGATATGGGTGAAGATGAAGAGAACCTTAACACAAGGAGGCTGAGAAAGAGGCTAGCGGCCATGTCGAGGCGGTTAGCAGGAATAAGGAGGTTGGGGAAGAGCCTTCGCCACCGTCAGAGGTGGCCACAGGCTTGGCAATGGGGGACCGGGCCAGGCCGAGCCGGGCCTGGGTCTTGGCCTTGGGGGCTCAGCCCGGCCTGGGCCCAGGTTGACCCAGTCCCCCCCCCTTTTTGTTTTTTTAAATAATATGTAAAATTTAAAAAAAATACAAATTCGTTTTGTACAAAAATTATTATAATTCATTGATGAATAATATAAGATACAAATACATTCCATCACAATTATTATTAATGCTAAATATATATAATAAAATAAAATGTATAATAAATAATGGTAAATAATGTAACAAATACAACTAAGCAATTGGATCCTACTATTTAAAAGTACAAATATATTTATTAAAAAATGCGAACAAGATTTAGACGTACAACAATAAGAAATTAGTCTACGTTGGCTGGGGGAATTGATGTGCCGCCGTTTGACGTATCGGTAGTGCGATCGTCTTCATCCTCGCTCAATGAACCCAACCTCAGTTCGTTTTGCTCCCAGCCTCTGCGTGCATCCAGTTCTTTAAGCACACGGACATCTCCAAGTTGGCGGTGATAGCTTCGCCTGTTCATTCCAAGCAACCTGCCACCAAGACTAAAAGCACACTTCGATGCTCCTAATCACACCGGACACATTAGTATATCATGTGCCATGGTGGAAAGTACGGGATACTTGGTTTGATTTGTACACCACCTTTTCAAAATATCAAATTGCGGATTCGTGGGTGTTGGGAAGAACTGGATCAGCGGCGTCCGCATATAGAAATCTAACTCGTCACATGACGTGGGAGCTTGTGTGGGGGCGAATTGGTCCACAGCTTCCATGCATATGACATGTGTGCACTACTTCCACGAGATGTGGAAGATCCAACTGTAGTAGAAGTAACATATGGATTATTAGATGATAATCTTAGAGAATAATGGAAAAATAAAGTGTGTAGGTCTGAATTGACTTGCACAATGAATTTTTTGGTATCAAAATCAGAATTGAATTGTTCGTAAAAATATTTGGCAAATAAGTTCAAACCCGTGAGTTTACAATGGGGATCCAAAATAGTGGCAAAACAATATGTAAGGGGTAGTTCAGAATAATATTTATAGAACTTCATTTTTATTGACTTAATAGATTCAGTCAACACGGGGTTGGGTTCATTATCCGTTATCCAAGACACAATATCAATCAATCTAGATATTGCTTGTGGTATAGTTGGATAATAGCAACCGGAAAAAAAAGGTGGTAGCGTCTCTAAAAATGGTAAGAAATTTACAAATTTCATTAATAGTGTCCCAGTGTACATTGTTCAGATTATAATAATTTAAATCTGAACGAGTATCATGTACAAATTCCACTAGGACATCCTTGTATGGTAGTATGCGCTCTAACATATCTATGGTTGATGGCCACCTAGTTGGTGAGTCTAATTTAAATTGTTGATACTCTATCCCATGCGCCCTACAGAGAAGTTTAAATCTTCTCTTTCTGGTGCCGGATGATTTTATTGCTACTGTTATATCTCTTAAGGTGGAAAGAGAAGTGTTTATTAGACCTAAATCATCCATAACCATTAAATACAGTATATAACAGATGCAATGTAAATAAAAACACCGCCCACCTAACACAGGTCTCATATGCCAACTCAGTATTTAACGGATGCGCTATTACTAGTAGCGTTGTCGAACGTGATACTAAAAATACGACATTCTATCCCCCATCGTGGATTGCCTCCATAATCACACCTATGATTATGTTGGCAGTGTGGGGATAATCTAAATATGCAAAATGGATTATTCGTTTTTGAATGTTGAAGGAGGAATCGATTCAGTGTGCTATTACGCACAAGTAAGGCACATCGGGTTTCAACTTCTAAGGGTTGGACGTCAATAAGAACATGCTCATGTTTGCCCTAAAAATTTCGAAGACCTCAGTTTTCATCCTATAGTAAGCTTTAAACGCGTCCCGCTTTAAAGTGTTCCGAGGAACCCTTACGATGGCGGGGTTCACCGCTGTTTGGAGATACTTGACGAATCTAGGGTCTTCGCCGGTGTTAAAAGGCTTTTCAGCCCCAATTACATATTTAGCTAGTTCCCGTATATTAGTTTCTTGGGAGAACTTAATTTAGCAAGCGCACCGATCGCTTGCTGTACTAACTGCTATTGGGCTCTATCTGGGTCTTGTTCGGGGTGTCACCTAATTATATGTCTCGTTAATGTGCCTGTTCCACTGTCGGGTGGATGACTAAAGGCCTTGGGTAGGTTATATAATTTACAAATCGCTTTATTAGTTTGCTTATCTAAGTTGAAGTGCTTCCATACCCTACTAGTGCTACGCCTACTACTACAAGTTTTTGCAGGCCGGGTTTCGGTGGTGGTTGTGGGTTCCTCTTCAGTTTGTAAGTCTCTACCACCACCCGACTCAGAAAAATCCTAGTCGTTGTAGTACTGCTGTTGTTGGAAGTCCCAATCTATAGTGTTAGTGTATGGAGATGATGGGTTTGTTTCCAAAAATGCTCGCTCATCAATATCAAGTTCGACAACTTTACCCCTCTTAGGTACTTTACGTGATTAAGAAGAGATAAAACTAGAACGACCGGCTCCAGATGAAGATGACTTGTGTGCCATGGTAGCATTAATGAGTAGTATTTAAAAAATGCAACTACTAATGCAAATTAAGTAGATAAAAATACGAAACAAATAAATTATTGATACTAAAATTACCGAAGCGAATAATGAAATTCGAACTTGACCGAGATTCTACGAGATAGAGGTGGCTAATTTGGTGCACAATTATTGCAAGTAGATGAATATAGAGACAGAAGAGAGAATTGGACGAAGATTTGTCGTAAGGAAACGGAATGGGAGGAATGGGTCTTTATAGATGAATTTTTTTTATTTAAAAAAGAAGGGGGAGCCAAACAGCTCTTTAAAAGAGCCGTTTGGGGGGGGGGGGGGGGGTGTTTGGGTCGGGGTCAGGTTTCCGGCCAACCCGGCCCATTGGCCACCTCTAGCCACTATAGTTGCAGCGTTGTGTCATCAGTTGCTGACGAAACGGTGATGCCAGTGCATGATGAATCGTATTTGCAGAGGAGGAAGAGGAACCCATGCATTTCCAGTTGGGGATTAGGGCCACATGGAAATTGCGATTCTACCCCATCACTTGATGATAATTATCAGATTATTTTTTCATTTAAATATTTTAGGGGGAAATAATTTAAATTTGTTTTTATTACTTTTAAACAACATAACTAGGTAAAACTTATCGCTTTTGTGTTTGACCAGGAGGAACACAACATAAGTTATGCCCGACAAGAAGGATGGATGTTAAAAAAAACTGCTTTTTCTAGATACTAATATGTATTATACTTAGACAGTTGAGGACAAGGGTTTTTTGAAGGGGAAAGTATTGGTATGTGCCAAAATTAGGTATACGAGCCTAGAGTAATAGGATAAGGCCTTCTAGGGGTATTTAACACAGATAGGGAAAAGGGGGATGAATGGTGTTTAGGTGCCCTGTCATATTATTCATGCACCTCTTGGAAAGAGTCATCTAGTTTTGGTTCGTGTCACGTATTATCTATATATATAGTGGTCTTTTGTAATTGCCCAATTCATCAATGAGAATACTTGTCTTTTTTTTTTTCTTTTTTTTTTTTTTTTTAATCTTTTAGAAGTTTTGGTAGATTTCATCTGCAATTCTCAACATTCTAGTTGAGGGTTTCATCAAATATCACGTTATAGAGTTCATAGCCAATCACAATCATGATTTGTTGCCACCAGAAAAAGTGTGTTTTCTTCCATGCTATCGCACTATTTCTACTAAAGATAAACAACACATCTTTTATGTAAAGAAGCGGGGCTTTCGGTTAGACAGATAGTGCGAATCATGGAGCTTGTGAAAAATGTGATGCATAAGGATCTTCCTTATCTACATAAAGACATCCATAATTTTTTTACCAAGACTTGCAAAAGTTTCATGGAGAATGATGTAATGGATTTGCTTGAAGATTATAAGCATGCCAAGTATAAGGATCCTAGGTTTCAATATTCTTTCACAATAGATGTTCAAGGAAGATTGGAGCATATTTTTTGGTAACCGATTCATTGTTTTGATTGATACCAAAAGTTGGAAGATACTATCCTATTTGACACAATATATAAGATGAATTCTTATGACATGCCTTGTGATAATTTTGTTGGTATTGATAATAATGGAAGAACAATACCTTTGGATGTGCTCTTCTACGCAATGAAACAGTGAAAGCATTTAGATGACTAATAAAGATAAACAGTAAAATGCATATAATTTCAAACTTTTTTTTCCCCTCTATAGCATAGATTTATGATATTGTTGTTCTAATACATATGCTATTTCATTGTCAGACCCTTGTTAAACTGATAAAAAAAGCCATCTAACACTATTCTCATATATCGAGGCCCATGGATGATAGAAGCAATAGCAAGTTAAATGCTTTCAACAAAGCACGCTTTTTGTATATGGCACATAACTTCCAAATTTAGCTGTTAGTTTACTTCAACTTTACAAAATTGATATTCAAGTTTGTGCGGTGACTTTTATAAGTTATATAGGCTTGACAATGTTGAAGAGTTCGAATCTCAATGGTCTTTACTAGTTATAAAATATAATTTACATGCCAATAAACATGTAAATGGTCTGTACTAAATCAAAAATAATTGGATCCTAGCTTACCTTCATCTCTTATCGGTCATGCTTAAGCCAGTTGATTAGATAAGTAAGTGTTTTTTTTTATCTAAGTTGATTAGACAAGTAAGTGTTCTTTTATCTAATATCCAATAAACATAGATATCAAAATATCTTTGAGACTAATTATTTAAACTATGGTAATGGTTTTATCATGATGTCAATTTCTAATGTATATGGAATTTAGGTTGATTTAGCTATTGATGAATCTTTATTAATTATGTTATATAAGAGTTCGTTTGTTTTATATCTGGACAACATTTTAAATGTTGCAGTATAATTCAATCGATTTAGGTCTATTATTATTTAAAAAAACTTATCATGTTTATACAATTAGATTTCGAGGCTTGACCTATATATAGTTAATTGAGCTATGTACAAAAGATAAACCAGCATGCTTGTACAAATCAAGAACAGTAATTATATAAATATATAATATTTTTAATTTAACGTATTTCTACTTAGACATGCGTATACAAATTAAAAAAAATTATTGACCAATTTAGCACGTTTTTCATGGCTGAAAAACAATTAGCACATTTTTTCAAAGCAATAAATGAAATCATTGTTTGCGTGTACAATAGCACATTTTTTTCGGTTAATTAATTAATTATTACCTAATTTATTTTTATTTTAACAACAATAATAAATATAATTATTCATAAATGCCTTCAATGCTAGCTAAATCAATGAAGTTGTATTTGAAACATTATCCGGCAACACTTGATTATCTACTTTTATTCTTCTTAAAGAAAAAATAAGATTAAATTATACTTTAATATTACGTCTATATAAACCCGCATACAACAATAACAATAACAAACCCAGTGCCTAAAGGGCTCCCGCAAAAGCGGGGTCGGTGGGGGGGGGGGGGGGGGGTTGATGTACGCAGCCTTCCTCCTTCAGGGTATGAAGCTGAAGAAAGGCTGTTTCCGAGGACCCCCAACCTGATTATGTCATCTTCGTGTCATGGTGACCTGTGAGCAATAGGGTATCAAAGCAAAAGAGTAAGCTATAGCATAAAACGAGCAATACAAAACATAACGCCCTAGAGGAGAAGAACCTGCATGCTTGTACAAATTAAAAATAGTAATTATATAAATATTTTGGGCATAGGTTCTTGTTCTTTATTAATTGTGAAATCTGATACAAGACTAAATTTTGATTGAGTAAAAGAGTAGTAGAGCAGAAACATAAGATGACTAACAATCCTGCTTCCGAGTTTCTTTTCCTATTCTAGGGGAGGAAGCAATGACCCGACTTTCTTTAGGGCCTCAGGCCATATTCATAGTTTTTTTCCTTCAGGAGCTAGCTGGAAAACTGTGCGTTGGTAGGGGACGTATCTCGCCTAGTGCCCAACTCGGGGCAAAATGCCCCCAGTATTCGGGTTTGTGGTCTCAGGTAGTTGTCTGTTTAAGTCAAGGTGGCAGGTAGTTGCTGTTGGCTGATCCTCAGATGGGTTGGCACACTGGGGAGTGATGCCCCTACAGGTCCGAGATGAGTATTGTCTTGGGTGTTATTACGAGAACCATCCTGGGTTCAGAATGCATTCCGGTAGCAAGACGCATTCATTCCTTTCCGACTGGGTTTTATTGCTTCAAAGATACCGCTTGTAGGTGTATCTCGGGCCGAGATGCAATTCGATCCCTGAGGCCTCGCATTCTTGTACGAACATTGCTTGTCGATTGTTATCAGTTAGGAACCCCCCCCCCCCCCCCCCCCCCCTAATTTTGCAAATGATTCTTGTTTGCGGCTTGGTTCGCGTGTTTGTTTATAAATATGGATGTGTTGGTTCTTTTGGGGATATCCCATTTTGCTCCTAAGTCTTCACTCCCATTTTAGAATCTCAAGTTATTCCGCCCTCTTTTCATCTCTTCCGGTCAAGCAGGGTTGACTCGAAGGACATAACCTTTGAGATTTCTCCTATCTTCCGGTAAATTCTATTTTACGATTTCGTACCTTGTCTCGCTTTCATTCTTGCTTTATAAACACTCGTCATTTCATAGATGCCCAAGCGTTCTGTTCCTTAGATCATTATATCGATGGTGTGCTCGTCTAGTCTCATTGTTATATAGACCCAAATGACATTACCGTTTTTCTCAGTGTTCCAACAACAGGGAGGGTCATCCTTAGTCTTCAATGGAGTTTCTTTCTAGCCATTAAAGGATTCTAGGGTGTCATAGGGGATTGGTTCTGTGTAGGGAGTTCAACCCAGTTGGCCCATCTCGCCTTTTGATTTTTAACCCAGCTACTCGCTTTTACCTCCCCTTGGGCTCCTTGGTCAAGGCCCGTTTGTTCAGTGCCCTATGAAAGCCATCTTTGGGTGTCGGGGTCCTGCTGAGTCATTCAGGTTCTTTGTTCATTTGCTGGTTTATGATCACACCTCAGGGTCTAACGAAGGGGAATGGGCAAACACTCACAAAGTGTTTGCCTGGGAGGACGAATGGTTTACAAGGTTGAGCTTTACACCAAGGGCGGAATCTACTTTTCCATGTTCCCGCCTGTGTTGATGACACGATTATTCTAATGTCAGATTGGGGTCCTTACATTTCGGACCAGTCCCCCTTCTCTCATGCTTACGTTGTTTGTTGGAACACAATCTCGAATATGGAAGAGTTTTTGTTTTTCTCATCGCATGGGATATCGCATAGAGTGATGATGTAGGTATATTTCATTGGGATGGTCCCTTGACTTTTGGCACCTCGTTGTGTCTAGTCCTGCTTCGTGGCACCCTAGTCGAAGTGTGGTTATTGCATGATCATGGCGACTTCTCCTCCTGGTTCTTTTACAAGAGTGTCGAGTACTGGTTTCTTGTTCCCAGGGTGTTTGGCGGTTTCCATGTCACTCGATTCTCCATTTCGGGCCAATACCTGATCTTGGCTTGTGCGGAGGGATATATCAGTGTTGCTTGGACGGGCCTGAGCATGGGCTCCTGGAGCGTCTAGGGAAATATCCTTATTAGGGTCTTCTTTCACTGTTCCCGTATGTGGAGACTCTTTATCCAAAGTTCCCAGGTCCCATTTTGCTGTTTTAGGGCGATGTACTAGTCTCTTGTTGTTTTGTTTTCGTACCCCCCCCCCCCCCCCCCCCCCGGGTTTGTACTTTACTACTTTTTGTTGCCCTAATGTCAGGATATATACGCCAATATGGGGCGTAATAATGTTGCGGTGTTTGTGTTTCCATCTTAGTGAATATGATGTTTCTTGTACTTTCATCATTGCTTCGTTTAACATTTTGGACCGTCTCGTTTGGCCGTGTATTTGCATATGTCATGAAGGGGTTTGGCTGTTTTGGCTTCTAGTCCGAGCCGTTTGATGTCGTTTTGCTGTCAACATATCTTTGCTTTACTTTTCATTATTTTATTTTGTTTAATATTTTACTTTATTTAGTATATATTTTTCATTTTATTTTATTTGTTATTATTTTTTGATTTTTTTGGCTGGTTGGGGCATTTGCTTACTTTGTCCCCCTTCGTCTATTTGTACGATGGCGATTTCTCGGGCTGATTTCGTTTGTTACCCAAGGATGCTTTAGAAAAGTGTTTGATGTTTGTTAGTTACATTTGCTTAATACTGACGTGTGCATGTACTTCATGTCCGGTTGCCTCAATGTGATTTTTATCTCTTCAGGTGCGTTTCAGGTGAGTTTTTGGTTTCCGTTTTTATGTATTTTTTGGTGGTGGGTTTTGGGTTGAGATTGATTCTTTTGTTCTTGGGAAAGGGTCGGTTTTGTTGCTGTAGCTACGCTGCCCAATTCTCTTCCCTGTTAGATGCTTGAGTAAAGAGAGCTGAATGGGGAGATGCTAGACGAAATCCTCTTCTGGGTTGAGGATATCGCGGTAACTAGAGGGGACGAGGGGATTTTGGAAGTCGGGCACTCCTCTTCGGCAGCCACGTCTACAATGACCGCTGCTCATAACGGTGTCCCGAGTGCAAGTAAGTTCTTTTGGTCTTTATTATATGTATTTTATTTTTGTTTTTCTTTTACAGTTTTCTTCCCACCTTCTCGATGGTACATAAGAGGAGCTATGTTGAGGCTTCTTCTTCTGAGGTTTGGAGAGAGGACAGCTCATCTCCGGAGGCTGAGGTATTACCGCGGATTCGTTAAATCAGTGTCCTCTGGATGAAAGCTCTCCTTTGCAAATTAGGTTCCCCGAGATTCCCCGGATTCATCAATTAGGGGCTTTTGTGTTGAACACCTTAGGCGAGGATGGTGTTTCCATGATTTGCTCTAAGTAATACTTCCCGGAGGACTATGAAGGTTGAGGGCCTCAACCGGACAATTGCCCCTTGTTTCCTTTAAAGGAGGGGAGTTTTTGTATTCCTATAGACTCTTTAGAGACGGGTGTCCATTTTCCTTTACCTTCTTTAGTGGAGCAATTGCTCCAACGTTGCAATGTGTGCCCTGGTTAGGTCACCCCTAATAGGTTTAGGAACGTATATGGTTTTTTGCTTGCATGTTCTATGAATATTTTTACCCCTTCTTCTAAAGTTTTTTATATTCTTTTCAAGATTAGGTATTTGAAGCACATGGTTGCCTTTGAAAGTCGGGGAGGTTTTACTTTTATAAAACATGACCCTTCTAACATAAAGAATTGGAAAAATAAGTTTGTCTGGATAAAGCCTCTGTCTGCCCCACCGTTTTTTACGATATGGGGTACACTGCAATGTCCACATCCAGCGAAAAGGAGCCTCCTGACTTCTTAAGAAAAACGGATCATCCACTATTTTGACAAAAACTCCATGGGCGAGAGAGTTTTAACTTCTAAAGGGTTACTGAAGCAGGAAATAGTGCTGGTTAAGGCCGGGCTTTCCCAAAAGCCTTTCCTAGGTAATCAGTTGCCTGTTTTTGCGCCTTTTTTGGTTGTTGTATGTGTGCTATGTGCATTTTGTTTCTAGTCTACCGTATTATACTGACCTTTTTTTTTTTTTTTTAAATTTTGGTTTCCATTTCAGCGGACAAGTTGGCGGGCGTTGATGTTGCCGATATGTCCTTCCAGGCGGAATCTTCTGAGGAGCGTGGCCCCCATCAGGTCCCGATTGTGATTGCTTCCCTGGGTAGGGTATGGAGGAACCTTCCTCGGGGTCCTGGGATTTCTGTGGCAGTTCCTGCCCTAGAACCCCCAGCTGACTCATCTACGGAGAGGGTCACGAAGCGGCCTCATGTTCACCATGGGGAGGCCTCCTTCGACACTGCTGATGTCCATACATCTCGCCCCGGGATGCCTGTCTGTGGTGAAGCTGCTTTTGAGTTCGCCGTTCCGGTGGGTATCCCGACTGCTATGGTGGGACTTTCCGACCGAGGAGTAGTAGGGAGGACTTCTGCCCTTGCGGAGGCTACGGGATCTTCTGGCTCAAATTTAATGGAGCCTCTATCTTCTTTTTTCGAGGGTCCTACCGTGCACATTCCTGATGTTGGGCGTCCTGCTTCTATGCCCATCCTTTAGGGAGGTTTAGACGTTTTTTTTTCCAATCTGAGGAAACCGCCATCTCCCACAGCTCATAAGGGGAAAGTGGTAGTTGTTTCTGATCCGCTTTGGGGTGTGGAAGGCTTTGGCTCTTATGTCTCGGGATTTGGAAGAGCTAGTACCTCCACGATCCCTTGCCGTTCTACTTTTTAGGATGATGCAGAGGCTTGTTGGGGAATGTGTTTGCGCCATCTCTTGCCTGAAGACACTGCCCATTCAACTGAGATGACTCCTGAGAATGCGCCTATGTTTTTAATCGCAGGTAATTGTCATGCCTTAAACGTTTTTATGTTGCCGTTTATTGTTTTCATCGGCTTTTACTAACTCCCCCTTTTCATTTGTCATTTTTTAACGTTCTTTGCGCGGTCAACATTTTCCCTTTCCAGTTGGAGGCAATGCGCCCAAGAAGTGAGGGAGCTCCGTTCCACCGTCTCTGCATTGAATGCTCGTATCATGGAGCAAGCGCCTTTTAAGTAGGACTTTATTTCGTGTCTTTATCCCTCCCTTTTGTCTTGCGGAGGTGAAAACTAGATCTTTCTAGGATTTTGGTGTTAGTTTTTGGATTTCCCTTTCCCATTTTGATGTATTTTGTGTGTTTTGGAAAGGAACGCTTGTTATGGGATGGCTTATGCCATTTTTTGTTGCACCACCTGTTGTTTTTTGCCTTCTTTCATTTCCCTACTTTGTTTTGATTTACCATAGGTGTTTGCCCTGGGTAAATTTCTCCTTGCGATGGTTAGGATTTGATATTTGAAAAACGGGTTCCGATTCTAAATGGACTTCCTCGAAGGGTTCCTTGGCGCGTCTTTCGCTTTGAGAAAGTTTTAGGTGTTTCGCTCGCCTTGGAGGGGTTTAGGACTTATGTTCGTCTGCCTCGTAGGGGCTTACAGCTTATGTATCTGTGTTTCGCTTGCCTCGAAGGGGCTCATGGCTTACGCTATTGCATTTTTCCTACCTCCAAGGGGCTTATGGCATACGCTATTGCGTTTTGCCTGCCTCGAAGGGGCTTACGGCTTATGCTTTTGTATCTTGCCTGCCTCGAAGGGGCTTATGGCTTGGGTTTTCGCCTATCGCCTGCCTCAAAGGGGCTTACAGCTTGGGTTTTCGCACCTCACCTGCCTTGAATGGATTTACGGCTTATGCTTTTGTATCTCGCTTGCCTCAAAGGGGCTTACTGCTTATGTATCTGCGTCTCGCCTGCCTCAAAGGGGCTTACGGCTTATGGATTTGCGTCTCGCCTACCTTGAATGGGCTTATGGTTTACGCTATTGCGTTTCGCCTGCCTTGAAGGGGCTCATGGCTTGCGCTGTTGTATCTCGCCTGCCTCGAAGGGGCTTATGGTTTGCGCTTCTGTATCTCACTTGCCTCGAAGGGGCTTGCGGCTTATGTATCTGCGTCTCACCTACCTCGAAGGGGCTTACAGCTTACGCTATTGTATTTCGCCTACCTCGAAGGGGCTTATGGCTTGCGCTTTTGTATCTCGCCTGCCTTGAAGGGGGATACGGCTTATGCATCTGCATCTCGGCTGCTCGAAGGGGCTTATGGCTTACGCTTACATCTTCGCCCGCCTCGTAAGGGCTTATGGCCTAAATACTTAAATCTTTGCCAGCCTTGGAAGGGCTTACAGCTTAGATATTTGCATTTTGTTTGCCTTGGAGGGGCTCATGGCTTGTGCATTTGGTAGTCCACCTGCCCCAGAAGGGCTTATGGCCTAAATACTTACATCTTCGTCCACCTCGAAAGGGCTTACGGCTTAGATATTTGCATTTCACTTGCCTCGGAGGGGCTTACGGCTTGTGCATTCGATATTCCGCCCGCCTCAGAAGGGCTTATGGCCTAAATACTTACATCTTTGCGTGCCTCGGAAGGGCTTACGGCTTAGATATTTGCATTTCGCTTGGCTTGGAGGCGCCTACACCTTGTGCATTTTGTATTCCACCTGCCTTGGAAGGGCTTATGGCCTCAATACTTACATCTTCACCTGCCTCGGAAGGGCTTACGGCTTAGATATTTGCATTCATTTATCGTTATATATATTTAGTATTGTTTATTATTATTATTATTATTATCTTTAGGAGAAAGAGAATTTACACAGAAGACGGGGTACATTTTTATTCTTGTGGGGGCCTCATACATAATATTTTTTTAAATTTAGAATGTTCCACATTTTTGGGATCGAGATTCCGTCTAGTTGTTGCAGATTGTTTATTATTATTATTATCATCTTTAAGAGAGAGAGAATTTTCACAAAAGACGGGATGCAATTTTATCCTTGTCGGGGCCTCATACATAATATTTTCTTAAATTCAGAATGTACCACGTTCTTGGGATTGGGGTTCCGTCTAGTTGTTGCAGACAATATGCCCCTTCTCTGGTTGTCCGAGAGACTCTGCAAGGTCCTTTATAAGTAGCGGATAATTTCCTGTGGTGATGCCCCAAAGACTCCGCTCGTCTTAGTACTAACTCCCCTTTTGCAAAGGTTCCTTTTCTTGTTTTGGAGTTACAGTGCTTCACCATCTTCTGTTTTTGAGCAATCATTATGATTAACGCGTTTTTGCGCGTTTCGTCCACCTCATCTAGCGATAGTCTCAATGCTTCTTTATTGCGCTCTTGGCTATAATCTCGAATTCGAAAGCTGGGCTCTCCTATTTCTACTGGCAGTACCGCCTCTGTACCATACACCAGGTTGTACGGGGTTTCCCCTCTAGCATTTCGAGTTGTTGTCCTGTAGGCTCATAATACGTTAGGTAATTCCTTTGCCCAGTTTCCCTCCGCCTGATCCGCCCACCGCTTTAGGCTTGAAAGTATGTGTTTGTTTGCGGATTCCGCCTGACCATTACTTTGTGGGTGCAGCACGGAGGCGTAGTTTATTTTGATTCCCAAGTTCTCATAGTCATCACGGAACCTCTATGAGCTGAATTGAGTGCCATTGTTGGCGACCGGACTCGTGGGATTCCGTAACGAGTTATTATTCCTTTCTAGAGGAAGCGTTGGATGGCATGGTTTGTGATTCAGGCCACGGGTTTGGCCTCTATCCATTTAATAAAATAGTCTATGGCCACAATGATGTATTTCCTTTGTTCGGTCACTTTGATGTACGGACCTGAGATATCCATCCCCCATTGGGCAAAGGGAACGGGATTGAGTATGGGCTGAAGCAAGGATGCGGGCGTGTGGATTATTGGAGCGTGTTTCTGACATTTCTCACTTTTTTGGACGAGGTCTAGCGCATTTTTTTTTCAAGGTGGGCCTTAATAACTCGATTGCAGTGCTTTGTTGATCAAAGCTCGGTGACCTAGATTTTGCTCGCAAATGCCTTTGAGAATTGCCCGCAGGACGTACTTCCCCTCTTCTTCTCCAACACACTTCAACAGATGATACACGAAGGATCTTTTGTATAAGTACCCATCGACCAACACGAACTATAGGGCTCGTTTTTGGATTTGCTTGGCCTCCAACTGGGCATCGGGGAGGGTCCCGTCTCTTATGAACTCGACAAGGGGGCATCGTCAGTCTTTTATGGTCTGCACTTAAACGACTCCCTCTTGCAGGGGCGAACTTCGGCACGATGTTTGGATCTCTTCTATTCGATTGGAGGGGTCTAGATCTTTCTCCTTTGTCTCTAAGTTGGCGACTTGGCTCAATTCATCTACTTTGACGTTCTCGGTTGGCGGTATGAGGTGAATTTTGAAAAAGGAAAATGTCTTTGCTACCTCATTCACCATTCCTAGATACTCCATCATGACAGTGCTTTTTGCTCTATAAATCCCCTGGACCTACTTGACGACCAGCTGAGAGTTGCTGAATACCTCTACCGAGCGTGGCCCTGCTTTTCGCGCTATTCTCAGCTCATGGAAGAATGCTTCGTATTCGGCTTCGTTGTTACTGGCCTTGAACTTGAATCTCAGTGCATAGGGGAAGTGTTGATTCTCGGGCAGGATGAGCAGAATGCCCACCTCGGTCCCCTGGGTATTGGAGGATCCATTGACGTATAGTTTCCATAATCTTTTCAAGGTATCCGTCAGTCCTGGGTTTGGTGAAACTTGGTTGGTGAACAAGCATTCAGCTAGGAAGTCGGCTAGTGCCAGTGCTTTGACTACGGTCCGTGATTCGAACTTAATGTCATATTGGGAGAGTTTGACTGCCCAGGACAACATTCTCCCTTAGCATTCCAATCGTTGGAGCAAATTTTGCAGAGGCTGGTCGATCCGTATTCGGACACGGTGTGCTTGAAAGTAGGGTCGGAGTTTCCATGCGGCCATGATGACGGCATAGGCAAGCTTCTCGATGTGGGCTATCACGTGTCAGCGTCCCTCAATATTTGGCTCACGAGGCTCACGAAGTAGATTGGCATTTGGAGGCTCTCTCTTTTGGATATTAACATTGCACTTATCATGTCATCTGATGCCGAAACATAGAGGATTAATTCTTCTCCCAAGACTGGTTTTGACATGACTGGGAGCTTCACCAGGTGCTCCCTAAGCTCTCGGGGGGCCTGCTCACAAGTCTCGTCCTAGTCAAAAACCTCTCTTCTCCGCAGTATCCTAAAAAAGGAGAGGGATTGATTCGCCAATCGGCTAATGAATTTGTTCATGGTAGCTAGGCAGCCAGGCATCTTTTGGATATCCCTTGATGTTTTTGGGG
Source organism: Simmondsia chinensis (assembly GCA_018398585.1). Lineage (NCBI taxonomy): Eukaryota > Viridiplantae > Streptophyta > Magnoliopsida > Caryophyllales > Simmondsiaceae > Simmondsia > Simmondsia chinensis. The sequence continues at coordinate 11,080,387 of JAGTTD010000023.1, read as the reverse complement.
TTTCCAACCTTAGTATGGCATCTATCTTGACGGGGTTGGCCTCTATCCCTCTCACGCTTAAGATGAAGCCTAAAATTTTGCCTTCTGGAACAGTGTACGTGCATTTGCTTGGATTTAGACGCATTCCGTGAGCTCTAAGTGTTTCCAAGGTTTCCCTTAGGCCGCACACATGATTTAAGACTTCCTTGCTTTTTTATTATCATATCATCGACGTATACCTCCAAGTTCTTCCCTATTTGTTACCGGAAGACATGATTCATTAGACGCTGGTATGTGGCTCCTGTGTTTTTTAATCTGCACGGCAAGACTTGGAAGCAGTATGTGCCTTTGTGGGTGATGAAGGACATTTTTTCATCATCTTTCGGGTCCATCGCAATCTCGTGGGACCCAGAGAAGGCATCCAAGAAGCTGAACAGCGCATTTCCTTCAGTGGAGTCAACTAGCTGATCTATCTTGGGGAGGGAGAATGAGTCCTTTTGGCAAGCCTTATTTGGATCGGTAAAATATACACACATCTGCCAGTTTCTGTTTGGCTTCTTTACAAGAACTACATTTGCCAGCCAATTTGGGTATAGAACCTCTCATATAAAATTGGCTTTCAGGAGCTTTGGCACTTCCTCACTTATAATCTTATTCTGTTCTGAGCAGAAGTTGTGTTTTTTTCTATTTCACTGGGTCTTTTTTCAGATGAGATGTTCAGGCGGTGACAGATGATCCGTCTATCAATCCCTGGCATTTTGTTTAGTGAATATGTGAAAACCTCCTGGTATTGTCGAAGTGCTTGTTGGATTTGGTCCTGTACGTCCGTGTCTAGCTGTGTCCCAATTTGGATTAACTTTCCCGGTTTTAGCTTGACCTTGATTGTTTCCTCCAGATTTCTGCCTTCCTTCTCTCTGCCTTCAATCTCCCCTGCTTTGGGCGTAGCAGCTACTGTGGGCCATTTGCTAACAGCTCCTCATGGTCAAGATGCTTCCTTCGTTTGTTTCGAATTTCATAGCAAGGTGGTAAATTGACACCACCGTCCCTAACGAGTTTAGTACCGAGCGTCCTAGGGTGGCGTAGAAGGCCGAGTTCACCGCCACATCGTGAAATTTGGCCCTCAACATATGTGCCCTTTTTGCGTCTCTTAAGAGGATATCGAGGCTCACGGTGCCCAGTGGACTAACCACTTCGCCAGAGAATCCCATGAGGGTTCCGGTTGTGGGGTTCAGTCTTTCGGATGAGATTTTCATTTGCTCGAAACAACGGAGGAAAAAGATGTTGACCGAACTCCCTTAGTCCACTAGAACTCTTTGAACGGAGTAGTTGCCAATTTTCATAACGATGACCATGGGGTCCTTGTGGGGAGTCCTGACGTTTTTAAGATCGTCTTGTGTAAAGGTTAAGGGCCGACATTTTCTAACTTTGCTTTCGCCCTCCCTAGAGTATTGGTGCTTGCGCCTTTCCGTTTTTGCTTTATTGTTGCAATCACATGTCTCGGAGAGTTTGTCATAACGTTTTGTCCTTCACGAGCATGCCTTGAGGTTCCGGGCTTGATTTTCCTTATATCACGAATTTCCAGGGATCGCCTTTCTTTTCCAATTCATCGATCCGGTATCTGAGTGCCCAACAGTCTTCGGTATCATGTCCCGGTGCTTTGTGGTATTCACACCAATTCTTTTGGCTCGTCCTGGCCATAGGGTCCACAGGAACCCGATCCCTTTCTTCCGCCGGTTTCTTAACTTCTAAGAGTAGCCTGGGGGGTCTCCTTAGGCCAAGATTGTGTACTCTTCTTACGTCCCTTACTGATCTCTCAGCCTTTGAGCTGGGGCCTAGGGCGTGCATCTTATATTTTCTGTGCTCATGCCTTGGTTGTTCAGTTTTGGTCATCACGTGTTCAGCAATGATGTATTTGCTGGCTTTTGCCCAGAGCGCGTCTACGGTTGTGGGGAGAGCCTTTGCGAGGGCAAACTTGAAGTCGCTGTTCCAGAGCCCATTGATGAAAGCGGTGATGGCTGTCTCATCTGCTTGGTTCGGGATGCTGATCATTGCTTTTGAGAATCGTCGAATGAATGCCCTTAAGGACTTGTCGTTGGTTTGTCTGAGCCGGATTAGTTAGGCGGCGGTCTTTTTCCTTCTTTTGTTGCTGAGGAAGTGTCGGGTAAATTTCTCCCATAGTTCGTTAAAGCTTCATCTGGATCCGTTGGGGAGGGAGTAGAGGTGGCCAACGGCCGAGCCGGGGGCCTCAAGGGGCAGGCCCGGGCCGGGCCTGGGCCCGCCTTTTTAAAGAAAAAAAATTAAAATAATACAAAGTCGTTTTGTACTAAAATTATTGTAATTTATTAATAAATAATATGAGATACAAATACTTTTTTTCCAAGCACTAATAATGCTAAATATACATGTTCAAAAAAAATAATATTAAATATATGTAATAAAATAAAATATACAATAAATAACGGTAAATATCTTATCAAAAAAATAATGGTACATAAATAATGTAACAAATACAAGTACAAATACAACGCAGTTGGAGCCTAATATTTAAAAGTACAAATTTGTTTATTAAAAAACGCAAGGTTTGACATATAGGGGGTTCGGTCGTCTTTTGACATAAATATTTAAAAGTAAATAATTGACATACAAAAGTGTTGATATCAGTCGCCTTGAGGGGTATCTAGGCCATCATTTGAGGTACCAGTTGTGCAGTTGTCTTCTTCATCGCTCGATGAATCCAACTTCATTCTCTGTCGATCTCTTGCCTCTACTAGCAGCCAATCCTTCAAGCACACCGACATCTCCCAGCTTGACGGCGATAGCTTCGCCCTCTTTGTTCCAAGCAACCTGCCACCAAGACTGAAAGCACACTCCGATGCTACTGAAGACACCGGACAACTTAGTATATCACGTGCCATGGTGGAAAACACAGGATACTGGGTTTGGTTTGTGTTCCACCATTGTAAAAGGTCAAAATGCGGGTAGGCTGGCGGCCTGTAAATATGGACCATCGGTGTCCGCAAATAATAATCTAGCTCGTCACATGGGGGCTACTGTGGGCGTAAATTGCTCCAACAGCTTCCACGAATATGACGTGTGTGAACTACTTCCACTAGATATGGAAGATCCTACTGCAGCAGTACTAGGATTATTGGACGCTAATTGACGGGAATATTGAGAAAATAAACTATGCAAGTCGTTATCGACATCGGCAATGGAAGTGTCGATATTAAGAGTAGGAGGCAAATACTTGAAAAAATGTTGGCAAAACAAGTTGAAAGCCCCGCGTTTACAACAAGGGTCTAAAATAGTTGCCAAGCAGTATGTAAGAGGTAGTTCAGAATAATATTTGGCAAACTTTCTTTCATTGCCTGAATCGATGCGAACAAAACGGGGTTGGATTCATTACCCACCATCCAATTAACAATATCAAGCAATTTTTATATTGCGTGAGGCATGGTCGGATAGTAGCAATCCAAAAAAAATGTCATTGCCTCTTTAAACATGCTAAAAAAGTTACAAATTTGATCTATTGTCTCCCAATTTATACCAGCCAGGTTGTACTTGCTCCATTCTGTACGATTTTCCTGAGCGAATTCCATTAGAACGTCTTTGTATGGTAGAATGCGCTCTAACATTTTTACCGTAGACGACCACTTAATTTGGGAGTCTAATTGGAATTGTTTATATTCTATGTTATGCAACCTACATAAATTACTAAATTTTCTTTTTCTAGTGCTAGATGATTTAACAGATATTATTACGGATCTTAAGTGGTAAGGGATGGTTTTATAAGATCTAAATCATCCATTACCATTAAATGCAAAATGTGACAAATGCAACGAATATGGAAACAATTCCCACCTAACATGGGTCTCATTTGCCTAATTAAATGTGTAACGGCTGCAGTGTTATTGGTAGCATTGTCGAACGTAATACTGAAGATACGTACTCTATGCCCCAGTCGCGGACTGCCGACATAATCACACCCGTAATTACCTCGGCATTGTGGGGGCAATCTAAAAGTCCAAAATTAATTATCCTCTTTTGGATGATGAAGGATTCATCGGTCCAGTGTGTCGTTATGCACATATAAGGTTGGCCGGGTTTCGACGTCCATACGCCCGACGTCAACGAGAACTTGCTCGTGTTCGTCGCAAAATGTGTGAAGACCCCAGCTTTCATCTCATGGTACAACGTAAAAGCGTCCCGCTTTACGGTGTTCCGAGGAATCCTCACAATGGCGGAGTTCACATTTCGTTGGAGGTAGTTGATGAAATTTGGGTCTTCGCCCGTATTAAAAGGCCTGTCACTCTAAATTATATATTTAGCTAGCCCCTTTCGGTTGCTCTTTTGAGAGAACCTAAAATTAGCAAGTACACCGGTCACTTGTTGTATTAGACGTTGTTGGCTCTTTTCTGGGTATTGCTCGGGGTGGCACCTAAGTATATGTCTGTTTAATGTGCCCGTCCCACTGCCAGGTTGATGACTAAAATCCTTAGGTGGGTCACATAATTTACAAGTTGCTTTATTAGTTGTCTTATTAAGGGTAAAGTGCTTCCATACCCCACTAGTTGTACGCCTACTAGCACCGGTACAAGTTTCAGGCTGGGCTTCGGTAGTGGGGGTGGGTTTCTCATCAATTTGTGAGTCTCCAACCCCACCACCACCTGACTCATGATAATCTTGTTGTTGTAAAAAATCATAATCTATGCTATCATCAGTGTACGAGGTGTTGGGTCTGGTTGTAAAAAAGCTTATTTTTCAGTATCAAGTAAGACAATTCTACTCCTTTTAGGGATTCTTGGTGGCCGAAAAGAGCTAGAACTAGCACGACCGGCTCCAGAGGATGATGAAGAGTTGTGTGCTATATTAGTATAAGTAATTAGTATTTATAAAATGCAAGTAGTAATGCAAATTAAATAACTAAAAATATGAATTAAATAAAATTGCATTACTAAAATTACCGAAATGAAAGAACAATAAAATTCGAACTTCAGCCAAATACTTTACGAACTTCGAACTTTAGAGCACAGTTTTTGCAATTAACAAAGTTAGAGAAGATGAGAGATGATGAATGTATAGAGAGAGAAGAGAGGATTGAAGATTTGGTGAGGAAATGGGTTGGGAAAGTTTAAGTATTTATAGGAAAAAAAATATAAATTTTTTTTTAAAATTAAAGAGCCGTTGAACGATAGAGCCGTTGGGCCTCGCCCGCACTGGGCTCTGAGGCCTACAAAAACAGGCCCGAGGCTCGAGCCCAGGGGTGGCCACCTCTAGGAGGGAGGCGAACCAGGCTTGGGCCATGCCTTTTAGGGTGGCCGGGAAGCATTTACACCATACGTACTTGGATGCTTCTTGTATTTACGTTCGCGCCATGAATCTCGAGATGTGTTCATCTCGTTTGGGTCTTGTGTCCCATCGAATAACTTTAAGGTTGGCACCTTCACCTTCCCCATGGGGGGTGGCGAGTATCTAGGGCGTGAAGGGCGAGTGGGTGACGGAAATCCTTCCTAAAATCTCATGTGCCGCTCCCTCGAAATTAGTTTCGGTGTCTGCCTCGAGTGAGAGAGGGACCCTAGCTGGCATGTTTCCTGGCTTATAAGGGGTGGCGATATGTCTTGGTTCCCCTCCATCTTTTGCTGGATTTGCTTGTTTCCATGCTCTATGGAAGCGAAAGACTCGAAGACCACATCCGGGTTTGATTTCAGGGGATGCGGAGGGGTCTTGCTTGAGTAGTTATGATCAACGAGTTGCATTATTAGTGTGCGAAGCTTGTAGAGCTGACTTTGAGTAACAAATTGATCTCCCGACTTCCTAGGCGAGGAAAGAGATTCCACGGATTTCTTATTGGGAAAATTTTTCATTTCCCATAGATGGCGCCAACTGTTTTGGGTACAGGTTCTTTTTATGAAAAATTAAACTCAAACGTTATTCTTTATTAATTCTAGAATCTGATACAAGATTGAATTTTGATTGAGTACAAGAGTAGTAGAGCAGAAACAGACGATGACTGACGATCCTGCTCTCGGGTTTCTTTTCTTGTTCTGGGGGAGGAAGCAATGATCTGCCTTTCTTTAGGGCCTCAGGCCATATTTATAGCTTTTTCCTTTAGGAGGTAGCTGGAAAATAGTGGGTTGGTAGGGGACGTATCTCGCCTAGTGCCCAACTTGGGGTGAGATGCCCCCAGTATTCGGGCCCGCGGTCTCGGTAGTTGTCTGTTTAAGTCAAGGTGGCGGGTAGTTGTTGTTGGCTGATCCTCGGATGGGTTGGCATCTCGGGGCATGATGCCCCTGCAGGTCCAAGATGCGTATTGTCTTGAGGAGTTATTACGAGACCCATCTTGGGTTCAGAATGCATTCCTATAGCAAGAGGCATTCATTCCTTACCGGATGGGTTTTATTGCTTCAAAGATTCCGCCTGTAGGTGTATCTCAGGCCGAGATGCAACTAGGTCCCTGAGGCCTCATATTCTTGTACAAACATTACTTGTCGGTTGTTATCAATAAAAATATAACGTTTTTAATTTAATGTATTTCTACATAGACTTGCATATACAAATTAAAAAAAAAAAAAAAAAAAAATCGCCGACCCATTTAGCATGTTTTTGATGGCTAAAAAAAAAAAAAAGCACAATTTTTCAAAGCAATACATGAAATCATTGTTTCCATGTACAATAGCGCATTTTTCTAACCCGTGCCCATAATTAACTATGAAATTTCTAGCATGTGCCGAATAAGCATGTGTTAGAAAGATCCATTAATTATTACTTAATTTATTTGTATTTTAATAAAAATAGTATATATCATTAATCATAAATGCTTTGATTGCTAGCTAAATCAATAAAGTTGTAATTGAAATGCTATGCGGCTACACTTAATTATCTAGCTTTAATTTTTTTAAACAAAAAATAATATTAATTACAGAGTTATTTATGCCAAAAGTTCATGTATTTTGTTCATTTTATTAATTTAATTCTTGAACGTTTAATTATATTAATTTAGTCTCTGTTCAATTTAAAATGTGTTAATTTGGTCTTTAAAAAAATTTATGTTAAGTTAGTAATAGAATTTTTTAATGGTTCGGTTGTGAGTTGGGTTAAACTGAGTAAACAGATGAATTTATAATAAGTTATTTGTATCTAATATAATTTTTTCGTTCCAAATTATATCATTAACCTAACTTAAATTAGATCAATGGACTAAATTGATACATTTTAAATTGTACATGGACTAAATTGACATAATTATAAGTACAAGGACTAAATTGATACAATGAACAAAGTACAGAGACCTTTGGCGTAAATAATCCTAAATTCTATTTTAATATTATTTTTATATACTTCATGTATTATTATTTTATTTTATTTTGATTATAATTTTTTTAAAATAAATGGAAATCGAAAGGCATTTGTCTTGTTAATGCTTTTGTTTCTAATAAAACAAGACCTTTTAAAACGTATAATAAATTACCCTGAGATTTAAAAATTTTATTAATTAGGTATCCTGAAATTTTCAAATTTTGACAATAAGATATCCTTTTTTCAAAATTTTTTGTTGAATACTAAAGCGGAACATAATTTTGACAATAATTAGCATATTCACTAGAATTTAATGAATTTTAACCAAAAATGCTTATATAACCCATGATTTAAACAATATATTGGTCATTTACATCAAAATTCAATGGATTTTTTTATCATAATTAGTTAGATTTTTGCAGAAAACATTCATTCGGCTTGTATATGTTATAGGGTCAATTCATTGTAAACTCCCTTTTTTACTAACAAAGGTCGTGCCTCTTATTAGACAATAAAGAATTAACAAAATAAATCTATTTCCATTTTTATTTAATAAAAAATTTAGGGTCAAGGTAAAATAAGATTACAAAATTAATAAAGTTTGAAGTATATATACATACTATGACCTCTTGGAAAGTCCTCATCCTCAGATTGGGGGCACTGAGAAATAACCTTTCTTCAGGTTAACACCCCGAAGGGGGAAGGCTGCGTACATCTGCTCCTCCAGACCCTGCATAGGCGGGAGCTCTTAAGGCAATGGATATGCTCCTTTGTTCCTGTTAGAATATAATTTAATATTGTTTTATCTGAAAAGAAATTAATGCCAGCAAATCAAGTGGTGCGGGTTAGCATTGCAAATATAAATGTACTGATTTTTAGCATTAAATGCATTTAATCATCAATGATATTTATTATTACTATCAAAATAAAAGTGAATAAACAGTAATTAATAATCTTAAGTGGATTAATTATTGCACAGTTAGCATCATTGACTACCTTTTAATATGTGCCAGAGGGTGTTCATCGGTCAAAACCCGGACCGGACCAGATTGAAGATCGAAATTTGCCAAGTTTGGAGACCGAAAACCGGACCGATTACCATATGGATCGGACCGGACCTGACCGAACCGATTTGGACCGATTAGCATTTTCTATTTTTTTACTACAAATTGAATTTAGCATATATTGTCAATTTCGAGGAAACATTAAAGGAAACTAATAGAAAAAAATACAACAATTCAACAACATATAATATGGCAATGACTCAAAAACTACTCATAATTTTATATGTCCTTCATACGGAAATCAAATTGCAAAAAGAAAAATGATAATTGTTAACATTGATGCAACATTATCAACTGAATAATTATTGAAGTGTTTTTCCTTAAGTGCTGTCATGCTACAAAAGTCATCTCCCAACCTACAATTTCAAATATGAACATGTCAGATTTCTAAACAACAATTACGAACAAAATGTTAATATTAGAAATAGATTTTCACCCGGCCATTAGATTCTCAAGCATCAATGATGTTGTCATCCATAGAAGTTCTTTCTAAATCTGTAAATTTCAAACACAAATAAATATCAAACAAAAAAAATTAAAAAGTAAAACATAAAAATTACTATTATAAAATACGAATACCTTTTTCAAGCTGCTCTAACTCTTCAAGACTTTCCTCTACATTAATTGTGTGGGGTGATGAACGAAGCCAATCTTGTCCACATATAAGAGCTTGAACCATCTTTGAAAAGATAACAAATATTATATTAAAATTTAACAGATAATGAAAAAATATTGTAAAACAAGATACAAAAAATTAAACACATCACCTTAGGTGTCAAAGAACTTCTAAATGAATCAAGATGGCGTCCCCCTGCACTAAATGCGGACTCTGATGCAACTGTAGAAATTGCCATAGCTAGTACATCACGCGCTAGACGAGCAAGTATTGGAAATCTTGCTCCATGAAATTTCCACCATCTCAAAATATCAAAATTATCAACTTCATCATTGTCTTCATTCAAATATTTATCAAATTCTGTTTTCACGAATCCCGCGCCATCTGAGCCACTCTTCATCCTGTTAATATCTGCCACTATCTCTCTCTGAACAAAGCTACCACCGAAAACTTCGAATGAATTGTCATTTGTTGATGTACTTGCCTGCACATCCTAAAAAGCTATAGAGGTATACTTTCTCTTTTATTCATCAAAGAGTTCGTGAGCAGCTTGATATACTTTGTTAGTTAAATGCTCACCTTTATCCTCCTCGTACATTCTATGAAGGGTAAGTCGCAAACCCACCAATTTAACTCTAGGATCCAGAATAACAGCAATATATACCAACATATTCATCTTCTCAATGTTACCCCAATACTTATCATATTTTTCTTTCATTCGAGCAGCCATAGAAGCAAACTCCCTATCGTCATGACTCAACCAAGTTTGCAGCAAATTATAGATGGCAACAATTTCGAAGAAGAAAGTGTTGGATGTAACGTATAAAGTCTCGGAAACTTGAAGAGTCAATTGATAAAAACCTTCTAAGAATTTGGCTACTCTACCAATAGTACGCCAATCATCTTCAGTAGGAGCTCCTACATTTTCGACACCATCAAGCTCCAACTTGTAAAAAGGGTCTTTCTCTCCATACCTCTCAAATACTCTCTCAAATTTTAATGCCGTGCTTAACATGATGTACGTAGAATTCCACCTAGTGCTAACATCAAGTGATAATGACACCTTGCTCTGTATGTTCTCTACCATCACACACTCCTTAAATCATTGCAGCCTAGTCGGAGATTGTCTAACAAATTTAATAGCAGCTCGAACACGATCAACAGCATTTACAGCTATCTTCAAGCCATCCCATATAATAAGATTAATAATGTGTGCGATGCATCTCATGTGCAAATACTTCCCTTCACTCATAGAACCCTTTCTTTGTGACAATTTTTTCTTCACATAAGCACATGCTACATCATTACTACTCGCATTATTAACAGTCACAGTGTACAACTTAGCTTGAAAGCCCCAATCCATCAAACATTGTTCAGTGGCTTTACCAATTGCTTCACCTTTATGACTAGAAATTGGACAAAAGTTTAAAATTCTTTTTTGTAGCTTCCAGTGATTATCAACAAAATGAGCAGTGAGGCACATATAGTTTATCTTTTGAATAGAAGTCCATGAATCTATTGTCACGCAAACCCTTTGACCTGAATTCTTAAGGAATTCTTTTAGTTTCACCCTTTCTTTCAGATAAAGTTCATAACAATCATGTGCAATTGTGATACATGAAGGCATACGCAAATCAGGACAAACAACTGACATCAAGTGCCTAAATCCTTGCTTCTCAACAAATCTAAGCGGCAATTCATCAATTATGATCATGTAACTCAAGGCATCCCTAGCATCATTTTGATTTAATACCCATGCTTTTAATTTGACTTATGTCTCTTCACCACCTTTTCCAGACTCAAAAACCAATTGAGATTGTTTTCCTTTACTCTTATTGGTAGGGTTTTTTTTCGCATTTTATAGCATGATATTTCAAATTTTTTGTACCATTGGTTTCAGGATTAGCAGCATAAGTAACATTGCAGTAAATACACCTAGCTCTTTGTTGACCATCTTCACTATTGTAAGGTTCAAAATGATTCCAAGCTTCTGATCTTTTGCGCCCCTTTTTCTTCACTCGCAGTTTTTTTGTCTGTTTTGTTGTGTCCCAACCTCTTCACCTTCACTAGAATCATCGAGCTCCACAGATTAGGGTGTAGGTCCAATAGATGGACTTGTATAAGTCTCAGTTCTTTCTTCTGAGGTCATAAATATTTTGTTGGATTGCGAGCTCGACATCTGATGAGAGAATAAAAACACAAATATACAATAAGTCACACAAAATGGGCTAGGCATTATACAATAGCTCTATATAATAAAACCCTTCTTTAATTACTCACATTAGGAGTTAATGCAGTTAACAAATCCGTGGTTATGAACCGAGTGTAAAATTTGTGACATAAAAAGAAAAATGATAAGTGTCATCAAGAAAAATTGAGAGGAATCAATTTTGTCTTAAAATAAAATATTAGGCACCACTGCAAACAAAAGAAAAGTTGAGGGACTAAAATTCAAATGGGTATACTTAGATAAACAAGTAAAACTTTTTTGAACAAAAATTAAAAATTAAACAAAGCAAAACAAAACCAACCAAGCTTAAAATAAACAAAATGTAAATCAAAATAATTACCCAAATAACTCAATAATATACTAGAAGAATAAGAAATTAAACAAAAATTAGGGATTTTCCCTAAAAGAAAATGAGCTGTCGGTCGGTGGCGTGGACGGCGGCAGTCGGTCGGTGGCATGGACGGCGGTAGTCGGTCGATGGCATGGTATGGTGGCTGGTGGTGGTCGGTTGCAGTGAGGAGTTAGGGTTAAGGGGAGGGTAAAGGTGTGCAGTGCGGGTAAGTGAGGAAGGAAAGGTGAGAAGGAAAGAGAAAATAGGGGTTTAATTTAAATGTTAATATTATTATAACCTTTTTTTTAATATTAATATTAATAAATATTATAACTTATATCAGGTTTCAGTCTGGTCCCGGTTTTTTCAGGTTTTAACCGAACCGGACCGAAACCCGAAATACCGTCACTTTATGAACCGCGGACCGGACTGATATTTAATCGGTCCGGTTTTTCGGTCCAGACCGGTATTTGAACACCCCTAGCCAGAGGGCACATGTCAAGAAACTCGTATATACATAAATATAAGGCTGTGTTTGGAGCCGTCAATTGAGGCCCAAAATTTCAATTCTATTATTTGATTTATCTATTAAAATTAAAATTAAAATTTTATTATTTAATTTTATGGAATTAAATTTTAACTGTAAATTATATTTTTCAATTCCTTGAAATGGGGATAAGGAATTGCAATTGCTTATTAAATTTCATTGACCTAAAACCCAAAATCACGCAACTTGATTAACCCAAATCGAAGATGACTTAAAATTCAAAGAGTTAGACACAACCTAAAATTTGACCTGAAACTCGAAATTATCCAACTCGAATGGCTTCAACTTGAAAAGACTGAAATCACCTTAGCTCAAAGTCCAAAGAGACCCAACCCCAAATTGACCCAAACCCAAAATAACTCGATCCATCTCAAACTTAGCCTAAGATGACTCAAAATTTAAAATGATACAGCTCATTTATCCAAACCAAAGATGATTTGAGCTAAAATGACCTACTTGATCATAACTAGCTTGAATCTCGAAAAGACCTAACTCAATGAACAGAAAATTTGAGATAACTTAAACACCAAGTAATCCAACACGATACTCGATTCAATTTGACTTGAAACTCAAACTCAAAGTTGTTCGCTCTGACCACAATAAGTTGAACACTATGTGAGCTGTTACAACCAAAATTCAACAGTAGTTGAATTAAAACTTGAAATACTCCAGCTCAATTGATTAAAAACCCTTGATAATTTAAATCATTATGTAATTATGATTTTAACCTCCGATTTCTTTGATGAACCAAATAGTGGAATTTTAATTTCATTAGAATTCTGATTCTAACAGAATTGGAATTGGAATTAGAGTGTGGAATTGGAATTGGAATTCCAATTCTAATTTTGATGGAATTGAAATTTCATTGTTTGATTCATCAAATGAATTAGAGGTCGAAATTATAATTACATAATGATTCGATTTATCAAGGGTTTTTAGTCAGTTGAGTCGGAATATTTTAAGTTTTAAATCAACTTTACTTGGATTTTGGTCGGAGTGGTTCACATTGTGATCAAGTTATTATATTCGAAGCGATTCACTTTGAGTTTGAGTTATTTGATTTTCGAGTCAAATCAGGTAGAGTATTGCGTCAAATCATTTGGTGTTCAAGGTACCTCGGATTTTCAGATAATTGGGTTAGGTGTTTTCGGTATTTAGGCTAGTTATGACTGGGTTTGAGTTCATTTAGGCCATTTCAAGCTTGAGTTATCTTAGTTGTGCCACAAATGAGTTGTATCATGTCAAATTTTAAGACATCCTAGGCTAAGTTTGAGATAGGTCGGGTCTTTTTGGGTATGGGTCGTATTAAGATTTGGGTCAATTTGGTCGGGTCATTTCCACTTCGGCTCAGCTTGTTTACATCACATTCAAGTCGTAGTTTCATTTTCTGGATTTGAGTCATCTCGAGTTTCAGATCAATCGGGTTCGGTCACTTTGGACTTTGAGCTAAGATGATTTCAGTCATTTCAAGTTCAGCTCATTCGAGTTGGGTGATTTCGAGGTTTGGGTAAAATTTTACGCTGTGTCTAAGTCTTTGGATTTTAAGTCATCTTGGATTTAGGTTAATCAAGTTGGGTCGTTTTTGATTTTAGGTCAATAGAGTTAATATGGAATTGCAATTCCTTACTCCACCCTAAGGAATTGGAAAGTATGATTTTTAGTTAAAATTCAATTCCATGGAATTGGGCAGTGGAATTGTTATTCCAATTCCAACAGGTGAACCAAACAACAAAATTGAAATTTTGGGAGCCAATTCCAGCCTTAGCCCTAATTCCAGCCTCTAATTAGATGCCCTCAACACAGCCAAAGGGTTATTTACATTTTAGTATCCTGACATTTTTGGAAATAATAAAAAAGATCATGACTTTTTCGAATTAATAAAAAGGCCCATAAGTTTTTGTCATATTAATAAAAAGGTTCATTGATACGCATGATTTTTACATATTTTATTTCCCATTTTTGTCATATATTCGGCCTCTACATGTGTGTTCGGTTGTTGTTTAGGTACATTTTCATGTGAAACACATCAAAGCGGACGAAAGAAGAATTATGGCAAAATCAAGCATTATTGAGGCACTTTTGAAAACTGATTGGAGAAACCCAACCATTTGTGCAGATGGAAGACCCATTGGATCATAATTTGGTGAATCGAGTACATTCCATATCGCTTCGGGGCTTAATCAAGAAAAGGGGGCCCAAAGAACCGATTGATCAGCAGCTCCTGGTTAGGAACACTAACCGAGAGCCTGCCGATCGATTGGCCAAAAGCACCGATCGATCGGGAGTTTTGCTTGAGCTCACCGATCGATCGGCTCTTTTAGTCGATCGATTGGATTGCCGATCGATCGGGCATTATTCCCTATCGATCGGGATTGTTCCGTACGGAACCCTAACTCCTCCTGCGCCTATAAATAGAGAAGGGAAAGTCAGTCTTGGGTACGCTTTTTCTCTCCGCACGTCCTCCCCTCTCTCTAAAACCCGAAGCCGCTACGAGATCTACAGGTTCTCAAAAGCTGAAGCGCAAGCGGTTGGAATATTGGGGGAATTCAAGCTCGGATTAGCTTCGACACGAAGATTGAGGGAGTTTACTCTTTTATTTATTTTACGCATAGTATTTTCTTCTATATAAATTTAAAGATGTGTAAAATCCCATGGAGGAGTAAACTATCTTAGTTTAGGGGATGAAGGGCGGGTAGCTGCCCGTATCCTAGATTTATATTATACTTTTGACGATTGATTTAGTTATGTTTTATTCGAACCCCTGTGGGGAGTTTTTCATGATTGCTGGATATTTTTTGTATGTGTGCTTGTAGCCATGACTGGGTCTCCAACTTTGCAGTGATTAGTCTTGTGCTTGTACCCTAGACCATAACATAATAGGAATTCATGCGTGGTTAGGGTTGAGGTTGTACCCAACCCTGAATCCAATCTTTTATATAAGTTAATATTGAATTAGGAGTAACAAAGGAATTAAGTTGTGCTAATGAGATAACCTATGCTACATCTAGGGTGCTAAGATAGGTTATGCCTTTAGACTAGTTCATTATCCTAAACCCTAATTTATATATTAATCCAGGCTTAGAGCTTGTAGCCTAAGTCTTTCAAATCATCATCCTAAGCAGAATATAATGACGGGATACGTGTTAGCTACCCTGAATTCACTCCCTAAACTAACTTTAATTGAATTATTGCACTCACTTTATATTCAGTTTTAGTAATGTAGCTTCAACTTATTCAAACAACAAAAAAAACCAAAAATTCAAACTGCTCGTTAATCAGTAAATCTAACTTGATACGATTCCCTGTGGATACTACCCGTATACCCAACAAAGCTACGATGATCTCGTACGCTTGCGAGTAAATGGTTTAAAAACACACTTTAAAATCACATCATTCATCTCAAGTGTGATGATATTATTTTTCATTGACAAAGCTAACCTGGTTCTTCCTTTTTATTAATGCTACAAATAAACTGACAAAAAGTACGCTGCAACAACCTTATTCTTAAGCACGAAATTTGAGATGTTGTAATATATAAAAACTATATGTTTTTACTTAATTTGTTTCAAAATATGATTATTAAATGGTATTTTTGTTTTAAATTGATAATCTTGTCTTCTCCTGGCTATTCTCTATTGTTTCTAATGACATTGCTAGTATTATTATTCCGCCAAATGTCTTGTTAACTATTGTTGAAGCTTATTCTAAGCTTAAACATCTATTCCATGATTATACTTAAGCCCAATAACTTTGGTACAAGAAATAAATTTTTGTTCTCGAAAAAAGTGATTTATCCATGTTTTCCAACTCGCATGGTGTGAAACTGTTTGGAAAATTTAATTTTCTAAACTAAAAATTCTTAAATTAATTAAAGCAACTGTAGCGAAATCACAATTTTAAACTCAAAATTTAAAATTAAATTCAACATCTACTCTATTATAAATGATAATGCATATCAATAAAGACATACAATGAAACATGAATAAAATATGAATCTAAAAGAACAAATTGAATTTTTTATACCTTGATATAAATGATACGAACTAAAATTGCAATAGACATGAAATTAACTAAAAACAATAAAAGAAAGCATAAAGAGAAGAAATAGCATCTAATTCATTCCTTCTTCCACTAACATTACATCCTTATTTATAAGCCGGAAGTAAGGGCAAATTTGTAAAGATAGAATGGAAATATTTGCTATAAACTATTATAGAAAGAGCTGAAATTCTCTACAGTTATAACCGTCACCATGCTTGTAGTGTTTCCTAAAGATGGATGTCATGTGCTTGTCACGCTAAGGATGCCAACCTATAAGCCTCATTGGACTGACATACTAGGCCCACATGTTTGACCTTTGTCTTCTAAGGCTCACACATTAGCTTGTTACTTTATCTCTTCTTGAATCGTGATCAAGAGTTGAAAATACATTAATACTTTTCCCTTTTAAAAGATCTTTGTCATTAAAGGTCTAAGTATCATATGCTATAGCTTCTAAAAAACCACGGCAGGTGTGTATCATTTGCATTGCCGGAATCAACTTTGGTTTTGTTCCCCCCGGATCGAACAAAATCGGCACGAATTTTACCCGCTAAGCATTATAGAACTAGCAAAGTATATTAAGGACGAATTGGTAATTATAGTAATCTAGAGGGGTATACTTGTAATTTTGCCTAAATGTTAGCCGTAATTCCAATCTAGTAACCTTGCCACTTCTTTTGACCTTCTGTACAACCCTTGATCCCATTGGCATCGCCTGTTCTCCCTTTTCGAAATCCCATAGGCATCGCCTGTTCTCCCTTTTCGACGGTAATCGGAACCTGGGAACCCCTAGAGCCTCCCTGCTCACTTCTTCTCGGTAGCCACGCGTGGCGTCGACGACGATGGTCTCGTCTTCTTCTCCGACGAAGCAACGTTCTGTTGGTGGTGGTCAAACCTCAACTCGGTGGTGGACCTCTCCTTCTCAGACAAATACCGGTAGTGTTGACGGTGGAAACGCCTATCAGTGGTGGTTCTCATTTTCCTCACCATGACCGGCCTTATAGCTTCGACCTGTTTTAGTTTTGACGTCGTTTTCGACTTTGGCCTCTTTCCGTTTGGTTCTTCAATGGCGAACGCCGGTGGTTCCGGCACCATCGCGGTGATCTGAACAGCCTCGTTCATTTTCGGTAAGTTGTCCATCTTCATCCTCTGTCCTTCCTCCTGTTCAGTTTTGGTCGGTGGCCTTTCGTTCACGGTCGGAGCCACGGGCTCCGGTGTTTCATGGCGTATCTCTTCTTTGTCGTTAATCTCCGCATCTATGGGTTCCTTACTGATAACTACAAAAATGGCTTACTAGAGAAGACAGTAGAAACAGCACCGGGATAGTTCCTCACTGATAACTACGAAAATGGCTTATTAGAGAAGACAGTAGAAATAGTACCGGGATATTACCGTCCCCTCAGTATTACCATCCCCTCAGTATTACTGTCCCCTCATCATTACCGTCCCATCAGTGTTACCGTCTCCTCAGTGTTACCGTCTCATCGTCATTACCATGCCAACCCTTCTAACCAATAAGCAACGCCCCCCTTTCTAACCAATGGGCAGCGCCGCCTTTTTACCAATGAGCAATGCCACCCCCTCAGCCAACAACCTCTTATCTTAAACACGTCCCTTCCCCCATAAATATGCGGCAAATCATAGAACATAGGGCAAGGGACTTGAGTCCAGCTCCCCCGTCTTCGAATCCCACCAAAAAATCCCGAAACAATTGGCGCCGTCTGTGGGAACGACAGTAAAGTTTTTCCCATGTCGAACTCCAGTCACTCCACCAACCCCAACTGAGGGAACCATTATCCAAATTACGTAACCCAAGAATAGTTCGATCAGTTTCAACAACAGATACTTCAGCTCTTTATGCATACTTCTAGCCATGATACGGAGTACACCCCGGAGCCAAGTCGGTTCACTGTTGCCACGGGAATGTCACAGCACACGCCAGTTCAGAGTCCCAACAGGATCACTGCGTCTACAACAAGTACCTACCAAAATCATGCCAGGAGAAACAATAGGAGAACCCCCAGACCAACCATGGGCTGTTCTGTACCCGGAACTCACTCACCGTTTACACCCCGGATCCTTTCGGCTCCAATGGGAAGGGTAAAGATCCCAAACATCGATCTGCTTGATGGTACTTAAGATCCAGAAGATCATCTAGCCGGGTTCATGGCGCGGATATACCTACAAGATGTGGGGGAGGACGTATGATGCAAGTGTTTTCCAACCACCTTGAAGGGGGTGGCATAGAACTGGTTTGCATCTCTCCCAAACTCATCTGTGGATAGCTTCTCTGACCTCTCATAATGTTTCGCACGGCACTTTGTTAGTAACAAAAGGAGGAAAAAGCCGGCTGCACACCTTCTTAAGTTACAACAGCATGAACTCGAACCCCTAAGAAGCTATGTACGGTGATTTACGCGTGCCATGATTGATGTTGCCAACTTGTCAGATGAAACAGCTACCACTGCCTTTATCAATGGGTTGCAAAATTCCGGTTTTAAATTCGCACTTGCGAAAGGACCACCTTCCACAATTGACAAACTATGGCAGAAGGCCAACAAGTACGTCTCGGCTGAGGACGTTATGCAGGTGACTCCAAGACCTGAGGGGGTCTCAACAAAGGCACTCCCAGAACCGAAAGATGATTCTAGGTCACCGTGAAACAATGTCCGCGCAGCTAGGAGGCCCGCGCCTGCCTTTAGACCTCAAAATCGGCAACAAATTCCTTGGGCACTTTTGGAAGTAGAAATAACAGAACCACCTGTAGACTCTGATGTGGTACTGCCCCAAGACGGCGAGGCCAAATGGTGTGCGTTTAATCAAACTCGTACGCATAACACGACAGAATGCTGTACCTTGGAATACTGCCTCAAGGAGGCTAAGCGCACAGCTCAATGGGGAGAGTATGCGAACCTAAAGAGAATGAAAACGGGAAAGGCTCAGAATATAGAATATGGCAACAAAAATCCTGAGACTGACATCGGCTAAAAGTTGTGGTCTCCACCTATCACCTGGCCATGAAGTTTGAGGCAGACACTGGGAACGTGATGACGGCTCGGGGGAGCAAGGGCTGATTTCTGAGTATTACCATACTTTTTTGCACTCAGCGATGATGGCCGCTGAGTTGGTCGGACCAGGACCGCCTTGGAATTCGCATCCTGTCCTGCCGATTCTCGGAAAATACGAATTAGAGCCAGGGCGTTACATTCATTTAGGTACTTCACTTCCTTAGCATCTAAGAGAAGAAATTGACTAGCTTTTAAGGCAATACCGAGACGTCTTCCCATTCGCCACAAAAGAAATGCCTGGAATACCGCCTGAAATTATCGTTCATCACTTAACATACAGGCCGACAAAGCACCTGTTAAGCAGCGGAAGCGCGGCTTTTGTAGGGAACGTCACGAAGCTATCAAAGCCGAGGTGCAAAACCCATGCGGGATTCATAGGAGAGGTGCTATGCCTTGAATGGCTGGCTAACGTAGTATTGGTAAAAAAGCCAAATGGAAGCTGGAGGATGTGTGTGGATTTTACGGATCTTAAGGACGCCTGTCCCAAAGATTCCTATCCATTACCGAAGATAGATAGTTGGGAGATTCTACAGCTGGATGCGAGTCATTTAGCTTTATGGATGCATTTTCGGGGTATCATCAAATTCAGATGCATCCGCACGATGAAGAGAAAACGGCTTTCATCACCTCGGGGGGCACATATTGCTATAGGGTAATGCCTTTCGGACTTAAGAATGCCGGGGCCACTTACCAACGGTTGGTCAACAAAGTCTTTGCTCCTCAGATTGGGTGCAATATGGAAGTATACGTGGATGACACGATAGTTAAGTTCGGACAAAAACTTGAACATCCATCTAATCTGAGAGAAGCCTTGGAAGCACTTCTCAAATACCGCATGAAGTTGAACCCCGAAAAATGCTCATTTGCAATACTAGATGGCAAGTTTTAAGGATTTATTGTAAGCTCTCGGGGGATCAAAGCGAATCCCAAGAAGGTGCAGGCCATCCTTGATATGGGGTCTCCTTAGTCTACAAAAGATGTCCAAAAGTTAATTGGATGTATGGTCGCCCTTAACCGGTTCATCAGCCGTTCTGCTGAAAGAGCCTTGTTGTTCTTCAGAACCTTGCGGAAGAAACAATCATTTTGCTGGAATGAAGAATGCGCACACGCTTTTGATCAATTGAAACAGCACTTAGCACATCTCCCCACCATTACCTTACCTGAGCCAGGCGAGAGTCCAAACACTTACTTAGCCGTCTCCGAAAACACTACGAGCGCGGTGCTAGTGGTTGACCGCCAAGGACAGCAACTTCTGGTGTATTTCGTGATTCAGACTCTCAAAGAACCAGTAAAAAAGGTATCCCGCAAATGAGAAAACTGCTCTAGCCTTGGTTACTGTTGCGTGGAAGTTGAGACCTTACTTTCAATCTCACACCTAATCGTACTCACCAACCTCCCGTTCAAGAAGTTGTTCTCAAAGTTGGATTGCTCGGGAAGAATGTTGGATGAGTAGTGGAACTTTTGAGTATGATATACGTTATCAGCGTTGAAAAGCCATGAAGGCCCAGGCCTTAGCAGACTTCCTAGTGGAATGTGATTTCACCTCCGAAACACCCGAATCAGCCACTATCCATGAAGAGAAGCCCACTTGGAAAGTATTCGTGGAAGGATCTACAAACCATGAGGGCCATGGTGCCGGAGTGGTGCTGGTAAACCCACAAGGAAGATGCGCAAAGTACGCGGTGAAGTTGAATTTCGAGGCTACTAACAAACAACGAAACCGAGTATGAAGCATTACTGCTAGGACCTGATTTTGCCAAGGCTGCAAGAGCCAAATGTGTACAAATCTTGAGTGATTCCGAATTGATAGTAAACCAGGTTACCGGGAAGTATGGGGCTAAAGAGCCTCACTTGGCTCAATACCTTGAACTAGTCAAGGCAAAAATCTTCGAGTTGGAAGACTTTAACATATAAGGAGTATCCCGGGAAGACAATCGGCGTGCAGATGAATTAAGCCGCCTCGCCAGCACTAAGCACACGATGGAACAACAAAAAGGGCACATACAGGTGTGGGAGGCTAATGTCAAGTACCTAAAGAGGCAGGCACCTACAAACGTAATGCAGGTGCAACATAAAGACGGTTGGATGCGTCCAATCTCAGATTTTATTCTTCAAGGAAAAGAACCTTCAGATAAAAATGAGGTGTGGAGGCTGCGGAGGCAAGCAGCTCATTTTGTAATAATTGACCAACAGCTCTATAAAAGGTCTTTTACCCACCCGCTGCTAAAATGTTTAACCTTAGAAGAAGGAAATTATGTACTAAGGAAAATTCAAGGGCATATGTGGAGTTCACATCGGAAGACAAACTTTGGCAGGGATGGTGTTAAGAGTGGGGTATTTCTGGCCCACCATGAAGAAAGACACCGACATTCTGGTACAAAAATGCGAGTGCCAAAGGTTCGCACCACTCATAAATGCCCCGGCGGTACCGCTACACCCTATCGTGGATCCAATACCCTTTAATCAATGGGGAATGGGCATTTTAGGACTATTCCCACTAGCCAGGGGGCAAAGGAAATTTTTAATAGTGGCAGTAGACTATTTTTGGCAAATGGGTGGAAGCTGAAGCGGTAGCTAAGATCACAGATAATGCCACCCGACAATTTCTGTGGAAAAATATCATCACCTGCTTTGGAATTCCTCAAGCCATTGTAACTGACAATGGGACGCAATTTGATTCACCAAGGTTTCGCAAATATTGTCAACACATGAAAATTGCTCTTCACTTCACATCTATGGCCTATCCTCAAGTAACGGACAAGCAGAGGCCGAAACTAAGGAAATACTTAGTGGACTTTGACGAAGGCTAGATGAAGCCGCGGAGGAGCTACCCAGCGTCCTATGGGCCCACCGTACCATTTACTGGGTAGCCACAGGGGAAACTCCATTTATGCTAACCTATGGCGCTGAGGCTGTAATCCCGGTGGAGATAGGGGAGCCTAGCTATCGTGTGCAATACTACAGCAACCCTGAAAATGAGGATCAACGAAGGTGCTCCCTAGACTTAATAGATGAGGTTCGGGAGGATGCGCTTCTTCGCATTATAGCCTATAAGCAGCGTATATCCCAATATTACAAAGAGGAATGTAGAAACTCGTCGAGCTAATGTCACTCAGCAAGGCATAGGAGCTGGTAAGGTCACAGCAAATTGGGAAGAGCCTTACCGAGTAGCCAAAAGGCTTGAAAATGGGAGTTATATATTGGAACGAATTAACGGTACCAAAATACCGCGAACCTGGAACATGAAGAATCTCAAGAAGTACTATGCGCAGCGAATCACACTTTAGAGATGTAAATAGGAAATAAAAGTTAATGTATGCTCACATGGTATTAGAGCATAGTGAGTTTTAAATAATCTATGTTAAACAATAGCCTATGTAACCAGGTAAGTGAAAATTTTGTCTGTAATAAAGTGTGCGCTTATCATAAGTATTACCACGTGACTTTTGCAATGAGCAGAAAAGAAAGGGAGAAAGGCGGGCACCAAAAGAAAAAGAAAGAGTTCATATGCATATCCACAAATACAATGCTCATACAAAAGAAGGGACCCACACGACTATAACCTCATTAAAAAGAAAATGAAAAGTTTGTGTGAATACACCCTTTACACGGTTAAGGAAAAATGGCGTCAGGAAACCCTTAAAGAGTATACAATTAAAAAGAAAATGAAAAGTTTGTGTGAATACACCCTTTACACGGTTAAGCAAAAATGGCGTCAGGAAACCCTTAAAGAGTATACAATGCTCATACAAAAGAAGGGACCCCCACGACTATAACCTCATTAAAAAGAAAAGGAAAAGTTTGTGTGAGTACACCCTTTATATGGTTAAGCCAAAAATGATGCTGAGAGGCCCTTAAAGAACATGAGATGTTCATATGACTAAGGTCTCTTAACAAAAAAAATACTAATAAGCGGCCTGACGGTTAAGAACTACCGCTCCCAGACGCTCCAGGACCCCCAAGCGCTCCTCTGGAATGAATGATGTCCTGATGAAACTGATCCGCCGCCCGTTCAAGGAGCTCGTGGTTAAGATCAAGAACGCGACACACCAGGCAGCAGGCTAAC
This sequence comes from Simmondsia chinensis, assembly GCA_018398585.1. Classification (NCBI taxonomy): domain Eukaryota; kingdom Viridiplantae; phylum Streptophyta; class Magnoliopsida; order Caryophyllales; family Simmondsiaceae; genus Simmondsia; species Simmondsia chinensis. The sequence goes on along the minus strand of JAGTTD010000023.1, from coordinate 11,057,149 downwards.
CCTAAAAGACCTGTAGTAATGCCTTGCCAGTATGAGGAACTCATTAGATCACGAAATCCATTACTCATTTTAAAACATGAAACAGCCTCCGTAATGTCTTCCGTGACCCTGGATGTCTGTGATTGGCGACGCTCTATCTCAACACGTAGCTCAGCCTGATTAGTCAGCAGATCTTCCCTCAATCTTTGGGCTTCTACTGTTACCCTTTCCTTCTCCTCTTTTGTTGACCGTGCTTCTGCGACCATCCTCTCTTTTTCCTCCTTCGCCAGCCTCGCTTCAGCAGTTGCTGCTTCCTTTTCTTCTCTTATCGCTCTCATCTCTCATCTCAACTGCTGTAACTCCTGCATAGCTGTCTCATGCTCATGAAACCACCCCAAGGCCATGGCAGTGGTCCAGGAACTAACCTGAAATCAAAACATGAACATATAAGTCTGGGACAATGGTAAATTTGGATAACTAATAAGAATTGTACCTTTAGAGCATAAGTGGCAACCATGTCCCTAGTAGTCATTTGAGGACCCTCTAAAGAAAGGGCGGCCAGGTTGACGCGCTGGACAGCACTAACGCCTTCGCGAGGGGAACAAGGGCCTTGGCCCTTAGGTTGAGAAATTTCGCTTGAGGAAATCTCACCTATCGCCGGAACCCCACCTTGCATGGGAAGAGATGGGAACTTAGAAGAAAGACCGAAGGGGTCTTTAGAAGTTGACAAGTTAATACAGAAAGGGGGAAGAAGCCTGCTCACATCCCCTTCCAGGGATGGTCCCTAAGGCAACACCGGAGCTCTCAAGAAGAGTTCACCCCCCAGAGAGTCCCTAGCAGGCAGTAACGCCTCCGCAGAAGAAGGGGCTTCTCTTGAAGAAACCGCAGGCAAAGGCAAAAGTGTTTCCTCTTGTTCCAAACTCTCAGAAGAAGCCTTCACTTCTTCGCTGGGCGGTTGGACCTCTGGTGATGCTTTTAATATGGTAACAGGGGCCGGTGCTAGCTCCTCCCCAACTACTCCCGGTAACGGAGTGGGAGCTTCAGGCGTATTCTCTGACTCCTGCCCAACCGGAGTCTCAACTACCGCCGCCTTCCCTAGCTGGGACATGGCTTGTGAAACAACCTCCCCCGGCTGTGGCACAGAGGCACTCTTTCTTTATCCACCATGGGCCGACGGTATCCTTTCTGCAGCAGGAGAGGCTTGAATAATGGGTACCTCTAGGGCAAGTCTCCGGAGAAGGGGATACCGCAGGACTACCACCAGCTACTTGGGCCTTGCTAGCAACCTTCTTAGGCCGTGTGAGCTTGTTAGGGGTTCCTCCCCACTCTTAGCTATGGCCCACTTCCCCTTAGCCATGGTCTTCTTACCTCTGGCTTCACTTCTCCTCTCCTTTTTCCTTAACTCCTCGTGTTAACCCTCGATAAGCCCCACAATATCTATCTGCACTTCTTGCCCTGGGGAAAGAAAGGAAAAATAACCAAGATAGAAGTTAATGAAACAGATTCAAGATAAGGAAAACTTCCTTCATCCTCAGGAAAAATAACTCACCACTAATTTGACGGGCACACAAGCCTGCCTTAACCAGTACTCTCTCTTGGGACAACACCTCCTTGGTGGCCAGGTACCTCGAATTCAAATCTCTTTCAAAATACCGAACCACCTCTTTGTCAAGAGGAGATAGCTCGTCTTCTGAAGGGATACTGCACTTGTTCAACATTGTCTAATAAACGGGAATATTGAGAGGCTGTGGAGGCCTCACCCAAACAAATTTGTTTTGCCATAAATTTAGTTTGGAGGGGTTAAGCTCCACGAGCTAAACCCCCGTCTTTCCCTCAAAAGTAACTACCCCTTTGAGCTACTTGGCCCTGAAAAGGTAATCAAAGCTAAGCGTGGAAGGAGTTAACCCCGCCACAAAATAGGTAAGCAAATAGCCATAAATATTACAAAGGCCATTGGGGCTGATCTGGCTGGGGCATAGAGAATATTGTCTAAAAACCCATTTAAGAATACCCGCACTACAACAAAATTGACCATATGTAACAAACAAAAAGTGTTGCCTTAGGTTGTAAAATTGTTACCTTAGATCTTATGTAACACTTTTTTTTTCCGTTACGTTAGGGGTAGTTACATTAGCCTAATGTAACGGTTTTTTAGCCTAATGTAACAGTTTTTAATAGTGTTGCCATAGGTACGTATCTAATGTAACACTTTCCCAAAACTATTACGTAACAATTGAATGAGACCTATTGTAACGGTTTTTGACCTAATGTAATGGTTTTATTAAGGATCATATATAACTTTTTTTTTTCCCTAATGTAACACTTTTATAAGTCTTAAGTAACGGTCTTTTGAGACCTAGTGTAACAATTTTTTATTGATGTATAGTCATTTATATTAAAGCCATGATAGGTGAAAGATCTGACTAGTGCAACAATTATAAGCTCAATACAAGCATTTTGTTGTAGAACTAACGTATTGTATCCATCTCGATAAAGTATCCAACTTCCGAACGCAAACAAAACATATCTTTGAAATGCACAATAATAATCCATATCCATACATGAAAAGATCCGAAATGTGAAGTGTTTCACATTTACAATGAGAATCCATATACATACAAATTAAGTCTTCACAATGTAAATCCTAAAAATACCACAAAATCTTATCAAATTCAACCTTAAACTTGATAACATTGTCGAACACCTTGAACAAAACAAACTTAATAACTCCTTAAGCACCTTGTGATGAAACATCAACCCCCTGCAAGAAAGCAAAAAACAAACGAGAATCATGCAAAGTTACATAAAAAAAAAACAAAGGACATAAGTCACACTTATTACAAATTAATTAGAACTACATGTATCAAAAATCTACTCATAAACAAACTACTTATATTATATCTACTAAAACAATTATAAAATTGGTCACATTCTTATAATATATTTAGTAGTTACATCAAATAGAGTAAGAAACAACATCATAAATAAGGAAAAGGAGTAAGTAGTTACCATGCTAGCTCACAAAAAGATATAAAAATATTTTTAGTACGTTAACCATGTTGGAATTTCATTCCAAAAACATTTCTCTAAAATATAGATTAAGAGAAAAAAAAAAAACTATACCTATTTAGATGGCGAAAGTTGATTTTTGGTATTGATAGAAGATGCAAGCATTCGATCTACAGAAGTTAATTGTCTGAGATGGCACAGAGACGTATCATTCTCAAAAAGGATGGCCACTGCATATAAACCTTTAAGGATTAGACAGGAGGAATATAGTCTATAATAGAATATCATGCTACAAACATGGCAAATTCGTTAATGCTCTCAAATGAATACACATTTTCCCATAAAGATGGAACTCGACATCAAGAGTGCAATAAGATATTAACACATCTAATAGAATGATGCATCGATACTAAATTGCCTCAATACCCCCAAGATACCTAATAGATAAGCATAATATCTCAACCATTGGCAATTAAAACTAAGCATTAACATTAAAAAGATAAAATCTCTCGACATCGAAAACCAGAAGATCACAATCCAATAACAACATGATTAAATGTTATAAACTAGCAATATTAATAAAACAAGCAATGCCAATCCTTCTTGTAACTACCATATCATGTGACGTCAAATTCCAAGAGCAAAAAGTCACATCTACATCTCATTCAAGAAAGGAATTCAACAAGAAGTAACGGGAATGTGGAACATCTAGTGGAGTATGGTTCCCAACAACAACAGCAACAACAACAAAAAACCCTAGTGCCTCAAGGGCTCTCGCCTAAAATAGGGTTTGGGCAATAAATACTTCATTTGGCAATAAGTAAACCATGAAGTCATTCATGAAGCACAATAAATATCACAGGAGCCCAAATAACATAGATGAACTCTAAATAACTATTCATCCAAAAGAGGAACCTCAACTATGGGAAATAAAATGTAAGAAAGAAGTAACTTGAGCACTAAGAACTTCGGTACCAACAAGCATGCCAAGCTATTAGAATATCCAAAACGACAGCATAGTACTTGTAGTCGTAACGTGCTTGATTTCCTCCAACCAATAAGGTTCATAATAGACAATCAATTATCATCAACAAATTTGGCACCAGGTTTTCCATTGCGATACTAGAATTCATAGCACAATAAGCATCATAATCATGCCAAGCACTTCATCAATTTTGCAAAGAATAAGTTCAAAAGTGGGGCACTGTTACGCACGGGCTTGAACCTCGAACGTAAACTAATATAAATTGGATAGAATTGAGAGTTTGGGATGAGAAAGAATAGGAAATTAAGATGAGAAAGTAGAGTTTTAGAGGTAGATGAGAGAAAGAAGGGAAAGGAGATGAGAAATAGAGAGAATTAGATGAGAGAGAGAAGATTTATCTCAAAATGAGATTGTTGTTTTGTATTTTCATTTATTTATTTGAATTACAGCTCAAGCATCTACTTATAATAAAACAAACCAAGCTAAGAACAATCTAGAAATATCAAGAATATACTAACTAACATTTAAATCCTATTTTAGGCACCAAGTAGACAACTAACAGAACTCACACCTAATACTAACAGAAGCAGTAACGCAGCAGCAGCCAGCAGGTCAACAGACCAGTAGATCAGCAGCAGATATGCAGATATGCAGAACATGCATTAGTGACTAATTAATCACACTAACCAACAACTAATACTACCAACAAACTAACAGCAGCTCACGCAGCAACAGATAGTTCAGCAGCAGCAAGTGTAGCAGGTCAATATGCAGGACAGCACGCAGACAACAGCAACAACAGCCAACAGCTTAACAGATTTTCCCTCCAAATAGTTTTCCCGCCTTTTTCATCAAATTAAATTCTAGCCTCGGATTTCAAATTGTAACATTCCCTTCCCCTTGAAAACATTCTTGTCCTCAAGAATGAAAGAAAATGAGACTTGGAAATCACTTCTTGATGGAGAGGTCGAAATTGAAGTTGATGGTGATGAACTTGTTGAGCTAATGAGAACTTGTTGCTGCGGTATATCTTGATGAACAACTCACAAATATCCTCCCAATAGCATAGCTTCAGGATGGAGGCCCTATTAATCAAAATTCCACTCAAAAAATCATCCCGAACTTGCCGATCGGCATGCCGAAAGAGCATAACAACTTCTGGAATTGGATCAAGAGGACTAACACCAGCTGTTTTATTGATCTGTACAACTAACTCCAATTCTAACTTGTTCCATTCTATTTGATCAAGGAAGCTTTTGTTAGTGTTCTTAGTTGTATAAACTCTAGCTTCCCTCATTTGATCTTGCTCCTTGATCGAGTCATACAATTCTTCAGACTGAAATGGATCGCTTCCTTGCATTGGTAGCAAGTTATGTTGCCCAAGCTGTAAATCAGCAACCAGACATTGAACTGAAGCTGCTACCTTCAACTTGGAAAGTTGATCTTGCACTTTTAAAGGTTCCAACACTAGCTTATATTGCCATGTGATCAGATTTTGCAAATTCTCCAACCGAACAAGTGATTTCTCCACTGGAATTTGCAACTCTGCAGCAACAACTCCTTGTGTGCATCTGGTTGGAGCGATCCTGTCTTCATCTAATTGAAGATGAACTTGAGAACTAACATTTACATTAGCAACTTGAGATCCTTCTTCAACCAACGTCTCCTCACGCTTCATCTTCTTTTTTGTAATCTTCTTTGCTTTCCAATAATCGTTTAATGCGTCGTTGAGGTGGTTCTTCTTCATTTTGCTTTTTGCATTCTTCAACATTTTCATGATATGAAAATCATCTCCCCATTTCGGATACATGTCATATTGTGCCTCAACGTCATCAAGATACTCTAACTCTAGCAAAGGGTCTTCATAAGGATCGTCTTGTTCAAACTCAGGTTCTTCAAGCTTGTTTTCATCAATTTCGGCATTGTCTTGGTCGAATTCATCCTCAACAACAATCGTTTCAATTACAGCTTCCTCTTTGTGCTCAACCTCGAGCTCTTGCGGTAGAACTACTTCCGTTGGTGGAACAATCTGGCTAGAAGGCTCAATTTGTTGCACCCGATCTTCTTTGTTCACGTCCTCACCCAACAGCTTCTTCAACATTTGTTGAATACTGTCAAGCGGCGGTTTTGCTCGATTTTCTGCTCCTTAAGCTCAACAGTCCTCTGCTCAACTTTGACACAAAACTCCCGGAGCTGATCATTAAGGGAACACCGAGGTTTGATTGTAACATTTGCACCAACTTCTGATTGTGTCATAGATTCATCAGCCATATTTGCAATGAATAACAGCTTTGATCTGAATCAGAACAGTTCGCAGAATACAATTCGAAATTCGCAGAAATGTAAACTCGTTTTACAACCCTTCAACAATCGATTGTCTAATAAAATTCTACTCCTTAGTTCGCACGTACACGCACTGGTTATCAGTTTGATGCTCGTCAATGATTATTAACCCTAACTGATTAACTTCGAACACACAGCGAACAAAGCCTAACCTCGACGATTTCTGACAGAGATGCGGATAATTGCGACTAAGGATCTGCAATTGGTTCGATTATTGTATGTAATGATGATTGTAACACACGATCCACAACAATCTTCAAGAACAATAGCAGATTTCCACACTTCCGGTACCTGTTAGATTTTCGCCTCCTTGTCAGACTTTCGCCTTTGCTGACAATTTCGCCTCTACCACAATTTTTGAATTTGAAATCTGTACTTTGATTAGCACAATCTGATTGTTTGAAATCTGCACAATCTGAGCAACACTAATTTGATTTCTGAAATTTTTTTTTTAATTTTTGATTACGCACTCGATCGGATCGAGGCTTTGATACCAATTGTTACGCTCGGGCTCGAACCTCGAACGTAAAATAATATAAATTGGATAGAATTGAGAGTTTAGGATGAGAAAGAATAGAAAATTAAGATGAGAAAGTAGAGTTTTAGAGGTAGATGAGAGAAAGAAGGGAAAGGAGATGAGAAATAGAAAGAATTAGATGAGAGAGAGAAGATTTATCTCAAAATGAGATTGTTGTTTTGTATTTTCATTTATTTATTTGAATTACAGCTCAAGCATCTACTTATAACAAAACAAACCAAGCTAAGAACAATCTAGAAATATCAAGAATATACTAACTAACATTTAAATCCTATTTTAGGCGCCAAGTAGACAACTAACAGAACTCACACCTAATACTAACAGAAGCAGTAACGCAGCAACAGCCAGCAGGTCAACAGACCAGTGGATCAGCAGCAGATATGCAGATATGCAGAACAAGCATTAGTGACTAATTAATCACACTAACCAACAACTAATACTACCAACAAACTAACAGCAGCTCACGCAGCAACAGATAGTTCAGCAGCAGCAAGTGTAGCAGGTCAATATGCAGGACAACACGCAGACAACAGCAGCAACAGCCAACAGCTTAACAGATTTTCCCTCCAAATAGTTTTTCCGCCTTTTTCATCAAATTAAATTCTAGCCTCGGATTTCGGATTGTAACAGGCACTTACATCTCTGTAGCTTTTTAATTGGGCATCTTGCTTTGGCCTCCAATTCTGCAAATCCTATATCATAAAATAGGCACTCCCAGCTAAACACATAAATCCCAAATTCAACATAAAACAAGAATGACACATATCAAGATTGCACACACAAGAGGAGATCGAGAGAATGGTAACTTGCTTATATATTATAGTTTCACATTAACTGTTGTACATAAAACTAGTTATTACAAGCAAACGAAAAGAAACACCAAGCTTGCATCATTGTTTAGAGTCCATGTTTTTGTAGAAGAGTAGCCCAAGCACCTTGAGAGTCTATGTTAAAATACACCATTTACATTGCACTTGTTTGCATTAATGTCTCTTGTAAGTGTATGCCTATATCAGGTTTAAACCCCCAACATAAAAGGGAAAAATAACATTAATTACCCAATAAAAACAGGTCTCTTTGTTACATCAACTAATGGGTGCTTTTTTCTTTTTTCCCCTTGAATGCCCTTAACCTATGTTTTCTCTGTTTTCCTTGGACAACATTGAATGTGGTTGCTTCAACTCTCTTATAGTATGATAAAAGCAAATTCTAGTGATGGATCCATCAATTGAAGGGGGCTCTTTTTTCCAGAGACCTTTTGAGTCATATTTTTCCCTTAGCACCATTTGTCATTTGCACTTTTTCTTGTCTTTCTTTCAGTTACGAATAATATGCTTCATATGCTACATGTACCTTGGTATAGTTCTTGATTATTGAATGTTAAGATTCCTCTCTAGATACATAAGTTTTCTGCTCTGATCCTTTTCAGTGTCTTCGTAGAATCTTTCTCAGTTGCAATCAAAAGATGGTCAATGCTAACTAGAATTAGATTTATCACCCAACAACTATCTCCATTGGTCATTTTCATCATATCATTGTCTTTTAATTCTTTGCCATTAAAAACATTTCAATATTCTATTTCATCCCTTCTTGATTTGACAAGATATGGGATATGAAACATAACACACCTCTTCATAAAATGATTCAAGGAATAGCTTGGTATCTACAATTCCAAGATGAGAACTTACTTTAAAGGATCCCGAAAATCAAAAAACTTCAAAAAGCTTATAAGGTTCATAACTCTTTTAAAGTTTGTTAAATATGATAGCACCCCTCTCTTAACTACCTATAAGACCTCAAATCTTTCTCAACCATTTGATAAACCCTTGTTTAGCTTTAGAGTATTCAATTTCTCAAAAATCTTAACCTAGTGGTTGACAATTTGATATGGAATTATCTTACAAATAAGCTATTAGAATAGAATTTAACCTATGAAGTTTAACTCAAACTTCATATAAGTTCGAACATTACTCCAACAATTATGAAATTAACAACTAGCCAAGCAAGGTTCTAGCTTAACTAACTACATACATGTCATAAACTTAACATACTACTACTTAGGTCAAGTACGTTCAAATAACTAAAATTCACAACCAATAGATATAAGCTTAACACAAAAGGAGAAAAGGGCAACCTTAAGAGGTCAGCACCATGTTGGTTTTGTACTTTTGGAAACTATTTTAACTTAAATTAGCAAAAATAAAGAGTAACTTATAAAAAATTGTGAAATTAGTTAATTAGGGTTTATTTTCACAAAAGAAGAAATCAGTTGATCTCAAGAGTGGCAAATAACGTCTAGGGTTCCCATTTTTTGACCTAAAACAGTGTCTAAGGTTTAATTTTAAGACATAAACATCATCAATATGAAAAATCAACAAAAATCAAAGAAAAAATAAACAAAAAAGTGAACGAAAAACGAGAGGAGAAGTGCCAACAGAGAGATAGGATCGTGAGAGAGCGGCAACGAAGGACAGGTGGCGAGGGGCAACAGAGGACGGGTGGCGACAGCGACGGCGACTGTAACGCCCCCAAACGTTATACCGAATAGGCTTAAGTTAAGAGGACGCTACACGGCTGTACTACAATAAATCCCCTCATCATAGTACGAAACCCAAAATCTTTCAATTAAAATTTCCCAAAATTCCATAAATTTTGCCAACATACATGACCTCAAGTCCAAATACATCGATACTAACATTTTAGAACTAATAGTGCGGAAGCTCAAATTACAATATCTCAAACAGTTTATAATATCCCACTACAAAACTGTCAAATAATTAAACTACAAAAATAGACTAAATTCCGAAACAGTGAGTCGCTGCATCATCCTCATTCCTCTAGAATTTGCCATCGGCTACTAATCTGAAAGATAAATTAATAGGGTGAGCAAACAACGGCTCAGCAAGTATACCATACACCCTACCCGGATCAGGCATATCATTTAAAATGAATAAAACTCCAACCAACGCAAGTAAAATCAATTTATCTTTAGAAATCATGTTGAGGTAGCACCAAACCACTACTTTATAATTTAACTTATTTCACAAGAGCTCATTTTGGTAAAACTCACAGACGAAACAAAAACTACGGCTAGTATTATCCCCGCGATAGGGTCACAATCGACGTTCACATTTCACAAATTCGAACCGGTTCTAAGTCGACAGATCCGCTAGGATCGAACATAGATCTATGTGCCGGTATTATTCCCGCGACAGGGTCATAGATCTACTTTCGCATTTCACATTTCGCATTCTATCGTCGATAGACCCCGGAGGGTCAACGTAGTTATCTGTAAGCTCATCCCATAACATCTTTTATTTCAAATAGCAAGTTCACAATAGTTTCTTTCGCATACTCACAAGTACAATTTCTTTCAAGATTCACATGTTTAAACATCAATTCAACGTATAAATCAATACAATTCAAACTAAATTTTAACACATCAAACAATAGTAGGAATCACATATTTAAACAACAAATCAACGTATAAATCGGTACATGTTAAATCAAAAGAGTAGAAATCACGCAATTAACCAAATATATATGCCTGAACCTATTTTAACAAACTAATAAACCATTCACATAAAAGACTCACATATCAAATCCTTAAAAATCAGATTTTTCGTATTTATAAACAAGTAGGGGGAGTGGTATACTTACCTTTACTAGCGTTTAATCCAAAGTCGATTTCCTATTATGGGTCAGCCTCGACCCCTATCAAGCGAGAACCAAAATTTAGGATTTGACGAGAGAAAACGTGAGAGCGAAGGGGAATAGAGAGTGATGCTGGGAGGCGAGAGAGAAGTAGAGGGAGATGAAGGGAGGCGAGAGAGGTGTGGGATGTGAGGGTTTCTGGGGGGATTTGTCACAGGGCTTTTATGCCCCTTTTTTTACCTTTTATTTATTTATTTTTTTTTTCCTCTTTACATATATATATATATACATATACCTTTACCTATTTTAATCACTTTAGTATTACTAATGAACCCCTTTTTGATAATTAATTCATTAATTTATTTATAATCCAATCGAAATAATAGCGAATTTTAATTGTATTATAATACCTAGCCTAATTTAATTAGACTGGGTATTACATCCTCACCCTCTTAAACAAAAGTTTCGTCCTCAAAACTCACCTTCGTTTTCTAATAATTCTGGGTATTTGCTTCTCATCTCTTCTTCGGCCTCCCATGTTGCTTCTCTAGGAGTATGATTACTCCATTGGATTTTGACATATGGGATCACTCTATGCCTCAACCTTTGTTCCTTTCGGTCGACTAGCGAATTGGATGCCCTATATAAGTCAAATCTTCTCGCACTTGCAACCGGTCATACCGTATCACGTGGCAGGGATCCGAGATATACTTCCTCAATTGAGAAACATGAACTACATTATGTGTTCTGGACAGTTCCGGTGGTAAGCCTACTCTGTAAGCCACGTCTCCAACTTTCACCAAAATTTCAAATGGTCCTACAAAACACGGACTTAATTTACCCATTTTTCCAAATCTCATCACACCCCAAGTTGGAGATACCTTCAGATATACATGTTCACCTCCTAAAAACTCCAACGGTCTTCTTCGTTTGTCTGCCCAACTCTTTTGCCTATCTTGGCTTATCTTCATTTTCTCTCTGATTAGCTTGATCTTCTCTTCAGCATCCTGTACAATCTCAGGACCTAACAGTTTTCTTTCTCCAACGTCATTCCAAAACAAAGGGGTTCTGCATCTCCGCCCATACAAAGCTTCATATTGTGCCATCCCAATACTAGAATGGTAACTGTTGTTATAGGAAAATTCTATCAAACTCATGTAGTTATCCCAACTACCTCCAAGGTCTATAACACAGGCACGCAGCATGTCCCCTAATGTCTGAATAGTCCTCTCAGTCTGACCATCTGTCTGAGGATGATAAGCGGTACTCAAACTCAATTTAGCCACCAAAACTTTCTGCAGACTCTCCCAAAATCTAGACACAAACCTTGGGTCTCTGTCAGAAACAATTTCACTTGGCACACTATGTAACCGCAGCACAACATCAATGTATAATTCTGTCAAATTATCTAATGGAGTACCAAACCTAATAGGAAGAAAATGCACACTCTTCGTAAGTTTATCCACAATGACCCAAATTGCATCATTCTTCCTAACTGTTCTCGGTAGGCCAACAACAAAATCCATGGAAATTCGATCCCACTTCCATTCAGGCACTTTTAAGGACTGTAGCAATCCACCAGGCTTTTGGTGCTCGGCCTTTACTTGTTGACAGATCAAGCACTTAGTCACAAACTCAGCAATATCTCTTTTCATGTTTCTCCACCAGAAGCAGCTTTTCATGTCTCGATACATCTTCGTGCCTCCAGGATGTATTGAAAAGCGGGAATTGTGTGCTTCTTCATAATATCCCTCTTAATTGTCGGATCATTAGGTACACATAACCTATCTCCATAGTACAATGCTCCGTCATCATGCAGCGTGAAGTCTGAAGATTCTCCATTGGTCACCTTACTTTTCATCTTTATCAAAAACGGGTCATGTTGCTGCGCAGCCTTGATCTTTTCTAGCAATGGCGGTTGTGCAACCAGATTGGCTAAAACACCGCCCTTCTTATCATGAATGCACACTTCAATTTTCATTTCCTCTAAGTCTCTAAGCAGCTTAGGCTAGGAAGTGATCAGGGCAGCTAAGTTTCCCACTGATTTCCTGCTCAGTGCATCTGCAACTACATTTGCTTTTCCAGGATGGTAATTAATGGTCACATCATAATCCTTGATCAATTCCAACCATCTCCTCTACCTCAAGTTCAACTCTTTTTGTGTAAACAGATATTTCAAGCTTTTGTGGTCTGTAAAAATCTGGCAAGATCCACCATAGAGGTAATGTCTCCAAATCTTCAAAGCAAATATCACTGTTGCCAACTCTAGGTCGTGCGTTGGATAATTCTTTTCATGAGGCTTTAATTGTCAGGACGCATAGGCTATCACCTTCTCATTCTGCATTAGCACACAACCTAGCCCTTTCTTTGAAGCGTCACTGTAAATGACAAAGTTACCCTCATCAGTAGGTAATGCAAGTATAGGGGCAGACACTAACCTCCTTTTGAGCTCCTGAAAGCTTCTTTCACACTCATCTGTCCACACGAACTTCACTCCTTTTTGTGTCAATCGGGTGAGAGGAAGTGCAATTTGCGAAAATCCCTCAATGAATCTTGTATAGTAACCAGCCAGTCCCAAGAAGCTTCTAATCTCTGTTGCAGGGCGGATTCCACTCCAATACCGCTTCAACCTTTCTCGGGTCCACTGAGATCCCATCTTTGGATATCACATGGCTTAAGAATGCCACTCTGTCAAGCCAAAACTCACACTTACTCAACTTGGCATACAACTGATGCTCTTGTAGAGTTTTCAATACCATCTTCAGATGTTCTTTGTGCTCCTCCCTACTCTTAGAGTAGATCAATATGTCATCGATGAATATAACTACAAATCGATCCAGATACTATTGAAACACCATGTTCATCAAATCCGTGAAAGCAGCAGGTGCATTCGTTAGCCAAACGCCATAACTAAGAATTCATAATGGCCATACCTGGTTCGAAAAGCAGTCTTAGCCACATCCTTCTCCTTGATCTTTAGATGATGATAACCAGATCATAGGTCAATCTTAGAAAAGACCTTAGCGCCTTGAAATTGATCAAACAAGTCATCAATTCTAGGCAAGGGGTACTTATTCTTAACAGTCACCTTATTCAGTTCTCTGTAGTCAATACATAACCTTATACTGCCATCCTTCTTCTTTACAAACAATACTAGAGTGCCCCATGGTGAGACACTAGGTCGGATGAAGCCTTTATCTAACAATTCCTGGAGTTGCACCTTCAACTCTCGTAGTTCAGAATGAGCCATTCTATAAGGGGCTTGGATATGGGTCCACTGCCTGGTACTGGATCAATTTCAAACTCGATTTCCCTTCTTGGAGGCAAACCATGCAAGTCTTCTGGAAAGACCTCAGGAAATTCCCTTACAATGGGAATGTCATCTAACTTCACGTCGTCCCTCCTACTGTCAAATACATGGCAAAGGAGTCCTCGACACCCTTTCCTCAGGGGCCTTCTAGCATTTAGGGCTGAAATCATCCAACTAGAAGTCTTTAGGAATCTAAAATACAACCCTTTTTCCAAAACAGTCTAAATGCGTGTGATAAGAAGACAGCCAATTGATCCCTAGAATCACATCAAAATCCTCCATATCTAGGAGTACTAGATCTGCCACTAACTCCATCACCTATTCTAATCGCACAATTTTCACACACAAGATCAGCAAGCACATCATACCCCAGCGGGGTTGCCACACAAAATGGCTCATCTAGTAGTTTCGGCTCACAAGTTAACTTAGGGGCCAATTTCTTAGCCACAAAGTAGTGAGAGGTCCCGGTGTCAAATAATACATGTGCACTAGTGGAATTGATAAGAAGGGTACCTGTCACCACGCGGTCACTAGCAGTCTCGTCCTTCTGAATCATAGCAAACATTCTGGCGTTACCCCGAGGTCCCTGTCTATCATCACTGGCTCTGTTCTTGGAACCATTCTTGAGGGGACAATCACGAGCTATGTGTCCTTTCTCTTTACACTCAAAGCACACCCCTAACTTTCTATAGCATTCACTAGAATGGTCCTTGCCACAGTGCTCGCATTTTCTGAACCCAGTGTTAGAGCTCCCCGGATTCTTCGTATGAAACTATTTTCCATTGCCACTAGATCGGTTGGGCTTCCCTCCTTGAAACTTGCCATCTGATAGCCTTTTCTTAGCAGTATGCTCCTGTTCTTCCAACTTTAAATCCGCTTCCACCTTCAATGCACGTTCAAGGACCTCCTTGTATTCCTTGAAAATGACACTTGATAGACGCCTTCTAATGCGAGGAAATAGTCCCCTTTCAAATCTGTTCACTTTACTAGTCTCAGACGCCATGATGCTTGGGCTGAAACGTCCCAATTCGTGAAATTTATTGGCATACTGCAATACTGTCATCTGTTCTCCCTGTCTTAGCTCGTAGAATTCATTTTCTTTCGGCATTCTGAGCGCTTCAGGGAAGAACTAGTTGTAGAAGATTTCCTTAAACTCTACCCAATCCAACGGCCCAGTAGCATTCTGGTATGCTACCTTGATTGTAGCCCACTAGAACTCTGCATTCCCCTTAAGAAAAGGGGTGGCTGCTCGAACCTTATCATCATCGGCAATTGACATTGCCTCGAACAAGATCTCCATCTCCCGTACCCATGTTTCAGCTTCTAGAGGGTCATCTACTCCTTCAAAACTTGGGGCCCTCAACTTTGACAACCTTTCAAAGGGCGTCTCTTCAACGCTTCGAGTGAGAAGAGGTACAGCCTGGATTTGTTGTTGATGTTGCAAGAGGTTAACCATGAGCTGGTGCATTGTTGCAACATCAAACTGATTAGAGGAACCACCCGAGCTCTGGCCTTTTTGACCAGTGGGCCTATTTAGCAGTTGAACACGTTCCTCATTAAGGTGCTCCTCGTCTATATCCTTCTCCGATTCACTAAGGTGTTCCTCGACAGGGGGTGGAACCCTGCTCTTTCCCTTTAGGGTTCTCTTCCTCTTTAAGGATGCTGGTATTTTACTCTTGTCACCCATTTTCACCTGAACCCAGATCACATAAGAATAAATTATTTTATTTTATAATTATTATTATTTTCTGTTCCATACAGCCGAGGCTACCAATTCAATTAGCCAAGTTTATTTCCTTAGCATTGAAAATCTTGTTTCTCAATAATTAATAACATAAGTTCTCATCTTATCACTTAAATTTTGACACTTAAATTTCTCAATCACCTAGGGTTCTCATCTTAATATCTAAATTTTTTTTTCCCCAAAGATTCATAAACCTGGCTCTGATACCACTTTATGTAACGCCCCCAAATGTTATACCGAATAGGCTTAAGTTAAGAGGACGCTACACGGTCGTACTACAATAAATCCCCTCATCATAGTACGAAGCCCAAAATCTTTCGATTAAAATTTCCCAAAATTCCATAAATTTTGCCAACATATATGACCTCAAGTCCAAATACATCGATACTAACATTTTAGAACTAATAGTGCGGAAGCTCAAATTACAATATCTCAAACAGTCTATAATATCCCACTACAAAACTGTCAAATAATTAAACTACAAAAATAGGCTAAATTCCGAAACAGTGAGTCGCTGCATCATCCTCATTCCTCTAGAATTTGCCACCGGCTACTAATCTGAAAGATAAATTAATAGGGTGAGCAAACAACGGCTCAGCAAGTATACCATACACCCTACCCGGATCAAGCATATCATTTAAAATGAATAAAACTCCAACAAAGGCAAGTAAAATCAATTTATCTTTAGAAATCATGTTGAGGTAGCACCAAACCACTACTTTATAATTTAACTTATTTCACAAGAGCTCATTTTGGTAAAACTTACAGACGAAACAAAAACTACGGCTGGTATTATCCCCGCGACAGCGTCACAATTGACGTTCACATTTCACAAATTCGAACCGGTTCTAAGTCGACAGATCCGCTAGGATCGAACATAGATCTATGTGCTGGTATTATTTCCTCGACAGGGTCATAGATCGACTTTCACATTTCACATTTTGCATTCTATCGTCGATAGACCCCGGAGGGACAACGTAGTTATCTGTAAGCTCATCGCATAACATCTTTTATTTCAAATAGCAAGTTCACAATAGTTTCTTTCGCATACTCACAAGTACAATTTCTTTCAAGATTCACATGTTTAAACATCAATTCAACTTATAAATCAATACAATTCAAACTAAATTTTAACACATCAAACAATAGTAGGAATCACATATTTAAACAACAAATCAACGTATAAATCAGTACATATTAAATCAAAAGAGTAGAAATCACGCAATTAACCAAATATATATGCCCGAACCTATTTTAACAAACTAATAAACCATTCACATATAAGACTCACATATCAAATCCTTAAAAATTAGATTTTTCGTATTTATAAACAAGTAGGGGGAGTGGTATACTTATCTTGACTAGCGCTTAATCCAAAAGTCGAATTCCTATTATGGGTCAGCCTCGACCCCTATCAAGCGAGAACCGAAATTTAGGATTTGACAAGATAAAACGTGAGAGCGAAAGGGGAATAGAGAGGGATGCTAGGAGGCGAGAGAGAAGTAGAGGAAGATGAAGGGAGGCGAGAGAGGCGTGGGATGTGAGGGTTTCTGGGGGGATTTGTCACAGGTCTTTTACGCCCTTTTTTTCCTTTTATTTATTTATTTATTTTTCTCCTCTTTACATATATATATATACATATACCTTTACCTATTTTAATCACTTTAGTATTACTAATGAACCCCTTTCTGATAATTAATTCATTAATTTATTTATAATCCAATCGAAATAATAGCGAATTTTAATCGTATTATAATACCTAGCCTAATTTAATTAGACTGGGTATTACATCCTCACCCCCTTAAACAAAAGTTTCGTCCTCAAAACTCACTTTCGTTTTCGAATAATTCTGGGTATTTGCTTCTCATCTCTTCTTCGGTCTCCCATGTTGCTTCTCTAGGAGTATGATTACTCCATTGGATTTTGACTTATGGGATCACTCTATGCCTCAACCTTTGTTCCTTTCGGTCGACTATGCGAATTGGATGCTCTACATAAGTCAAATCTTCTCGCACTTGCAACTGTTCATACCGTATCACATGGCAGGGATCCGAGATATACTTCCTCAATTGAGAAACATGAAATGCATTATGTATTCTGGACAATTCAAGTGGTAAGGCTACTCTGTAAGCCACGTCTCCAACTTTTGCCAAAATTTCAAATGGTCCTACAAAACGCGGACTTAATTTATCCCTTTTTCCAAATCTCATCACGCCCCTAGTTGGAGATACCTTCAGATGAACATGTTCACCTACTAAAAACTCCAATGGTCTTCTTCGTTTGTCTACCTAACTCTTTTGCCTATCTTGGCTTATCTTCATTCTCTCTCTGATTAGCTTGACCTTCTCTTCAGCATCCTGTACAATCTCGGGACCTAATAGTTTTCTTTCTCCAACGTCATTCCAAAACAAAGGGGTTCTGCATCTCCGCCCATACAAAGCTTCATATGGTGCCATCCCAATACTAGAATGGTAACTGTTGTTGTAGGCAAATTCTATCAAACTCATGTAGTTGTCCCAATCCAAGGTCTATAACACAGGCACGCAGCATGTCCTCTAATGTCTCTCAGTCTGCCCATCTGTCTGAGGATGATAAGCGGTACTCAAACTCAATTTAGTCCCCAAAGCTTTCTACAGACTCTCCCAAAATCTAGACACAAACCTTGAGTCTCTGTCAGAAACAATTTCACTTGGCACACCATGCAACCGCAGCACAACATCAATGTATAATTCTGCCAACTTATCTAATGGAGTACCAAACCTAATAGGAAGAAAATGCACACTCTTCGTAAGTCTATCCATAATGACCCAAATTGCATCATTCTTCCTAACTGTTCTTGGTAGGCCAACAACAAAATCCATGGAAATTCGATCCCACTTCCATTCAGGCACTTCTAAGGACTGTGGCAATCCACCAGGCTTTTGGTGCTCGGCCTTTACTTGTTGACAGATCAAACACTTAGTCACAAACTCAGCAATATCACTCTTCATGTTTCTCCCCCAGAAGCAGCTTTTCATGTCTCGATACATCTTCGTGCCTCCAGGATGTACCAAAAAGTGGGAACTGTGTGCTTCTTCCATAATATCCCTCTTAATTGTCGGATCATTAGGTACACATAACCTAACTCCATAGTACAATGCTCCGTCACCATGCAGCGTGAAGTCTGAAGATTCTCCATTGGTCACCTTACTTTTCATCTTTATCAAAAACGGGTCATGTTGCTGTGCAGCCTTGATCTTTTCTAGCAATGGCGGTTGTGCAACAAGATTGGCTAAAACACCGCCCTTCTTATCATGAATGCGCACTTCAATTTGCATTTCCTCCAAGTCTTTAAGCAGCTTAGGCTGGGAAGTGATGAGAGCAGCTAAGTTGCCCACTGATTTCCTACTAAGTGCATCTGCAACTACATTTGCTTTTCCAGGATGGTAATTAATGGTCATATCATGATCCTTGATCAATTCCAACCATCTCCTCTGCCTCAAGTTCAACTCTTTTTGTGTAAACAGATATTTCAAGCTTTTGTGGACTGTAAAAATCTGGCAAAATCCACCATAGAGGTAATGTCTCCAAATCTTCAAAGCAAATATCACTGCTGCCAACTCTAGGTCGTGCGTTGGATAATTCTTTTCATGAGGCTTTAATTGTCGGGACGCATAGGCTATCACCCTCTCATTCTGCATTAGCACACAACCTAGCCCTTTCTTTGAAGCGTCACTGTAAATGACAAAGTTACCCTCATCAGTAGGTAATGAAAGTATAGGGGCAGACACTAACCTCCTTTTGAGCTCCTGAAAGCTTCTTTCACACTCATCTGTCCACACGAACTTCACTCCTTTTTGTGTCAATCGGGTGAGAGGAAGTGCAATTTTCGAATTTCCCTCAATGAATCTGGTATAGTAACCGGCCAGTGCCAAGAAGCTTCTAATCTCTGTTGCAGTTGTGGGCAGATTCCACTCCAATACCGCTTCAACCTTTCTCGGGTCCACTGAGATCCCATCTTTGGATATCACATGGCCTAAGAATGCCACTCTGTCAAGCCAAAACTCACACTTACTCAACTTGGCATACAACTGATGCTCTTGTAGAGTTTGCAATACCATCTTCAGATGTTCTTTGTGCTCCTCCCTACTCTTAGAGTAGATCAATATGTCATCGATGAATACAACTACAAATCGATCCAGATACTGTCGAAACACCCTGTTCATCAAAACCATGAAAGCAGCAGGTGCATTCGTTAGCCAAACAGCATAACTAAGAATTCATAATGGCCATGCCTGGTTTGAAAAGCAGTCTTAGCCACATCCTTCTCCTTGATCTTTAGCTGATGATAACCAGATCGTAGGTCAATCTTAGAAAAGACCTTAGCGCCTTGAAGTTGATCAAACAAGTCATCAATTCTAGGCAAGGGGTACTTATTCTTAACAGTAACCTTATTCTGTTCTCTGTTGTCAATGCATAACCTCATACTGCCATCCTTCTTTTTCACAAACAATAATGGAGCGCCCCATGGTGAGACACTAGGTCGGATGAAGCCTTTATCTAACAATTCCTGGAGGTGCACCTTCAACTCTCGTAGTTCAGAAGGAGCCATTCTATAAGGGGCTTTGGATATGGGTGCACTGCCCAGTACTAGATCAATTTCAAACTCGACTTTGTTAAGTTATATTAATATTTTAAAATTTAATACATTAATTTTTTTTAGTCTATAATTATTGTTAAATATTATTTTAGTTCAAAGTAAAACATATTTAGTAATATAGTCTAAATAATAGTATATAAGATTGTAACATAAGCCGTAAAATTATAGGTCGTGCGTATGATGAAGGTAGTCATAGTAAGAAGATTGTGAGTTTACTAACAAAAAACTTCAACTTTGTACGCCTAGTCATCGTAATTTTAACTGTTCTATTAAATATATGTAACTTTAGAACAAAAATGCTATTTCACAAATTTTGTGTGCAATAATTAATACAACAAATCTCACAACATTGTTATGTAATTTTCCCTTAAAATTTTAATCTTAAAACTATTTGGTTCTCATGTATCAAAACATAAATTTATTTAAAAAAAGAGAAAGTTTTAGGTAACGGATTTAAAGTGTTACAAAATACAACAAATGTAACACTTTATAAAAAGTGTTGCCTATAATATGGCTTATGCAATAATTTTTTTAGAATGTTACATTCGGTACCAAGGAAATGTAACAATTCTTCTAAAGCGTTACATTAGGTACTAAGCAAATGCAACAATAAAAAAAGTGTTACCTAAACACTACGTATGGTAACATTTTAAACAAATGTTACAATTTAAGTGTTACCTTAAGTCACT
Organism: Simmondsia chinensis; assembly: GCA_018398585.1. Taxonomy (NCBI): domain Eukaryota; kingdom Viridiplantae; phylum Streptophyta; class Magnoliopsida; order Caryophyllales; family Simmondsiaceae; genus Simmondsia; species Simmondsia chinensis. The sequence continues at coordinate 11,036,259 of JAGTTD010000023.1, read as the reverse complement.
TTTGTTGTAGCGCCGGTAGGGGAAATCATAAACCAGCCTCTAAAGAATCTATGGTAACCGAAAAGAATTCAGGAAAATGAGGGTACAATAAGTTGTCATTATCCTCCGGGCCCACAATTTCATAATTGTTTGGAAAATAATACTTCTCACAGAACCGCTTTACCCCCTTTGCTGTGGCCATCGAGGACGCAAGTGATCCCAAAGGGAAGGCTGAAGCCGCCTTAGGAAACTGAGCACATACAACCAGTTCGTCAGGGGACCTTAAAGAAGGAGGGGCTAGCCGAGATAACGGCTCTACCACCATCCCCTCCGCAGAGGATGCCTCTCCGCTCCAGCCTAGGTGTCCACCACCCATTTACACACGCTTGGGAGCCATTTCACTAGAGCAAAAGAAGAAGAAGCAATGAAAAAAAGTCCAAAGGGAGTCTTACCTTGAAAAATACTAAAAGGCTCAGCAAAGTCCTCTTTCAATGAGACAGGGGCGTTCAACTCTGACATTGAGCAGACGCTCTCAACCAAGCATATAGAAGGAGAAATCATCTTGTTAGAGAGCACCTCCGCCTCATCAAGATACACAGAAGGGAAACTAGGCAAGTACTAAACAAAATCTACGACCAGCCGAGTTGCTTCGGAAGGATCATCATTGAGAAGCTCAAGACCCTCCATGGAAGCCCTAGCGAAGCAACGTAAATATAAAATAGAAAAAGGAACCCAAACAAGGTAGAATCAAGCCTTATTTTAGCCTAAAATACATAAAAACAAATGATTACGTCAAAACAAGGTCAGAGGGAAGAAAATCAGGTGACGAAATCTGAGAAGCAAAAGAATCGCGCGAAAGAAAATGGGAGAAGCTGGTTTAGGGCATTAGGATGAACGGTCGAAGGTATTAAAGGCTGGGGAAGCTTGGGGAAGAAGAAAGGACATATGAAACAAGGAGAGAGTTGCACGTGGTACCACCATCATAATTCATGATTTCAATTAACGCGGTCCCGAGCACCGAGGGTTGGGCGTTCTTTTGCTCCACTTGGAATGGGAGCACAAAGTACTCGGGGCTATAAACTTTCACTTAACCTGAGAGTCCGCATTTGTTTGGGCCCCCATCTAACACCGAGGACTGGCCATTGCTTTGCTTCACTTCAAATGGGAGCACGAAGTAATTGGGGTGGTAAACCTTCACTGAACTTGAGAGTCCGAGTTTGTTTGGGCCCCCATCTAGGACCGGGGGCTGGCCATTATTTTGCTACACTTGAAATGGGAGCACGAAGTGCTCGGGGCAGTAAACTTTCACCTGACGTGAGGTTCCGCGTCTGTTTGGGCCCCCATCCAACACCGAGTGCTGGCCGTTGTTTTGAACCACTTGAAATGGGAGTAAGAAGTACTCCGGGTAGTACACATTCACCTAATGTGAGAGTCCGCATTTGTTTGGGCCCCCATCTAACATCGAGGGCTAGCCGCTATTTTGCTCCATTTGAATTGGGAGAACGAAGCACTCGGGGCGGTAAACTTTCACCTAATGTGAGAGTCAGCATTTGTTTGGGGCCCCATCTAACACAGGGGGTTGGCCATTGTTTTTCTCCACTTGAATTGGGAGCATGAAGCATGCAGGATGGTAAACTTTAACCTAAAGGGAGAGTCCGCGTTTGTTTGGGCCGCCATCTAACACCTGGGGCTGGCCGTTGTTTTGCTCCACTTGAAATGGAAGCATGAAGTACTCGAGGCAGTAGACTTTCACCTAACGTGAGAGTCCATGTTTGTTTGGGCCCCCATCAAACACAGGGGGCTGGTGGTTGTTTTGCTTCACATGAAATGGGAGCACGAAGTACACGGGGCTGTAAACTTTCTCCTACCGTGAGAGTCTGTGTTTGTTTGGGCCCTCATCTAACCCCGGGGGCTGGCGTTTGTTTTGCTCCACTTGAAATGGGAGCACAAAGTATTCGGGGCGGTAAACTATCACCGAAAGCTAGAGTCTACGTTGGTTTGGGCCCCCATCTAACATCATGGGCTGGCCGTTGTTTTGCTCCACTTGAAATAGGAGCACGAAGTACTCGGGGTGGTAAACTTTCACCTAACGTGAGAGTCTGCTTTTGTTTGGGCCCCCATTTAATGCAGAGGGCAGGCCGTTGTATTGCTCCACTTGAGATGGGAACACAAAGTACTCGGGGTGGTAAACTTTCACATAATGTGAGAGTCCGTGTTTGTTTGGGCCCCCATCTTACATTGGGGGTTGGCCGTTGCTTTGCTCCACTTTAAATGGGCGCACGAAGTACTTGGGATGCTTGAATTTCACCTAACGTGAGAGCGTGGGTTTGTTTGGGCCCCACTCTAACACCGGGCGCTGGCCATTGTTTTGCTGCACTTGAAATGGGAGCATGAAGTACTCGGGGCGGTAAAATTTCACCTAATGTGAGAGCCCGCGTTTGTTTAGGCCCCCATATAACACCAGGGGCTGGCCGTTGTTTTGCGCCACTTAAAGTGCGAGCACGAAGTACTCGGGGCGGCAAACTTTCACCTAACGTGAGAGTCTGTATTTGTTTGGGCCCCCATCTAACACTGGAGCCTGGCCGTTGTTTCGCTCCACTTGAAATGGGAGCACGAAGTAATTGGGGCGGTAAAATTTCACCGAACGTGAGAGTTCGCATTTGTTTGGGCCCCCATCAAAGACTGGGGGCTGGCCGTGTTATTTGCTACACTTGAAATGGGAGCACAAAGTACTCGGGGCAGTAAACTTTTGCCTAACGTGAGGTTCCGCATCTGTTTGGGCCCCCATCTAACATCGGGGGTTAGCCGTTGTTTTGTTCCACTTGAAATGGGAGCACGAAGTACGCAGGATGGTAAACTTTCACCTAACACGAGAGTCCGCTTTTGTTTGGGCCCCCATTTAACACCGGGAATTGGCCGTTGTTTTGCTTCTCTGAAATGGGAGCATAAAGTACTCGAGGCAACAAACTATCACCTAACGTGAGAGTCCCGATTTGTTTGGGCCCCCATCTAACACAAGTGGCTGGTGGTTGTTTTGCTCCACTTGAAATGGGAGCACGAAGTGCTCGGGGCGGTAAACTTTCTCCTACCATGAGAGTCCGTGTCTGTTTGGGCCCCTATCTAGCACCGAGGGCTGGCGTTTGTATTGCTCCTCTTGAAATGGAAGCATGAAGTATTCGGGGTGGTAAATTATCACCAAACGCGAGAGTCCACGTTTGTTTGGGCCTTCATCTAATATCGGGGGCTGGCCGTTGTTTTGCTCCATTTGAAATGGGAGCACGAAGTACTCGGGGTGGTAAACTTTCACATAACGTGAGAGTCTGCGTTTGTTTGGGCCCCCTTCTAACGCCGAGGGCTGGCCGATTTTTTGTTCAATTTGAAATGGGTGCACGAGGTACTCGGGACGGTAAAGTTTCACATAATGTGAGAGTCCGCGTTTGTTTTGGCCCCCATCTAACACCGAGGGCTGGCCGTAGCTTTGCTCCCCTTGAAATGGGGAAACGAAGTACTTGAGACGCTAGACTTTCACCTAACGTGAGAGCCCACGTTTGTTTGGGCCCCCACTTAACACCGAGGGCTGGCCGTTGTTTTGCTCCACTTGAAATGGGAGCACGAAATACTCGGGGAGGTAAAATTTCACCTAATGTGAGAGCCCGCATTTGTTTGGGCCCCCATCTAACACCGGGGGCTGGCCTTTGTTTTGCTCCACTCTAAATGGGAGCATGAAGTAATTGGGGTAGTAAACTTTCACAGAACGTTAGAGTTCGCATTTGTTTGGGCCTCCATCTAAGACCAGGGGCTGGCTTTTTTTTTTTTTGCTACACTTGAAAGGGGAGCATGAAGTACTTGGGGCTGCAAAATTTCGCCTAAAGTGAGGTTCCACGTCTGTTTTGACCCCCATCTAAGATCGAGTGCTGGCTGTTGTTTTGCACCACTTGAAATGGGAGCATGACGTACTCGGGGTTGTAGACATTCACCTAACATGAGAGTCCGCATTTGTTTAGGCCCCCATGTAACACTGGGGGCTGGTCGTTGTTTTACTCCACTTGAAATGGGAGCAAGAAGTACTAAGGACAGTAGACTTTCATCAAACATAAGACCCCAGTTCGTTTGGATCCCCATCTAACACCGGGGGCAGTCGGTTGTTTTGCTCCACTTGAAAAGGGAGCACGAGGTACTCAGGGCAGCAAACTTTCACCTAACGTGAGAGCCCATGTTTTTTTGGGTCCCCATCTAACACAGGGGGCTGGCGGTCATTTTGCTCCACTTGAAATGGGAGCACGAGGTACCCGGTGCAGTAGACTTTCACCTAACATGAGAGCCCGCATTTGTTTTGGCCCCCATCTAACACCGGGGGTGGCGGTTGTTTTGCTCAACCTTAAATGGGAGCACGAAGTACTCGTGGCAGTAAACTTTCACTGAACGTGGGAGTCCGCCTTTGTTTGGGCCCCATCTAACACCGGAGGCTGGCTGTGGTTTTGCTCTACCTGAAATGGGTGCACGAAGTACTTGGAGTAGTAAACTTACACCTAACGTGAGGGTTCGCGTTTGTTTTGGCCCCCATCTAACACCAGGGGCTGGCCGTTGTTTTGCTCTACTTGAAATGGGAGCACGAAGTACTCGGGGCGGTAAACTTTAACCTAACGTGAGAGACTGCGTTTGTTTTGACCCCCACCTAAAACCGAGGGCTGGCCGTTGTTTGGCTCCACTTGAAATGGGAGCACAAAGTACTAGGGGCAGTAAATTTTCACATAACTTGAGAGTCTGCGTTTGTTTGGGCCCCCATCTAACACAGGGGTCTAGCCGTTATTTTGCTCCACTTGAAATGGAAGCACAAAGCACTCGGGGCGGTAAACTTTGACCAAACGAGAGAGGCCGTGTTTGTTTGCGCCACCACCTAACACCCCGGGCTTGCCGTTGTTTTGCTCCACTTGAAATGGGAGCACGAAGTACTCGGGGCTATAAACTTTCACCTAACCTGAGAGTCCGCGTTTGTTTGGGCCCCCATCTAACATCAGGGGTTGGCGGTTGTTTTGAACCACTTGAAATGGGAGCACGAAGTATTCGGGGCGGTAAACTTTCACCTAACTTGAGATTCGGCGTATGTTTGGGACCCATCTAACACCTGGGGTTGGCCATTGTCTTGCTTCACTTGAAATGGGAGCATGAAGTACTTGGGGCGGTAAACATTCACCTAACGTGAGACTTCGCGTTAGTTTGGGCCCCCATTTAACACTGGGGGCTGGCTGTTGTTTTGCTCCACTTGAAATAGGAGCACGAAGTACTCGGGGTGGTAAATTTTCACCAAATGTTAGAGCCCGCGTTTGTTTGGGCCTCAATCTAACATCGGAGGCTGGCCTTTGTTTTGCTCCCCTTAAAATGGTGGCACAAAGTACTCGGGTCGGTAAACATTCACCTAACGCTAGAATCCGCGTTTGTTTGGGCCCCGATCTAATACTGTGGGCTTGCCGTTGTTTTGCTTTACTTGAAATGGGAGCATGAAGAAATCAGGGCCGTAAACTTTCACCTAACGTGAGAGTAACGTTTGTTCGGGCCCCCATCTAACATCGGGGGCTGGCTGTTGTTTTGTTCCACTTGAAATGGGAGCACGAAGCACTCGAGGAAGTGGACTTTCACCTAACGTAAGAGCCCATGGGCTCGCTGTTGGTTTGCTCCACTTGAAGTGGGAGCACGAAGTACTCGGGGTAGTAAACTTTCACATAACGTGAAATTCCGTGTTTTTCTGGGCCCCCATCTAAAATCGGGGGCTGGCCGTTGTCTTGCTTCACTTGAAATAGGAGCACGAAGTACACGGGGTGACCAACTTTCTCCTAACGTGAAAGTCCGTGTTTGTTTGGTCCCCGTCTAACATCGGGGGATGGCCGTTTTTTTGCTTCACTTGAAATGGGAGCACCAAGTACTCGGGGTGGTAAACTTTCACCAAACATGAGATTCTAGGTTTGTTTGGGCCCCCCTATAACACCGAGGGTTGGCGGTTGTTTTGCTCCACTTGAAATGGGACACGAAGTACTCAAGGCGGTAAACTTTCACCTGACGTGAGAGTCTGCGTTTGTTTGGACCCCCATCCAACACCGGGGGCTGGCCATTCTTTGCTCCACTCGAAGTGGGAGCACGAAGTACTCAGGGCTGTGAACTTTCACCTAACGTGAGAGTCCGCATTTTTTTGGGCCCCCATCTAACACCGGGGCTGGCCGTTGTTTTGCTTCACTCGAAATAGGAGGATGAAGTATTATGGGCAGTAAACTTTCACCTAACGTAAGAGCCCACATTTTTTTGGACCCCCATCTAACCTCGGGGGCTAGCCGTTTTTTTGCTCTGCTTGAAATGGGAGCACGATATGGGGCGGTAATCTTTAATCTAACGTGAGAATCCGTGTTTGTTTGGGCCCCCATCTAACACTGGGGGCTGGCCGTTGTTTTTCTCCAACTAAAATGGAAGCACGAAGTATTCGGGGCGGTAAACTTTCACCTAAAATGAGAGACCGCGTTCGTTTGGATCCCCATCTAACGCAGGGGGCTGGCCGTTCTTTTGCTCCACTTGAAATGGGAGCATAATGTACTCAGGGCGGTAGACTTTCACCTAACATGAGAGCCCGCATTTGTTTAGGTCCCCATCTAACACCGGGGGCTAGCGGTTGTTTTGCTGCACTTGAAATGGGAACACAAAGTACTCGTAGCGGTAGACTATCACCTAACGCGAGAGCCTGCATTCGTTCAGGTCCCCATCTAGCAATGAGGGCTAGCTGTTTTGCCCTACTTGAAATGGGAGCACGAAGTACACGGTGCGGTTGACGTTCGCCTAACGTGAGAGCCCGCATTTGTTTGGGCCCCCATCTAACATCGGGGGATGGCGGTTGTTTTGCTCCACTTTAAATGGGAACATGAAGTGCTCGGGGCTGTAACGTTTCACCTAACGTGAGAGTCAGCATTTGTTGAGGCCCCAATCTAACACTGGGGGCTGGCCGTTGCTTTGCTCCACTTAAAATGGGAGCATGAAGTATTTGGGGTAGTAAACTTTCACCTAACATGGGAGTCCACGTTAGTTTGGGCTCCCATCCAACACTGTGGGCTGGCCATTGTTTTGCCTCACTTGAAATGGGAGCACAAAGTACTCGGGCCGATAAACTTTCACTTATTGTGGGAGCCAGCGTTTGTTTGGGCCCCCATCTAACAGCGGGGGCTGGCCGTTGTTTGTTCCACTTGAAGTGGGAGCACAAAGTACTTGTGGCGGTAAACTTTCACGTTGATCGTTGTTTGGCTCCACTTGATAATGGGAGCGCGAAGTACTCGGGGCGGTAAACATTCACCTTATGTGAGAGTCCGCGTTTTTTTGCACCCCCATCTAACCCCAGGGACTGGCTTTTGTTTTGCTGCACTTGAAATGGGAGCACGAAGTACTCGGGGTGGTAGAGTTTCACCTAAAGTGAGAGCCCACGTTTGTTTGGGCCCCCATCTAACACCGGGGGCTGGCCGTTGTTTTGCTCCACTTGAAATGAGAGCACGAAGTATTCGTGGCGGTAAACTTTCACCTATCGTTAGAGTCCGCGTTTGTTCGGGCCCCCATCTAACACCTAGGGCTGGCAGTTGTTTCGCTTCACTTGAAATGGGAGCACAAAGTACTCGGGGCGGTAGACTTTCACCTAACATGAGAACCCATGTTTGTTTTTGTCCCCATCAAACACCAGGGGCTGGGGGTTGTTTTTCTCCACTTGAAATGGGAGCACGAAGTACTCGTGGCTGTGGACTATCCCCTAACGTGAGAGCTCGGTTTCGTTTGGTTCCCCATCTAGCACCACGGACTGGCGGTTGTTTTGCTCCATTTAAAATGGGAGTAGGAAGTACATGAGGCGGTAGACTTTCACCTAAAGTGAGAGCCCGCATTTGTTTGGGCCCCCATCTTGCACCGAGGCCTGGTGGTTGTTTTCCTTCACTTTAAATGGGAGCACGAAGCACTCGGGGTGGTAGACTTTCACCTCATGTGAGAGTCCGCATTTGTTTGGGCCCCCATCTAACACCAGGGGCTGGCCGTTGTTTTGCTCCTCTTGAAATGGGAGCACGATGTACTCGGGGTGGCAGACTGTCACCAAACTTGAGAGCCCTGATGTGTTTTTCTACGTCTATCAAAATTTAATATAAAACCCTATCTATTAAACACACCCAAATTGAAGTGTAGGGCGAGAGGGTGTCGAACCACAACGAATAAGAGTTCGTGAATTTAATCTATGACCCAAATTGATTTAAGGAAAAGTGATATCTTTCTGTTAATTAATCTAGAAAACAACAATTGAACTAAAGTAATCTACTACTAATTGGGAACGTGTATTAAATTGGGGCCTAGGGTTTCGAACCCATCATTAGCCAATTATTTTTGGTTAACTCTTAAATTGGGATTATTGATTGTCACACGGGTAGTGGTTTAGGCTACAAGCTTCAATCTACTAAGGTAATGTTGTTAGTATTGCGTATTGACCCTATCTAACTAAAGCATAAGGAAAATAGGCTCTAACTAACGTATTGTTAATTATTACGTATTGACTCTATCTAACTAAAGCATAAGGAAGATATGCTTTAATTAATAATTTGGTTAATACTATTGCTTAATTAATTAATCCTAAGGCTACAAGCACAAAGAATTAATTTATAAATATAAATATCAATAATTAAAGGTTACTAACTCAATAATCATATTAATTGAATAAACAATAAAAATATAATACTTCAAAGTATTTATCTCAACCAAGCAATTCATGTAAATAATCAAATTAACCCAAAATAAAAGTAAACAAAAGTAAAGGCTAAGATTTCTTCTAGCCCAAGAGCAAGTTAGCTCTTCATCTAGGATGATCCGGTGAGGGAGGAGATGAACAAACTCATGTTGGTCTCCACGCTAATTTCGCTGTCGTTCCAATTTAACGAAAAAAATAGAAAAAAGAAATTGAGAAGTTAAGAGGAGAGAGTTGCAAGCGGTGATTCCAGGACAGAGCAAAATCGAACCAACCAGCCGCTACGAACACTCGTCTTCTGCCTCCCTTTATAATCAATGCTGCTTGCTTCCCCAAACCCTATCGGAGTTGGGCTACGTTGATGGGCTTGGTGGTTATGCGTTGATGATGGGCCGAGCTTGCTGGTGTCAGAGGTGAGTCGAGGCTCGGCGACGATGGTCTAGGCCTAAGCTGCGTTTGGGCTGAAGCTGGAGATCGAAGATGACGGTGGGCCTGGTGTCGGTGAAGTTAGGCCGTTGAAAGTGATGACGATGGGTTTAGGACGGAAGGACTGGGCTGCTTTGCTATTGGGCTTGGGTTACTGTAGCGGTTCAGGTCTGGTCGGAGCAGGTTGGGCTTATATGTTGTTGTCCCGAATTTCAATAGATTTGATTTGATTGTTTGAGTGTCGAATTTATCTTATTTGCATCCAAATTTGACAATTTTCGTAACTTTAATTTCAAACTTGTTAAACATAAAAATTGCAAAAATGAGTGTAGAACTATAACTAAATAGGTGCAAAATAATCAAAATAACAATTAAAAGATGCGTAAATACGAGACGCATCAACACCCCCACACCTAACCTTTGTTAGTCATCGAGCAAAGCATATGATTTAACATAAAGACTGCAGTGACCAACTACCCCAACTATCCCAACCTTCACCAAGTTTTCCGAGATTAACACATGCATTAGAATTCAAGACAAGATTCGGCCATCTAGAGCAATTTCTATTTCTATGAATTTAGATAATTAAACTTCAAAACTCGTCATAGAATTTCATCAACCTTGTATCAACTAATAGGAACTATTCAAGCAATTTAGGCGCACAAGTGAAAGTGATTAGGATCTCATGTCATAGAATCTCTTCAAATTCTCGCTTCCAACCAAATATATAAAGGTTTTGTGCACCCACACCATTGAATCACCTAAACACATGCCTATACTTAGAGAAATTTTAAGTGGCACATGAGTGACCACTTTACGATATTTTGACATCGATATGGCACCAGAGAATAACAACTTTATTATGAATGTATATCAATTTGCACTTTATTCTTTTTCTTTTCTTTGGAGGAAACTTTTTTTCTTTCTTACTTTTTTTTTTGTTTCCTCTTATTTTTCTGTCCAATTTTTGGACTTTCACATAACAAGTACCTCAACTTTATAATTGACATTGATCAACAAGTACCTTACATCGTATCAAGAGATGAGGATTAGGATAATCCAATAGGGCAAGCTTGCAAAACTCAAGATATATAGGGTTGTTTACTCAAATTCTTCAGATTTTCCAAAACACGAAAGTCCTGTGCTTAGTGAATATGTGAACGGCATGAGTAGAACCCATTAATATCAACAATGATCAACAATACTCATTAACAAGTATGAAGTAGAATCATTTAATTTCATGGAATTAAGAGAAAGAAATAAACAACTAATCCCACTGTCATCATAACATACGTGTCGATTAAGGAAAACTTGGCTAAGCGGTTATGATGCACGCCCAAAATGCACAAAAAATGTTCAAAATTTTAAAAATTCGACCAAAAATGGGCACATGCAAATGAGCCTCACCCCCAGACCTAAATCATTCATTGTCCTCAATGCAACAACATCAATCATTAAAGCACAAGAGATAGGTGAGATGGAGCAATACAACCTGACGAGACGGCGTGGACATGTATTTAGGAATCCTTCGACCAGACACAAGAACCTAAAAAGAGAGAAAACAAACCTTGAAGCAACTAATTAGTTCAAAAATGAAATTAAAAACAAGAAATAACAAACCTAGGTTGCCGCCTAGGAGCGCTAAATTTTACGCCTTCAGTTGGTTGCAGTGAATCAAGCTAAGATCAAGTATCAGTCATAGTGTTTCATCAAAGAGACAACTTCAATAAGCTGTCCATCAGCAGTGCCATCCAACTCAACTACAGGTTTAAGCCTTTGACCATTTACAGTGAATGCACGACCATCTTTGGGGTGGTATATCTCAATAGCACCCGAGGGGTATACCTGCTTAACCACAAAAGGACCATCCCACCTAGACCTTAACTTACCAGGAAAAAGACGCAATTTGGAATTAAAAAGCCAAACCTTTTGATTAGGAATAACTGTTTTTCTCATAATATGTTTATCATGAAAAGCCTTGGTTTTAGCTTTGTAAATATTTGCATTCTCATAAGCTTCATTCCTTAGTTTTTCAAGCTCACTCAATTTAAGCTTTCAGTTAGCACCAGCTTGGTCTAAGTCAAAATTCAAGGCTCTAGTGGCCCAATAAGCACGGTGTTCTAGCTCAACTGGTAAATGACATGCTTTACCAAAGACCAACCTATAGGGTGACATACCAAGTGGGGTCTTATAGGCGGTGTGGTATGCCCGAAGAGCATCACTCAACCTAAGTGACCAATCTTTCCTATCAGGACGAACCGTTTTCTCAAGTATAGACTTGATCTCACGGTTTGAAAGCTCTACTTGACCACTAGTTTGGGGATGATAGGGGGCGGCAATATTTTGATACACTAAATACTTCCTAAGAAGTGCCTCAAATGACCTATGAATGAAATGACTACCACCATCACTAATGAGTACTCTAGGGGTACCAAAGCGGTTAAAAATGTGATCCTTGACAAATTGCATGACCACTTTGTGGTCATTGGTCCTAGTAGGTGTAGCCTCAACCCATTTAGACACATTGTCGACCCCTAAAAGTATGTAAATAAACCCAAAAGATGGGGGAAATGGTCCCATAAAGTCAATACCCCAAACATCAAATATTTCCACAAGTAAAATGGGGTTCAAACGCATCATGTATCGACGCGTCATTGCGCCTGTGTGTTGACAACGCTCACATGCAAGACAAAACTTGTGAGCATTCTTGAACAGAGTAGGCCAATAAAAACCACACTGTAGGACTTTTGCAGCAGTCCTACGACCTCCAAAGTGTCCTCCACATGCGTATGAGTGACAAAAAGAGAAAATGCTATGATATTCACACTCTGGAACACATCTACGAATTACTTGGTCTGCACAATGTTCAAACAAGTCAGGGTTACCCCAGTAAAAGTGCTTTACTTGAGAGTAAAACCTATCCTTTTCTTGCTTAGACCAAGTAGATGGAATCGCACCTGTAGCGAGAAAGTTAACAATATCCGCAAACCAAGGGCCACGTGAATGGGAGACAACAAAAAGTTGCTCATCGGGAAAAGAGTCATGCATTGAAATAGATGGATCATGATGCTCAAAGAAAATCCTAGAGAGATGGTCAGCTACCACATTCTCCACACCTTTCTTATCTCTAATCTCAATGTCAAACTCTTGAAGTAGAAAAATCCATCTAATGAGCCCAGGTTTTGTTTCTTTCTTTAAGAGAAAATATTTCAATGCAGCATGGTCAAAATGGATAATGACTTTTGACCTCAAAAGATAGGAACGGAACTTGTCAAGAGCAAACACAACTGCTAGCAACTCCTTTTCAGTGGTGGTGTAATGGCGTTGGGCATCATTAAGAGTTTTACTACTATAGTAAATGAAATGAGGCACTTTGTTCACTCTTTGACCTAGGACGACACCTATAGCAAAATCAGAAGAATCACACATAATTTCAAAAGGGAGAGAGTAATCAGGTGGCTGCATAATAGGGGCTGACACAAGTAATGATCTAAGCTTTCGGAAAGCTTATAAGCAAGACTCATCAAACTCAAATGATATTTCCTTAACTAGCAAGCTAGTCAATGGTCTGGCTAACTTCCCAAAGTCCTAATGAATCTCCAATAGAAACCTGCATGACCTAGAAAGGATCTAACTTACTTCAAATTTTAGGGAGGGGGTAAGTTTGCAATCTGATCTACCTTAGCCTTATCAACCTTAATACCATTCTTAGACACTCTATGACCCAATACAACCTCCTCTTGAACCATAAAGTGACTCTTTTTCCAACTCAAAACAAGATTGGTCTCTTCACATCTTTTTAGCACAAGCCTTAAATTCTGCAAACATTCATCAAACGAAGGTCCAAAAACAGAGAAATCATCCATAAATACCTCAAGAAATCCGTCTACCGTGTCAGAAAAGATAGTTATCATGCATCTTTGAAATGTAGCGGGCGCATTACATAAACCAAATGGCATCCTACGATAGGCAAATGTGCCAAAGGGGCACGTAAAAGTCATTTTTTCCTGATCCTCTGGGTAGACTGCTACCTGGTTATATCCTGAATATCTATCAAGAAAACAATAAAAGCTATGACTAGCGAGCCTCTCTAAAATCTGGTCAATGAATGGTAGAGGAAAATGGTCTTTCTTAGTGGCAAAGTTAAGCTTCCTATAGTTAATACACACTCTCCAGCTCGTGGTCTCTCTAGTAGGCACTAACTCTCCATCACTACTCCTAACCAAAGTAATGCCCGACTTCTTTGGGATTACCTAAATAGGGCTAACTCACCTACTATCAGAAATTGGGTAAATGATACCCGCATCAAGCAATTTCACAATCTCTTTCTTTACCACTTCCTTCATGTTAGGGTTCAACCTCCTTTGCATCTCTCTAGTGGGTCTAGCATTCTCATCAAGAAAAATCCTATGCATACAAATGGAAGGGTCTATACACTTTAGATTAGCCACAGACCACCAAATGGCACTCTTATGATCACTAAGCACTATCATCAATGCGTCTTCCTGTTCCCTAGACAACTGAGAAGAGATAATCACAGGTAAGGTCTTATCAGGTCCTAAGAAAGCATACTTAAGAGTAGATGACAACAACTAAAGTTCAAGTTTGGCTGGCAAAACTGGGGAAGGCAAGGCAGGGGAATCCGCAAGCGTAGGTAAAGCTTCTACTTTTGACAACCAATGACAAGTCTCTAAAGGGGCACACAACTCAAGCGAATCATTCATCTCTCTAATGTCAGTTGCAAACTCAAAATCGTCGGAATAGTCATATACTAGTGCTCACTCTAGGGAATCACTAACTAGGATAGAAAGGAGTGTTTAGTCCACCAAATCATCAATAATATCCACCCAGAAACACTCCGACTCATTCTCACTAGTGGGTGACAATGAAGCCTTAAAAATATTCAACCTAATAGCCATATTGGCAAAGCTAACATCCATTACCCCAGATCTACAATTGATGGTAGCATTGGGCGTCGCTAAGAAAGGCCGACCTAGAATGACAGGGATATGGTTTTTCGAATGACTAGAAGGTTCCATATCAAGCACGAGGAAATCGGCAAGAAACAAGGCTTTGTGTACTCTCACTAGCACGTTAATCAGCTCACCACGGGGAATCTTAGTTGATCTATCTATTAATTACAAGGTCACCGTGGTGAGTTGCAACTCTCCTAGGCCTAACTTCTTATAAACCAAGTAAGGAATAATGTTAACACTCGCTTCTAAGTCCAGTAAGGCTTTATCAATCGGGTAGTCTCCAAGTGAACAAGAGATGGTGGGGACACCAGGGTCTTTGTACTTAATTGGAGTATCACACTTCAGAATAGAGCTCACTTGCTCGGTTAAAAACACTTTTTTAGGCAGATGTGCTCTAGATCGCCTCTTTTGGTTCAGTAGATCCTTAATGAATTTCGCATAGGCCGGGATCTGTTTAATCGCATCAAGAAGGAAAATGTTTATCTTTACTTGCCTAAAAGTCTCCAAAATGTCTTCCCACTTCTTGTCCTTCCCATTTGGATGTGGTGCAACTAAAGCTTGGGGGAAGGGCACTCTAGGTACATATGAGGAAGGAAGATCAGAGGTCTTAGGAGTGGAAGAAGGGTGCATGACCTCATCGGTCTCCTTTTCTCTTTCCTCGTTCTTTTCTTCTTCCTCACCACTCATGGATACTTCACTTTCAGCACTCACCCCATTGTCAGCCTCCTTCCCATTTCTCAACACTGTAATGGATTTTGCTTGTTCTTGTTGGGAAGGATAGTTATCCTGTCTTACACAGTTCCTAGGGTTCTCTACATCTTGTCTAGGGAGTCTTCCCTCATCTCTCCTACTCAAAGTGTTAGCTAGTTGACCTATTTGGGTTTCTAGCTTTGAAATCAATTGTGTATGGGAGTGGAGGAGTTGGGAATTAACTTCTAAACCTTTCAGCGCACTCAAAACCTTCTCTTCAAAATTTGAATCAGAGCTCAAATTAGGAGGTTGAGAGCAGTTAGAAGCATACCCTTGCGGTTGAAAATCGACAGGCCGGGGCATACCAGATTGTTAAGGTCATGGGTTTTATTGTTGTGGCATAAACTGTCCTTCCCCTCCTTGCCTCAAGGAGAAGTTGGGATGGTTTCTCCGGCCCGTATTGCACATGTTAGAGTATTGGTTGTTTCGTGAGAATCCTTGGGCTGTATTGACTTGTTCTTCCGACCACTCCACATAAGGTGAAGCAGAGGGGCAGTCATGTGTAGAATGAGAGACACTAGAGCATGAAGAGCAAGCACTATGCACATTTGAAATATGAGACACATTAGGTACAGTAGAGGGGGCCAATGTCATCTTAAATAGGGAAGTTAACTGCTCTACGAAAGAGGCAAGAGAGTCTACTTTCTTATCTAAGATGGAGGTGTGAGAAATCCCATTTACTCCTCTATTTAACCTAGTAGCATTAAGACGTGCATGTGCGGCAGATTGTTGTGAATTCTCATTCAAAAGTTCGAACAATTCCCACGCCTCATTCTCATTCTTTCTAAAGAACTGACCACCACACGAGCCATCAACAGTTTGTTGACCCTTTTCATTCAACCCGTAATAAAAGTTTTGGACTAGTTGCCATTTAGGGATAGCATGATGCGGACAAACTCGTAAGAGTTCCCTAAACCTATCCTAACTCTCGTGAAACTCCGCAGTAGGAAATTGGGCGAAGGTGTTAATGGCTCTCCTAGTAGTGTTAGTCTTACTAATGAGATAGAATTTCTTAGGAAATTCCTGTTGCATTTGAGTCCATGTGCTAATCGTTTCACTAAGTAAGGTGTCTAACCAATACTTAGCCTTATCCTTCAAAGAGAAAGGAAAAAGGCGAAGTAAGATGGCGTCATCACTAACATTAGGAATCCTAAAGGTTGAGCAAACCTCCATAAAACTGTCCAAGTGACTATACGGGTTCTCATTGCTTAAACCATGGAACGAAGGAAGCATCTGTATAGTATGTGGTTTAAGCTCAAACTGATGGGCTACGGGTGGCAACCTAATGCAAGACGGTGAGGTGTATGTAGTGGGAGTAAAATACTCCATGAGCGCACGTGGTTATCGTTCGTCAGCCATTACTAAATAAGAGATAGCACTAGCGGATTTTGCTCAGTGTTGGGCTCTAAGGTCTCTTAAAGTTCTTTCAATTTCAGGGTCGAATATGGTAAGGTCAAGAGACAAAGAGCAACGACCGTGCATGAACAATTAACAACGAAGCAAGTACATTAAAAATTAAATAAGAAAAACAAATAAAACAGACAAAACATATACTAAAAAAAAGACAAATAACAAGATACCCTAAAATCTACTTATGCACGAAAATAAAATAAAAAACAATGCTAATAAAAAGAGAATTAAAAATTAAAAATCCTAAATTAAGAATCAAAT
The DNA here is from genome assembly GCA_018398585.1 of Simmondsia chinensis. NCBI lineage: Eukaryota > Viridiplantae > Streptophyta > Magnoliopsida > Caryophyllales > Simmondsiaceae > Simmondsia > Simmondsia chinensis. The sequence goes on along the minus strand of JAGTTD010000023.1, from coordinate 11,019,714 downwards.
TAAGATTTCAAATCCTAGGTTGAAAAATAAAATAAAATAATTTAAAATTAAGGAAGAAATAAAAAGTTAAAAATCAAAGAAAATCACTAAAATAAAATCACGAACATTTCCTAGTCCCCGGCAACGGCACCAAAATCTTGATGTGTTTTTCTATGTCTATCAAAATTTAATATAAAACCCTATCTATTAATCTCAAACCTGTTAAACATAAAAATTTCCAAAATGAGTGTAAAACTATAATTAAATAAGTGAAAAATAATCAAAATAACAATTAAAAGATGCGTAAATACGAGGCGCGCCAAGCCTGTGTTCATTTGGATCCCCATCTAACACCGGGGGCTGGCGGTTGTTATACTCCACGTGAAATGGGAGCGCAAAGTACTCGGGGCGGTAGACTTTCACTTAACAAGAGAACACGCGCTTGTTTTGGTCCCCATCTCACACCGGGGGCTGGCAGTTGTTTTGCTCCACTTGAAATGGGAGTACGAAGTACTCGGGGTTATAGACTACCACCTAACATGTGAGCCCACATGCGTTCGGGTCCCCATCTAGCACCGGGGGCTGATTGTTTTGCTCCACTTGAAGTGGAAGCGCGAAGTGCACGGGGCGATAGACATTCAGCTAACATGAGAGCATGCGTTTGTTTGGGCCCCAATCTGACACCAGGGACTGGCAGTTGTTTTGCTCCACTTTAAATGGGAGCATGAGGTGCTCGGGGCAGTAAAGTTTCACCTAACGTGAGAGTCCGCAATTTTTTGGGCCCCCATCTAACACCGAGGGCTGGCTGTTGTTTTTCTCCACTTGAAATGGGAGCACGAAGTACTCGTGGCGGTAGACTTTCACATAACATGAGAGTCCGCATTTGTTTGGGCCCCCATCTAACACCGAGGGCTGGCCATTATTTTGCTTCACTTGAAATGAGAGCACGAAGTGCTCGGGGCGGTAAACTTTCACCTAATGTGAGAGTCTGCGTTTGTTTGGGCCCCCATCCAAAGCCGGCGGTTGGCCCTTTTTTTGCTCCACTTGAAATGGGAGCACAAAGTACTCGGGGCGGGAAACTTTCACTTAATGTGAGAGCCCACGTTTGTTTGGGCCCCCATCTTACACCGGGGGCTGGCCGTTGTTTTGCTCCATTTGAAATGGGAGCACGAAGTACTCAGGAAGGTAAAATTTCACATAACGTGAGAGTCCGTGTTAGTTTGGGGCCCCATCAACACCGGGGGCTAATCGTTGTTTTGCTCCACTTTAAAATTGGAGCGCGAAGCACTCGGGGCTGTAGACTTTCACCTTACGTGAGAGTCCGGGTTTGTTTGCCCCCCTATATAACACCGGGGGCTGGCTGTTTCTTTGCTCCACTTTAAGTGGGAGCATGAAGTACTCGGGGCGGTAGACTTTCACTTAAGAGCCCGCGTTCATTTGGGCCCCCATCTAACATCGGGACTGGCAGTTGCTTTGCTCCACTTGAAAAGGGTGCACGAAGTACTTAGGATGATAAACTTTCACCTAACGGGAGGCCACGTTTGTTTCGGCCCCTATCTAACACCGGGAGTTGGCCGTTGTTTTGCTCCACTTGAAATGGGAGCACGAAGTACTCGGGGCAGCACACTTTCATCTAACGTGAGAGTCCGCATTTGTTTGGGCCCCCGTCTAACACTGTTGGCTTGCTGTTGTTTTGCTCCACTTGAAATGGGAGCACGATGTACTCAGTGCAGTAGACTTTCACCAAACATCAGAGCCTACGTTCATTTGGATCCCCATCTAACACCGGGGGCTGGCGATTGTTTTGCTCCACTTGAAATGGGAGCACAAAGTACTCAGGGCGGTAGACTTTCACCTAACATGAGAGCCCGCATTTGTTTTGGTTCCCATCTAACACCAGGGGCTGGCGGTTTTTTTGCTTCACTTGAAATGGGAGAACGAAGTAATCGTGGCGGTAGACCATCACCTAACATGAGAGCCCACATTCGTTCGGGTCCCCATCTAACCCCAGGGGCTGGCTGTTTTGCTCCCCTTGAAAAGGGAGCATGAAGTACATGAGGTGGTAGACTTTCACCTAACGTCAGAGCCCGCGTTTGTTTGGGCCCCCATCTAACACCGGGGGCTGGCGGTTGTTTTGCTCCACTTTAATTGGGAGCATGAGGTGCCCGAGGCAGTAAAGTTTCAACTAACGTGAGAGTTAGCATTTGTTTGGGCCCCCATCTAACACTGGGGGCTAGCCATTGTTTTGCTCCACTTGAAATGGTTGCACGAAGTACTCGGGGTGGTAAACTTTTGCCAAACGTGAGAGTCCGTGTTTGTTTGGGCCCCCGTCTAACACAGAGGGATGTGAGCACGAAGTACTATGGGCATTAAACTTTCACCTCACATGAGAGTCCGCGTTTGTTTGAGCCCCCATCTAGCACCAGGGCTGGCTGTTGTTTTGCTCCCATTAAATGGGAGCACAAAGTACTCGGGGCGGTAGACTTTCACCTAACGTGAAAACCCGCGTTCGTTTGGGCCGCCATCTAAGATTAGGGATTGGCGGTTGTTTTGCTCTACTTGAAATGGGTGCACGAAGTACTTGGGATGGTAGACTTTCCCCTAACGTGAGAGCCCGCGTTTGTTTGGGCCCCCATCCAACACCGGAGGCTGGCTGTCAAGCACGAACTACTCGGGGCCGTAAACTTTCACCCAACGTGAGAACCCGCATTTGTTTGGGCCCCCATCTAACGCTGGGGGTTGGTTTTTGTTTTGTTCCACTTGAAATGGGAGCATGAAGTACTCGGAGCGGTAAAATTTCACCTAACATGAGAGTCCGCATTTGTTTGGGCACCCATCTAACCTCGAGGGCCGACCGTTGTTTTGCTCCACTTGAAATGGGAGCATGAAGTACTCGGGATGGTAAACTTTCACCTAATGTGAGTGTCAGCGCTTGTTTGGGCCCCCATTTAACAATGGGGGCTGGCCGTTTTTTTTATCCACTTGAAATGGTAGGAAAAAGTACTCGGGGCAGTACACTTTAACCTAACATGAGGGCCCGCAATTGTTTAGGTCCCCATCTAACACCGGGGGCTGGCGCTTGTTTTGCTCCACTTGAAATGGTAGCACGAAGTGCTTGGGGCAGTAAACTCTTACCTAAGTGAGTGTCCGCGTTTGTTTGGGCCCCCATCTGACACTGGGGGCTGGCTATTGTTTAGCTCCACTTGAAATGGGAGCATGAAGTACTCGGGGCGGTAGACTTTCACCTAACGTGAGAGCCCGCATTTGTTTATGTCCTCATCTAACACCAAGGGTTGGCTATTGTTTTGCTCCACTTGAAATGGGCGCACGAAGTACTCGAGACGGTAGACTTTCACCTTGCTTGAGAGCCCGTGCTTGTTTGGGTCCCCATCTAACACCGGGGTTGGTGGTTGTTTTGCTCCACCAGAAATGGGAGCACGAAGTACTCGTGGCTGTAGACTTTCACCTAACGTGAGAGCCTGCGTTCGTTTGGGTCCCAATTTTACACCGAGGGTTGGCGGTTGTTTTGCTCTACTTGAAATTGGAGCACGAAGTACTCGGGGTGGTAGACTTTTACCTAACGTTAGAGCCCGCGTTTGTTAGGGCCCGGATCTAAAATAGGGGGCTAGCGGTGGTTTTGTTCCACTTGCAATGGGAGCATGAAGTAGTCGTGGCGGTAGAATTTCACCTAACGTGAGAGCCTGCATTTGTTTGGGTCCCCATCTAACATCGAGGGCTAGCGGTTGTTTTGCTCCACTTGAAATGGGAGCACGGAGTACTCGTGGCGGTGAATTTTCACCTAACGTGAGAGCCCGCATTCATTTGGGTCCCCATCTAGCACCGGGGGCTGGTGCTGTTGTGCTTCGCTTGAAATGGGAGCATGAAGTGCTCGTGGCGGTAGACTTTCACCTAACATGAGAGCTCGCGTTCGTTTGGGTCCCCATCTAACACTGGGAATGGGTAGATGTGTTGTTTCAACAAAAATAAGCAAAATATCATGACGACCAAAATAAAATAAGAGCACACGAGCGCGCACAAAATTGTTTAGCATTAAATACATCAACGGATAGCATAAAACATGACCCTATAGAAGTTAGACTACCAAGCGAGGCTCTTAATTACAATCATGGAAAAAATCCCCACAAACGTTTACATCCGGAAGATAATAATACACAAAAGCACATTAGAACTCTAAAAACCTACCCAAAGGGAGCGTAGGGCACCAAGGAATCATCTCCACAGCTGAACAGAGATCCAGAGTATGGAAATAGTTGAGTCTGAAAGTCACCCCCGTAATGCCTCGAAAAAGATATGCGGCGGTGAAGATCACCAGGAAGAGCACACGGGAATACCTGGTTATGAGCAATAAACGCCAAATATTCCCATCATACCGTAAACACATGACTTGGAAAAGTAATCAAGCATAAGATAGGCGAATCTGTTGACACATCCCACCGCTTAGAAAGTTTAGAATCTCAACAAGACGTCAAATCATCACAAATTGCTTCTGGGAAGACCATTCAACACGAAAGCGGGGTCCTAGTATTCCAGCGAACTAAATAAGGGCGATTAAGAACACCCTCCAAATAGTTACCCCAATCAGACATAAAGAAAAGCTCCTCGTTTAGGCAAATATGATCCACAAATAAAACGTTCTGGGGACCCAAAGTTCCATCCACCTACCCAAAAATGCACTTGATACTCACTAGGCCACGGACCGTAATAGGGATGATTCCAATCCATCCCCATAAGGAAAAGGTAAAACCCAAAGCATGGGGCAATATCAAAACACCCAAAAAACCAAGTTTAAAGGAGAATCTAAGTAACCTATTGAAATATTCTCAGGCAACATCACTAACTAAACCTACTGAAATATTCTCAGGCAACGTCACTAATTAACGTACACCTAAAGCGGGATTACAAACAAACAACTGTGAAAGGTTGTAGTCCCCGCATAATACCAAACCGCCCTAAACATCCATAACACAAACATTATTGGTCGGTACCTCAAGCACTTCAGGCGGTACAACGGGAGAAAAATGTCCTGAAGAGGAAAACACTTCCAAGTTGTCACAAGAATAATCACTCTCTGGTTGTAAGAAAAACCCATCGCTCCACGACTAAGAGTATGAAAAGATTGTTTTTCAATAAATTCATAATTTGAAAGCAAGTCAAAAAACTCAGAAGAGGTACAAGAAAATTTCAAAAGCGACTTGGCTAGAAGCCAAGACATGATCTCACGAGTAACATCCTCCATAAAGAAAAACTTAAAAAAGTAAAGTGAGAAAAAGACCTGAAAACTTGAGTGTAAAGAAACCTAGAAAACTAGAGTTAATGCGGGAGAAAGTGATAAGACCAAAGTGAGGTATTTATAATAAGACCAAAGTGAGGTATTTATAACACTTTGCGGTCAAAAGCATTTTGACCCAAAAGTGGGGGGCTAGATGATAACTATAAAAATGGCTCATTAGAGAAGACAGTAGAAACAGCACTGGGATATTACCGTCTCCTCAGTATTACCATCCCCTCAGTATTACTGTCCCCTCATCATTACCATTCCCTCACTAATATTGTCCCCTCAGTGTTACCGTCTCCTCAATATTACCGTCTCCTCACTATTACCGTCTCCTTAATACCACTGTCCCATCGTCATTACCGTGCCACCCCTTCTAACCAATAAGCAGCGTCCCCCTTTCTAACCAATGGGTAGCGTCCCCTTTTTACCAATGAGCAATGCCACCCCCCTCAGCTAGGGATGGCAATGGAGCGGGGCAGGTACGGGGGGCCTCGTCCATACCTGTACCCGCCACCCAAATTCTATACTCATACCGGCTCCATTACCCATCACAGGTACAAAGTGGGTACCCATACCCCCCCCCCCCCCCCCCCCCCCGCGGTGGGTACAAACCCATACCTGTACCTGCTCCATTACCCACAGGTACCCAACGAGTACACATTACCCGCCCTTACCCGCTTTGTACCTGCCTTGTTACCTATGCATGTTCAAATTATTACCCATAAATTCTTTTCTTCTTCCCTTCAATAATTACAGTGAATTCATACTTATAAATTGCATAAGAAATATTTTATATAGAATAACACAACGGGTAACTCCAATATGCGATTATGAGGCGGGAATATGCGGGTACGGGGCAGGGCGGTGTGGGTACCTGAGGGTACGGGGAGGGACAGGGCGGGTACAAGCCTATACCCGTACCCGCCCCAAATAGGGCAGATACCCGCGGGTAACAGGTTTTACCTGCCCCATTTCCATCCCTACCCTCAGCCAATAATCTCTTATCTTAAATACACCCCTTCTGCTATAAATATGTGGCAAATCATAGAACATAGGACAAGGGACTTGAGTCCAGCTCCCCCCTCTTCGAACCCCACCAAAAAATCCCGAAACACTCACCATGAGTGTAGTATTAGCATCGTCTGTATTTGGTGTTCGATTCTCCCTCTATGGTTGATTTCCTCACCCCGAACGTGATAGTCTTCGAGGTCGCCGGTGTCATTCTCCTCTTTTGTATGCGTAACCTGACAGTGAGGGCCACCAACCATGAGGGCGACCAACCATGGAGAGTGGAAGCAGTGTTTTATACAGTGGAGATGTTCAAAGTTCATGCTCTTCTCCATGCTAAGAGTTGATTGAGGTAAATCACTATAAATCACCGTCTTATGGTCTTCGATTGCCATGGTCGAGGTAAAACGCAACGATTCTACATACTTTCTTGAATCCTCTTGAATCTCATCGATTTTCACCAATATTTTTGCTAACCCTTGTTGGAATGCGGCAATTGCAGTTGGATCAATTGCTGTGGCAATCAGAAGTCCAAGGGTCGACTAGCTCTAATACCAATGATACAAACTAAAGTTAAAATAGTCTAAAATTAACTAAAATAGAAAAAGAAAGCATAAGGAGAAGAAATAGTATATGATTCATTCCTTCATCCACTAACATTACATCCTTATTTATAAGCAGAAAGTAAGGGCAAATTTGTCAAATTAGAATAGAAATATCTACTATAGACTATTCTAGAAAGAGCTAGAATTCTCTACAGTTATAATTGTCGCCGTGCTTGTAGTGTTTCATGAAGATGGATGTCACATGCTTCTCATGCTAAGGATGCCAAACCATAAGCCTCATTGGGTTGACATACTTGGCCCACATGCTTGACTTTTGTCTTTTAAAGCCCATATACTCTAAGGCCCATGTGCTTGACCTTTGTCTTCCAAGGCCCATATACTCTAAGGCCCACATATCCTCTAAGGCCAGCACATTGACCTGTTGCTTTATTTCTTTCTGAATCGTGACCAGGAGTTAGGAATGTATCAGTAGACCACAGTGAAGTTTTCAGAAGAGGGATGAGACCACCGAGACCTTCCCCGCAATCCCTTGAGACATCGGGTGAGTAGGCACCAAAATATCAAGTTTTATGAGAAACGTTTTCTCAAAGAAAAGAGAGAACCCTTTTTTTTGTATTTTTGATTGAATAATTGACTGCATAGGGATTGTTTTATAGATAAAAATATCCCGATAAAAAATAAAAAATGAAAACAAGATATTAGGTATCTCTAAAAACCCGAATATTTGTTTTTTCAAAACTTAAATTTTAAACAAAACCAATCTATCTAAAATAAAAAATATAAGCGTTTTCAAAATAACACCAGGTTAACCCTGCGTCATCACTGCCACGTGGTAGTCGCCGCTCGTTGGCATGGGGAGTCCCAACGCACTACATGGGGCAACACACGGATCGCCCTATGTGCGCCAGCCACGTGGTAGCCGCCGCTTGTTGGCATGGGAGTCCCAATGTGTGACTTGAGGAAACACACGGATCACCCTGTGTGCGCTAGTTAGCGTGCAACACGTGTGACACACTGATTGACCAGCGCCTATTAACGCGGTTTTACAATTTTTCCTTTTTTATTATTTTTATTTTTATTTTCTTTTGTATAAATTCATTTCATGAATTATAGGTTTAGCAAAATTCATTTATTCATTCATGAATAAAAAATTCATCTCATAAATTCTCTTGATTTTTTAAAAGGGGTACATTATAGAGGCTTGTGCAGGGATCTAAGTGAAAATTTAATTCAAGCTTCTAATGGGTCAAATCTAATTATCATCTCATGAAAACATTTGATTACCATTTAATAAAACTTAATTATACTAAATAAGTTTTACTGCACTCTAGAAATAAATTTATGTATTTGTTAACTCCCTTAAAATTGTACTCACAATCAACCAAGCGGACATCTTTATCTCGTAAAAGACTATATATTCCAAGTAAATTACTTATTCACGCCACACTTTACGACGTTACCCAACACACGTAATACTTTAGACACTTATGATCCTTTTAGCATATCAAGATAATTAAAACTCCATACACGGGTTCAGAATATTTTCTAGATTTAGATTTAAGTATAAACAGTATAAGAATGAGTTACACATTTTTTATAGTAGTCTAGGTCTGAGCATATCATGTGGTCCAATTCATTGTAACAATCTAATTAAAAAGCACCAACATAACATTTTGGATCACTATCCACATAATCAAGACAAGTTATCTAAATGTCGTATTATAACCTTAGCAAAAAAAATAGTCTAAACTTATCACTAACTATGAATTAACTATTAAATAACATTTTAACCCGCTATTAGTCTATCTGTGGCGTAATCTCATTATTCACTAAAATAGATATTTCAAACGTCATTTAAGAACTACGTCCATCTCATGATACGTTTTTTAAAAGAAATAACATTATATGCATAATATACTCATAATCAAGGAGACAACAACGAATAAATTTTATTCAGTAATAAAATTATTTACATAAATTGGGTTTCCTATGACACTAATTCTAAAAATCTCTCAATTGTCCTAAACCTAATTTTTCATACATCGCATCCCCATCCTATCCAAATGAGATTCAAAAGATTTCTGAGTCAAAGTCTTTGTGAAAGGGCCTGCCAAATTATTTCTATAAATCTTTAAATATGTAATCTCCACTTTCTCCACATAGTCTCGAATGAGGTGATACTTCCTTTCAATTTGCTTGGACCGATTGTGCTTTCTAGGCACCATAGTTGTAACAAAATATGGCAACAGGTGGAGGCTCTTCACTAACTACCTCAAGATCCATCGGAACTTCCTAAGCTAATAAGCGTCCATGGTAGCTTTAGAAGCCGCCACATATTCAGCTTCCAATGGTAGAGTCATCAATGCAAGACTACTGAACACTCCTCCAACTAATGGCTCCACCTTCAAAGGTAAAAACATATCCAGACATCGAATGCCTAGCATCTCTGTTTGACTGAAAATCTGAGTTAGTGTAGCTGATTGGAATCAACTTGCCACTATGAAAAACTAACACATAATTGATAGTCCTTCTTAAGTACTTGAGTATACGCTTCACTGTCACCCAGTGTAAAGGACCTAGGTTTGATTGATATCTGCTCTCCATTCCCACAACAAAACAGATATCAGGTTTTGTAAATAACATAGCATATATAAGGCTTCCCATAGCCGAAGCATATGGTAAATTTCTCTTATGTTCTTCCTCTTGAGGTGTCCTAGGACACTGCTCTAAAAAAAAGGAACTCCATTCCTGAAAGGCAATAGACCTTTCTTGGAGCCGGCCATGTGATACCTAGACAACATTTTGTCTATATAGGTTGCTTGAAATAGACCCAACATATTATTCTTATGAACTCACAAAAGTTTGATCCCAAAAACATAGGAAACTTCTCCTAAGTCCTTCATAGCGAACTGACTTGACAACCAAATCTTCACAGCTAATAAACTCCTACATCATTCCTAATAAGTAGGATATCACCCCCATATAACACTAAGAAAGTCACCACTTTCTTAATGTTACATTCGTACACACATGGTTCATCAACCAATTGCTCAAATCTATAGGATTTTATCGCTTCATTAAATCTTCTATTCCATGAGTGTGATGCTTATTTCCGTTCATAAATGGACGTCTTTAGTTTGCATACCATATTCTCCTGATTTTTGTCAATGAAACTGTCTGGTTGTAACATATAGATGTCTTTTTCAAGATGACCATTCAAAAAGGTCGTTTTGACATCCGTTTGCCAAATCTCATAATCATAACGAACGAAAATAAGCAAGAGTATCCTAATGGACTTTAATATGGCTACTGTGAGAAGGTCTCGTTATAATAGGCACCTATCTTTTAGGCATAACCCTTAGCAACCAATCTTGCCTTGAAGGTCTCTACTTTCTCGTCCACTGTCTTCTTGTAAACCCACTTACATTCAATGGGTTTAATGCTAGGTGGCGCCTCTACAAGTTTCCAAACTTCATTAAAATACATAGATTCTATCTCTGCTTTCATAGCCAGGACTCATTGGTCAGCATCTTTGTCTTCGAGCACCTTAGTGTAATAAGAGAACTAATATATTGGCTTGTTCAACCATTAAGGCTCCAAACATGAACCTATCTGGTTATTTGACAATCCTTCCACTACACTGACGCTCCTGTGCACTTGGAACCGACTATAGGTGTATCTAATACATTTGTTGGGTCTCGAGACATATCAAATTGTTGAGGTGAAGTGTCTAATTGCTTCATTTCCTCTAACACTATCTTAATTTTACTTTTATAGTCCATTAGAAAATCCACCTCCAAATACCTGGCATTTGCACTACTTTTTGGTCTATAGGACTATAGAAAAGACCACCTTCATTACCCCTAGAGTAACCTACAAATAGATACACTTTTGTCCTAGATTCCAACTTGTCAGGATTCTTTTTCATCACATGTGCTGGACATCCCCAAATACAAAGAAAACAAATGCTAAGCTTTCGCCTAGTCCATAACTCCATAGGCATTTTAGGAACTAATGTTGATGGAACCAAGTTAAGAACATAAGCCGTTGTTTCCAAGACACAACCCCAACAGGGGATTGGTAAAGTAGCATGACATATCATGGACCTTACCATCTCCAATAGCGTCATATTTCTTCTCTCTGCAACACCATTCTCCTGCAATGTATGATGCAGAAAGTTGGGATATAATCCCATTTGCAGTTAAGAAATTTAGAAAATCTCTTGAGAGGTATTCACCACCCCGATATGATCAAAGTGTCTTGATACACTTACCCAACTAATTCTCAACTTCAGCCTTAAACTCTTTGAACTTTTCGAAAGAGTTAGACTTTCGTCTCACCAAGTAAACACACCCATACCTTGAGTAATCAATAGTAAAAGTGATGAAGTACCCATACCCTCCTCTCGATTGAACATTAATTGGTCCACATACATCTGTGTGAACCAACTCAAGCAAATCACCAACTCTATTGCCTTTACTCTTAAAGACAAATTTGGTCATTTTTCCTTCTAATCAGAAGTCGCATAATGGTAAGGACTTCAAGTCTAATGGCTCTATTTGTCCTTCTTTCACTAGTCTTTGGATTCTGTTCAAATTAATGTGATGGTGTTGGTGCCATTTGAAGGCATTATCAATTTCAAGACATTTCCTTTTAAGAGGTACACTAAGTGCTGTAATGTTAGATTCAAACATACAACCATTACAGTTCTGATCAGGCAATGACATGAATAAACCGTCGACATTTGTACCTTTGCAAATAGACATATTATTTTTTTTAATGATAAAATTAGTCCCAAAAAACAACTAAATATCCATCATCAACCAAACAAGACACATAAATCAAATTCTTGCGTAAAGCAGGTACATAAAGACAGCTCTTCAAAAACAAAACTCTACTACTAAATACTAAGCTGTTATCCCACTCCTAAGACTAAGTCGCCTCTGATTATGGACGAGCTCACTAGGCACATCCAGGGATGCATACCTTAGTGCATGCTTTTTGCAGATGACATAGTGTTGGTGGGGTAGTCACGGGAAGAGGTAAATGAGAAGCCAAAACAGTGGAGAGGGGCACTAGAGTCGAAGGGTTTATGACTAAGCAGAGCCAAGACCGAGTACATGGAACTCAAGTTTGATCCCTCCACCACGCCTAGCCGGAAGACGTCAAGATTGGATCTAAGGCCATAACGAAGAAGGAGAGCTTCAGGTACTTGGGGTCCATGATACAGCACAACGGCGAAGTTGACGAGGATGTCAACAACCGGTTTAAAGTGGGATGGCATAAGTGGAGAATGGCCTCCGCGGTACTTTGTGATAGAAAGTTCCCCTTGAAGCTAAAGGGAAGATACTATAAGATGGTTGTGAGGCCAGCCATGACGTATGGGGCGGAGTGTAGGGCGATGAAACAACAACAAACACAGAAGAGGAAGGCGGCGGAGATGCGAATGCTGAGGTGGATGTGCTGACACACAAGGAAGGATAGGATCACAAACGACGTCATAAGAGGAAAATTGGGCGTAGCCCCCATTGAAGATAAATTGAGAGAGCAACGTTTGAGGTGGTTCGGACATGTTAGAAGGAGACTAGACAGCGCTCTAGTAAGGAGATGCGCACAGCCCCTTACTACATTAGGCAGAAGAGGAAGAGGCAGGCCAAAGAAGAGACGGATGGAGACGATCCGAAAAGACCTCACCCACCTAAACCTTCAGGAGGAGATGGCCTTAAATAGGGCCCAATGGAGGGCTAGTATAGGGGTTATAGATGCTCCAGTTAGAGTAGGGTAGTCTAGCTTAGTAGTGTTAGGCCGTGATATCTTCCTGGCGCACTAAGGGTGTGTACTTGTTCTCATGAGCTACTACTTGCCGGCCTACCTGCCTACCTATCCTTTGATTTCTGCTTGACGTGGCTTGCTTTGTGTCTGTTGTGTTTGTGTTTGCTTTGTGTCTGTTGTCTTGCTCGCTGTGTGTTTGTCCTACTCATGCTTTGTTGCTCTCCTGCTGCCAGGTCACATGTTCTATGCTGCAAACCAGCCTCTCGTGTTGGGGGTCCTCGAAAACAGCCTCTCTTCAGGGTAGCCCCTGAAGGGGGAAGGCTGCGTACATCTAGCCCTCCCCAGACCCTGCTTTTGCGGGAGCCCTTGCAAGCACTGAGTTTGTTGTTGTTGTTGTTGTTGTCTTTTAGGGTCAGGTACAACTCTCCATTATGCAGCCTCTTGGTCAGCCTGAGTCCTTGCAACATATTGCAGACATGGTCAGTTGAACCTGAGTCCACACACTAGGATCCTAATGGACTCTCAACTACATATGACTCAATCAAATAAGATATCATTATACCTTGTCTAGATGGTTTTCATGTCTTAGCAAGAAAAGTAGCTAGGTACTCCGTGCAATATCTCTTCCAATGGTCATCCTTCCCGTAAAAAAAACAATTTCCTTTTGCCTTTTTCTTCATAGGCTTGGCTACTATTTTAGCAGCTTTGCGTTTCTTCTTCTTCATAGACTTACCTTTTGAAGGCTTTATGTTCCTTATCCATGGTGCATGGGTCAAGCAGATGGTCCCCTTAGCCCTCATCATCAAATGAAGCAACAAATAATCCTTGTTATTCATTGTGTAGTTCAGCCTGAACCGAGTGAAAGATTATGCTAAGGAACTGAGAATCACGTCCTGCTGCGATTGATGATCAATCTTAGCTCCAAGGAACTCCAGTTCATATAAATATGCCATCATTATCAGAACATGTTCCTAAACCAGGGTTCCTTTAGACAGTCTCATTAACAGTATCTTTCTCATAAGTTCCTGTCGAGTTGCTCTATCCTAACCACTGAACATCTATTTAAGATGTTCCATTATTTCAGCTGTTTGTCTTCATCTCAAGCATCTAATGCTTGAGAACGTTTGACACAAAAGCCAAAATATAACACCCTGCTAAATAATTAGCCCTAGTCCTGCATTCAAAACGCTCCTTGATAGTGGTGATCGAGTTGTTAGCAAGCAATGGAGGACAAGGTTCAGTCAATACAAATTTATGTCCCTCATGAATCAGCACAATTCAGGATGGGGATCCTCGGAAACAGCCTCTCATCAGGACCCCGCCCTGAGGGGGTAAGGCTGCGTATATCCTACCCCTTCCAAACCCTGCGTATGCAAGAGCCCTTGAGGCACTGGGATTGTTATTGTTGTTGTTGTTGTATGAATCATTACAATATCTAAGTTCATTTTTTAGTTAGGATAATTTGGTCGAGAAAGAGCATTATCTTTAAGAATAAAATGTAGTGCACCGTTTCTCGTCATAATTACACTATAAAATGCAAGATAAACTATTGTGAGTCATCATTAAACTATGATATTCATTCTTTCAAATGTAGCAATCATTATGAATCAAGTATCCATCAAACCAAATTACAATAAATGCAGTGACGATCCAAACACACCACTCTGTACACCTTGTTGGCGGGGTCGTAAGGAGCTTAGTTCAGTTGAGAAGTATTCTCTATTATCATATTTTCTCATAAACTCTTACTAAATATGAATACCTCACCATTGTTTCCGTAGTATCTAAAATAACACAGCAGAGCTTCTCGGGGAGGCTAATGCATCATTCTAGTGAAATATAAACCATTACCTGGATATTCATACAAGTCCAAGAAATACTCCATGGCAACGTGATTGCATCCATTTTCTTGCACTTCAATTCATCCTTTCGAAAGTCCAACCTTGTATTTGCAAATTGACATCCTCCTCAGGGAATAATGCCGTCCTACTACACTGTTAGACTAATAATGGAGACTATGAGTATTCAACCTCTGAATCTCGCTCCCACTTGATTGTTATAAATTCATGGCTTTTACACTATCTTTGATTATCCCATAATCTATGTTAAAATCAAATTCGAATAAATAAATTATAACCCTAACTATATTAGGACCATTTAAATTAGTCATCATGTTTAGTCATGTTATTAACTCTTTCAGTGACTTGCCCAAAAGTCCTAGAAAAAACTTTGCATGAATATCTAAATTTCTAAACATTTTTAGAAAATTGATTATCAAATAATGTCTTTAAAAATCTCATTCCAAAATAAATTTTTTTAATTTTCGGACGTGTTTCTTACCTCATCACTGACATCAACGGGTGTCAGTGCTGACGTCATCTGATGACATTAGCAGACATACAATTATTTTTTTAGAATAATCTTTAACATATTGATCATAATCATATTATCTAATCTCATTAGACAATCATAGGAGTTATGTATCTGGAATTAAAAATCTAATTTTCATTAATAATTCTAGACGTATATCGATGATGAATTAATACAATTAATTGCCATTTTAAACTATTAAAAATATTCAATTAATCATATAACAAATTTCTATGAACACATTCAAAAACGGTTTTAATTTTTTTTTTTAGCATGATCTCATCATTAACTCTTATTTGTATCAGTTTCTCAATTATGCCTTTTTTGTCGTCCTCATGCACATCATGAATAATCAGAAACTGACTCTGATATCAATGGTTGGGAAAATTAAATTTTCTAAACTAAAAGTTCCTAAATTAATTACATCAGGTGCAGCGAAATCACAATTCAAAATTAAAAAGTTTAAATTAAATACAGTCTCAACTCTAATTTATACAAGATAATGCATAGCAATAAAGACATAAAATGAATACAAATACGATATTAAAAGAACGGATATAAGTTTTTCATACATTGATATAGACCACGCTGTAATTTCTAGAAGAGGGACGACACCCGAGACCTTCTCCGCAATCCTTTGAGACATGGAGTGAGTGGGTACCGGAATATCAAGTTTTCTAAGAAAAGTTTTCTCAGAGAAAATAGAGAACCTCTTTTCTCTGTATTTTGGTTGAATAAGTTCCTAAAAATTGACATAGATAAAAATATCCTAATTAAAAAATAAAATAAAATCAAGATATCAGATATCACTAAAAATCGAACATATGTTTTTTCAAATTTTAAATTTTAAACAAAACAAATCTATCCAACAACAACAACAACAACAAACCCAATGCCTCAAGGGCTCCCCGCAGAAGCGGAATCTGGAAGGGTTGATGTACGTAGCCTTCCCCCTTCAGGGTGTTAAACCTGAGAGACATGTCGTCATTGCATCGTAGCAACCTATCAGCAAAAGGGGGCAGCAATGCATAAGAGCAGGACAAAGCATAAAGTGAGTATTACGAAACATAACGCTCTAGAGGAGACTTCAAGGCAATATCATGCGCCATACAGCATGCAAATAAGCAAACAAACAAGTAAACAAATAGTAAACAGATAGACAGATAGGTGTACCCTAATTGGTATTATACCTAGGAACACCAGTATAACAAAATGAGCAGCTGTATGAGACCGCTACATCTACTACTCCTATGCTAGTCCTCCATCTAGCTCTATCTCTATCTATCCAAATCTATCCAAAATATAAAAAAACACGTTCAAATAGCACTCGATCAACCCTACCTCGCCCCTGCCATGTGACAGCCGTGGATTGGTCCACATCGTTAGACGCGGATCGTTGGCATGGGGCATTGCATCGCGTGACATATGTCGCACGTTGGTTGGTGACACATGAATAGCCCTGCATGCTACAATCAGCATGCGACACTTGTAGCGCGCTAATTGGCCAACACCTATTAACATGATTTTTACGTTCCTTTTTATTTTTTTATTTTTAATTTTTTTGTATAAATTCATCTCATTAATTATAGGTTTAGAAATATTAATTTATTCATCTCATAATTATTTTTGATATTCTCAAAATTTATACACTATAGAGGCTTGTACAAGGACCTCAAGGACAATAAGATTCTAGGTCCAAATGAGTCAAATCTAATTATCATCTCATGATAATATTTGATTACCATTTAATAAAACTTAATTCTACTAAATAAGTTTTATTGCACTCTAGAAATAAATATATTTATTCGTTTCCCTTATAATTGTTTATTCACAATTAATCCCTCTATTAGATGTCGATGAAAAAATAGTTTTAACTACTATTATTATTTTTCTCACATCTATTACCTGAGCTCCCGGCTTGCCCTTCTTGAATAATTCATTAATATAGAAAAAAATTTCTGTATTAATTCTAAATGTCAAACATATGGAATACTTTGGCCAAAGTTTCTTGAATCTATTTGAATGCTTGAGAATCAACTAATAGGACATCTTTATCTCCCAGGAGACTATAGATTGCAAGTAAAATGCATGTTCTCGCCACACTTTTTGCCATTACCCAACATATGTAAGACATTAGTCACTTATAGTGACATGATCCTTTTAGCATATCAAGACAACTAACACTTTATGGATGGGTTCAAACTATTTTCTATATTTACAGTTATTGTATAAATAGTATAAAATTGAGTTGCTCATTCTGATATTAGTCCAAATACGAGCAAATCATGTGGTTCAATTTAGTGTAACAATCTAATTGAAAAACACCAATATGAACATTTTGGATTACTATCACATAACCAAGACAAGTTATCCAAATGCCGTATTATAGACTTAGCAGATTAGTGGTCCAAACTTATCATTGATTATGAATTAACTATTAAATAACATCTTAACCTGTTATTAGTCTATCTGTGACGTAATCTCATGATTCACTAAAACAAATATTTCAAAGTTATTTAAGGACTATGTCCATCTCATGTTACGTTTCTTAAAAGAAATAACATCATATACATAATATACTAATGATCAGGTAGACAATAACAAATAAATTTTATTCAATAATAAACTTATTTATATAAATTGGGTTTCCTAGGATACCAATTCTAACCAAAACTCTTTGTAAACTGCCTTTTTACTGTTGATGCTCCAATTACTAATGTTGATTTTCTACTTACTGCTATGGGTGGTCTCAGTGAAAACAGGAATTACAGTAATATCTCTACCAATCTATCCACCCAAAAGTTGTTCCCCTCCTTCGAGGATGCCCAATCTATTATATTGTTAGAAGAGACTCGCATTGAGGCGAGCTCTCTGTGAGTTCTGGTCATTCTTTACTTGCTGCCGAGATTGTACCATTTGCCACCTCTAGTCGTACAATTATAAGTTATTCTCAGGAAATCCAAACCATTACCATGACCTAATAAAGGTTGGGTGCCTCATCTATTATTCCTTTTCAGCCAACCCAACATGAACTGCAGTCGTGGTAGCATCCTATTTGAGGTCAAAGCTCGGAGGTCGTGGTTGTGGGTGGTGTAGTGGTCATTGCTGGAATTGGTGTTATGGAAAACCTAATTAGTTAATTTTAAATATCAAATAAATTAAATTATTTTATTTATTTATTGTCTGATTAAGTTTTACATGTTAAACATGCTTGTGATTGTTTTTTAAAACGTTCCATAAGTTGGACATAGTCTAAGATGACATATCAGGTTTGGTTTAAGTGGTCAATAAGATTGAACCACAGATAGCCTTAGATCAAAACAATGATATTTTGCCAAAGTATATTTATAGTCGGTGATAATTTTGGATAACTTGTCTGATAAGAATGTAATATGATATTTTTGATGACTTATATTGGTCATGTGGATAGGAAACCAAAAGTAATATGTTGGTGTTGTCGATAAGATTGAAACATTGATCGGGACCACCTGAATTAGTTGCTTATTTAACTGTTATTAGAAATAATTAATTATGTAAGATGATAACTCTAAATCCAGAAACAGTCTGAACTTGTGCATGGATTGTTCATTGCTTTGTTGTGCTAAAAGAATTAGTCAAAGAGCGTTGACTTGAATCTTACGTACTTCGGGTAACGGCATGAAATGTAACGGGAACAATTGTTTTACGTAGAATCTATAATCTCTAACGAGATAAAGATGTCCCCTTAGTTGATTTGCAAATATATGAATAGATTCTAGAATTTTTGGCTAAAGTATGCCATATATTTGACATTTGGAATTAATACGTAAATTGTTTCTGTATTATTGAATTGTTCGAGAAGGGCGCGCCGGAAACTATGGCGAGAGATGTGAGAAAAGTAATAATAGCAGTTAAAGTTACTTTTGCTCGCGGATATCTAATAGAGGGGTTAATATCGTAATAAAAGTTATTTGAAAAATTTTTGAGTAAATATATTTAATTCTAGAGTGCAGCAAAACTTATTTAATGGAATTATGTTTTACTAAATAGTAATCAATTTTTATCAAGAGATGATAATTAGATTTAACCAATTTGGAGCTAGAGTTACATTATCCCTGAGGTTCTTTCGTAAGCTCAACTTAAGCATCGTTTGAAAATATTTAAAATAAATTTATGAGATAAATTATTTATTTATAAGATAAATAAATTTTAGTGCTAAACAAATATTTATGAGATAAATATTTAATATGATAAATTATATTGTGTTTAAATCAAAATTAAAAAAAAAAGTAAATAACCCACCTTTTTTTTTGGGCCCACACCCTAACTAGTAAAAAAAAAAAGGGTAAAGCAGTGGGTGTTTTACGCGGGTTATAAGCGTGAATTTGGCTGAGTTTTTTTTTAAAATACGATAATCGATCGTGAGAATTTATTAACTAGGGTTTTAAAACTTGATTTTCTCTTACCATAAAAACTCTATAATTGTTTTAGAAGTTTTCTGAAATTTATTGTTTAACATAATTTTTCTCAAAAATTACTTTTTGGAAAAATTGAAGGAAAAATTTTGTTTGAAGTTTTTCCTAAATTAAATATTTTGGGAGCTCATACTCTAGTGTTAGAAGAGGTCGTTATGAAGAAAACCTTGAGGTGTCAAGAAACTTCCTTCCTATTTCTAGTCTTCAAGTTGGAATTGGGATTCGCGCTTCATTTATTCGACATACTATGTTTATATATGTTTTATTTGACCTGTTTCATTTGTCATATTATAAACCTATTAGAGTAAGATATACATCTAATTAAAGCAACATTCTCAGCACTCCAAGGGCTTCTGCCTAAGCAGGGTTTTTTTTTTTTTTTTTTTTGTTTTTTTTGGGGGGGGGGGGGGGGGGGGGTGTGGATGTATGCAGCTTTCCCCCTTCAGGGTAGCCTGAAGGGAGACTGTTTCCGAGAACCCCCAATCTGAGGGGTGCAACACGAGGACTTCCCAGGAGATCTAATTAAATAGTTTAATTAGGCCAGGGTTTTGGATTTAAAATTAAGAATTTTAAAGTAGTATTCCGCTGCGCCCGCTCTAGTTAATTCGGGAAAAATATTTGAAATACATTCCCAACAGTCGTGGCGGTGGAGGTCGTGGTCGTGATGGCTATGGTTGTCAGAAGTATGGTAATTCATGTCCTTTTGGTGGTTTTAGCTATGGAGGTAGTCATAGTTTCAATGGATATGGCTCTTCACATGCTTATGGTCCTTCCTTGGTATGGTCCAGCTCCACATTATCAGTCTAGTCCAATGTAGAAGTTTATTGTCAGTCCCTATCCAATCGGTCCTTAGTCTTTCGCTGCTTACAAATCACCTATATTCTAATCCTAAATGGGTTATGTACCAATAGTAGGGTCGCCCCTCATATGACATGTATCCAAGGTATCTTTATAGTTTTCTCTACTTTTATTGGGCTTGATCTAGTTCGAGTGCGTAATGGCGCTATTTATGAATATAACAGACTACATGTGTAAGAAGGAACCCAATTAGACATGTAGGGAGAAATCCAGTCAAGCATGTAGGGAGGAATTTAACTGGGCCTATAAGGAGAAATCCATCTGGGTGTGTAAAGACACTTCCCGAGGGCCCAAAACTCTATATATAGGAGACCACCCAATAAAATAATAAAAAAAATAAAATACTAAAACAAACACAAGAAGACTTTGAATGGAAATGGATGATAATTGTTCATGAAAAGCTACCCTATTTGTAATACATGACTAAGAATCGTTAAAGCCTTAACTAACTTACGTGAAAAAGAAACCAAAGCTAATAATACATACAATCAAAGCAATTGATGTTGGCACTTTAATCCTCATTGTCGGTTACTTTGAAAGAGAAAAGGGAAATATTATGACAATAATTCTAGCCATGAACTCTATGAATTAAAACAGTATATCTTAAATACAAATAACATAACATAATATACAATATACAATAATATACTAGCCTTAAAGCTCCCCCTCAAGTTGGAGCATGTACATTAACAATGCCTTACTTACAAAGGAGCGAAGAAAACGAGGGATGTCCAAGAGCCTTTGTAAATATATCATCAAGTTGTTTCATAGACCGAATAAATGAAGTACCTATCTCTCTTGACATCAAACATTCTTGAACAAAATGACAATCTATCTTGATGTGCTTCGTTCGTCGATGAAATACGAGATTAGAATATATATGAAGAGCTGCTTCATTATCATAAAATAACAAAGAAGGTAAGTTAGCTGGAACCACAAATTCAAGCAATACTCGACACAACCAAACTAGCTCACTAGTCACATTAGCCATGGCCTAACACTCCGCCTCAAGTAACGACCTAGAAACAACTGACTATTTCTTCGAGCACCATGAAATATGTGCCCCGTCCAGAAACGCCACAAAGCCAATGGTTGACCTTTTAGTGGTAGGAGAATCTACCCAATTTACTATAAGCCCTTAACTAAAATCACACTTAGATAGGAGAAAAATATCTCGTCCTAGTGTTCCCTTAGATAATGTAGGACCTAATAACTGCCACAAGATGCAGTTCTCGGGGATCATGCATAAATTCACTAATAATACAAACCACATAATAAATGTGAGGTCTAGTGATAGTCAGGTTAAATAACTGTCCTACCAGACGTCTATACTGACTCGGATCAAAAATTGGTTTTCCATCCTTATTAGCTAAGTGATGATTCTGGACAATGGGAGTTGAAGCAGGCTACAACCCAAGCAGTCCAACTTCACCCAAAATATCTAACACATATTTTTTTTTTATTAACATTATTCTTGTCTTAGATCGAGCAACCTCAATATCCAAGAAATATTTGACCGGCCTCAAGTTCTTTATACCGAACTTTTGACTAAGTATAGATTTAGCTCTTGAGATATATTCTATACTGTTTTCTGTGATAATAACATTAGCAACATAAATAATGATAGCCAAATGCGCCGATCCATTTAAAAAAGTGAAAAGGGGAATATCAAACTTGGATGGAAAAACTGAGACTATTTAGCGATGAGATAAACTTTTGGTTCCAATTTCGAGATGTTTGCTTAAGTCCATAAAGGGAGTTACGAAGCCGACACACATTACCCTTATGGTGCCCTCAAACTCTTATGGAAGCTTTACGTACACTTCCTCGTCAAGATAACCATGAAAAAATGCATTATTTATGTCTAGCTAATGTATTATCCAATTACGTGCGGCCGCTATCGCAAGGACACAATGAATAGTAACAAGTTTAGCTATGGGGAAAACATACCATGGTAATCAACACCTTCAAATGGATGTAACCTTTGGCTACCAATCAAGCCTTACACATTTCAATCATGCCTTTTGACGTATACTTGATTTCATATCCCCATTTTGAATCTATGGCTTTCTTCTCGAGTGGTAAGGACTTAAAGGTCTATGTCTTATTTTGTTTCGAAGCTTCAAGTTCTTCATTGCATTTCTCAATGCTCATACTGAACTGCCCGAGAAAAATTTATTGGCTCATCGTTAAAAGTGATGGCTCCAAGAAAGGTTAGTTGACAATCAAAAAATCGAGCATTAGACACAAAATGGGAAATAGGATACATAATACTTGAATTGTTGAATGGAGTGCCAGCTTGAGTATGGGCTTTAGAGCAAGGAACATCACAAACATAATCCCAAAACTTGATAGGTATACTATGGCTACAAGATCCCTGACCCATGTTTTCTCCGCCTCCAACCGACAGCGGCTGATTGTCACTGCTGGCCGCGCCACCAATGTCTAGCTAGTGGCTGTCAATAGCACCACCAGCATGCTGGTGGTGGCCACTGGCCCGTTTCACCTTGAGCAATACCTGGGCTTCATTCAAAGCCTCATTCGATCCAACAACTCGACTAAATACATCATTAACAACACCAATATCATTCGAATTAACAATCAATGATTCATCCACTATCTTCGTAGAACATTACATCCCAAGAAATGATAACTTTACCACTATCAAGCTTATAAACTTTATAACCCTTTTTTACGATGAGGGTAACCAATAAATACACAACAGTATGCACGACTTCCCATTTTGTCTCTAATGCAATCCTTGATATGAGTGCAACATAAACAACAGAAAATTTTTAAGTGCTTCACAAATAAAACTTCAAACGGACTCTTGTTTTGAAGAACAAGCATCGGAGTTGTGTTAATAAGATAAACAATAGTTAAAACACACACACCCCAAAATTGTATAGAAAGCCCTGCTTCAAAACATAAAGTTCTTGCCACTTCAAGATGATGACGATGTTTCCTCTCCACCACGCCATTTTTTTGTGGGGTGTCATTAATAGAAGTTTGGAACTGTCCCATCCCTAGCATAATAGTCCAACAAAGGACCATGTTAAACTTTTTCCCATTATCACTTCGTACTTGTTTAGCCTGCATGACAAACTTTGTATGAGCCATATTACAAAACTTCATAAGAAATTGATGGGATTGAGAGATGTCCCTCATAAGAAAAACCCAAGTGCTGTTACTGAAATCATCCACAATCGTCCAAAAAAATCGAGCACTAATTAATGACAAAGTACGATATGGACCACAATATATGAGTTCAAAACATGATCTAGTCTTGGTAATCGAAATGTGGAATGGTGAACAGGTCTACTTTGTCCTATGAAAGGAATCATAAATCATATTAACATTATGTGGAACTCTCAAGTGAGAAAACACAGACAACTTAGGAAAAGTAAAATGCCCCAAACGTTGGTGCCACAAAATAGCCTCTTCATCACCATAAACAACATGAGCTGCTGGTGAACTACAGCTCACCTCCTAACATATTGCCCATATCGCTCTTTAGCCACTCCAACAAAAATTAGAGAACAATGTTAATGCACAATTTCTATCTCTTGTCAACTTAATCTTGGAATCTTGAGGACATTATCAAGGACAAGATCCTTAGTGATAGAAAATCTTCCAACTTGAGAAATGAGCAACAAAGAACCATTAGGAAGCTAACCGGTCTAGTACCACAATTAGCAAGTTCGTCCTTTAAAACACGTTTAGACGAAGTCATGTGATCGGAGGCTTCAGTATCAATTATCCGAGATTTAGAACTAATGGAAGCTTGACCTATCAAAAAGTTAGTGACAAAGCTCATCTCGGGATGATCAGTATGAACATAAAATAGAGAAAGATTACCAACTACTCCCTCTCTCGTGGGAACTACAGCAAAAACTTGATAGAAGTAGTGTTAGACATGTTTAACACACACCAAAGCCAAAAATCACAAATGAAGACTGAAAAATTCAAAACCTCAATCGCAAGGCTCTTACAGCACAAGACAAAAAACAATACTAGAATGGAGGAAAATTGGATTAAGATCTTGATCGCTGAGGAAATGGCTATAGAGAAATAGTTGTTACAAAAGTGGCTATAATTCAAGCACAGCAACGAAGGAGAGAGCAATTAGAAAGATCTTACAAAACGATGACACCGCGCTGTGGTTAGAACGACTATCCTGAAAGACGATTTCAATGCTGCACTGGTACGCGATCCGACTCTTAACATGCACTCATTAATTTCCGAGTAGGAGTACCTTGAACTCTGTCCAAAATTTGAGAAGAGAGAAAAATCGAGAATGAGGAGAGAGAAAGAGAGAGAGAGGTGTCGAGAATAATGAGAGAGAAAGAAGGGGATGGGTATATATAAATAGCGTAGAAAACGGTAACAAGCATTAAAAACTGGATGCAATGAATTCTAATGGCTATAAACGACAATAGGCATTAATAGATCAATTCCACCAGCGAAAACGGTAGCAATGAATTTCCAACAGCTATAATTTTTAATACCCTAAAGTCACAATTTGGTTTCATTTGAACCTGGCTGTAGTAATTAGGCGAGGTAAGTTACAATATGGGTTTGGAAAATATTTTCCAAAAAATAAATATACCCGTTAAGAAAAAGATCACCCACACCCACTCCCTCGCCCGAGCGCCGCAGGAAGGCTGCACGAGCGCGTGTGGTTCCCACCATTCTCCCATCCTTAACTTAATTCAAGAAGTTAAGTTGCACACCTATATTTAGCCTAGGCCACTCCTCACTATTTTTCCAATGTGGGATACAACTTCCCCCGTAAAACTCAAGGTTAGCTTGTATCATTTTTCCAACAATCCCCCACAAAGGATACGAACGGAAGATAACAAAGCAGAATAGATTGGGCAAAGGGAGTTCAGTTTTTCAGTGCTGATGTCTTACGACTTGAATCATCATCTAATGTAACCCAAGTTTAGGACCAACAGCTCGCAAGGTGACTTTCGTCTTGAACCTCACAAGGGGTTGTATAATCTGCCACTCGGACACATACTAAACTCTATATCTCGGCAACTCCTGCGGTATGCGCTCGTCCTGAATATCCATAGGCGCTCTAAAAGGTAAGTCTTAAACCTTTATAGGGAGCGGCCACACTCCCACACCTACAAAGGTGGATCCAATCAAGTGTGCGTTACTGCACACCACCAAACATTTGACTATGGTTCCATTAAGAGCTAAAGCTAAAACTCACCCCTTGGTAACATATCGACAATGTCCATCAAGTGCAAGCCTTACTTACACCACCAAACATATGGTTATGGACCCGTCCCCGCACTGTTAACATCATAGAGAGGAAAGTAGTAAAATACAGTGCATTCTCTTAAATAAAACTATGACTTTTTACATTGAACCTGTCAAGACTAGGTTAGATACATCACAGGTTATTCACACAGAGACTTTAATCCCATCCCCCTCGATGTTTCCACAACCATTTTTCGACATAGATTCTTTATCAATGGATCCACAAGGTTCTTTTTAGACCTTATACAATTTAGTGATATCACTTTCTTTTCAAAAGATCCTTTATGATCTCATACTTGAGACGAGTAAGTCTCCTCCTGCCAAACCCATCAAATGTGTAGTGTTCACACCATCTGTTACGAACTATGGGTTAAGTTAAAGCATCAAGCTCAACCATTATGAATGGTACTTCAACACTGTATTGTGATAAAGAGGTACTTGAGAGTTGACCATTGCCAACATTAATCACAAGTTGCTCTTACCCCCACATTGAGGTATCTGCAACGAGTTGTTAAGCAATTAGCTCCATCGCCTGCCAACTTCAACAAGAGTATAACACAATAGTGGAGCAAATATCAAATCAATAAAATCATATCACCACCCCAAGTACCCAAATAGAACACATATCGTATGTATATCATATATGCAATTGGCACAAAAGACATATACAACAACTTTGTCAATTTCACATATCATTACAATTATGAAACATTATCATCTCAAATCAATTGGATCGCCACTAGTTTAAGTCACAAAAGACCATATACCCATTCTCGTTATACTTAAGAGTACATGCATTATTAATATTAAAGGTAGTCCATGTATTACCAATTTTGTATCAAATTTTGGTGATATCAAGAGAAAGAGGTACAGAAGACCATAATTCACAAGATGCATTTTACAATTCAACTTAAGGCAACCTAAGCCTCTGTAAGGCTCTCAAGACCAAGTGTGAGCATCATCAAGCTATTCGCACTAACTTTGTACAGTCGCCAAAATAAGATTTCCATCATAATCAATTTCTATAAGCTAGCTATAACTAGCAAACATCAGCAAAAACACAGTAATCTGAAAAGATTATGATCAGACAATATATCTCATAGGTTCTAGGATGCTCTTACAATCCCCACAATAAAATGTGTCACATTATATTCCTAAGCTATTCAATTTTTCTACCTGCCAACTCGACCTTTAAGGACAACTAAACAATGCAAGTTTTAGAGGGGCGTCACAAAATATAGCTCACTAACGAGCCTAAATACATTATCATTACTAGAATATCTCTCATTGATATAAGACACCCAACACAACAAGGAATCCATTACAACGCAAACCCTATTCCTAGTACTCCATTAGTACTTCAACAATTTAATTAGAGCACTTCAATATCCATCATTTGGATAAATGTATGTAGACTAGATCTACCATTGACATATGATATGGTAGGATGAGTGTTGTGTTATTCATCAAAACATAATGCTATCAATCACTTTAGCGTATTTAGCTTATGACTGGATGCCACGTTTTTCTCCTTATCAAGGGAACACTAGAATCATATAGTATGTCATCAAAATGACCAAAGCCTCTAAGAATTTTATCCACATAATAATGAGTTAAACCCCTCAAACGTACTAGTGGTTTTCATAGTAAGTATTACAATTTCCTCACATAGGTCTTTCATATCAACTATGGACTTAAGAAGTGCTACAATATTCACACTCTTGCCAAAGAAGGGGCATGTTATGGACATAATTATTCACACATTCAAACGTCACCATAAACAATTGACTAAGGACAGTGGAATTGCGACGTCATTATCTAGAGATTTAATAAAGATCATACAAGGAGTTTCAAACATGTAAACTTTAATTTTACTACTGGAATCTCAAAACTACTTAGGTTGTTCCATAAATGTTTCTTCCTAAATATCATAATTCAAGAATTTTTTTTTTTCTTTCAACCCCTAAGAAAGCCCATTAGCACTCACTTATAATCGAGTCTATCTCACTATCAATGAACTCTCTCGAAATAAGTGCATTTATGGTTTCACAACGTCATCAAGGATTTTAGATTTTTCCTGTACTAGTGATGTGATTATTCAAATACAAAGTGTTATTCCAAAAGGTAGAAATATAGTAAGGAAAACCTTCATATGCTAGAGACTCCCACACTTATAGGTAGTGGATATTAGAAACATAACCTTTTCAAGTTAAGGTATTTTATCTAGCATTTAAATTATATTCTCTTTAAAGTGGGTAGCAACAGCAACGGGGCTTCTACCACAACCCTGAGGGTAACTTAGGGCCAATAAGCATAACATTCATCATGTCCTCAAGTTTGTTTTTTTTTGGATTTCCTTTGCAATTTCTTTTGAGGAAGGTGGTATAACATTCAACACCTCTATTTGACATAATCCCTTTGATTTATGGTCTAGTTAATTTTTAACTTTTGTTTTATTCATTTTACCATAATACATTCCACACAAGCTAGTAGCTAATAGCAAATATTGGTAGATCTACAAAATTAAGAAAGGATTATGGTTAAAATAGTTCTTATGTAACACAAGAATTTTTGCTTCATATAAAAGCACTACCCCCACATTTCACTAACTTATGTTAGGATCCATGTGAATGTGGGTCTAACTTTCATTCAACCTTTTTCATATAAACTTAGAAAATTAGATTCTTCGAATGACAACATGAACAGTAGGAAAAATGTATGAAGTTCAAATCATCAAGCATACACATACTTAAACTTCATGCATAATTTTAGTTTACTATTAAGTATGTCTCATTGGTATTTCTTTTTTTTCTTTTCTCCACACTTAAAAGCCCAACTGTAGGCCCAATTGTATTTAATCCCTTAGATCCATATAGGCTTTCATTTTCTTTTTCTCGTAAGGCCTGATGACCCTGTTCCTCCTAAGCGCTCTTATTTCTCCCATTTTATATGTATATATGTATAAAAAAAATGTGTGGTCTAGGGGTTTTATTTTCATTTGAGTCATGCCTCCTACCTCACATCACTTTTTTGTATCCCGATCTCAACCACAGCATCGTGAGGTGTACCTGACGTCTCATCCCGATCTAGTGGTTATCGAGGCATTTACATTTTGATATTTACAATATACCGATAAGTTCTTTTTTTGTTCAACAACATATCTCAACTCAAAATCCATGAAATGCAAGCAAAATCAAGCATCGAAGCTTTACCAAATCAAACACAGTCAAATCCAACAAAAAAACTGAAAATTATCAACAAAATCAGAAATTATAATGACAAGATCAAGTATAAACATTTCTAATGCAAGCAAAGCTCCAAATGTCATCACTAGATTCAAAACTTGTACACTAAATTAAGCAAAAAACGCATTAGACCCACAAAATCGCAGAAATCCAAAGCAGATCTAAGTCTTTTTTCCCTTTCAAATCTGTTGAATATCCTTTCAAGTCTAAGCACATATTAAAATTCTAATTAGTCATGATTGATTGATAAAATTGTCTTTTAGTTTGTTAGAAAAATGGCTATAATTCAAGCATAGAAATGAAGGAGAGAGCAATTAGAAATATCTTACAAAACGATGATACTGCATCGTGGTAAGAACCACTATCCTAAAAGACGATTTCGCCGCTGCTCCAGTGCACATAGTATAATCAGCGGCTGTCCTCCAGGATTAACGCGATTCAACTCTTAACATGTACTCGTTAATTGCCAAGTAGGAGTACCTTGAACTTTGCCTAAATTTTGAGAAGAGAGAAAAACCGAGAATGAGGTGAGAGAGAGAAAAAGATAGGGGTCGAGAATCATGAGAGAGAAAGAAGGGGGTGGGTATATATAAATAGTGTAGAAAATAGTAGCAAGCATTAAAATCAGATGCAATAAATTCCAACGGCTATAAACGGTAACAGGCATTAATAGATCAATTCCACCAGCGAAAACGACAGCAATGAATTTCCAACAACTATAATTTTTAATACCCAACAGTCACAATTTTGTTTCATTTAAACTCGGATTTATTAACTAGGCGAGGTAAGTTACAATACGGGTTTGGAAAATATTTTCCAAAAAATAAATGTACTCGTTAAGAAAAAGATCACCCACATTCGCACCCTCGCCCGAGTTCGACGGGCGGGCGGCGCATGCGTGTGTGGTTCCCTCTATTCTCTCACTCTTAATTTAATTCAAGAAGTTAAGTTGCACACCTATATTTAGACTAGGCCATTCCTCACATTTTCCCAATGTGGGATACAACCGTTACAGACAATCAATGGAATTGGAGCACTAAAACTGTCAACGTTGACAGATGAGCAAAAGGAAAATTTTACTTGATTGAACTCCTTTCTGATACCGACAAAATACTAAAACAAACACAAGAACACTTTAAATGGAATTGGATGATAATCATTCTTGAAAAGTTGCGCTATTTATAATACATGACTAGGAATAGCACAAGCCTAAAACTAACTTATGTGAATAAGAATTCTAAGCTAATAATACATACAATGAAAGGAATTGATGTTGACCCTTTCATCCACATGGCCACATACTTTGGAAGAGGAAAGGGAGATATTATTACAACAATTCTACGAATTAACTCTAGGAATTGAAACTTTAGTAAATACCTAATACTAAATTCAAATACATAATATACAATATACAATGAGATAATAGTCTCAACATACCCCGTTAAGGAAGGGACACAATAAAATGCTAAAAAGCCATCCATCCTTCATGGAGGAGAAGGTGGGTGGTCTTACCATAGAGCTTAATTTTGGTTCTCCTAAACTATCAAAAGCATTGAAAATAGGCGCATCTCTTTCAATCAATGGCATTGGTTCTTGTCTTATCAAATTTTCTCTTGGCATCTTTTTCCTCAATAATATTCTTCCCATTCTCGATCTTACAAAAAACTTACAATATGTTTGTCAATTTGTTTCTAATAATCTACGTCTTTTGGAATTGACTCCTGTGGTTTCCCCATTGACTATTGGGTGACGACGCAAGAATTCATCCAAAGGAGTAATAAGGGTCCACTTTACAATCTTCCCTGGGTCATTTTTTCTTCCGCTTCCACCTTTGTTGCCTTTCAAGTCTCCCCTAGTATCTGGCATTATTGGTTGGGCCATCCTTGATGGTCTTTGTTTACCATCCTTAATCAAATATCAAAAGTCAATCTCTTCCTTGTTCTACTTTTAATTAATGTCATGCTTGTTAGCTAGGAAAAACATGTTGTTTACCTTTTTCTTCTTTTGTATCACGTACTCACAAAACTTCTCAATTAATTGATTCTGATCTTTGGACCTCTCCCGTCACGAGTTGAAGTTACTATAAGTATTATATAACATTATTTGATGATTTTACTTATGCGTGGATATACACTATTACTGCAAAATTAGAGCTGTTTGGCATAAGAAATTTTAGTGCGATAATGGAATTGAACATATGAACACTAGTTTCACTGGGTTGTTTGCTACTTGCAATATTCATTATCGTTCTTCATGTCTTTATACTTCTAGCAACATGGAAAGGCTGCGCCGAATGCTTCGTACTTTGGGCAATATGTTTTGATTGTTATTTCAAGCCTCTATGCCTCCTCTTTTTAGGTAGAAGCTCTACATGTTTTAGTTTATACTCTTAGGGTGCGTCCCTCTTCAGCTATTAAGGGTCGAACTCCATAACAGGCTCTTTTTCACAAAAACCAACTTGTGATCATTTATTTGTTTTTGAATATGCTTCCTACCCTAATTGTTTACACCCCAAACTCAAGGGAGTTGGGACAACGCTATTTTGGGGCAAAGCGCCACGCGCTTATCACATGAGGCCGCCCTTGAGGAAGATATGGCCTTTAGATGCTAATGTAACAGTGTCTTGAGCCTAGCTGCTCGTGGAGTTTAAAATCCTTTTAAGGGTATCAGCCACTCAAGGTGGCTGAGGGGGTAAAAGGAGCCCAGGCTCAAGGAACTTCCTAGAAGACTGCAAGACATGTGATTTTCAAGCTTAAGGTAGTTACTTGGAGTGTAATTTCAGATATATGAGCCTCAAGCCTAACAGAACATGGGGCATCTAAAAGGGACTCCAGCAGAAAATGTAGACATGGGCTTTCAGAAAGATGCTCGAGCACACCAATTCAGGGCACATTCACTGTCCATTCAGTGCACCAAATGAGCTTTGACGTAACGTGGGAAGAAAATGCCGGGGAATTAGGATGCAACAATTATTTTTATTTTCTATAAATAAGAGATACTATTGTAATTGTAAGGTGTCCAACACCACTCATACAAACTTCTTCAAGTTTATGTACAGCACACTTGTGCTTTTTACCTAGGAGTAGGTTAACTTAGCCTAGCTTAGCGTAGCATAGATCATTGTTGGACTTGCTTTCATCAGAGTAATACAGTTCTTCAGGTTTTAGGAATGAACTCTCTGTTTTAATTTGGTCCCAAAATCGACGAGTTGAGATTTAAGGTGTTAGTTTAAGGCTTTGATGGCCAAGGTTTGACCTTAATTGCGTTGGTCTTAACACTATTGCCACTGCTTAATAAGTCAGGTGAACTTAGATTTGCGTTATTATTTAAGGGCTTTGAGGACCAAGGCTTAACCTTTATTGAGTTAGTCCTCATCCAGTAGCCTAGATATGGCTTGCTCCATCTTAATCCTGTCAGACTCTAACCCATTCGAGTTATTACAAGTCAAGGGTGACAAGCCTAAAATTCTAGTTGACTCAGGCTTGTAAGTGAACTATTGAGCTCTTGAGTTTGTCCCCGTCCCCCCCACCCCCCAGTTCCTCACCTTTAAGTATACGAGGAAAGGTGTCTACGGGCCCTGCCTCGTCATCGTAACTGCCACTAGAGTTAGGGCAATACCCTTACTTTTATGTCAAACTTATGTACAAAAATCCATAAAAAAGGGGTTATTTAAGCCAAAGGTCCATGTACATTTTTCATTATGTTAATTTAGTCCTTATACATTTAATTGTGTTAATTTAGTTTTTGTATAATTCAAAATGTGTCAATTTGGTCCTTAGAGAAAATTTTATGTTAAGTTTTCAATGAGACTTTAATTGATTCGGCCACGAATTGGATTAAAATGAATAAATGGATAAACTTATAATAAGTTACTTGCATCTAACATAATTTTGCCATTCAAAATTATGTCATTAACTTAAATTTGACCAAAGGACTAAATTATCACATTTTGAATTGTTTAGGGTCTAAAGTGACATAATTAAAAGTACAAGGACCAAATTGACATAATGGGCAAAGTATAGGGACCTTTGGCATAAATAACCCAAAAATAAATAAAAGTCTCCTTAATTGGGGCATAAGCAAAATCCACATGTTAATGGCAAACCGAAGCTGGATACACCAAAAGCACCATCCCTTTTCTTCAAAAAGGTGAGTGGTTGAGATTAAAGACATGCTGTCCAGATTTCAAGCTCGCTTCCTAGTCGAGGCGAGTCCCAATTTGCATTTTTTTTAATTTTATATTTATGGCAACTACATTCACACTTAACAAACAAATAAAGCAAACACTAATCTCTCAACAACTACTACAACTAAATTGGCACCTTGATCTTCTCTCTATGTTTTTTTCTTGGATTTCCTATCAATCATACGGGTATTGGTGTTTTGATGTAGCAGCAAAGAAAATCAGTATCTCTTGGCATGTTATTTTAAGGCTCCGTTTGTTTCGGGGGAAAACCACATTCTAGGAAGTGGTTTTCCCCTTTTCTTTTGTTTGGCGCATCAGTAGCTTACGGAAAAGGTTTACCGATGGAAAACCTTTTCCCTCAAATGAGGGAAAATGACTTCCCTTTCAAAACGGGGGAAGTTATGATTCTAAGTGGCTCGAAAACTTTCACGATTATTATCATGCAAATCGAGATTGATTCAAAATCAACCAGACTGCACTGTAGGCATTTAACATCATAATATCGGACAAGAATTAGACTGAATAAATAAAAGCAGCTTGAATATTTATTTGTTATTGTTGCAACAGAACAACTTTAATCAAGTTGAATTGTTATATAATATTATAGAAGAAAATTATCCAGGTAATATTTTAGCATTTATTACATATGTACTATAATGTTTCAGTAACATACAATGATGTACCCTGAAGTTTAAAAATTTTCTCATAAATTAGGTATCTCTTGCCAAAATTTAGTATATTTTAATAAAAATAGCAATCTATATGTATCATATATCATAATGTAATAATTTTTTTTGTCTAAAAATGCTAACATGATACATTTTTTGATAATATATAAGTAATTTTTGTTAGAATATGGACAACGTTTTGATAATATAATATTTGTACCATTAGATTTTTGACAAAAATTAGATGAATTTTAATAAAAATTTACCAAATTTTAACACAGTATATATACAAGTGATAAAATTTCTTACCTCATGACAGCTCATTGTATATATTAAAATGACAGAGTATTTAGATGATGAATGTTCAAATTTTAGAATACCTAAGAAATAATTTTTCTAATTTATACAGCTTTGATAGTTAACTTTTTATTTTTTTACTTCATATATGTTGTATTAATACTTATATTGTCTTATAAAAAGATATAAAATGATTGGTGAAAAATATTTTTGTAAAACATATAAGAAGACTTCACAATGGGGAATTGAGTTTTCTTTTAAAACAAACAACGGAAAATCCCACTCGGAATTTATATTTCCTTGAAAAGCCTTTTCCGAAAAAAAATTAATTCCTAAATTCTACTTTTTCGTCCAAATAAATGGAGCCCAAATAAATCTAGTTCTCCTTTCAGTCGACTTGGTCCCATCACTGAGCAGGCATTATTAGATCACTCCAAGTGTTTTTTTTGTTTTTTTTTTTTTTTTTTCGGTCCCTTTTCGATATTGTTCCTTCATTTCTCGGGTCGCACGCTTCTTCTTCGCTTGTAGCATTTATCATACCAAATATACCACTAGTTGGCTTGTCACATTTTGTACCCGCATCTAGTGTTGAAAAAATGATATAAGCTAAATTTAAGTGTTATAGCAAAATATTCTAACTGTGCCTATTTACCGGCCGTTTACCGTTATTAGTCGTTTAGGGTCATTAAAATTGTGACCGTTGGGAATTAAATGACAATATTGCCGTTAAACTTTATTGCGTCCATTTATAGCCGTTGGAATTCATTATAGCCGATGACTTAATGCTTGTTACCGTTTATAGCCGTTGGAATTCATTGCACCCTTTTTTTAATGCTTGTTACCGTTTTTTACGCTATATATATGCCATTAGCTATAACAACCAAAAATATACACTCTCGGTCTCTCTCTCTCTCTCTCTCTCTCTCTCTCTCTCTCGGTTTTTCTCTCCTAAAATTTGGGCAAAGTTCAAGGCACTCCTACCTGACAATTAACGAGTGCACCTTAAGAGTCGGACTGTGTTAATCTTGGAGGACGGCCGCCAATACAGCTGTTTCCACCGAAGTAGCGGCGAAATCGTCTTTTAGGACAGTGGTATTTCCCACGGCACTGTATCTTCGGTATTCTAGTTCTCTTCACCATTTTCTTTCGTATTATTTGATTATTGTGGTTAAATACATTAACTATTTCGTTGCTTCTGTTTTTGCTGCGATTTATACTAAAAATTACAGCATTGTTCTTTACTAGGATTCAATAGTATTTGCTGTTTTTTTTAAGTGCTGAAATTTACAGTAATTTTATCATACAAATACGCTATTCTACTACTGTTTTTACTAGCATGTTACTGCAATTTTTCACTGTATTTTCACTTCGTTTTCTGAATTTTTATGTATCAGATTACATTGTGATTTCGCTGAGGTTTAGTTATTCTCACTGTTTTTACTAACAATCTAAAAGACGATTTCTAAAGAGGCTTCTGAATCGAAAACTTGGGTTTATCCCTAATAATTCAAGGGAAAGCAACAAATTTGGATTGGGTATGTGAGTTTTTTGGCCTAGAACATCAGGACTAGAAAAACAAATGGTGGGTTGCTTCAAAGTTGCCATCATTTTGCTCTTCAAGATCAAATATCAAACCTTCACTACAAAACACAGAAGGAATGTAAACTTTTAAAACTTAGAGTCCAAATGGGGTTCTGTTTGGTTAAAACCCTAACGTGTTAGCATCAGGGGAAGTAGGTAAGTTCCTAAGTTCCCTTTGGTAATAACATAAGGGTGGCTACAATTTAGGAGATAAAAAATGAGGGTTTTTTGAACCAAAAAGGAGAGAAATTGATGGATCAGTCAAAAAATGAGGGCGTAATTGGGCTGTAAAATCCATGGATGTGCGTGCGTTACATGACAACATATATTTGTGTTATATAGATATAGTTGCTTGCTTGTACATTGCAACTTCATGGACGCAGCATGTTTAAGAACCTATTTTGAAATATGCACACTTTCTAGTTGTATCTATTAGTGGCATAAATAGGTAGCCTAAGTAGGTCCTCTTGAATATATTATTACCTTTCTAGTTCAAGTGCTTTGATTTTGATAATCATGTCGCTAGTGCATTTGTGATTGAGGAAGATCCTAAAACCCTTGATGACGTTATGAAGCTATAATTGCACCTATTTCAAGAAAGTTTATTGATAGTCAGAAAAACTTGAATTATAATAGTAAGAGAGAAACTTTTATGGAAAACCAGAGGGGTTTTGGAATTCCTAAATAAAAATAAAGTTTATGTGTTTGAAACTCTCTATGTGGTGTTTATTAAACCCCTAGACAGTAGCATCATAATTGACTGTCCTTGGTCACACATGAGCTTATTTATGGTGGCGGTTTGCATGTATGAAAAGTCATGTTGATGAGATGCCCCTTTTGGCATGAGTTTGAATGTTGTAAATACTATAAAGCTTTTCTCGAGTTTATGCTTGATATGAGAGACCTATATGAGGCAGATACGATACTGATATGAAAATTACTAAAAAGGATTTAACTCTTGATTATGTGGATAAAATTCTTGGAGACTTTGATCATTGTGAAGGGATAATAGGACTTGTGAGATTTTGTGAAAATCCATGTGTGATTTAGTTTATTAGTCTCAATGACGATGTGTCTCATGTATTTTCCATATCTATGTTTGAAGTATTGTGAATACGTTGTCACATGTTACTTGAAATGATGAAAAGCATGTTGTTTTCAGTGTCGAAACATGTCTTTTTCAAGCTGAATGTGCTGCTACATATTATTGTGGCTGTATGTTGCTGTCCATATTGTCATATAGAGATTGTGGGCTGTAAGATGCTTTTGTACATGCTGTTATGGACTTTTACATGCTGGAGTTTGTAAGTACTGGAGTAATACTTGTTGTTTATGATGTGCAACTACTGTATGTTGTGTACATACTACAGATTATGATATTTTGTTTCTGAATGTTGTGTCCATACTAGTATTTTGCAGGGTTTTGGACTATTTTGCTGAATTTCAGCTTGTGATTGGGAAAAGATGATATGTATGAGTCATATGTGGACTTGTGTTATCGTTAGAGACTTATTATTCCCTTAGGATCATTGTTTCGTGTCTTCTTTTCTAGTTTTTGCGAAAAGGGTAAGGTGCAGGTCATATGAGAACCCTGATAAATCATAGACTTGGTATTTAGCATGTGTCTAGATACCTTGTTTGGGTTATTGTCATATGTTGTATGCTCATGTTGGTCATTTGGATGACATACGATATGACTCTAATGTTCACTTGATGAGGAGAAAAACATGGCATCGCGTCATAAGCTAAATACACTAAAGTGATTGATAGCATTATGGTTTGATGAAAAAAACAACATTCATTCTATTGTTTCATATGTTAGTGGTAGACCTAGTCTACATACATTGATCCAAATAATGAATATTGAAGTGCTCTAGTTAAATTGTTGAGATAGTTGAAGTACTATGAATGGGGTTTACATTGTAATAGACTCCTTGTTGTGTTGGATGTCTGATATCAATGAGAGATATTCTACTAATGACAATGTATTTAGGCTCATTAGTGAGCTATATGTTGTGACACCTCTCTGAAGCCTACATTGTTTAGTTGTCCTTAAAGATTGAGTTAGCAAGTAGAAAAATTAAACGGCTTAGGAATGTAGAGTGAGACATTCCATTGTGGGGGTTGGAAGAGCCCTTGAGAGCCTATAAGATATGTTGTTTGATCATAATCTTTTTGATTATTATGTTTTTTCCAATGTTTGCTGGTTATAGCTAGCTCATAGAAATTGATTATGATGAAAATATTATTCTGGTGACTGTCCAAGGTCAGTGTAAATAGCTTGACGATGCTAGAACTTGGGCTCGAGAGCCTTGAAGAGGCTTGGGTTGCCTTAAGTTGAATTGTAAAAGGCATCTTGTGAATTATGGTCTCTTGTACCTCGTTTTCTTGAGATCACCAAATATTTGATACAATATTGATAGTACATGGACTACCCTTAATGATAATAATGCATGTACTCGAAGTACGATAATAATGGGTATATGGTCTTTTGTGACCTAACCTGGTGGTGATTCAATTGAATTGAGATGATAATGTTTCATAATTGTGATGATATGTGGATTGACAAGTTTGCGGTATATGTTTTTTGTGCCAACTGTGTATACGATATATGTACGATGTGTACTATTTGAGTACTTGGGGTGGAGATATGATTTTATTGATATGATATTTCCTCCACTATTGTGTTATACTGACTTTTGTTAAAGTTGGCAGGCGATGGAGCTAGTTGTTTAATAGCTCGTTGCAGATACCTCAATGTGGGGGTAAGAACAACTCGTGATTGACGTTGACAATGGTCAACTCTCAAGTATCGCTTTGTTGCAATACAGTGTGAAATGGCATGTATGATGGTTGAGCATGATGCTTTTACCTAACCTATAGTCCATGACAGGTGGTGTGGACACTGCACACTTGATGGGTTTGGCAAGAGGAGACCTATTCGTCTCAGACATAAGATTATAAACGACTTACTCGAAAGAAAGTAATATCACTAGATTGTGTAAGGTCTGTAAAGGACATTGTGGATCCATTGATTGAAAAAACATCGAGGGGGACGGGGCTAAAGTCTATACACGAATAAACTGTGATGTATCCAACCTGGTTTTAACAGGTTCAATGTGAAAAGTCATAGTTTCATTCAAGAAAATGCACTGTGTTTTATGTTGTCCCTCCCTATGGTGTGACAGTGCGGAGACGGGTCCATAACCATATGTTTGGTGTGTAAGCGAGGCTTGCACTTGATGGACACTGTCTGTATGTTACCAGGGTAAGGTTGGGCTGTAGCTCTTAATGGACCCATATCCATACGTTCGGTGGTGTGCGGTAACACACACTTGATGGGATCCACCTATGTAGGTGTGGGAGTCTGGCCGCTCCCTATGAAGGCTCAAGACTTGCCTTCTAGAGCGCCTATGAATATACAGGACGAGCGCATGGCCGATAAAATGTGTCAAACCGCATGAGTTGTCATTATGTTACCGAGGAGTAAGGTTGAGCTCTAGCTCTTAATGGACCCATAGCCATATGTCTAGCGGTGTGCGGTATCACACACTTGATGGGATCTACCTATATAGGTGTGGGAGTGTCGCCGCTCCCTATGAAGGATTAAGACTTGCCTTCTAGAGCGCCTATGAATATCCAGGACGAGCGCATGGCCGATAAAACGTTCCAAACCGTAGGAGTTGCCAAGATCTGGAGTTTGGTATATGTCCAAGTAGAAGACTATACAACCCCTTGTGAGGTTCAAAACGAAAGTCACCTTACAAGATGTTGGTCCTAAACTTGGGTTACACTAGGTGACGATTCAAGTCGCGAGACATCGGCACTGAAAAATTGAACTCCCTTTGCCCAATCTATTCTTCTTTGTTCTCTTCCGCTTGTATCTTTTGTGGGGGATTGTTGGAAAAATGATACAAGCTAAACTTAAGTGTTATGAGAAAATATTCTAACTGTACTTATTTACCGGCCGTTTACCGTTATTAGTCATTTAGGGTCATTAAAATTGTGACCGTTGGGAATTAAATGACAATATAGCCGTTGAACTTTATTACGTCCATTTATAGCCATTGGAATTCATTATAGCCGATGACTTAATGCTTGTTACCGTTTATAGTCATTGGAAATCTCTCTCTCTCGGTTTTCCTCTCCTAAAAGGAGGACGGCTGCCAATACAGCTGTTTGCACCGAAGCCGCAGCGAAATCTTCTTTTAGGACAGTGGTATTTCCCACGGCACGGTATCTTCAGTATTCTAGTTCTCTTCACCATTTTCTTTCATATTATTTGATTGTTGTGGTTAAATACATTAACTGTTTCGTTGCTTCGGTTTTTGTTTTGATTTATACTCAAAATTACAGCATTGTTCTTTACTGGGATTCAATAGTATTTGTTGTTTTTTTTTAAGTGCTGAAATTTACCGTAATTTTATCGTACAAATACGCTATTCTGCTGCTGTTTTTGCTAGCATGTTACTGCAATTTTTTACTGTATTTTCACTGCGTTTCCTGAATTTTTACGTATCATATTACATTGTGATTTCGCTGAGGTTTAGTTATTCTCACTGTTTTTACTAACATCTAGCACATTATCCTCACTTTCTTTTTCTAATTTTCCCACTACTTTTGGGTTTGGAAGCTTCTGGTTCCCCAATGTTGTGAACGACCATTATCATCATCATTCTTATTTACCACTATACTAGTTGTCATCCCATCATCATCCTTATTACCTAATGTTTGAGCATGACCATCTTCACCTACTGCATCAGAACATCAATCCTCAGTTGCTGTTCACTCACCAGTATAGCTTCTCATGAGTCCTAAATGGATCATACTCGTGGGTCTTCTTCCTCTCTGCCACCTACCTGATAGCCACACTCTATGGTCACAAAATCTAAGGTCGATATTTTTAAACATAGGGTTTTTCCTTCTATATCCACCATGGCTACTTCTACTTTACCCCCCTTGCCAATGTCTTATAAATATGCTCTTGCTGACTCCAACTGGAGATAAACTATGCAAGGTGAATATAGTGCGTTAATCTAGAATCATACTTGGGATCTTGCTGCACGGCCTTTGCATGCCAATATTATTGGGTTTGAATAGGCCTTCCCTTTGAAGACAAAATGTGATGGCACTCTTAATCGTTATAAAGCCCAACTAGTTGCATAGAGCTTGGCACAATAATATGGGATCAGTTATTACGAAATTTTCAGTCTTGTTGTCAAACTCGCCATAATCCTCACTATTCTTTCAAGTGTCATATCTTGTCGTTGGCCTATCCATTAATTGGACATTATAATTGCTTTTCTCATGGCCACTTGTTAAAGGAAGTTTACATGAAGCACCACCAGGTTTTGTTAATTCCATGCACTCTGATCATGTTTGTCGCCTCAAGTGGGCTCTTTGTGGATTTAAAAGGCTCCTCATGCATAGTACCATCGGTTTGCTTCTTTTCTCAACTCTCTTGGATGTGCGGGAAGCAAGTGTGAGTCTTGGTCTATGTTGATGATATTATTCTTGCAAATTTGTCCTCTACTCTACTTCATTTCTTACTTCAGGTTCTTTAGAAAAAGCTTGTTATCGCTAACCTAGGCTCCTTTAACTATATTTTGGCCATCATCGTTACACAGACTAATGCTTTATGCTTGTATGTTTGTACACTTTATGCTTTATGTTTGTCATGCTTCTCAGATTAGGGGTCCTCGGAAACAGTCTCTCGTTAGGGTATCGCCTTGAAGAGATAAGGTTGCATACATCTCACCCCTCCCAGACCCTGCTTATGCGGGAGCTTTTGGGGCACTGGGTCTGTTATTATTGTACCGTTAGACTTCTAACGGGCTTTTTCTTTCACATGCTGAGTATGCTTAAGCTATTTTGGACAAGTATCACATGAGTCATTGTGATTCTGTCACTACTCTTAATGACTCAAAGCTAAGCTTTCTACTAATGATGGCATGGTTCTCCTGTTGTTGATCCCATACCTTATCGCAACATTGTTGATGCACTTCTTTATTTAATTTTCATCAAGCCTAACATCTTTTATGTTGCCCAACAAGTTTGCAAGTTACTCCATGTTCCTCAGGAATCATATTGGAATGTTGTGAAGTGTATTCTTCAGGGCACTCTTTTTCACGGGCTTTCCATTTTCTATGCCTTCTCTTGGAAGCTCCCCGCATATTCTGGCGCTCATTGGGCTGGGTGTTCAGATACATAATGATCTACTAATGATTATAGCATCTTTTTGGGTGACAAAATTATCTCTTGGTCCTCCAAGCGTCAATCTATATTTTCTCAGTCCAATGCAGAGGCTGAACATCAAGAGTACATTGTTAAACTAAGCTCTCCATTTCACTGTTCAAGGCTACTTGGTATGTTGTGACAATATATTTGCCATGTAATTGTTTCTCTAATCTAGTTCAACACTTATGAACTAAGCATGTTGAATTGGATATTCATTTTGTCCCGCGAACGTGTACAATTGAGTGAATTTTGGGTTTTTCATACTCTTTAATGACTTTAGCTTGCAGATATTTTCACTAATAGACTGCCTCGTCCCCTTTTCTTAGACTTCATATCCAGTCTTTTCGTTCATTCTTCTCCCTCTTCGACTGAGAAGGGTGTTAGGCATACATTTTACTGTTTTTAATGTATATTCTTTTATTACCATTTTACGCTTTGAACATACTTATATATATACCATGTCATGCAACCATCAATATTTACTATC
This sequence comes from Simmondsia chinensis, assembly GCA_018398585.1. NCBI lineage: Eukaryota > Viridiplantae > Streptophyta > Magnoliopsida > Caryophyllales > Simmondsiaceae > Simmondsia > Simmondsia chinensis. The sequence goes on along the minus strand of JAGTTD010000023.1, from coordinate 10,977,439 downwards.
TACAATAAAATTTTCAAAATATTACAATATGTAACACAAATTCAACAGTGGCAACTAATATCTATAACTTATGAACAAAGATATTAAGAAAACACATAATATGTATACAAATATACTAATATCTATAAATTCATAATGGAACATTAGTTTAAAAATAAACAATTTTTTTTAATAACTCAAAGTACAAAGATCAATCAAGCCCAAACAAGGCGTAAAACCGATCTCCAGAAACACATATCAAACAATGAAAGACAAACAATCATACATTGACAAATAATGAACAAGACACTACCCCATGACAAATAGACAGCACCTCCACCCCCAATACCCCAATGTACTTCGTTTAACCTAGACTTTGTGATGTTCTAGAGCCATGTCAAAAGAGGAGAGAATCTTAAAACTACATGCTTAGCCAATTTATCAGCAAGCTCGTTTACCTCTCTAGGACGGTGCACGAGGGTTATTGATCTCAAACCTTTACTCAGCGTCATGATACAATTAATATGAAACACCATCTTCCAAGGATGCCTCCCATTTGAATTGATCCAACAAACAACATTAAGAGAGTCGGATTTGAAAAGCTTAACACCAAAGAGCCAATTTGTAAAAGCGCTAACCTACACTGCGTATTTAATAGCTAAGACCTTCGCTTTGTTGCTCTCTCGACAGCCAGTAGATACGAAGAAAGCACATATTATATCATCATTAGAGTCTCTTAGAACACCATCAAAACCTGATGGGCTCGTCTTCCCCCACGACGATCCATCCACATTACACTTAAACACTTCATACTCTTTTTTTTTGGGGGGGGGGGGGGGGGGGGGGGGGGGGGGAGGGACGGGACACACAACTCAACTTATCCCTTGTTAGATTCGACCATCTAAGCACACAATCGATGTTGGAGGCTATTTGTGACATAGAACAAGGGATGTCCAACGGCCAAAGTTTTAACTAGTGCGCAACCCACAGCTTCAATAGGTTGAAGGCATCAATTCTTCGAACCTCTCTACTTTTAAACACAATCTCATTTCGACCTACCCACATTGTTCACACAACTGCAAAAAATACCGTGAACCATACCTTACTCTGAAAGCTTCCTTGAAAAGGAGAGTCCCAACTTTGGTATAAGTCTCTTATACTATTAGGAATAACAAGCTCAACAAAACAACTAACTTTTTGCCAAAGAGCCCAAGCATAGGAACAAAAGAGGAGCAGGTGATCGACTGACTAATCTTCAACTTCACACCAGGGACATTTTGCCAGGTCTCCATGGATAATGTTCAATTTAGCCAAGCAACTTCTAGTATTAATTCTCCTAATAAGAACCAACCGCACCAATAATTCTACCTCGGGAGGAGCTAAACCTCTCCATACCCCTTTGAACACCCCCAAATTAGAGATGGGTTTTATGTCCGCCAACGCCCTTCAAAAAGACTTCACAGAAAACGAACCTTCGGGACAGAGAAAGATTAGGCCTAATAATTCATCAAGCTCACCCTTTTGATCAATGTCATATTGGAAAAAAGGGTCTTCTCCACACAAAACACCATTGCCATTGAAGCCCATCCCAAATCCACATATTATTAATTATATCTTCTTTTTGCTCCGATCGTAAGAATAAGGGGGGGAGGGACGGGACACACAACTCAACTTATCCCTTGTTAGATTCGACCATCTAAGCACACAATCGATGTTGGAGGCTATTTGTGACATAGAACAAGGGATGTCCAACGGCCAAAGTTTTAACTAGTGCGCAACCCACAGCTTCAATAGGTTGAAGGCATCAATTCTTCGAACCTCTCTACTTTTAAACACAATCTCATTTCGACCTACCCACATTGTTCACACAACTGCAAAAAATACCGTGAACCATACCTTACTCTGAAACCTTCCTTGAAAAGGAGAGTCCCAACTTTGGTATAAGTCTCTTATACTATTAGGAATAACAAGCTCAACAAAACAACTAACTTTTTGCCAAAGAGCCCAAGCATAGGAACAAAAGAGGAGCAGGTGATCGACTGACTAATCTTCAACTTCACACCAGGGACATTTTGCCAGGTCTCCATGGATAATGTTCAATTTAGCCAAGCAACTTCTAGTATTAATTCTCCTAATAAGAACCAACCGCACCAATAATTCTACCTCGGGAGGAGCTAAACCTCTCCATACCCCTTTGAACACCCCGAAATTAGAGATGGGTTTTATGTCCGCCAACGCCCTTCAAAAAGACTTCACAGAAAACGAACCTTCGGGACAGAGAAAGATTAGGCCTAATAATTCATCAAGCTCACCCTTTTGATCAATGTCATATTGGAAAAAAGGGTCTTCTCCACACAAAACACCATTGCCATTGAAGCCCATCCCAAATCCACATATTATTAATTATATCTTCTTTTTGCTCCGATCGTAAGAATAAGGGGGGGAGGGACGGGACACACAACTCAACTTATCCCTTGTTAGATTCGACCATCTAAGCACACAATCGATGTTGGAGGCTATTTGTGACATAGAACAAGGGATGTCCAACGGCCAAAGTTTTAACTAGTGCGCAACCCACAGCTTCAATAGGTTGAAGGCATCAATTCTTCGAACCTCTCTACTTTTAAACACAATCTCATTTCGACCTACCCACATTGTTCACACAACTGCAAAAAATACCGTGAACCATACCTTACTCTGAAACCTTCCTTGAAAAGGAGAGTCCCAACTTTGGTATAAGTCTCTTATACTATTAGGAATAACAAGCTCAACAAAACAACTAACTTTTTGCCAAAGAGCCCAAGCATAGGAACAAAAGAGGAGCAGGTGATCGACTGACTAATCTTCAACTTCACACCAGGGACATTTTGCCAGGCCTCCATGGATAATGTTCAATTTAGCCAAGCAACTTCTAGTATTAATTCTCCTAATAAGAACCAACCGCACCAATAATTCTACCTCGGGAGGAGCTAAACCTCTCCATACCCCTTTGAACACCCCCAAATTAGAGATGGGTTTTATGTCCGCCAACGCCCTTCAAAAAGACTTCACAGAAAACGAACCTTCGGGACAGAGAAAGATTAGGCCTAATAATTCATCAAGCTCACCCTTTTGATCAATGTCATATTGGAAAAAAGGGTCTTCTCCACACAAAACACCATTGCCATTGAAGCCCATCCCAAATCCACATATTATTAATTATATCTTCTTTTTGCTCCGATCGTAAGAATAAGGGGGGGAGGGACGGGACACACAACTCAACTTATCCCTTGTTAGATTCGACCATCTAAGCACACAATCGATGTTGGAGGCTATTTGTGACATAGAACAAGGGATGTCCAACGGCCAAAGTTTTAACTAGTGCGCAACCCACAGCTTCAATAGGTTGAAGGCATCAATTCTTCGAACCTCTCTACTTTTAAACACAATCTCATTTCGACCTACCCACATTGTTCACACAACTGCAAAAAATACCGTGAACCATACCTTACTCTGAAAGCTTCCTTGAAAAGGAGAGTCCCAACTTTGGTATAAGTCTCTTATACTATTAGGAATAACAAGCTCAACAAAGCAACTAACTTTTTGCCAAAGAGCCCAAGCATGGGAACAAAAGAGGAGCAGGTGATCGACTGACTAATCTTCAACTTCACACCAGGGACATTTTGCCAGGTCTCCATGGATAATGTTCAATTTAGCCAAGCAACTTCTAGTATTAATTCTCCTAATAAGAACCAACCGCACCAATAATTCTACCTCGGGAGGAGCTAAACCTCTCCATACCCCTTTGAACACCCCCAAATTAGAGATGGGTTTTATGTCCGCCAACGCCCTTCAAAAAGACTTCACAGAAAATGAACCTTCGGGACAGAGAAAGATTAGGCCTAATAATTCATCAAGCTCACCCTTTTGATCAATGTCATACTGGAAAAAAGGGTCTTCTCCACACAAAACACCATTGCCATTGAAGCCCATCCCAAATCCACATATTATTAATTATATCTTCTTTTTGCTCCGATCGTAAGAATAAGGGAGCAAAAGCATCCTTGAGCGGCTTGCCACCTAGCCAGATGTCACTCCAGAACAAAGTCTTAGTACCACTCTTTACTGTAACCATTATTCCTTGATTAAGCACCTCCTTAATGCAAGAGGGCCACCTTCAACTATTATATACCCCCCCAATACCTTTTGGAGATTCAACACTGATACAAAACCAGGGATGTTGTATAACGAGGAAATTACACTTTTCCAAAAAGACTGACAATCATCTGAAAACCTCCACCACTATTTAAATAGTAGTCCTGCCTTCTTTTGTATTACGTCTCCTACACCGAGCTAACCTCAAGCTTTAGGCTGCTAGATAAGATCCCATTTAATCGAAGGCATACCTTTGTTTTCTCCCTTATTTGCCTAGAAAACCCGCTACTATGATTGAATGACCTTCTTCTCTACTTCTTTTGGTATCTTGAAAAGGGACAGGTAATATAACAAGAGGTTGTTGAGAATCTTTTTGTTTAACACCAACTTGCCCGCCCTTGATAGCCATTTCATCTTCCTCAATGCAAGCTGATTCTCAATCTTCTCTACTACAGGGCACTAGGTTCTGAATCTTTTTTGGTTTTCCTCAAATGGAAATCCTAGATATTTAATAGGCAAGATTTCTAGCTTATAACCTAGCTCATCTGTAGCATCACGAGCCCATTTGCACCCTTTACCGATACACACCAACGTTAACTGGCTAAAGTTAATAGATAGTCCAGACAGTAACCCAAAGCAACATAGAAACCTTTTTACATTTCTTAGTACTTTCTCACTTGCTTCAGAAAATAGTAACGTGTCATCCGCGAACTGTAAATGCAATAAACTTACATCACCGACACTCCCAACCGTCAGGCCTTCAATGAGATTGCACCAAGAAGCCTCCACAAGCATCCTATTCAGAATTTCCGCAATAAGGACAAATAGAAAGGGGAATAAGGGATCACTTTGTTGCAAACCACGCCCCATTCTTAAAGGATGAGTAGGGGATCCATTTACGAGAAAAGAAACCAAGGGGCTCCTAATGCAAGCACTGATCCATAAATGCCATATATCATGAAAACTCATATCCTCATCACTTCATTAATAAAATCCTAGTTTCAGGAGCATGCCATTCTCGTCCTCAGTCGATTTACAATCTCATTTTCTACGAGCACCCCATGCAGTAGGGGTGGCCATTGGCCGGCCCGGCCAGGTAGTCCCCCCCTCCCCCCCCCCCCCCCCCCCCCCCCCCCCCCCCCCCAGTTTTTTTTTTTTAAATACAACTTGTAAAAATATAAAATAAACATTCGTTTTGTCAAAAAATAATTATAATTCATTGATGAATAATATAATATACAAATACAGTGCAATACCATCATAAATAATGGTAAATATAGCTACTAAAATAAAATGTGCCGTAAATTATTAACAAATACAACTACATTTTTTTAAATTACAAATATATTCTACAAAAACATATACTATGGAGAAATAGAATTACAATGCGCCTTGGGGCTTTTTTGATTAAAAAAAAGTATTGCTTAGTCTAAGCTGGTAGGGGTTGGTAAGCCGGGACTTCATGTATCTGTAGTACGGTTGTCTTTATCCTCGGTCAATGAACCCAACTTCAGCTGGTCTTGCTCCCTCTTCGCTACGTGCAGCCAGTCCTTCAAGCACATCGACATTTGCAAGCTGGACGATGATAGCTTCGCTCTTTTCGTTCCAAACAACCTGCCACCTGCACTAAAAGCATATTCCGATGCTACCGAAGACACCGGTCACACTAGTATATCCCGTGCCACGGTGGACAGCACGGGATATTGGGTTTGTTGGAACACCACCACTGCAAATTGTCAAAGCGTAGACTCGCCGGTGTCGAGAAGAACTGGAGCATCGGCTAACGCATGTAATAATCTCACTCGTCACATGACGTAAGATTTTGTTTGGGCTTGAATTGGTCTAACATCTCCCACGCATATGACCTTTCTCCGAAACTACTACTATATGGGGAAGAACCATAAAATGTGGAAGAAACGTGAGGATTATCAGCCGATAATCTTCGAGAATACAAGAAAAATAATTCATGTAAATCTCGATCAACGTTCGCAATAAAAGCTGCGTTATCAAAAGTTGAATTTAATTTTTCGTAACAAAATTTAGAAAACAATTACAAACCCATAAGTTTACAATGGGGATCCAAAGTGGTGGAAAAATAATAAGTAAGAAATAGTTCAAAATAATATTTAACAAATTTTACCTTTATTGTGGCAACTAAGGCGTCCAACAAGGAGTTTGATTGGTTATCTGCTATCCAAGCAGCAATATCTACCCATATAGATATTGCTTGTGGCATGGTAGGATAATAACAACCAGAAAAAAAGTCATGGCGTCTCTAAACATACTAAAAAATTTACATACTTCGCTAATTGCATTCCAGTCTACTGCTTCTAAATTAAAAGACCTAAGATCTGAACGACTATCCTGTACAAATTTAATTAATATATCTTTATATGGTAGTATTCTTTCTAACATATCTACTGTTGATGACCGCCTATTTTGTGTATCTAATTTAAATTGTTGATATTGTATACCATGCGTGTTACAAAGATTTTTAAATCTTTCTCCTAGTTCCGGATAATTTGATATAGTAACTTCTCTTAAACACTCAAGAGAAGCTTGTATTAGGTCTAAACCATCTGTTACCATTAAATGCATAATATGGCTTATGCATCGTAAATGAAATCATTTCCCATCTAACATGGGTCTCATGTACCTAATAATTTGTTTTACAAATACGTTGTTGCTTGTAGCGTTGTCGAAAGTAATGCAAAAAATTCTACGGTCTATACCCCACTCACGGCATGCCTGCGTAATGGCACCCATGATTATATCAGCACTGTGGGGATAATCTAGATGGAAAAAATGAATTTTTCTTTTTTGTATAATGAAGGAATAATCAATCCAGTGTGCCGTCATGCACATGAAAAGCACACCGGGTTTCGACCTCCACGTGTCGAACGTCAACGAGAACATGCTCGTGTTCATTCTAAAAATGTCTGCAAGCAGATTTTCATTCTAAAAAATTCTTTAAATGCATCCTGCTTGAAAGTGTTCCGAGGTACCTTTACGGCGGCGGGGTTTAATGCGTTTTGGCAACACTGGACGAATCGTGGGTCTTCGCCAGTGTTAAATGGCTTTTCAGCCCCAATGACATATTTTAGAAATTCTCGCCTATTAGTTTCTTGAGAAAACCTAAAGCTAGCAAGCGCACCGGTCATTTGCTGTACTAAATGTTGTTGGGATCTCTCTGGGTTTAGTTCGGGGTGGCTTCTTGCTAGATGTCTTTTTAAGGTGCCTGTCCGGCCACCATGTAAATGACTAAAAGTTTTAGAGGGTCACGTAATTTACAATAGGCTTTGTTAAGTGTCCGATCTAGTATGAAGTGCTTCCACACCTCACTAGTATTACGCCTACTGCTAGTGGTGTCGCCGTGGGTTTCAATCTTAGTGCTGGTGGGTGTGGGTTCTTCTTAGAATTGCGAAGTTTGAGAACCCCTCGATTCAGGTAAATCCTAGTCATAGCAGTACTGTTCTTGCTCCTCCTAATTTAAAGTGTCTGTGTAGGGAGGAGACGGATAAAATGTTCGTGCTAGGAACAGTGTCCTAAAATCCAGATTTATTCTGGATATATTATTTTAATTAATAAATAAAATTGAAGTCCCATTTATTTCCTAGTTAAATTTGTGTAAGCGAGCATTTATACTGCATGTGATTTTCTTTTGGGAGACATCTATGAGATGGGTGTAGTCCTCATACTAAATTTACATGTTTGTTCTAAGTGGTTTATGAGACTAAGCCACAAATAGACTTGGAACAATGGTACGGATTGTTGTTTGAAAGGCTCGTAGTCGAAGACAAGTTTGGACCACTTGTATGCTAGGACTATAACAAGATACTTTAGATGACTTGTCTTGGTCATGTGGATGGAGATCCAAAAGTGTTGGATTGGTGTGTTTAATAAGATTGGCACACTAAGTTGGACCATATGGGTTACTTATTTCTAGACTACTATCGGAGATGAGTGATTCATGTTGCACTGTTTGAACGACGACTCTAAATCCTGAGGGTATTCTAGACTTGTGCATGGAGCGTTAGTTACTTTGGTGTACTATAGTAAGGTCTAAACGCATGACTGAATTCTGACGTACACTAGGTTGCGGTGTGAAGTGTGACAAGGATCAGGTATTCAATAGGGAATCTATGATCTCTTATGAGATACATATGTCCCCTTAGTTGATTCGCAAATATTTGAATAGTTCTAAAACTTTGGCCAAAGTATTCCAAGTGTTTGACATTTGGAATTTATACTATGAATATGTTCAAGTATAAATGAATTATTCAGTAAAGGGCGAGTCTGTAACCAATGGAGAAGCTGTGAGAAGAATAATGGTAGTAGTTATATTTATCTTTTGTCATGGACATTTAGTGGAGGGGTTGTTGTCATCAATACAGCCTATTAGGGAGATATGGAATAAATGGTTTAAGTCTAGAGTGCAGTGAGATTTATTTAGTAGAATTAAGTCCCATTAAATGGTAATTAAATTATTTTATGAAATGATTAATTTAACCCATTTGGTGCTAGATTTAAATTGTTCAAGACGTCCCTGCGCAAGCCTCTGTATTTATTGCCATCGGAAACATATTAAAAAATACATGAAATGAATTATTTATCCATGAGATGGGTAAATTTAATTTTTTTCAAACACTATTCATGAGATGAATAAAATTAAAAATTATAAAATAAAATAATTTTGTAAAATTAAAATTCATAGGATGAGCTTTTACATGTGGGAAACAAAGTAAACAAAAAAAGGGGAAACAAATCGCGCCCAGACCGTGATCTGCATCTTCGCGGATGGACCAACCAGCGTGTGACAAGTGTCACGAACTGGAGGTCCTAAGGGAGGGATCCGCGCCTCAGAGTGCGGACCAATAGATACATGACACGTGTCACGCGGTGACAGGGCTAATATGCTGCTTGTACTGTTTTGAAACGCAGCATTTTGAGCAGGTTTTTATACAACATGATGCATTATGCATGTTAACTGCAAATCCCACATCGAATTTTCATCATATTTTCGTTCCGGTAGCCTACTATAAATAGAGATACCTATTCCAAGGGTTTTTCATTCAATTGAAATTAAATTTTTTTAGTTTCTGAAATTGTTCAGAGACCTAATTGGAGATAAAATTTTCTGTTGAAATTTTTCTTTCCTCAGTTTAATATTTTTCGAAGCCCACCCTCTGGACAATTCGAGGTCATTACTTAGAAAATCCCCGGGTCTCGATTCCTTGGTATTACTCTGAAGGTTATTATTTCTTTCTAGTATTCTAATTTTGGAGCAATTTCAGGTATGCCTTCTTTTCTTCTTCTTTTAGTTTTCGCTTTTCTATTTATTTACAGTATTCGTTATCATGCCAATTTAAGTTTATGTATTGTTATAAATGTATTAGAGTAAAAGGCATGTAGATCTAAATTAAGAATTTAGATCTGTATATTTAAATTATGAATTTAAATATGTAGATTTAAAATTAGAAATTTTAAATCAACCCTAGATTTAGAATTTTGAATTCTTAACCCCTTCCAAACTTTAGGGAGAATTTTTAAAATTCCTCCCAACAATCGGTATTAGGGCAAAGGGTTTATAGAGATAAACCTATTCCCCGGAACTCTCGCATGTGAGGTGTCACGAAGCGTGACTCTCCGACCGGGGGCTTAGGTCAAGAGAAGAGCCTTCTACTTTAAGTGCTCTAATAGGTACCTCTTTTTGTGACCACAGTTGAAAAATTGTAAACCCAACGATCGGTATCAGAGTTTATTTTTCCAACAAATATTTATATTTTCCCAACAGTTCGTTCCTATGTATTAAGTTCGACAACTCTACCCGTCCCAGGAATTTTAGGCGGTTGTGAAGAGTTTGAACTAGATTTACCGATTCCAGATAAAGAAGAATTGTGTGCCATGGTAGTATTGTTGATTATTAATTAAAAAATACAACAAAGAATGCAAGTTCGGTAAATAAAAATGACAAACAAATAAAATTTCGATACTAAATTTTACCGAAGTGAAAACTAAAATTTGAACTTGTACGAGATTCTACGAGCAAAACAAGTTGCAACTTCGAACTTCAGAATTTTAGAGCAAGAGAATTTTGGATTAACACAGAAGAGAGAAGTGGATGGAGAGATTGTTGTGGTAAAATGAGAAATTTGGATGAGTACTTATAGAAAAAAAAATTTTATGTATATATATATATATTTTTAATATTTTAGGGGGGAGCAACGGCTCATCGGCCCCCCCCCCCCCCCCCCAACGGGCCTAGCCTGGGCTTGAGCGCCCCACCTCTACTATCCAGTATCTGTCTTCCTTGAACAAAAGTAGATTGGGCATCACCCACAGGAGATTTCATCACCTTAGCCAATCTACGGGCAAGGAGTTGCGAGATAATCTTGTACAAACACCCCACCTTGCTAATGGGTCTAAAGTCGTTCAAATCACAAGTACCCACACATTTGGAATGAGAGTAACCCATGTGGTGTTGACAACATTCAGTATCTCTCTAGATGCCAAGCACGATTGCACAAATTGCACTATGTCAGCTCCCACCACATTCTAAGCATGTCTAACAAATCTGAAATTAAACGTATTGTACCGCGGTGAGTTTGATGTTTTGCATGCCCAAATGACCTCCTTAACCTCATTTGCAGAGGGCAGCTCCTGGAGCCAAGCATTATCCTCTTTACTCATGCGTGAAAGTTTAAGAGAGCCAAATTTCGATCGATCAAGCGGGGAGTGGTTAAAAAGAAGCTTGAAGTGTCTGATCACCTCCTCACAAATCTCTTCTAGGTTGATAGATACAGTTCCTTTGATCAATAAGTGACCCATGAAGTTCTTCCTATTCCTCGCTTTAGCAATGGAGTGGAAGATTTTAGTATTACGGTCCTCTCTTCTTTGATGTGGACATCTCCCGATTTTTGTTGCCAAAATTGTTCCTTCTTCAAGTACCAATGCCACAAATTTGCCCTAAGTGCTTTTTCAGCTCTTCTTCCTTGTTGAGAGGGAGGATCTCCTTTTTTCTTATAAATCAGCTCCTTTTTATCCTCGATGACCTCTCCTCGATCGTCAACATTTCCAAATGCATTTTTGTTCTAGTCTTTCAATGCCCCTTTTAGTAGCTTGAGCTTCACAGCAGTTTCATGGTTCCCTGCCTAAAGCCAGTTCAATTTCACAACCTCCTAAAACCCCGAAGAATCCAACCAGTAGTGAAAACTTCAAAACGGAATCGATCCCCAATTATAGCTCTAGAACTCAACAAATAGGGAGTAGTGAACAAACAGTTTCTTACTGAGAGGCCAAAGCTTCAAGTTGGGAAACTTGTCTTGTCATTCTGAATTACAAAATACTCGGTCAAGTCTACTTATTACTTTCCCATGAAACCACGTATGCTTCAATGATAATTCTTGGAGCGACTTGTCCTGCACAAACCCCCCAAAATCCTCCATACTAGCCGAAGTAAAAGCCATTCCTTTTCTTTCCTGAGCCTGGAGCACTCACAATTCTTCCCAGACACACTTTCTATCGTCTTCATTAGAAGGATCATACACAAGGATAAGTGAACCAGAAACTCCACTATTAATTAGCAACTCCTTCAGTGCAATCCACCCAAATCCCCTTTGGATGCTTGACATTGTGCTGAAGGATTTATCTCAAATCAGAACAATTCCCGCCACACCTTATTCAGTAGCTGGAATGCAGTCTTAATCACACTCCCTCTTGTCCAAGATCTTAGAAATAAAATGTTGATCAACCAACTTCGTTCTAGTCTCAATTAAACTCAGAATGTCAGGGTTTTGTTTTCCTCAAACACCAATGACGCACACATACTTCTTTTCAGGGTAGACCGTAGTCCATTAATATTCCACATAATTACTTTCATTGAAGACCTTGACTAACATCTTCAATTGCCCCTAACCTCTAGTTAACATCCTGACGATCCACAAGAAGGCTTGACCTTTTTGCTTCCCTTTGCCTTGCAATAAAGGAGCTCAAAGAAACCTTTCTTCTCCTTCGCTCCCCACCGTAATTCTAGTTGTTCCCTAATTCAAGTTTTTTCATTATTTGTTGCTTATTTGTTAACGGAAAATATTTTCAACAAGAAAGGTTTTCCAACTATCGGGTAGAAAATAATTTCCTTATAAAATAAAGAAAGTCATGCCTCCAAGTGGTGCAAAAAACTTCGTGACAATCATTATGCAAATCCATATATAACCGAAATGAACCAGATTAGAATATAGACCTTTAACGTCATAAAATTGGATAAAAAATAAATAAAATAATCTAAGCTCAAGTGCCACTTTGTCGTTGTTTCAACTAACAATTTTCATCTATGACCCAAAAAAAAAAAAAAAACAAATTTAATCATTCTATGCTTGAGGGAAATTATCACTTAAGTACATTGAGGTTTGACCATTTATCGTCTAAGTATCCTCACATTTCTATGTATACAATGGAATACCTTAATGTTTAAATATTTGATCGTTTAAGTGCCCTAAAATTTTAAAACTTTATCAATCAGATATTTTCTGTAAAAAGTTGATGAATTTCGTTGGAGAATGCCAAAATTGAACAAGATTCTGATAATATATTAATGCATTCATTGGGATTTGTTGATTTGATGACCAAAAATGCTAAGATGACATACAATTTTGGCAAATTTTAGTTAATTTACATCAATATTTGGTGAATAAACTATGGAAATTTACTAAATTTTTGATGAAAATATTGACATGAATTATATATATTATAGTAACTGTATGTTACATCAACATTTTTTGAAAAATAATTGGTCATATTCTTACAAAAAATTAATCAAATTCTAACATATGGTACATATGTGATAAAATATCTAACTTGAGGATCAAGGTTGTTGGAATCAAAATTCAACTTAGAATTGGTGAGGGCTTTTAGAATCAAAATTGTAAAATCAAATCGAGAATCCTAAGATTCTACTAAATGCATAGTATAATTGTTTTTAGTAGTAATATTAATTGTATGTTTCAAAAAATTATTAATATGAACTCAATTTACATGGGTATATAAGAAATACCATCAACTATGATATAATTATTATCATGCAATATAGATATGTCATTTTATTCTACAATCATCATGTGAGCTTTTGAGATATATGCTGCTACTGAGATTTTATTAAGGTTTAAATATAAAACAAAACTTAATTTAAGTTTTTTAAAAGTATATAAATGCTTAATTAACTTTCTTTTACTTCAAATAAAGTAAGTTCATCTATAATATATGCTTTTTTTTATATATTTAACTTTTTATTTGTACACATTGGTAGAATCGAGGTTGGATTAGTAAAATTATAAAATCGTATTGCGATCTTATCCATTAATTTCATGTAATATCAATTAATCATAAGATTCTAATACAATCATAGATCCCGAGATCTTGGCACATGTCATGTCTCCTCCTGACACGTCATCACCTCGGGACACTTTCGCGACCGAGCTCTAGTAGAATGTCCTTAGTCTTAATTAAGCTTTGTTTAGGGGTGTTTACGCTTAATCCTAATTGATATAAATAAGAGCTTAGGGTTAGGAGAGAGAATGTAATTAATGTGTTTCGCTCAATTGCCCCCCCCCCCCCCCCCGGCTCCTCCTCTTCCATAGCTTCTTCTTCTTCTATCTGTTGGAAAAGCGATACAAGTTGATCTTAAATATAATCGGAAAAAATGTGACTAAAATATGGCTCTTGGAAATTCATAAGTAACTAACAATATAGCTGTTGCAATTCATCACGGTCGTTATTTTACGGTTGCAATTCATTGCACGAATTCATTGCAGCCGGTGCCATAATGCCTGTTATAGTTTATAACCATTGGAATTCATTGCACCCGATTTTTAATGCTTGTTACCGTTTTCTACACTATTTATATATATACACATCCCCTACTTCCTCCTCAAAAATTCTCTCTTTTCTCTCTCCTCTCTAAACTCGCAGTATAACGCAAATCTTTCATTTTTGCCTTGTTCTTTATTTCGCTCTTTGTTTGGTAACCACCATGGGAGATAGTCAGTACTCATTTTCACTCACCAATTTCGGTGGTTCAATCTTTGAAATGATATCTTGTTAAGGCATGTAACAATGATGTCGAAGTTCGTTGATGATCGATCTGTTCATGGAGAAGTTATCTTCTTTCTTTGATTCTGGCTTTTGATGTTGGGCAAAGTTCGTAGGTTCTCCTACCTGACAATTAACAAGTGCACGTTAAGAGTCGGATCGCGTTAATCCTAGAGGACAGCCGCCGGTTATACTGTGTGCACCGGAGCAGCGGCGAAATTGTCTTTTACGACAGTGGCCTTTACCAAGGCGCGAAATCATCGTGTTTTGTAAGATCTTTCTAATTGCTCTGTTCTAGCTACAATGGTCATTGCTATGCTTGAAAATTGGTCAATTTTCTAACAATTATTATATTGCTATGTTTAGATAATTATTTCTAAATTTTCTGCAATTTTTTCAGTATTTTTCGCTGCAGTATTTCTGTATTTTTTACTACAGTATTTTAGTATTCTCACAGCAATTTTTACTATATTTTCAGTGTTATTAGTCAATTTTTCTAACACTATCTTCTTTCTCTTCCCTTTCTCTAACTCTATACTTACATAGTTATATACTACACTTCTTACTTGTATAAATCATACCTATCGTGGAAATATATGATACTTATATGCATTATACTTGTTGATTGATTGTTTGGGTTGTGTTGTGATTAATCAATTGGTGTGGATTGGAGTTAGATCACAACAATTGGTATCAAAGCACTCTTTCCTTGGCTCAATCCGTACAGAAGAGGCTTATGAAAGAGACATAGGGCTATTAAGGTGCAATCGAAGTTCCTCCCATAAGTTGTTCAATAAAATGTCTCAATAGCCATTCATCACTAGTCATTCATCAGAGCTTCTCTTTCCTCGAAGTTTAAGCTTCTATGGCTGACAATATCCATTCACAAACGGCGATCAAAAAAATGGAAGGAGGTTTGCGAGCTTCATTAACAGTGCAGAACGAGATTTTTGATGGGTTTCAGCACTCGATTTAGGGGTCGTCCATTCAAATGGGATCAATAATAGGGATGCTCGGTAACTTGCAAGGCCCCATTAGTAATTGACACCCGCGGCCTTCGGATCGGGTCTTATCGCCAGCCTCTCATGCATCTGACACTGGGGGTCAAGCTCCGATAGGCCAGACCACCCATTCGGCTCCTCCACAGACCAAACCTCTCACATCGATCCACATTGAGCAAGGCAATGGTAATTATCATTTCCCTACTCAATTTACAAAGACTGATTTTTCTAGATTTGATGATATGGATGTTAGAGTTTGGTTGTATAAATGTGAGAGGTACTTTTTACTGGATAGGACACCTGAAGAAGGCATGGTTGTGCTTGCTAGTGTCGCCTTTAAGGGGGACACCTTGTCTTAGCATCGCACGTATGAGCGCTCGTGGCCTTATGGTAGCTTATTCCTTGGTTCCCTTATGAAAGTAGTATACGAGCGCATTTCTCAGATAATAATGATGACCCATTAGCTTATTTGAGTCAACTAAAGCATACAGGTGAATTGAATGAATATTTGAGTACCTTTGAGTTGCTAGTCAGTCGATGCGGGTTGAGTGAGACGTAACAGATTAACATGTTCTTGGATGGTTTGAAGGTTGAACTAGCGAGATGGGTTAGGTTGTTTACGCCCACAACCCTTCAGGATGCCATTGTGTTGGCTCATTTACAGGAGCAAAACTGCACCCACTTGGGGCGAGTAGAAGGTAAAAGCACCAATTTGTGACGGCCCTAATAACGCTAAAACATTGCCCCCACCCATGTCTAGCCCAATAGCAACCCTTCAGCCCCACAACTCAAACACATCCAAGTCTAGATAAAGAACCCAATTAAGAGTCAACGAACTTTGGCTCTTGCTAAGATCGAGGAGCAAAGGGCCAAGAATCTCTGTGTTTACTGTTATGAGACATTTGCTCCGGGGCATGTTTGCCAGATGAGATGAAAGGTGCAATTGTACTTAGTGGAAGTTGAGGATGACGATGAGGGAGTGTCAGGTGGTGCCACACCGAGCCTGATTCAGATCCGGATCTAGATTCGGATCCCATATTTTCCATGCTTTTGAGAGTCTCGATAACTATCAGATGATACGAGTTCGGGGTTACAACGACTAGAAAATTATTGACATTTTGATTGACAGCAGAAACATTCATAACTTCATAGACATTTTGTTATGATTCAAGTTCAATCTTGAATCATAACCTAGGATAGGAGAAGAAATAGAGTTTAGATGAGAAGAGAATTGGAGAATATAGATGAGAAGTAGAGAGAATTTGAGATGAGAGGAGAAATATCTTGTCAATTTCATTCAATAATCTCTCTTACAGTGATGAACCTCCCCTATTTATACAATCAAGCTCAAGTAAGAATCCCAAGAAAATACCTAGCTATGCAATGCTCCTAAATAACTACCAACCGACATATCCCCCTAACACTTCATCTTGACATGACTTAATCTATCACTTAAGCAACCTACTTGACATCAATTACCAATTGCGGTTGATTATACTAAATGGAGCACTAATTGACTAATCTAATGACTTAAACTACTCTATTACAACCTTAACTTATTATTATTTCATTCCATATGCCTTATCTTCTAGAATCATAACAATACTCCCCCCCCCCCCCCCCAAAAAAAAAAAAGGATATTCTTGTCCTCAAGAATCCTGTTAGAGAGCATTGTGACTCAGAGGACTCTTTTTGATGCTGAAAGCTTTTGAAATGTAGCTGTAAGAGAGCTAATTGTTGTAATCTTGCTCTTAATCTAAACTTCTAACTTCTGAAATCCGCTCCTTGGTGCAACTTGTGGTGCTTGGCTGCTTTGAACACAATAAGAACTGGTAGCGAATGGCTTAATCAAATACTTCAGCTGAATGTGACACTCCTACCATCTACTGCCCTTTGCTTTCATAACCGGTTCCATGATTGAATGGTTGCTTCAAAGGAAGACTGGCTTTATTAACTTGATTCTACTTGCTGTTTGAACATCAACCACAAAATTTCAGGAGGTCTCATACTTTGTTGTACCTTTGGAGACAGCTCTTCATCCCTTGCTTGCACAATCTTGACTGGAACATCTAAGTTTTGTTGATATCCCACTGTTTTGCTATCAGTCATCCTTAACAACCTGTTGAATTGCTTTTTTTTGTACTTTCCTTTTGAAGTACTGCAGGAACATTGCCTTGCAAACCCATCAGCAAATGAGCGTTTGCTTACATTGGAGAGGTAACAGATTGAATCTGATCTGAATTTGTAGACACCACAGCAGTAACAGCCCTTTCCTTTGCTGAATTTGAGTGTACTACAGAGAGAATACCCTGATTTGCTGCTGAACTTGGTCCATCTGGAAATTTCCCTTTTCTTTGCTATCTTGATAGTTCTTTTGATCCAAGAGAATGCCCCAAATCTATCAATAGACATCATTAACACCTTGGGCTACTTCAATCTTATGTTCTTGAGCAAGTAATGCTTGTCAAGAAGCACTTTATTAGACTTGAGAGGTAGAAAATCTAGAGGGCTTCCATGATAGACCAAGATTGGCTTTTCCATTGCACTTAATCTCTTGCTTGAATAACATTTCTTGTGATTTAAATGAATGACAAAACTAATCTCACAACCTTGCTGCAATGTGAACTTAAGTCGCAACTTTTTGATGCTCAATATCTCAATTCGCACCGTTGATTTGAATTTAGCAACATCCGATGGTTTCCCACCTTGCACATCAGGCTGTAATGTTCCCATTTCAGATTGTAATGCACTTATTTCAGCCTGAATTGAAGTTGATCCTGCTGAAATTTCCACTTCCAGACCTAATTTACTCCAGCTTCTGCTGAAGTTGCGCTTGAATCATGAGCTGATACACCTTGCCTACTACATTGATCTTGTACTTGATTAACTCCTAAAGCAACACTAAGCTCCTCCTTTCCTGGATCAAGAGGCCTTAGTTGTGCATGATTTGTCACTTTGTTAATCACATTTGTGCTCAACACTTGTGATTCCAAATCAATCACTCTTGGTTGAACTGAATTCCAATCAACCACTGGCACTTTATTCTTCTGTAGATCAACTTTCTTAGGCTGTAAAATTGATTCTTTGAATTGATCTTGCTGGATGTTAGCATTATACAACAATACAGCGGAAGTAAGCTCAGCATTCCTTGCTTGACCAATCTTGTTTTGAATTATCTGGCCTTGCGTTTCTAAGGTTTGCTGCGGCATCAATTCCACTTGAACATCAGGTTGTGATACTGTAATACCAACTTAATTTGCTGCGGCCACACTCCAAGCAACATTCAATCCTGTAACTTCCTGTATTGGATTAGAAACGCTTCTCTAAAATCCATGGTCTTTCGTTTCCACACTCCAAGCAACATTCAATCCTGTAACTTCCTGTATTGGATTAGAAACGCTTCTCTAAAATCCATGGTCTTTCGTTTCCACAGTTTCAATCGGTGCATTTGGTCTACTACTTCGCTTCTGCATAATAGGCTACTGCATTACTTGCGTTGTGATCATCAACTCTTGGAAAGTTTGGAATAACTTCAAAAAATGTTGCTCAAAAATTTCTTGATTCCTCTAAATCATATTAGCGTTTATCTCTTTAGCCTTCTGAAGTGATCCTGCAACAGCATCTAAATCCATTTCTAACTCAATTCTATGCAAGTACTTTAGCTCAATTTGATGCAAGATCCTAATGTAGGCCTTGCTTGAATGTAAATCCAGTTAGATCGATAGCAACTTCAGACTAAAATGTAGTACTGAAACTGATTAATGTGAATCCAGCAAGTTAGATCACCTTTCAACTTGAGATGCAAATTCTAGCTAATGTTCACAAGAACGGCAACTCTAATGCAATGCCAGCAAGACCTTCAAGCTTTTGAACTGAACTTAATCAATTTTAATCTAAAATGCCGAGCTTAAGTCCAACGCAGCATGGTTTGAACAATTGTCGTTAATTCAAATCAAGTGCACTGAATACTAATCCAGTGCTCCATAAACAATTGTCAAGCGTAGCAAATTCTCTTGAAATATCTCAAGAACGTAGCTCTATCTGAAGATAATGCAGCAAGTTCACTCAGAAATCTTGATTCCACGCAATTATGTACAGCACAACTTAATTCCTAGATAACAAGATCTGTAAAAATTTGAGCAATTTAGCTCGATTCTTGATCAACAAAACCTGTCCACGAGTTTGATATCAATATACTTGATCTAATGCTTTGCAATCAAATTGATCTTAATTAACTTAATTTGGAAGCAAATTTTCAAGCTCTGATACCAATTGTTATGATTCAAGATCAATCTTGAATCATAACCTAGGATTGGAGAAGAAATAGAGTTTAAATGAGAAGAGAATTAGAGAATATAGATAAAAAGTAGAGAGAATTTAAGATGAGAGGAGATATATTTTGTCAATATCATTCAGTAATCTCCCTTACATTGATGAACCTCCCCTATTTATACAATCAAGCTCAAGTAAGAATCACAAGAAAATAACTAACCATGCAATGCTCCTAAATAACTACCAACCGACATATCACCCTAACACTTCACCTTGACATGACTTAAACTAACACTTAAGCAATCTGCTTGACATCAATTACCAATTACGGTTGATTATACTAAAAGGAGTACTAATTGACTAATCTAATGACTCAAACTACTCTATTACAACATTGATTACAACCTTGACTTATTAGTAATTAATTCAATATGCCCTATCTTCTAGAATCATAACACATTTTTACCACTCAAAAGTTGAATTGGCCGATTGATATTGATAAGAGGTTACTTGTAATTGTTGTGGATGGGAAACGGGTGATGTGTAGGGATATTTTTTGAGGCTTAAATTGGCAAACACGAGGGGCTGAATTCATTTCCGACGTTCTTGTCATTCCATTATCGAGCTACAATATGGTACTCGATCTTCAATGGCTTCGGACTCTAGGGAAAGTCCATTGAGACTTCAAAGAATTTATTTTGGAGTTTTCGTTACATGGGAATCATTATTAGCTTCGAGGTAAATCAAACAATGAGTTGAAGAAAGTCTCGGGAGGCACTCTAGCTCATACTCTCGAGTAGTCCAGCTCAGCATACTTGCTGCAGTCAATATCTAAGCATAACGCACAACTTTTCAATATTACGATGGCTCGTGGGACAGACAAGGGCAACCAATTAGATCCTAATGCAATTTTAGAAGAGTATATTGCTGTTCTTGAGGAGGATATTACATTTTCTCCTCATTCGGGTGAATCAATGGTTGAAGGGATCGGTCGCAACCTAACAGAAATTTTACACAAGAATGCTGATGTTCTCGAAGAGAATATTACTTTTCCTTCTCGCTCGGGTGAATCAAAGATTGAAGGGGATCGATTGCCTCTACCTCGACTGGCTTGTATCCTTGCTCGACGCCTTGTCAAACATCATCGCGCAACTGCCACTGCGATTCTAGTTCAGTGGGTTGACCGTCTACTCGAAGAGGCCAAGTGGGGATTTCTTTATGATTTCCAGTCCTAATTTCCTGATTTTGACCCTTGGGGACAAGGGTCAACTCACGGGGGCGGCATTGATACAATCATAGATCCTGAGATCTTAGCACATGCCATGTCACCTCCTGACACGTCAGAATCGCGGGACACTTCATTGACTAAGCTCTAGTAGAATGTCCTTAGTCTTAATTAAGCTTGTTTAGGGGTGTTTAAGCTCAATTATAATTGATATTAATAAGGGCCTAAGGTTAGGAAAGAGAATGTGGTTAATATGTTCGCTCAATTGCTCTTTCTCTCTTTCTCTCTTTCTCCCCCTCTCCTATGGTTCCCCCTCCTCCTTAGCTACTTCTAGGGGTGAACAAAAATTGGTCCGGACCGGACCGGCCATTTCGATCAAGGACCGGACCGGACTGACCATATATCGGCCTGGTCCTCGGTCCTAGTATATGTGCTTAATCGGTCTTCGGTCCGGTCCGGTTCAAGACCCAAAAACCCGAAGACCGGACCGAAGACCAATCAGCATCAATTACCCATTAAATATTGAAAATAATTTTAATATATAATTAATATACAATGTATGTATCTAAAAATATTAAATTTTAGAAAATTAAATATTTACCTTTTCACTATTTAATAATTATATAAGTATCCCATATAATTAACCTTAAATTATATATATATTGTGTAAATTATACTATTATCGTTATTCTCTAATTTTTAACTTTCGTATAAAAACGTTTTTCTTCTTATAAATGAAATTGTTAGATAAAAGTCGGTCCAAATCTGTCCGGTCCGGTCCGGTCCGGACCGGTTTCCAACCGATCTTGGACCAGACCGACCCGGTTTTAATCGGCCCGGTCCTCGGTCTCATGATTTGATACACTTCCGTCTTTGGTCCGATCCGGTCCGATCTGGTTCGGTCCAGTCTTGGACCGTTGTGCACCCCAAGCTACTTCTTCGATCTTCCTCCACTTCCCTTTCTCTAACTCTATACTTACATAGTTATATACTATACTTGTTACTTGTATAAATCATACCTATAGTGGAAACATACGATACTTATACGCTTGATACTTGTTGATTGATTATTTGGATTGTGTTGTGATTAATCAATTGGAGTGGATTGGAGTTAGATCACAATAGATTCTACAAAATTAATATTCTACTTAGGATTCAGATCGGTCGACAACTGTAGAATCATAGAAACGTAAGATTCTAATATTCAAATCGGGATTTTAATAACCATGCTCAAGATACCTCATTGTATATATTAAAATATCAGTAAATCTAATTTAGATGACAATTGCTAATATATAAGTGATAATATATCTTTCGACCAAAAAAAGTAAGTGATAATATCTCGGAATTTTCACATGATATTATTATACATGGGTTACGTCATCAGGGATATGGGGAAAATGATTGATTCCAGGGTTATTTATGCCAAAGGTCCCTCTACTTTGCCCGTTGTGTCAGTTTGGTCCTTACACTTTTAATTGTGTCAATTTAGTCCCTGAACAATTCAAAATGTGTCAATTTAGTCCTTTGATTAAATTTAAGTTAAGTTAATATCGTAAATTTGTACGAAAAAGTTATGTTAAATGCAAGCAAACTTATTATAAATTCACTAATTTACTCAATTTAATCCAACTCCTAGCTGAATCATTAAAAATTTTCTCAATTCATCCGTTTACTCAATTTAACCCAAATTCATTAAAAAACTTAACATAAAATTTTCTCTAAGGACCAAATTGACACATTTTAAATTGTATAAGGCCTAAATTGACACAATTAAAAGTACAAAGACTAAATTGACATAATAAAGAAAGTACTGGGAACTTTAGCGTAAATAACCCATGATTTTATTGTTGACCTATGCACGTAGTGGTAAATATGTGGGCTAGCTTACAGGGAAATAAAGCCCTATATTTTACGAGTTTTTTACCCAATTGGCACCAAAATGGCATACTTGCAAAAATATTTACCAAAATGACACCATTTACTGTAGCATTATCAACATAAGCCGTTTTAAACGGCATATTTCCTACGTATGGACAACTTACGCCATTTATAACGGCATACAATCAACTTGTAACGGCGTACGATCGAAGGGTACTTTTCGTACGCCGTTTGTAACGGCATACGTACGTCGTTACAAATGGTGTACGAAAAGACCCCTTTTCATAATCCCTACCCCTCACCCTACCCGTGACCCCATCCCCTTCCCCTTCCTTCCCTTCCCCTTTCCCTTCAATCTCCATTTTCTAAACCCTCCCGCCCCCCAACCAAAAAAAAGGGGGTCTTACTTCTCCTCTATAAATACTCCCAATTTTTTCTACATATTTCACTACACTCAGTTATTTAAATATATTTTTTAACCTCTTATCCTTTCAAATAAGACTTTCAATCTTCCTTTTATTTTCACAGCTATGTAAGTCGTTATTATCGTTACTTTTTAATTTTAGGTTAATTTTTATATCATATTATTTTATAGAAATTTGTTATTATAGTAATTTTATTAGGTTAGTTTAGTAATATTAATATAATAATTTTATTATATATAATAGTATATTATAAAATGTTTTTTTTAATATAATATTGAATAATATGATGCTAGAAAAATTATTGTGTTATATGTTTGTATGTTATATTTCAATATATTCGGGATTTTGGTAGCTTATATAATTTTTCAGTGTTGCACTTTAATATCACACCATTAATATCCATTTATTTTGATTATATAATATTTAGAAAGCTATATTTTGAAATGTAAACTTATCTTTTAAATGTTTATAACGCTTGTACATATTTAAAATATTTTATAGATATATTATAATTATTAAAATCTAGCTTACGAATTTTTTAAATATTTAAATTCGATGTTTTGAACATTTTTTAGATGTAAATTTATTTTTTATATATATTACAATTATTTTAAAGTGATTCGAATTGTAATATGTTAAGAATTGTTAGAAAAATTATTAGGCTGTATTTGGAGTATGGAATTGGGGCTGAGGCCGGAATTAGAGCCCACAATTCTAATTCTATTACTTGGTTCACCTGTTGGAATTGGAATTACAATTCCACTGCCCAACTCCATGGAATTGGATTTTAATTGAAAAATCAAACTTTTCAATTCCTTAGAGAAGGGGTAAGGAATTGCAATTCCATATTAACTCCATTAACTTAAAACCCAAAATGACCCAACTTGATTAACCAAATCAAAAATAACTCCAAATCCAAAGACTTTGACACAAACTAAAATTTGTCCCGAACCTCGAAATCACTCAACTCGAATGACTTGAACTTGGAATGACGAAATCACCTTAACTCAAATTCCAAAATCACCCAACCCAATTGATTCAAAATTCGAGATGACTCAAATCTAGAAAATGAAACTACACGACTTAAATGTGATGTAAGCAAGTTGAGCCAAAGTGAAAATGACTCGACCAAATTGACCAGAATTTTAATACGATCCATACCAAAAATGACCCTACCCATCTTAAACTCAGCCTAAGATAACTCAAAATTTAAAATAATATAACTTATTTATCCCAAAACTAAGATAACTCGAGCTTGAAAAAAACTAAATGAACTTAAACTTGATCTTAAATATCCTAAATCCCGAAAACACGTAACCCAATTAATGAAAAATTTGAGGTAACTTGAACACCAAATGATCCAACGCGATACTCGACCCGATTTGACTTGAATATTGAATAACTCGAACACAAATCGAATCGCTCCAACTGTAATAACTTGAACGCAATCTGAACCTCTCCGACCGAAATCGAACCCTAGTTGACTCAAACGTCGAAATACGCCAACTCAATTGACCGTAAAACCCTAGAAGATGATTTGAATCATTACGTATTTATAATTCCGACCTCCAATTCCTTTGATAAACCAAACAACATAATTTCAATTCCATCAGAATTAGAATTAAAATTGCAATTCTACTGTCCAATTTTAATTTCATGTGCCAAACAGAGCCTTGTGTTATATGTTAATAAGAGTAATTTTATTAGGTTAGTTTAGTAATATTAATATAATAATTTTGAGATATATATATATATATATATATATATATATTGAATAATATGATGCTAGAACAATTATTGAGTAGACATATTATAATTATTAAAATCTGACTTACGAATTTTTAAGAATTTAAAGTGATTCGAATTTGTAAGATATTAAGCATTGTTAACAAAAAAACTATTATGTTATATGTTTGTATGATATATTTTAATATACTCGTGCTTTTGATAACTTTTGGTATTTTGTCAACAGTGCACCTAAAGTGTTAGAATATATTTTTTCAAATATGGATGTATAATTTAAATATTTATAATACTTTTACATATTTAAAATATATTTTAAACATATTACAATTATTTTAGTTTGACTTACGAATTTCATAAATATTTAAAACCGATTTATGATAGGTTTTTGATATTTAAAATTATTGTTTATATATATTAAAATTATTTTAGGCGCTGGGTTTGTTGTTGTATCATATATTAAAATTATTTTGAAGTAAAATTCAAATTTTTAAGATATTAAAAGTTAATTCAGGGTTTTGATAGATATGTAAACATATTGGAGCTAAATGTAACAATTGTTAAGGTCGTAAAGATGAAAGTACAACGTTGTTAAATAATTTATTATGTAGTAATTTTTAATGAAATATATATATATATAAGAATAATCCATAGTTAGTTAATATGCTGTCAATTTTTGTTTTGTAAAATATTGTTAAATAATTTGTTATGTAATTACATTAATATTATATTGTATGTTTACATGAGCTTTATCCTGGTTAGTGGTGGATTGCATAAAACTACCCGATCCATAAGCAAGCTGCACCATCTCCTTCTCACCATTGTCCTTCAAGAAAATGAAATCCATGATTTTTGAAGCGTTTTCAGGGTCAATGCTTTGTATTCTAGGCTACACAGCACTAGTTGTATCATCAGAATCTATAGCCGCGAGCTTTTATATAGAGAAAAACAAGGGGTTTTGAAGAGAGAGAAAGACAGAGAGAAAGAGAAAAAAAAAAAAAAAAGAAAAGAGTTTAAATATTTATAATACTGTTACATAGTTAAAATATATTTTAAACATATTACAAAGTTACGAATTTGTTAAATATTTAAATTTTAGTTTTCAAACTCTTTTAGAGTCAATGCTTCGTATTATATATATATACATATATGTATATAATAATATTATAAATAGGGTAATTAAGTCAATAATAAATTGTTTTATCATAATGGATCCGGATAATTATATTACTGATATTGTTTATTTTATTTTTGGGTGATCAACTTAGAAATTATGGTGTGCAACTTAGTCACATTATTGTGTCATTATGATGGAGATATGGTGCAAACTATTGATAGTGTTAATTACACGGGTAGAAGACAGTTTGTACTTAGGGTCCCGGAATTTCTCTTCCGGAGTTGAAGGGAATGATGCATGAAGCCATTGGGTGGGATAGTAACACAATTGATATTGTGATTACATGGAGAATGTTGTTATCCCAGAATCATATGCGATATACACCTGTTGAGATAGTTTGTGCAGTGGCATTGAGGTCTATGTTCGAAATGGCTTTAAAAAATAGGGCGACATACATAGAACTGTATGTAAATGCTGTGGATGTTACAGGAAGAATTCAACATTGTGTATCGTATAGTCAAGTAGAAGCATCAGGCCCGTCTAGAGGTGCCGTTGTGGACGTTTCATTGGTAGCTGCGAACAAGAACATAACTATGTTGGATGGGGCTTATGCCAATAATGATTCTGAGGCATCTGATGAAGATGCAGATGGGGGGATTGATGAGGAGGAAACTGAACCAGATAATGATGTCGGGCCTTCAGTTGCCCAGCCTCCTGTTCCTGAGTTCGAAGATGTTTTTGGGCAGACCAGGCAGTATGTTCTGACTGGGAGGAAGGTAGAAGAATGGGGTCAACATGATTTGTCTTAGAGGAGGGACAAGTGGTACAAACGAATGACAAATTGGTCAATGTAGTTAGCTTGTGGCACATTAAGAACAAGCTGGAATATGTAGTGCATAGTTCGAAGCC
This sequence comes from Simmondsia chinensis, assembly GCA_018398585.1. Classification (NCBI taxonomy): domain Eukaryota; kingdom Viridiplantae; phylum Streptophyta; class Magnoliopsida; order Caryophyllales; family Simmondsiaceae; genus Simmondsia; species Simmondsia chinensis. Next base: position 10,950,670 of record JAGTTD010000023.1, on the reverse strand, counting down.
TCATTACGTAGCCCTAAAGTGTGTACAAGCACCACAATGTGAGTGGTATCTGCGTGGGGAGCTCAAACAAAGGCTAGCGATGTTTGAGATTTCGGTTTTGAGGGGGCCACATACATGTTCTACCACTATATTGGCAGAAGACCACTGTGCCTTCACATCAAATCTTGTGGCGACTATGGTGTCACCTATTGTGTTTGCTGATCTTAAAATGAATATTGCAACAATTCGAGCAGCAGTTCAACGACAACATGGGTACACTATTTCGTATCGGAAGGCATGAAAAGCAAAGTAGGAAGTGCTTAAGCGGCTGTTCGGCTCACATGAGGATGCATTTCCGATGCTACCTAAGCTGCTCATTGTGTTGCAACTGTCAAATCCAGGCACTGTTGTTGACTGGCAGTACAAAAGTCAAGTGGGAGACGAAGCACTATTTCTCGGAGTTTTTTGGGCATTTGGGGCACCCATTGAGGAATTCAAGTGTTGTCGTCCATTGATAAGTATTAATGGTATCCATTTGTATGGGAAATACATGGGGAAGCTGCTGGTTGTTGTCGCTTTTGACGCTAACAACGGTCTATACCCATTGTGTTGTACTCTGGTGGACGAGGAGAGCGCATGGAGTTGGACTTGGTTCTTGTTATGTCTACGGACCTATGTGATAGGCGTGCGCCTCCCAATGTGTATTATATCTAATCGATATGCAGGAATCATGAGTGGGATGTCAGTCATTTGGCCTGAGCCTCAAGGACAGCATCGGTACTGCACTCGCCACCTGGTCAGTAACTTCAACCACAAATTCAAAAATCATACATTGAAGAAAAGGTTGAGTTCGATGGCGAGGGAAACTTCCAGGAGGATGTTCGATGCTTTGTATTATCATTTCATCCACGTCAATGATGAGGTCAGAGACTGGATTGAACGAGAGCATAAACAACATTGGGCGCTTTCGTACGATGGTGGTTATCGCTATGGTAACATGACCGCTAATATATCGGAAGTGTTCAACAGTTTTTTGAAGGGGGAAGAGCCCCGTTGTGGAACTGATATTTTATCAATGCAACAAATATTTCATCAACTGCAGGGATGTAGCCGGGTTGTATTTTTCACGGGGTCTTCTATGGCCACCATATGTCTTTGCTGAAATAGAACATGCTGCCACAAAATCAAGGACACATACGGTCATGCTGTTTGATCGAAACACTATGGAGTTCCAGGCAACAACTCCGAGCCGTCAGATTGAATTAGGCTATAGATGGGAGATTCACCATATAGTAACGTTGAATGAATAGAGTTGCACTTATAGTACATGGCAACTGTTACATTGTCTGTGTTCACATGTGATGGCATGTTGTACCGCATCTCAGCTCAAGTACAGACAGTATGTTGATCCATTTTTTAGCCTTGGCATGTACGCAGGTGCGTATGATCCATGGTTTCACCCCATTCCCAATCAGTCGCTTTGGACGAAGTACACTAGGCCTATAGTGGTTACAGATCACACTAGGTGGAGACATGGCAGAGGACGGCCATGATCAACCCGGTTGCATAACGAAATGGACGTCAAGGAGGACTTGTCTAAGAATAAATGTAGCATATGTAGTCAGAGAGGGCACAATAAAAAAAAAAACATATCTTAATAGACAGCGGTCATTTTGTAATCAGGTTCATAGCTTCATTTCATTCATTTTTTACTATAACATACTGTAATACATAGTATTATCAACTGTAATTATATAATAATATGTGTAATTTTATTTTTGTGTTGTGATCGATTCAAATATGATAATATTTGTAATTTGATTTTTAGCCTATGGATATTAGTTACTATTTTTAATTTTTCTAGATAGATGGCAAGAACACGAGGAGGACACACTTCGGCTGCTCGATATGGTGAGAAGAATCCCGGTCCAGATGACAAATTAGAGTTGCATCTTCAGGATCAGCATCGATCGGAGGGTGTTTGGAATGGAGCGATATGTTAATAATCAATGTTTAACCGTAAAGTATTATGTTTTAATCATTCAAATAGTTGTATACATATATTTCATGTCTTTGTATTACAAATGGACGACGAGATGAGGGTGAGGCAACACCGCCTGTCATGCTTTACCGATCGATACGACCTTATGTTGTACAGGCCGGTTTTATTGGAGTGACCCAAATAGGTCACCTCAAAATTGATATCCCTTTGATTGGTGCTTTGATAGAGAGGTGGAGGCGAGAGACCCATACATTCCACCTACGTTTTGGTGAGATGACGCCAACACTGCATGATGTTGCCATCTTACTAGGTCTACAAATAGACGGTTGGGCAGTTACTGGTACCTCTGGCTGCAATTAGAGGAACCTCTGTCATGCTTTATTGGGTGTAGCGCCCCCCCCCCCCCCCCCCCCCCCCCCCCCCCTATTAAAGGGCAGCATGGTAAAAAGTTGATGGTTGAAGAGACTGTGTGAACAGGACCCCCTGCGCACGTTGATGAGCAAGTGTTGTTGCAGCACGCCAGACGCTACACCCTTGATTTGTTCAGCTCTGTGTTGTTCACCAACAGCACTGGTAGTTGGACATCACTGATCTACCAACCATTGCTTGAAAAGATGGAGGCGTGTAGTGAGTACAGCTGGGGGTTAGCAGTACTCGCTTACTTGTATAGACAAATGTGCCAATGTTGCATGAGGGGCCACAGGCAAATCGGCGGATTTGTTTTATTGCTCCAGGTATGGACCGCTAATGATATTCATGTTTAATTCTTTAATGTGTTAAATCCCTAATTTGTACACTTTGTCATGTGTAGTTGTGATTGTGGGTATAGAAAAATGTGCCAATGGTCGACCATGTATATCCGCCCTCTGTTCGATTCAAGCTGCAAGCAATGATCCGTTGCCGCCTTTGGGATCACAGTAAGAGAAAATATTTTCTACGTCTTGATTTAATGTACATGTAATATTACATATGTATTGAAATATAATTCACTTAATATTTGATCAGCTGGATTGCCGCCTTGACATTCCGCGAGAATCCAAGACAATGACAATCCTTCTACAGGGACCAACTTGATGTCAAAGAACCTTATGAGGTATATATATGAAATTACACATATTTCTTTGTTGTTAATATTTAATGTAATGACTAAGTTATTTTATCTGCCCTTCTAGGTTGATTGGATGCCTTACAGGCAATCCCGGTTAAACACCTTGCCTGCAATTTGTATCGAGGGTTGTCACATCTGGTGATATGTAAAACCAATGATATGCTTTGACATTGTTGAGCTGCATTCCCCTGACAGAGTGTTGCGTCAGTTTGGATTGACGCAACATATCCCAGATCATATCGACACTCTCAACCCCTTGCACACTATATCTCGTCCGGGCAGGTCTGACGAGAACTGGGATGTCTATCATTCGAATTGGATCGTGGTGTGGAACTCACGGATGGATCGTATCCCCAACGTGTGTCATCCTCCGATACACCTTCAGAGTACATGCAATGGTACTCCTCTATCACTAGGCGTCTCATAGTACAGCGTGAAGTGCATGTTCCGCGCTGCCTCCGGCTTCGTTATGACCCAAGTGGAAACCGTAGTCAACGAGCATTAAATACTTTGAAAACATTTGTCCCGTTACTTATTCCACATTATGTTTCATTAACATTTTAAAAGTACTAGGTGCTAGGTCGTTTTTCTTAAAAAGCATGCTAAAAGGGCAGCTCAGGTGCTACGCAACACTGTTGGCCACATTGTAGAGTTTGTCTCCGCAAAATGGCTTACTAGTTGCAGTAGCGTAATAGATGCTTTTGGTGAGGAATAACAATTTAATCAGATTATGCAAGAAGAAGGTATTGCCTGCCGTTCTTTACACGCTGCGGAAGGAAGTAGACGTGAACTTTCTCCACGACACAGTTTTTTGGTTCACACGGAGTTCCCACCCTCAGGACATTGTGGTGAACCTAGTCATAGATCCACGTCAAGTTTTGTACCATAATTTACATTACTTATTTTTGTGTATTTTTCACATTACAATGCATTTTTTTCTTCTTCATTACCCTGTATAAAAATCACCGCCACTCTTTACTTCTCTCTCCCATCTTTTTAACCTCTTAGCTCCTCTACTTCATACTGTCCTCCTATCAACCCCTTCTCATCCTCCTCTGTGTGTAACAACAACATGAGTAAGGTCTTACACCAACTAACATTTTTGCACATTATAGTATTTGAACAATAGAAACTAACATACATGGTGCAGCGCCCATCACCGTCCTTGTAGATGTGTGGAACACGAAGTCCAATGTTCTTCCATTGAAGGGAAACACACTATGTTGGTCTAAACCTATTTCGTTCAATGCATACTGAGTTTACCTTCAATGGAAGAGTATTCGACTTCGTATTCCGCACATCTTCGAGGACGGTCATGGGTGTTGCACCATTTATGTTAGTTTTTATTGTTCAGATACTATAATGTGCAAAACTATTATTTGGTGGTATAGGGACCAATTCATATAGATGTTACATATAGAGGAGGGTGAGAATGAATGGGTTGATAGGAGGATAGTGATGAAGCAGAGGAGGTAAGAGATTCAAAAAGATAGGAGGCAGAAGTAAAGGGGGAGTTCACATGACGAGGATGAAGAATTGAAGGAATAGATTGTAGGGGATCTTTTAGTTGTAATGGCATATAAGTTTGCACTCAATGGTCTGCAGCGATGAATATACATAAAAGGGTGTAACTTCGCTAAATTTTTTTTGATATGCTAGTTTGCTAATTTTTTTTCAAATCTGTGCAATTTTGTCAATTGTGTCAAGGGGAATCAGGTGTGCAATGGGGGTTTAGGGTTCATGTAGGTGTCTCGGGGGAGGGGGCTAGGGTTCACGAGTGGGTTAGGGGGACGTGGTTACAAACGGCATATGACCAAAGGGCCCTATTGTATGCTGTTTGTAATGGCGTACGTCTATACCCTTTTGTTGTACGCCGTTTGTAACGGCGTACATTGATCGTACGCCATTACAAACGGCATACGTTGTCCATACGCAAGAAGTACGTCATCTTAAACGGCATACTTTGATAATGCTACAGTAAATGTTGCTATTTTGGTAAATATTTTTGGAAGTATGCCATTTTGGTAAAATTTTTTTAAATGGTGCCAATTGGGTAAAAAGCTCACATTTTACCTCTAATAGTTCTTTCTTTTCATTGGAAAGGCCAACACATTTTTTTTGAGAAGGCCCATACTAGGTATCTGATAATGTAGTTAGTTTATATGCGGTAATATTGTCGTAAAACTAAAATTACTATTATTAGAATAATATTGTAGTTTTTAAGGTGATTTTGTGGGTCTTGCAAATCATATTATTACTTTGATAATAACTATTTTTTATCTAACAATAACAATTCTCTTTACATATTTATATTTCACTTGATTGTTTGAAAAAAAATTTATAGCTTAATTATATTAGTTTTTTATATGAATTTTAAGTAACAATTATTTAATATGACAATTAAAAGATTAATCTTTTCTAAAATGAAAGGAAATCACTTTTCATTTTAGGGGAGAAAATCTTTTCCGTTGTAATTGTACATCTTCAATCTCCCTTGAGCTTCAATGGTACAAAACACATTTTATAAAAAAAATGTATAATTTAGTTGATACTCTGAATTAGAGAAAAAAAAAATTTGAAGACAAAATGTTGGTATTTTAATAAAATTTTTGATTTAAAAAACAAAAAAAATGTTAATTACTAAAAAGATGGGTGACCATTGCCACTTGTTGGCAACGCATGAACTTGATTTGCACAATGAAACTTAGATATTATGGCCATCAATGTATAAATGCATTTTAACATTTCACGGTTGATACAATGAAAATTTTAATCTTTCTGAGTATTAATTTACTAGCAAAAAGTTTCTATAAAAGAGCTTATTGTGGTAGCCTTTTGATAGAGGTTACAATCCTTCACAAGAATAAAATATTCTCCATTTAAATGTTTGGGTGAAAAGGTGTAGGGTATAGATTTGGCCTCTTGGGTCAATGCAGGACTTAAGAATGACGGCATGGGCTGAGCATTGTATCCTGGGGATGGCGTGTTGTGTACCTACTGCATCGAATATTACTCGTAGGAGTGTGGAAACCGTCTTAAAGAGAGCGTGATCCACGCCTCGCTCAGTTATTACTTCATCAGTATTTTATTTGTTTCCACGCATTCCAGGCAATATCTTTCCATTATTGTGTATTTGGATAGTATTTTATGTATTTTCTCCAACAATTTTTAGACGGTTCCAGGATTTTGTTAGTTTCGTTTATATGTAATTAAGAATAATCGAAAAAATTGGATAATCCTGTCAAAAATGAATATGCATGAGTTAGCAATACCCACTGCCATATTTGGAAATTGCTCCTTTATAGTTGAACTTCAAATTGCTTTATGGTTCCTTTGTTTAAGTAATTTATTAAAATACATATTTATATATATATGTATTCGATTGCTATATCTTGGTCCATGATAAGGTAATATTACATCTTTAATAGTCTGCTTAGTTCACAAGATGGAGTCTCGTACAGATGTCAAGTCAATGCTATTTTTGGTGAAGTTTAGGGATAGACTTTTACCTCCCACGATATTATTTTACCTAAACATAGAATCTTTTAAAAGGTATTTGACTTCGTATCCTAATTACCAAAAGGAGGAAAAGAAATGCCATTATATTACAATTGTTTTATGGCTTAGTTCATACAAGAAAAATAATATTAGGACTTACATAGTAAATGTGCCAAGTTTTCCTTTCCACTTTGCCAATATTATTTATCAATATTTGTGGTAGGAGATTAAAAGTGAATGCCCATGTTGCCATGCACAAATTAATTTTGTTTTTCTAATGACTACCCCATCATGGGGATCATTCATTATACACTAGCACCATAGTTGCAATATTTAGGCATTATATTTTAAGTGCATAAAATAGATCTTAAATCATGCCTTTGATAGTCAAGTTTTGTGGTTGTCGGATTTGACACTTAAAGAGTTCATGCTCGATTTGATGTTTCTTATTATTGTGGATTATTATTTTTTTTTTTTTTGGTCAAAATTATTGTGGATCATGGTACTTTAATTTGTGCTGGGATAGTATGAAATATATTATAAACATGATAGGATATTAAATAAGTTGGTACTTGTTTTTGACTATCACCTTAGTACCTTTATAGGTTATGGCACATTAATTATCAAGGAAAGAGCTCTCAAATCTTTGTCTTTATACTTGCTTACTCATTTTATTCAGAAGTGAATAGTCACTTTTACTAGTGTGAAAATTTTAACTATGCTACTTCTTATTCATAGTGCTTGATGTACCTTATATTTTATATATTTTATTCTTCATTCTTACGATATATTCGACTTTTGCATGTGTGTTTTGTTGTAATCTAGGTATGTTTTAACATAGAATGCAACGGAGCAAACAAATGTTGAAAAGCGGTAGAATCAAGTATAATTGAGGCATAATTGAAGACTGCTTTGAGAAACCCGACCACGTGCTCAAAAAATGACCAATCAGGTTGTAATTCGGTAACTCAAATAGGTCTCATAGAATATTAATATATATATATATATATATATATATATATATATATACACACGAAGAGAGACGGTGGAAGGGAGGACGGGGCCGCATGTGCGCCTCCGTTTTTAAATAACGAAAACCTAATTATTTTAGAGATCTTTTGCCATGCCTCCTCTCCCCCTCTCCTCCCGAAGCCGCTACAAGATCCAAGGGGTTCTCAAATGCCGAAGCGCAGGTGGTCGGAGTGCCAGAAGGATCAAAGTAAGGATCAACGTCAACGTCAATTGAGGGAGTTTTCAATTCCTAGTTGTTTTTTCATTATTTTCTTTTTTTAGATGTTAATGATGTATAAAACTCCCATGAAAGATTAGACTCGTTTAGTTTAGGGATGTAGGGCGGATAGCTGCCCGTATCCCAGATTTATATTATACTTTTGACGATTAGTTTAGTTATGTTATATTCGCACCCCTGCGGGGAGTTCTTCATGATTGTTGGATATTTGTATGTGTGCTTGTAGCCATGACTAGATCTCCAATTTTGCAGCGATTAGTCTTGTGCTTATAGCCTAGACCATAACATAACGGGAATTCACGCGTGGTCAGGGTTGAGGTTGTACCCAACCCTGAACTCAATCTTTTATATAAGTTAATATTGAATTAGGAGTAACAAAGGAATTAAGTAGTGCTAATGAGATAACATATGCTACATCTAGGGTGCTAAGATAGGTTATGCCTTTAGACTAGTTCATTATCCTAAGCCTTAATTTATATATTAACCCAGGCTTAGGGTTTATAGCCTAAGTCTTTAAAATCTACATCCTAAGTAAAATATAATGATAAGATATGTGTTAAGCTACCTTAAATTCATTCCCTAAACTAACCTCAATAAAATTGACACATTTATTTTATATTCAGTTTTATTAATTTAGCCAACAATTTACTTAAACAACAAAAAAAATCCCAAAAATTCAAACCGCTCGTTAACCACTAAGTCTAACGTAACACAATTCCCTGTGGATACGATCCGTATACCCGACAATGCTATGATGATCTCGTACGCTTGCGAGTAGACGGTTTTAAAACACACTTTAAAATCACATCAAGTTTTTGCCGCCGTTGCCGGGGAATCGTTAAGCTAAGTTGACTTTGAAATTAACAAGTTATTTTATTTTATTATTTTTTTTTTGTGTAAGAAAAAAATCTAAATAAAAAAAATTACTTTACTTTTTTTTCTGTTTTTTCCATTATTTTTAGTTATTTTATTTTACTGTTTTTACTGTTTTTAATTTTAATTTTAATTTTTTTCTTTGTTTAAAAAAATTTATTTTTTATTAGTTTACTTTTCTGCTTTATTTTTCTTTGTTCGTTTATTTTTACTTTTTTTTCTTTTTTTTTTGTTTTAGTTATATTTTTTTAGAAAGGCTAACTTTGCACCGCGTATGATTGGAGACAACTTTATTCCCCACACGTACGTCCCACCCGCCGGAGTTACGTTACCCACAGTGGGTAATGTTAACTTCTAGCTTAAGCCTGAGATCATCAACATGTTTCCCATTTTCTATGAGAAGCCGATTGAAAGCCTATACGAGGACCTTGATGCGTTTATAGAAATTTGCGAAACTTGTATCATCAAGGTGTCTCAACTGATGCTGTTAGGCTACGTCTTTCCCTTCTCGTTAAAGGATGCAGCCAAAAGGTGGTTTCAGTCTCTTCTGAGAAGTGAAATCACCACTTGGGCTGATCTCCAGCAAAAGTTCCTGATCAAGTTTTATCCTAAAGTCAGAACTATGGTTGTTAGACGTGCAATCAACAGTTTAAACAAAAGGATCAGGAACAATTTCATGAGAGTTGGGACAGATTTAAGGAGCTCCTTAGAAGCTATCCCCACCACGGGTCACCTAAGTGGGCTCTTGTGCAGAATTTCTACGATGGTCTCACGGCTTCCAACAAGCAAATGGTTAATGCTTCATGCGGGGGAGCATTTAACCAACAAGATGAGGGTGGTTAGAGGGGGCACACACGCTGTCTACGAAGTAGCACCTACCGATGACATTAACCTTCGACTGGATCAGCTTATGAATTTGCATGTGAATCCTACTAATGTGCGCCCAGTCTATGCAGTTGAGTTATCGAGTGGTACTACTCCGTGTGGCATTTGTTCGAGTGAGGACCATTTTGTGCTTAATTGTTTATATGCATCACAATTTTTCAAATATGTACAGGAACAGGTTCATACAGCTCAAGGATATTCGTGAAATAGCGACCCGTTCTCCAACACCTACAATCCTGGGTGGCACGGTCATCCGAACTTCTCCTGGAAGAAAAACGCCAATCATAATCAACCCACAGGACAACAAGAACCCGGCTTTGTAGGTAACGTGCACCCTCCCATTCTGCAGGGAGGGCACAGGTATGATACTCAACCTCACTCCAATGTTACCCATGATAACCCTCCTTCCACACAGGTATGAAATTAAAAAGTTATTTTATTTTATTATTATTTTTTTGTAAGAAAAAAATCTAAATAAAAAAAAATTACTTTACTTTTTTTCTATTTTTTCCATTTATTTTTAGTTTTTTTTATTTTACTGTTTTTAATTTTAATTTTAATTTTTTTCTTTGTTTAAAAAAACTTATTTTTCACTAGTTTACTTTTCTGTTTTATTTTTCTCTGTTCGTTTATTTTTACTTATTTTTTTTTTCTTTTTTTTTGTTTTAGTTATATTTTTTTAGAATGGCTAACTTTGCACCGCGTACGATTGGGGACCACTTTATTCCCCACACGTACGTCCCACCCGCCGGAGTTACGTTACCCACAGTGGGTAATGTTAACTTCGAGCTGAAGCCTGAGATCATCAACATGTTTCCCATTTTCTATGAGAAGCGGATTGAGAGCCAATACGAGCACCTTGATGCCTTTATAGAAATTTGCGAAACTTGCATCATCAAGGTGTCTCAACTGATGCTGTTAGGCTACATCTTTTTCCCTTCTCGTTAAAGGATGCAGCTAAAAGGTGGTTTCAGTCTCTTCCGAGAGGTGAAATCACCACTTGGGCTGATCTCCAGCAAAAGTTCCTGATCAGAACTATGGTTGTTAGACGTGCAATCAACAGTTTAAACAAAAGGATCAAGAACAATTTCATGAGAGTTGGGACATATTTAAGGAGCTCCTTAGAAGTTGTTCCCACCACGGGTCACACAAGTGGACTCTTGTGCAGAATTTCTACGATGGTCTCACGGCTTCCAACAAGCAAATGGTTAATGCTTCATGTGGGGGAGCATTTAACCAACAAGATGAGGGTGGTTAGAGGGGGCACACACGGTGTCTACGAAGTAGCACCTACCAATGACATTAACCTTCGACTGGATCAGCTTATGAATTTGCATACGAATCCTACTAATGTGCGCCCAGTCTATGCAGTTGAGTTATCGAGTGGTACTACTCCGTGTGGCATTTGTTCGAGTGAGGACCATTTTGTGCTTAATTGTTTATATGCGTCACAATTTTTCAAATATGTACAGGAACAGGTTCATACAGCTCAAGGATATTCGTGAAATAGCGACCCGTTCTCCAACACCTACAATTCTGGGTGGCACGATCATCCGAACTTCCCCTGGAAGCAAAACGCCAATCATAATCAACCCACGGGACAACAAGAACCCGGCTTTGTAGGTAACGCGCACCCTCCCATTCTGCAGGGAGGGCACAGGTATGATACTCAACCTCACTCCAATGTTACCCATGATAACTCTCCTTCCCCACAGGTATGAAATTAACAAGTTATTTTATTTTATTATTATTTTTATTTGTGTAAGAAAAAAATCTAAATAAAAAAAATTACTTTACTTTTTTTCTATTTTTTTCCATTTATTTTTAGTTATTTTATTTTACTGTTTTTACTGTTTTTAATTTTAATTTTAATTTTTTCCTTTGTTTAAAAAAACTTATTTTTCATTAGTTTACTTTTCTTTTTTATTTTTCTTTGTTCGTTTATTTTTACTTATTTTTTTTTCTTTTTTGTTTTAGTTATATTTTTTTAGAATAGCTAACTTTGCACCGCGTACGATTGGGGACCACTTTATTCCCCACACGTACGTCCCACCCGCCGGAGTTACGTTACCCACAGTGGGTAATGTTAACTTCGAGCTTAAGCCTGAGATCATCAACATGTTTCCCATTTTCTATGAGAAGCCGATTGAGAGCCTATACGAGCACCTTGATGCGTTTATAGAAATTTGTGAAACTTGTATCATCAAGGTGTCTCAACTGATGCTGTTAGGCTACATCTTTTTCCCTTCACGTTAAAGGGTGCAGCCAAAAGGTGGTTTCAGTCTCTTCCGAGAGGTGAAATCACCACTTGGGCTGATCTCCAGCAAAAGTTCCTGATCAAGTTTTATCCTAAAGCTAGAACTATGGTTGTTAGACGTGCAATCAATAGTTTAAACAAAAGGATCAGGAACAATTTCATGAGAGTTGGGACATATTTAAGGAGCTCCTTAGAAGTTGTCCCCACCACGGGTCACCCAAGTGGGCTCTTGTGCAGAATTTCTACGATGGTCTCACGGCTTCCAACAAGCAAATGGTTAACGCTTCATGCGGGGGAGCATTTAACCAACAAGATGAGGGTGGTTAGAGGGGGCACACGCGGTGTCTACGAAGTAGCACCTACCGATGACATTAACCTTCGACTGGATCAGCTTATGAATTTGCATGTGAATCCTACTAATGTGCGCCCAGTCTATGCAGTTGAGTTATCGAGTGGTGCTACACCGTGTGGCATTTGTTCGAGTGAGGACCATTTTGTGCTTAATTGTTTATATGCATCACAATTTTTCAAATATGTACAGGAACAGGTTCATACAGCTCAAGGATATTCGTGAAATAGCGACCCGTTCTCCAACACCTACAATCCTGGGTGGCACGGTCATCCGAACTTCTCCTGGAAGAAAAACGCCAATCATAATCAACCCACAGGACAACAAGAACCCGGCTTTGTAGGTAACGCGCACCCTTCTATTCTGCAAGGAGGGCACAGGTATGATACTCAACCTCACTCCAATGTTACCATGATAACCCTCCTTCCCCACCTCCAGGATATACTCACAATTTCAAGAGCGTATGCTCTACTTTATGGAAGACACCACATAACAGGTTCGGTCTCACTCTCAGTCTATAGCTAGATTAGAAGATCAGATAGGACAATTGGCCCAAGCACTTCATAAGCGAGAGGAAGAGAGGTTACCCTCCCAACCTCTCATACTTCCAGTAGGGTCTACTAGCTCTAGCCCACACTTGCCCCCTCACGAGCAAGTTTGGGTTGTGTCAGTGTCTAGGAAGGGGAACCTTCGAGATGTGGAGGTCGAGGTTGAGAAGGAGAGCACGGATCCATCTCCCACTATTGACAGAGAGGGCCCACAAGGTAGGCTTGCTGAACTGACTGCCCTTTTTCCTTCGGCCATTAGAGGACCAAAGAAGAAGGATGACCGAAAGATGACTGAGCTCATAGACTTGTTTAAGGACGTGAAGATCAACTTACCGTTCATCGAAGCTATTAAACACATTCCTATGTATGCCAAGTTCTTCAAGGTCCTTTGCACCAAAAAGAAGCGCGCACAAGCGCATATCCCGAAAAAGGTCCAGCTCACCGAGAAGGTGAGCAGTATCTTAGTATCAGGCGCCCCACTCAAGTTTCGAGACCCCGGGGCTTTTACAGTTCCATGCATCTTAGGAGAGCGTTACACTAGCAGATCCTTGCTAGATCTAGGAGCTAGTGTAAACCTCATCCCTTACTCAGTTTTTCGGGAATTGGGTATAGGAGACCTTAAGCCAACGAATGTTATACTTCAGTTGGCTGATAGGATAGAGCCAATACCTCGTGGGGTAGTGGAAGATGTACTTGTCAAGGTTGACAAGTTTGTCTTCCCTGTTGATTTTCTTGTCTTAGATATAGACCCTAATCTTAGGCAAAAGCACAACGCTCCCATTATTCTAGGTCGACCGTTCCTAGCAATGGCCAACGCTGTGATTCACTGTAGGACGGGAGTGTTGGAGGTTTCTTTTGGAAATCTGAAGGGCAAATTGAAGGTCTCGAACTTTGTTCGACACCCTGAGACTGAGGACGAGTTGGAATGCTACAGGGTTGATGATATTGACCCTTTGGTAGAGCCAGGTAAGCCTGATTCTACTAAAAGTGACTATTATAATAGTGTCCCTGTCTGTGTCGATAGCAGTGCTTCATCACCTATACCTAGTAGGCTAGAGATTTGCGACCTCGATGCTGGTAATCTTTTCCTCCTTTCTAGTCATGGGTCTAGAAACGCTGTTGGGTTTGGGGATCGTCCCTACTGGGTCAACCTGAATTCTATGGCAGACATTGCCTCGGATTTTGGTTGACATTGTGCTCCGAACTGCGTCCGGCTAAAGACGTTAAACTTAACGCTCTTGGGAGGCAACCCAACCTACTTTTAATTTTGTTTTAATTTGTTTTTTAATATAAACTCTCTCAATTGTAGGTCATTTTATTATCCCTACCATGCTTACTTCGTTTATCTTTTACTAAACACTTGTATAATCCCTATTTCTAATACTACTAACAAGTCCGTTTAGTATTCTGTCTTCGATTACAGCTTGCTATTTCTATCTTTCCTTTTTGGATTTGCTCGCCACGCATAGCTGAATATGCCATACCTCAGGTTGTCTCTTTCCTTTCCTTGCTTATATTTACTTTCGTTGATTTGCATTGAGGACAATGCAAGGTTTGGGTTTCGGGATGACAGATGATAGTCAACTTTGTTTGTCCTTTAAGCTTAATTTGGCATAAATTAGCTACATTTTTGAAGGCATGAATGAGTATAAGGTTGTTTGTGACCCTTATTGTAGCCCAGTTCTGTGATGTACTCTGACGATTAGAATGATTATGGGATGAGATTATTGTTGGATTAGACTTTTGAATCCATATTTTTGTCTTTTAACTAGTTAGTAAGATTATTACTTTTTACCCTTAATCTTGTGACATATCCTACTGTTTGGGTCGTGATAATGGTAATAATTTTAGGAATAGGAATCCACTATTCTACTTTTAACAATGTTGAAATCAATTGTACATTTCTTTATCTTAAGTAACCCTTTACAAAAAAGGAAAAAAAAAGAAAAAAAAGGTGACCGGTTGGTTCATGTAGCCCCTGTGTCTCGAGCAAGTAAGCACGTAGGGGTATCTTAAAACTTGATACCTAGAGCTAACTGGGTTGGAAGCTGCAGGTCAAAAGCTCGCTATATGGGCCACAGGGAAAGCTTAAGAAGAATCAACTTTGTAATTACTAAAATAAGCACTAATACCTAAAAAAAAAAAAAGGTGTGCTAACGGATTAGGTTGTGGATCATTAAGACTCGAGCCATTAGATCCATAGGGGTCTCTTAAAACCTGGTACCTTAAACCAACTGGATCGGGAGCTGCCGACCGAAAACTCGCTACATTGGTCTGAGGGAGACACACCTAACCAAGTGGGAAAAAAAAAAAAAGGAAGAGGGGAAAACAAGAGAGAAAAGAGAAGCCTTTGATTTCACTATTGTTTAGTAGTGAAGGGTAGGATAACTTCTTCCTTTACTTATTACCTTTATGTCTTCTTTAAGTCGGAGGATTTTGAAGTAAGACGAAGGGGAGAGAAGTTCTAAGATCACTCACTAGTAAAAAGACCTTAATGATGATGACTTAATTTAGAACTAGAGCAATAATAACGTCACATAAGGATTCGCTACTCTCAAGTACACTCTCAAATATGATTGAACAATAATTTTCACAAATGACCTTTTCGGTTAAATACCTGACTTAATATTTTCATAATTAGCTAGTTTAAGGTAAATCTTGCTTGAGAACAAGCAAGGAGTGGGTTTGGAGATGTTGATGTACCTTATATTTTACATATTTTATTCTTCATTCTTGCAACATATTCGACTTTTACATGTGTGTTTTGTTGTAATATAGGTACGTTTTGGCTTAGAGTGCAACAGAGCAAACAAATGTTGAAAAACCGCAGAATCAAGCATAATTGAGGCATAATTGAAGACTGCTTTGAGAAACCCGACAACGTGCACGAAAAACGACCAATCGGGTTGTAATTCGGTAACTCAAATAGGCCTCATGGATTATTAATATATATATATATATATATATATGAAGAGAGACGGTGGGAGGGAGGACGGGTCGCATGCGCTCGACTCCATTTTTAAATAACGAAAACCTAATTATTTTAGGGATCTTTTGCCATGCCTCCTCTCCTCATCTCCTCCCGAAGCCGCTACGAGATCCAAGGGGTTCTCAAACGCCGAAGCGCAGGTGGTCGGAGTGCCGAAAGGATCAAAGCATGGATCAACGTCAACGTCAATTGAGGGAGTTTTCAATTCCTAGTTGTTTATTCATTGTTTTCTCTTTTTTTAGACGTTAATGGTGTATACAACTCCCATGGAGGATTAGACTCTTTCAGTTTAGGGATGAAGGGCGGATAGCCTCCCGTATACCAGATTTATATTATACTTTTGACGATTGGTTTAGTTATGTTATATTTGCACCCCTATGAGGAGTTCTTCATGATTGTTGGATATTTTTGTATGTGTACTTGTAGCCATGACTAGATCTCCAACTTTGCAGCGATTAGTCTTGTGCTTGTAGCCTAGACCATAACATAACGGGAATTCACGCGTGGTCAGGGTTGAGGTTGTACCCAACCGTGAACCCAATCTTTTATATAAGTTAATATTGAATTAGGAGTAACAAATGAATTAAGTAGTGCTAATGAAATAACCTATGCTACATCTAGTGTGCTAAGATAGGTTATGCATTTAGACTAGTTCATTACCCTAAGCCTTAATTTATATATTAACCCAGGCCTAGAGCTTGTAGCCTAAGTCCTTCAAATCAACGTCCTAAGTAAAATATAATGACGAGATACGTGTTAAGCTACCCTAAATTCACTCCCTAAACTAACCTTAATTAAATTGACACATTTACTTTATATTCAGTTTTATTAATTTAGCCAACAATTTACTCAAACAACAAAAAAAAAAACCCAAAAATTCAAACCGCTCGTTAACCACTAAGTCTAACTTAACACGATTCCCTCTGGATACGACCTGTATACCCGACAAAGCTACGACGATCTCGTATGCTTGCGAGAAGATGGTTTTAAAACACACTTTAAAATCACATCAGTGCTATACCAAGAAAGTGGATTTCTTCTCGAAATTTTTTCACGATTAAAAGGTAATTCCATAGATATTTTCTAACTTTATGATGCAAATTGTTGGTTGTCCGCTAATTTAGTATGTTTAATGTGATGAAAGAGTACGTGAATCTTTTAAGTGATGCTGGGCTAATGTCAACTTCATTTTGTTTGAAAATATTGTACATTCTACGATATTGTTTGTCTCAAAATGGACGTTGGTAATTGAAAATGGGTATGTTGAGAGTTTGCATTGAGAATTTTTGGAATATGAAAAAGGTATCATCTTGATCTTATAGCACATGTTGGACATATTCTCTTATTATATATGTTTGTTATTAATGTATAATAAAATGTGGTTAACAAGTATCATTTATATGTGACTAGTTTAGCTACTAGTAAGTCATATGATTTTGGTGGATGATAAAACTAAGTGAAAGTTGAAGATAGTGACTTTTGTGGAAAAATAGTATGTTAGGAATGGAGAGCTCTTACTTTTATATTAGAAAGTGTACAAAGGAGAATTGTTTGTAGACTAGCTAATGACTCCCAACTGTCCCATATTCCACAAGAGTTGGGAAAGTCTCACTTTTATCCCAACACATGGAATAGTAATGAAGCAAGGTATCCTAAGTAACTAACCTTTAGTATCTAGTATGTTGACATTATGTGCCATATTCATCATAATGGAGATATAAATTTTATTTTGATCAAAGAAGATTAATCGTGGTATGTTTTTGGCCTCAGACTATTATCAATATTCACAGCTATTATATTTAGAACTCTAGCTATCGTCATTGTGGTTAAATTAGCGAATGATCATTCTCTGGTGTCTTTTAATTTTAGTGGAAAAAAATAAAAATAATTCTTTGATTCTAGTGATATAATGTGAGTAGAGATTAACATAACATTTTGGGATTATGTAGTAATTTCTTGATATTTATATGTTTCAAGGCAACCCTTATTCATCTATCCATTTCACATGTTGAGACGCATGACTCTCCACACCTATCAGCCAAGAAGATGCCATTTCCATCATTTATAGCTCACAATGACATGCATCAAGTATGAATGATAGATAGGGAACCTACATAGAGGACGTTTGTTGACCTTTTATACATGAACCTAAAATGTCCTTAGCACTTCAAAGATCCAAAAAGGTTTTCTTACATATGGTAAGATGGTCCAAATAATGAGCATTTGTAAGGGTGCTAGCAAAGCATTATTGACATGGAAATAGTCATCCTTCATGTTAATAAGTTTGGAAAATTATTAAATCAAAAGAGGTGCATACTTAGTAATTCGTTTTGTTCGTTCGTGCATGTCATGTAGATGTGAACTAGAAGTTATTTTCAAGGAGTGTCTCACCTTTGAAAATTTTTTGCATGAAAGATACATAGATTAGAAGGAAGATTTAGACATTCCATTTCTGATCTATAGACAAGAAAGAAGATAATCAAGAGTAAATTTTGGTTGGCCAACCCACTAGAGTTTGTGTGTTGAACTTTTAAACTTTGAAAATGTCTTGAGACATACTAAAGCTTGTCTATGTGAACTATTTAAAGGTTTCTTGGCCTACTCGATTCACATTTAGTTCCATACTAACTATATTGTTGAGTCTTGAATTTATGTATTTAATAACACACAATTTACACCTTGGAAAATATGTATGCATGAAAGGAACTAGTTTCTGCAAGTGGAGAAAGATAGTAATTATGTGATTGAGAGCGTGATTTCAATCATTTGATATGCATGAAAGTGATACAAGTAATTTTAGACTCAATGCACTGCTTGATAACATATTTCATGATAATATGCTCCTTTAACTCTAAAAATAGTGGGGGTCATCTAGAGTAGTGTCATTTGGAGAAGATTAAGGCATCACAACTTATAACTCAAAGATAGAGATCTAGATGGTGATGCTGAACCTTATTTAGTATGTAAATACAACATTGTTGTTACCAATGATGCTGGCTTGTGCTGATATCTTAGATCACTTGTATGGAAATTAATGAGTGTTGTGGAATTATCAATTCCGAGACAACGTTATTTGAGCAAGTAGAAATTAAAGAGCATCTACTACATGTTTCACATATGATAGCACATCAATTGAAAGAATTGGGCCTGATGATATCGTATGATTTTTAAGAGTACAATGGTTCAACTTGGAATACATTATCCAACAACTTTGTGTATCAATATTCTAAGTGGTTATATCTTGTTAACATGAGGTGCTTGACAAATGAAATTGTTAAGTTCATTTTGTAGATGGAGCTAATAGCACCACCCTTAACATATTGGATTGATATTTACATTCTTGTGATTTGGCATCCTATTTGAGGAGAAGATGCAATGAAACATGGTGTTGGAAAATATGCCGTTTGAATTGCGTCATCAGGTAATTGAATATGTATCCATAATACACATTGAAGCAATGTGGTTGGAAAATATATTGTTAATTGAGCATCAAAGGCCAGATAGTGCTTAAGATGCTATTGGGTGCAAATAATCAACTTAGAACTGTCAATGATGTTAAACCCGTCAAGTGGGAGGCAACATATGAAGTCCTACTAGGACATAATGTTGTTGTGCTAGAGTCAACATTGATGAGGGAAGGTGATCGAAATAAATTGAGTATTGCTCAGTAACATTGTGTTGTGACTGCATAGCTACTCTTGAGAGGCGCATGATAACTTACCGTATTAGTAAGTCCAGATATCGAGATTGTAGTAAGATAAGATCTTACTGGTAGTGCAATTATGATTATGTGAGGTACTATAATAATTGTTGACAAAAGCTCTAGCTAGAGTTAAGATCTTGAGGACATCGAGGGGGATGTGGCTAAGCTCAAATATGAATAAATCACCAATGAGGATACCCTAAAAAGAGACAAACGAATCATGGAGTGGTTTGGTTGGCGTGCTTCATATATAAGTTGAATTAATAAGTCCATCCTTATGGTGTCGAGCATGCTTACTTGTGGCCGTAATAGAGGTTGAGCAAATATAGCTCTTAATGTGGCATGTAGCCCAAACGGGTGGGATGTGTGGCCACGAGCACATCCGTGACGGACCCACCTATATGAGTGTAAAAGTAAAGGCCGCTTTTATGAAAGCCCGGGCTGGTTCTCTAAAGCACTCATGAAATCCAAGTAATGCACAAGGCCGTAATGTGCAAGCTTCCAAAACTGATATACACTTTGAACTATCATGTGTGTGATGCATTCTACGTGCCCTCGAGAAGTTAAAGTTTCAAGGCAAAGTCCATTTTGTCTTTAATACGAGAATTGTTGAAACACTAGTAAGGGTTTCAAGGCGAAGCCACTCTTACTATGCATGATGGTTCCGTTAACCCAAATTTTATTGAAATAAGTGGGAGAATGTTGGTATTTTAATAATATTTTTGATTTTTAAAAAAAATGTTAATTACTAAAAAGATGGGCGACCGTTGCCACTTGTTGGTAACGCATGAACTTGATTTGCACAATGAAACTTAGATATTATGGCCATCAATGCATAAATGCATTTTAACGTTTGACGGTTGATACAATGAAAATTTTAATCTTTCTGAGTATTAATTTACTAGCAAAAAGTTTCTATAAAAGAGCTTATTGTGGTAGCCTTTTGATAGAGGTTACAATCCTTCACAAGAATAAAATATTCTCCATTTAAGTGTTTAGGTTAAAAGGTGTGGGGTTTAGTGTTGGCATCTTGGGTCAATACAAGACTTAAGAGTGACGACATGGGCTGAGCGCTGTATCCTGGGGACGGCGCTCTGTGTACCTAATGCATCAAGTATTATTCGTAGGAGCGTGGAAACCGTCTTAAAGAGAGCATGATCAACGCCTCGCTCAGTTTTTACTTTATCGATATTTTATTCGTTTCCACGCATGCCAGGCAATATCTTTCCATTATTATGTATTTGGATAATATTTTTATGTACTTTCTCCAACACAAAGAATTATTTTTAGTTAAGAATATAAGAGAAGAAATATTTTTATAAAACTAAAATTTCAGAGTATTAAATCTTAGAAAAGAATTAATTAGAAGTAATTTATATAATGAGGCAATTGGAGGTTCAAAATTTTGATTATTCAAATATCCTATAGTTGTATGATAAAAAAAAATATATATATATACCCTATAGTTTAAAAGTATTTTCATCAAGTACCATTTGCGGTAAATTGTTGAATTTTTGTTGAAAAATGACATGAAATATAATTCTAGGTATCCTCTGCAGAATTTGACGATTTCTTTTTTAAAAATACTGACTTGATAAATGATAATATATAGCTATTTCTATCAAAAATTAAGTAAAATATTTTTTTGTCTACTGAATTTTCCATAAAAATATTGATATAACTTATATATATTATTATAAGTCGTAGCTATGTACCACTTAATCATCATTTGGTGAGAATTATGTGACAAAAAATTGGTATATTTTAACATAAAATATCTAGATGATGAAAGTTTAAAACCTTATAATACCTTATTTTATATACATAATATTTAGGTTTTTTTTTGTCATCATAACATTTAGTAAACAATTTTTAAACTTCAAGAAATCTAAATGATAAATTAACGCGTCAATTAGAGACGCATCGAAGAGAATGAAGATGAATTAGGGTTAGAGAGAAGAAGAGAAGAGTTAGAGAATGAGATGAGAAAGAATCAAAAGAATTTAGAAAGAGAAAGTAGAGAAGAGAAGGAGAAGAAGATTGAAAAGATTGATTTAATACTTGCTAGTCGTGCGTCAATTAGTGCGAGTATTTATAACTTCAACAACTTGCCTAACAAAGTCATTAACAAACTAATAATATCTCTAACTATATTAACCACTCAATAATACTCATAACCAATTCAAACTAATATTTTCCCATATGACGATATTGACTATAACAATACCCTCCCCTCCAAAACATCCTTGTCCTTAAGGATGAAATGTCAGAAAGGTCAAGAGCACTGAGCTTGAATCCCACCGGGATCAAATGGGAAGGTTTGATAAGGAAGCTTGTATTGTAGCTACACCCTCGATGTTGTGATGAAATCTATTGCTCCAACGGAATCGAAGAATAGATGAGGCTTACAAATCTCGGCGCCTACTCCCCTACAAAAAGTATGATGTATGGAGCCTTGTCCCTAAATTGAAATGTGTGATGTAGTTTGGGCAAAAATGTATCATTAGTAAGCAAAAAGTCTTGCTCAATACCACCTTGATTGTTGAGTTCCAAGGAAGATTTGTCGATCAAGACATGCATTTGATGAACTCCAATTTCACCCACTATTGTCGTAATCTTGACTTTAATTTTCAGTAAAGACATGACTTGCATCAAGTATTTGATTGCTCATTACCAACTTCATCTTCCACAAAAGGTGTCGATGTTTTGGCTCGTGTTCCTCCGATATGATGTTGTATGTTGTGTACTTAGGATTCAAGATCATCTTTAACGTGAAAATTAGGAATTTCTCTAATTGTAGGAGAATCAGTACTCAATGTGACCTTCTCAGTGATAGGATCATTATAATTATCAATATTGACTCCAGTAAACTCATAGTGGACGTGCTCCACAACATAGGCTCATGATTGAAAATTGAATATCCAAAAAACAATAATGATCATATTTAGCTCTTCTATGTAAGGAAAATGCATAAATGACATTAGCTTTTGATGAAAAACGGACTTCTGCTTCAACCTATAAAACTAATGATGATATTATTGTGATTTCCTCAAGTGAATCAAGTGATGAAAAAATTTGGTGCAATATATTCTCTTCTATTGGATAAAGAGAAAAAGAAATTTTTACCAAAAGTATAGAATTCTTGAAATCTTGGTAATGGACTTTTCTTTGCTCGAATGATGGATCTGTCACCAACGCTTTAGTTGTGACTTATCACGATACATTTTTTTTTTTTAAACTTTCAGTGCCGGGAGTCGACTGCTCTGATACCAAATGATGCGTCAATTAGAGACACATCGAAAGGAATGAAGATGAATTTGGGTTTGAGAGAAGAAGAGAAGATTTAAAGTATGAGATGAGAAAGAATTAGAAGAATTTAGGAAGAGAAAGTAGAGAAGAGAAGGAGAAGAAGGTTGAGAAGATTAATTTGTTTCTTGTTATTCATAAATCAATTAGTACAAGTATTTATAACTTTAATAACTTTCCTAATCAAGTTATTAACAAACTAATAATATCTCTAACTATCTTAACTATTTAATAATAGTCATAATCAATTCAAACTAATATTTTTCCATATGGTGATGTTGACCTAACATAACTTTCCTTAATTAATTATAAAATTATAACAAATTAATAATTATGTTATTTAAGAAATTAAATATTTGAAACTATTTTCCTAAAATGAAAAAAGGCAGTTAAGTCTGTCCCTGTGGGCGCGCCAAGCCAAGTACGTACAATTCACCGCAAGAGTATAGCAGTACTTGTGGCCCCCATCGAAATCCGGATAAGACTAACCCGAAAACTACGCCGTTTTACTTTGACCAAACCCAATCAAGCTCCTCCATCTCACCGGTCCAGGTGTCCCGTTACTCTAATCCAACGGCAGAGGTCGACTGACACGCGTCACACTGGATCCTAACTCGCGCCTATTTAATTATCAAGGGAGCTTTTCAATTTAATTTTTTAGGGGATCAATCAAATATGGAGTTGCAGTTGAGGAGAGAGGAGAGAGAAAGTGCGGCCATGGCGGATGTGAGAGAGGAAGGAGAGAGAGAGGGAGAGATATCGAGTCCAGAGGAGAAGTTAGGGAGGAAAGTGGAGGATCTGTGGGACACTCAGGAGGCGCAGTTATCTCCTACTGAGAAGCTCAACGCCTGCTTCGAGAGTATTCCAGTCTCTTCTTTTCCTCTCGCTTCTGCTTCTCTAGGTTTTCTTCTTCTTCTTCTTCTTCTATTTCTTCTCTGTTCTGATTGTTTAATTGCTGTTTCTGTAAATAAAGTGTTGCGGAGTTATTTTGTGATCTTTAATGCTGTTGATTACGGATTCTGTGTTTTGGTTTAAATTTTCAATCATTTTGCCTTACTCAAGGAGATGGTGTGATGAATTCTTTAGGTAATTTTTTTGTTTGAGTATTAAATAGTGCCTTTATCAATGAACTTGAACTTTCAAAAAAGATGGTTTTTTGATATGATATTAAAGCATTGATGATGAACATGTCACGAGTTGAAGTCCTAATTTTTCCCACTTTCAACAATAACATAAATTAAGCACAAGACATGAGGCAGTACAATATCCGCGTTTTAAGCCCAACGGATATTTGTGTGAGTTGGCATGCTTGAGTATAAACCATTCCTGAGCCTTCAGCATAGTTAACTTTTGGAGAAGTTGATTTAAGGCGGTATTGTTTCAATCAAGCTCTCTGTAAATCAAGTGTTGTTGAAATTCTTATGTAATCTTTTGGGCTATAGTTAATGGATTCTCGATCTGGATTTAATTTTACATTCTTGTGCTTCGTTGCAAGGAGAAGGTGTGTTGAATTTGTGATAATTTTAAATTGAAGTTGTTAATAATGAAAAGGGAATTTATCAATTATGTATCCTCATGTTTTAGGATTTATTACCTAAGTTACATCACCTTTTAATATATAAAAGGAGGTACCCTCAATTTAAAAATTTTATCAATTAAATAACTTTTTTTAAAATTAGATAGATTTTTATTAGAAATTTCTAATGTTGGACGCAATTATGGCAATATATAGGCATTTTCTGTCATAATATTATGATTTTTTATTGTATGGTTAAATGACTTATTATGTCACTAATATATAGATATCTTTGATCGAAATTCAATGACTTTTTTTCGTAGTCCGTTGGATTTTTGTTGAAAATATTGATAGAGCTCGCATATATGTACAACAACATTTTTGTTGTTGTATATATGTACTATATCAACATTTTTGTGAAAAACGCCCACATTTTCACAAAAATTTACCAAATTCTGGCATAGGGTACTTAATGATAATATTTTGAAATATTAGGGTACCTCATTGTATATATTAAAACGTCAAGTTACCTAGGTAATAAATGCTCAAACCTTAAGTTACTTAGGTGATCATTTTCCTAACTATAATGTGTAATTGTTCCTTTTTCACCTTCTTTTGGTATATGCGATGTTTACGTGAATTGATTAGTAGATTACTGCTTTGTTCAATATGCTTATGCCATGGAATTATAGATGCTTTTATATGCTAATGACTTGTTATACTATTTTATGTGTCAATGGTTGCATAATTCATATTATATTAAGTAAAATTTCAAAATTATCGACAAAATAAAAAAAACTATTTGTAAAAGGTCACATTATGCTTTAAAATAAGATAAAAAAACATGTCTTCTGCTTATTTTATATAGTCACGTTCTTTTTGGTCATTTTGCATAAAAAAGATTTTTTTGATACATATAACCAAACAATCTAGTGTTGAGAAAATGTCTTTCAGCGTTACACAACGAAACACCACATATCTTTCACAAATCTTAAAAGATATAGATCTTATTGAAAAAGTTAAGCTAAAAAAAGCTGATCTGGATGCACTGAGTTAAGAGCAAAACTATCTGATACAAGCCAAAATGGGATTGTGGGGTGCTGATACAGATGGTCCCGGGCTTCACATTACGTCGTAGCTGTGTTGTGCTATTATGCATCGTTGGTACATCTTGGCGAACTGATACCCGCGTAGTCTTTGGCTAGCCTAATCGGAAGGATGACTGCTCATCAGATTACCAAGTGATCCACTCGCCTATTCATACTCATCAGGTAACCGGCATGCCACGCCATCTCCACGACAGCATGGTAGCCACCATCACGGTGTCAGCCCCGTCTTCAATCCGCCACGTCACCACCTTAGATATTTTACTTAGATATTTTATCATATTTCCCTATAAATAGGATAGTAGCCTCGTTACGTCATTTATGCTTTAATATTGATGAGTAAATGTACCCAACTCTCTCCCTTCCCCAATTTCTCTAGATTTCTCCCCTTTCTTCTATGTCTTTCTCGTCCTTGCTTATATGTAAATTTTAGTTAAATACAATACGGTAAATAAATGAATTTGAGTATGAAGTGCTGATTTGAGTGTGAACTTGATAGGACTAGATTTATAACAATTGGTATTAAAGCTCGCGTTCCTTGGCACTCATCAATGGAGCTTGATCCGATAGCTTTGTCGGAATACAAGCTAATAGCAAAGATTACGGCCAAACTTGACCAGGTACGAGAGGTACTAGAAGTATGAAATCTGAGCTAAAAAATCTAATCAAGGAGGTAGAGGAAAGTGAGTACCAGGTTGAGGAAGGTGATGGTGACTAGAGCCACCACCAGGACGAAGATATTCAGGACGATGAGAGCCGCGACTATGATGCGAAGATCGGAGCCAAGGTAGATGTCCACTGCGGCGCGGGTCAATCACCGCCGTTGTCACCGCGCCTCATTGTCGAGCTTGGGAATGAGGAAGAGATGATGGCGGTAGTGCTGCAGAGGAGAAGGACCTCGAATTGGAAGCCACCGAGGTGCCGGAACCTCTACCACCAAGCTGGAGCTCTGCCTGCGAAGGGAAGGAGAAGAATGATGCAGAGAAGATCGAGGCCCACCACCACCTTCATCGGGACCTCACATTGCTAGAGAATGAGGAAAAGCCACCGTCACTGGTGTTGATTCGCGTACTGGAATTGCGGGGAAAAGCATCGAAAGAGATAACAGAGAGGATGAGGGAGCCTGCCGTCCACTACGAGCCGCCGCTTGTTGTCCACCGCGAGTCGCCGCCTGTCGTCACCCACCGAGCACCACCATCTGAACTTGGAGTTAGGGTTTCAGGTGGGCCAAAGGAGAAGACAAAGCGGATGCAGGGTTTGGGGTTAAAGCATTTTGAGTATAATTACTATTTTACCTTTGAATTTGATTTTAATTATTTAAACAACATTTGTTTAGATATTTTAGAGAAAAATATTTTTAAAATTTTTGTTAATGTAGAAAATTTAAGGGGTTAAAATTTGTAGTTATAGTGCTTGGCCCTGGGAGATTATCTACATTTGGAATTTGGCTCTGTATGCATGACCCTTGGGGACAAGGGTCTTTGGAGGGGCAAGAATTGATATGAGCAAAAATGGGATTGAGGGTGCTGATACAGATGGTCCCGGACTTCACATTATGTTGTAGCTGTGCTGTGAAATTATGCAACGTTGGCACCTCTTGGTGAAATGACACCCATCTAGTCCCGGCTCGCCTAACCAGAAGGACAACAGCTCATCAGATCACCAAGTCATCCACTTGCCTAGTCATGCTCACCAGGTACCCAGCGCGCCACCCCATGATACAAATGGTCATGCCACGTCAGATGCCGCGTCATGCTCATTGCCTAGTCACGTTGCCACCTCAGCCCTAGAGCTCCCCACCTCATGAGCTTACTAGTATAAATAGAATAGTTAGTTAGACTTTTCATTTTAATGCTTGATGATGTGGGCCTAATTCTCTCTCTCCCCCAAATTCTCTCTTATCTTCCCCCCCCCCCCCCCCCCCCCCCCCCCCCCTCTTCCTTCCTTCCTTCCTTCTTCCCCTTGTATCTATCAAATACTATCAATATAATACAAATCCAGGATAACAATCTAGCTATCCCGCAGTTACTTTGATTGATTGTATGGATTTGAGTAGATATTGATTGATTGGATAGGATCCCATCTCGGATCCTATCAATTGGTATTAGAGCTTGAGCTCCTCGGATGGTGTGTGCGTGGTGAGCTTTGATCGGAAACAATGGCAGATGGAACACAGCAGCAGATGACGATAGGGAGCTGGATGAGAAGCTCAATCGGAGGTGCGATGAGTTGGTGGGAACCATGACCGAAATGCGCCAGATGATGAATGGCTTATCACTACAGATGAGGACTGTCGCTGGGCTAGTTTAAGCTCATCCAATACCGCCGGCACTAGGGATGGCAATGGGGCGGGTAAAACCCGCTACCCGCGGGTACTCGCCCCGTTTGGAGCGGGTACGGGTATAAGTGGGGCAGGTAGTGGGTACGGGTTCGGTGTACCCGCCCCGTACCCGTCACGGGTATGGGGAGGGTGCGGGTATAGCTTTGTACCCGCCTTGCCCCGCTCCATCACCCCCCCCCCCCCCCTCCACCTCATACCCGCCATACCCGCTTTATTTTGTACATAATTAATCTTCAAATTAAAATAATACGTGTTTAAATTCAATAACCCAAATTGTTTATCAATGTTATAAAAAAATATAATTGATTTTTAAAAGTAGTATTAAATAACTAATATGACCCGGTATAGATTATCGTTTTCTACGCAAATTACAGAGGGTACGGGGCGGGTAATGCATACCCGTTGGATACCCGCGGATAATGGGGTGGATACGGGTATGAGGTTGTACCCGCCGTGGCGGGTACGGGTATCCACTTCATACTGGTGGGGGGTAATGGGGCGGGTACGGGTATAGAATTTGGGTGGCAGGCACGGGTATGGAGGAGACCCCCCCCCCCCCCCCCCCCCCCGTACCCGCTCCGTCCCATTGCCATCCCTAGCCGGCACCCCTAGCACCGCCATCGCACATGAGTGGAGACCAAGGATCGGAGAGTCGATTGTTATTGCTAGCTCTAGAAACGGAACAATGCCGAGGTAATTATCACTTCCCAACTTGCCTGATGAAGATAGAGTTTCCACGGTTTAGTGGGGGTGACGTAGTGAGCTGGTTATACCAGTGTGAAAGATACTTTGTCCTCGATCAGACCTTGGAGGATCTGAAATCGATGTTGGCGAGTGTCGCTTTAGAGGGCGCCGCCTTGGGGTGGCATAACGCCTATCAACAGTCGTGGCCAGTCGGGGTACCCATTCCTTGGGATGTGCACTTAGCTGAAAATTGGGCCCGTTTCTCCAAAGCTGCCCAAAATCCACTTATCGAGCTGACTAAGCTTAAATAGGCGTGTAGCTTAAACGAGTACTTAACGGCTTTTGAGTTTTTGGTTAGCCGGAGTGGCTTTTACAAGGAACAACGAGTTGGCATCTTTATTTTTGGGGGGCCGCCGGGGGGGGGGGGGGGGGGGGGGGTTTGCGAAGACTTGGCGGGATGGCTAAAAATGTTTAAACTGCATAGTTTAGCACTGAGCCATTCCATGAAGAGCATGGATGGATATGTGAGGATCGGGGGTTGGATCTAGCTTGGGCTCTGATGGGTCATTGCCTAATTCATCATCGGAGGCCTCAATCCAAAACATCTGTACTCGCCTTCTCATGGAACACCCATGACTTGGCGTGAACGGCTCACATATCCATCCATGCTCTTCATGGAATGGCTCAATGCCAAACTATGCGGGTGCGAGGCAGCCATGTTACGAGGCCTTTAAGCATCCTCGTGGATAGTGGGAGTACCCACAATTTCCTTGATTCACACTGAGCTCGCTAATTGGGATGTGTCGTTGACACTCATCAATCGCCAACTGTCATTGTCGCGGATGGTAAGCAGAACTCATGTGTGGGGATCTGCTGGTCTTTTCAGTGGGCCCTTCAAGAAGCTCCGTTTACGTCTGATGTTTTGTTGATTCCTCCCTCCGGGTGCGACATGGTGTTAGGCATCTAATGGCTCCGCACCTTAGGGGATGTTCGGTGGAACTTTGATACCTTGATCATGGAACTCAGCGTTGGGTACACGGAATTCGCAACACCGGTCTCAAGGCTGTTTCAGAGAACACTCTCTCATCACTTCTCGTCGAACCGGTTCCATTCTATGCCGTCACCTTTGATGAGCCCAACATCACTCTTCTCGGTTTGTATGCCGTCAAGCCCAAGTCAGTGGAGGACCGTTCTGCTCTACAATCTCTACTTGATGAGTTTTCAAAAGTCGTTACTTCGAATACAAGGGATTCGCCTATCAGACCTGATTTTGATCATCGCATCCCACTTATAGAGGGGAATGATTCGACTAACCTTAGGCCATATCGGTGTTCGGCATTTCAGAAAGATATCATCGACTCGTTAATTCAAGAGATGTTGGCAGCAGGCATTATCTGAAACAACACTTCACCTTTTGTGTTGCTGGCTGTTCTGGTCAAAAAGAAAGATGGCATGTGGTGACTGTGTGTTGACTATCGAGCTTTGAACAAGATGACGGTAAAGGATAAGTTCCCTATTCCCATTGTGGAGGAACTCTTGCACGAATTGGGTGGTGCATCTTACTTTTCAAAGCTTGTTCTAAAATCCGGGATGTGTACAAGACGGCTTTCCGTACTCACTTGGGGCACTACGAGTTTATTGTGATGCTTTTTGGTTTATCCAACGCCCCATCAACCTTCCAAAGTTTGATGAACGATATATTTTGCCCTCTATTAAGCCAATTTGTATTGGTTTTCTTTGACGATATTCTCGTCTATAGCGCCACTTGGCCTAGCACTTGGAGCATTTATGTTCCGTTCTGAGCATGCTTCGCTAATATCACCACGTGGCCAACAAGGCCAAATGTACTTTTGGAGCCCGCCAAATCGAGTACCTTGGTCACTTCGTGTAAGGAAGTGGGGTAGCTGCCGATCTCAGCAAGATGGCGGTAGTGGCTGATTGGCACCCGGCCTACAACCATTAAGCAGCTTCGTAGGTTTGTTGGTCTCTCCGGCTATCATAGGCGCTTCGTTGCTCAATACGGGTTCCGAGTTGCTGAAGAAAGACAATTTCGGGTGGAATCCCGATGCTGAAGCCGCCTTCCAGTGTCTCAAGAAAGGATTGACATCCGCCTCAGTTCTAGCTTTACCTGACTTCACGAAGACGTTTGTCATCGAGACAAATTTTTCCGGTATCGGTGTTGGGGCCGTTCTTATACAGGAAGGAAGGCTACCCGCCTTCATCAGCAAAACTTTGGTGCCAAGACACCAATCCATGTCGGTATATGAGCGGGAACTTCGCCCGACAAATGGCAACAATACTTAACTGGGCGACACTTCGTTATCTGCACTGATAAGCAGAGTCTTAAGTTCCTACTAGAACAATGTGGCTCCACCTCTCTTCAGTTTCGGTGGTTGGCGAGTCTGATTGGCCTGGATTATGAGATTGTTTATAATAAGGGCACCGAGAATCGTGCCGCTGATGCTCTATCCCGCCTTTTAAGCTCAGAAGTCTTATGCATGGCGCTATCTGCCATCTCTTTCGACTTCTATGACGCCTTACAGGCATCTTGGCATCAAGACCCCCGCCCTCAGCACGATCATTGACGATAAATTGACAAATCCTCTCTCTCATTCGCGATTCACTTGGCATCACGATCAGCTCAGACATCGTGGATGTCTAGTGGTAGGTGCTGTTGCCGCCTTGCATAACTCGATCCTTTTTTGGATGCACGACTCCCCTTAAGGGGGTCATTTTGGCGTAGAGGCAACATATAGGTGAGCTCAAACCAGCTTTTACTGGCCCGCTCTCAAGCGAGATGTTCAAGAATATATTCGCAACTGTTCAGTATGTCAGCAGAACAAATATGAGACAATAGCTTCTCCGGGATTATTATCGCCATTGCCCATACTGAGCACAGTTTGAAGTAGCATCTCGCTTGACTTCATTGAAGGTCTTCTGCCCTCTTTAGGGTTCACGTAATCCTTGTGGTGGTAGATCGTCTCAGTAAGTATGCTCATTTCCATGCTTTCCGCCGTCCTTACTCTGCCGTCGACGTTGCTCAGTTCTTCTTTGATCATGTATGCTGGATAGATGGGCTATCTGACTCTATCATTAGTGACCGCAATCCGATTTTTGTCAGCACGTTTTGGCAAGAACTTTCTGTCGCCTCGGGACCCAGCTCAATCTTTCATCCTCTTACCATCCTCAGTCTGATGGTCAAACCGTGGTGCTCAACCGATGCCTTGAAACCTATCTTAGATGTATGGTGGGTGAATGCCCCCGCAATTGGCGCCGTTGGCTTCCACTGGCTGAATGGTGGTATAACACCGCCTTCCACGCGGCTTCTCAAGCCTCGCCATATGAAGTTCCCTATGTACCCACCGCTCATTCACCTCCCATATCTTCCGGGCGAGTCTGCAGTTGAAGCAGTTGATCGTAGCCTTACCGTCAGGGACGAATTTATTAGGCGTGTCAAACACCACCGACACCGTGCCTAGAATCGAATGAAGCAATAGGAGAATCGCCATCGTTCAGACCGTGAGTTTCAGATTGGCAACTATGTTTGGCTCAAGTTGCAAAGTTACCGCCAAAGTGTTGCTTATCGCCAATTCCATAAACTCGCTCCACGATTTTATGGGCCTTTCCGGATTCTCGACCGCATTGGGCCAGTCGCCTACGAACTAGATCTGCCAGCCGATGCCGCCATACGTCATACCGTCCATGTTTCTCTTCTTAAATGATGTCTCCAGATTCCCGCCAACTCCAGACCTTTGCCCTTGACGTGGTCACCAGCACCCGTTCCACCTCAGCGTGAACGCATTCTGGATCGAAGGGTAGTTTGCCGTCGCGGCCGCTGCATTGCCGCCGCCGCCGGTATTGGTGCAATGGCAGGATTGTTTGGCCGAGGACGCCACTTAGGAGAGTTGGAGTTGGAATATAATTATTTTTAGAGTGTAATTTGAAGTAGGATTGGTTTGTATTTTTTAGTTATATTAGGATTATGTGATACGAACTTAGATCAAATCTAGTTCAAACAAAGGAATCAAGCTCAATCCAACATTCAATCAAAACACAATTTAGGACTACAAGGTAGTAATTGGCTGCCCCTTTGTATATATTTGATGTGAAAACATAAGTATAAACTCCTAATGGAGGATTTACATGGAAAAATGGGAGAAGACAGAAGAGAGTTTGAAGGAGAGAGAGAGAGAATTCACATCACGGCAGGCATGAACCCTAAAAGTAACTAACTCTCCTTATTTATAGAAGAAGATGTTAAAATATCTAGTAAAATATCTGAAGCTGACGTGGCAAAGGGTTAAAGCTTGGGTATGCTAATGACGGATAGGCGGCAAGGTAGACGCAAGTAGCGCTTGGCGGGAAGGCAGAAGTAAGTAGCCCTAGATGTTATGCATTGTGAGGACTGGGTAGCAGCTGGTTGTGAGGACTAGGCGGCATCCGGGAACCCGGATTTGTATCATTATGTTAGTTTAGTTGCCTATAAATAGGCATTAAAATTAATTTGTTAGGAAGCTTTTGACTATGGAATTATTTTGATGAGTTTTACATTTTGAGGTGCTCTTTTTTTATTTTTGACCACATTTTGAGGTGATCTTTTTTATTTTAGTGTAGCACCATAAAGAGATAAGGCTGCATACGTCTCAACCCCCCCCCCCCAAAAAAAAAAAAAAGGGCCCTGCATTGGCAGGAGCCTTTGAGGCACTGAGTTTGTTGTTGTTCTTCTTTTTGGTAATTTTTTTTTGAATGAGACCAATAAAATTACATAGCTCCTCTTTAGTTATTACTCGGTGATTCGCAAAATCACTGAGTTTTAGCCGATTCCTTTTAATCTGGTATCGTTGGGTACGATCTATGGATTAGAGGCACCCTAACCTTTCCACCATGTGTTGTCGAGTTTTGAGGCTGCAGATCGGATCTTTAGACCGATTTGCATTAGATTATGAGTCAAAGTTTAAGTTCACTGGTGAAGATTCAAGAATAGTTTTATCTTCTAACACCATTGTGGTCCTGGGAACTAAACTGTGATCATTTGGTTTATTAGTCTACATTGATGGTTTTGAGAATTTTTTCTTTTCTGCTGATATTTCCCTGTTTAACTATCAAATATTGCTTCCTACAGTTGAGATACGCTCAGATTGCAGTTTGGCAGAGGCTGTCCAGATACTGTCACAACATAAACTTCTCAGTGCTCCGGTTGTCGACGTCGATGCCCCAAAGGATGCTTCTTGGATTGACAGATATATTGGGATTGTGGAGTTTGCTGGAATCGCTGTCTGGATATTGCATCAGGTCAGCAACTTAACACACATGGACAAACGTTGTTATTTGTTACCTTTTACTTGGGATTATGTTAGTAGCTGTTAGAGGATAAAACATTTCATAGACCTTTATCCATCAACTTTAGATTTTGGGATAATTGGTTCTTGATATGGTATTAGAGCCTTATTGATCGAGAGCTCACGAGTTAGAATCCCAGCAGCCCTAGGTATGAAGTGTTTGTGTATTATCCACGCTTCAAGCTCTATGGACTTTTGCATGAGAAGGCATGTTAGAGTATAAATCAATTCTTGGATGTTCACCCATCAGCTTAAGCTTTTGGGATAGTTGGTTCTTGATAGTAGCATGTGGTGGTGGAATTTTCTTCTAGAGCATTTGTGTCTGATGCAGCCTTTGTGCCACCTAAGATGGAGCAACCGTTTTTGGCCTCCAGGATGAGGTTCAACCAAGGACTTTTTGATGGTGGAAATGTTGTCTCGATGCAGTTTATCTTGTTTAGCGACAATGATTGATCTATTTTTATTTTCGATCAATCAAATATGAACCCTGTGAGATTCGATCGATCAATCTTATTTTGATCGATTGAGTTAATGTTGCGTTCATTCTCTTCTACCTTTCCTCTCTCTTCCTCTGGTTCTTCTCCTCTCAAAAGGAAACCCCTAAACTGCAACCAAGCAACTCCCGTCCATTCCTCTACTTCGATGCTGTGGTATTGTTGAAAGATTAAGCACCCATGGCTTGTGCTAGAAATTTCCATCTGGGAGTCATTGGGATTTGCTTGCTATATATGATTGTATTTGTAACCGATTCGAATATAGTGGAACCTCTCCTCTAGTTTTAGGGGTTTGTGCATTAGGACCCATTTAGGGTTTGGGCCACCTAGATTCAGTCCCATTTGTTTAGATCTTGTTTTCTTTCGTTGTATTCTTTTACTCATTTGTATAATCACCGGATTTTGTAGATCTAGGTTGAAATTTGTAGTAATAAACTTAAAAATTAATCTTCTGTAAAATGAAAGGCTTGAGTAAAGGGTGAAATTTTCCGTCCATCAATTTGTCACCCGCTACATAATGTCTCCAACATTCCAATTCTGCAACTCTATGACTATAACTACAGTTTGTTTTCCGTGAGTGCACCACGTACACTAGATAGTAATGCTACTTCGGTTATGGGCTGATGTGAAATTTTGTATATGTCCGACAGTCAGAAGCAGATGAATCCAACAGAGTACTACCTCTTGGCGCAGAGCATATCAGTGGAAGTGCAGTAGTAGTTGCAGCAAGTGGATTGACTCGGGCCTCAAAACTTGGTAACTTGAGCCCTAGATCAGCTGCAGTAACTTCAGGGAACTTTTTTGGGGCACTTACCGCTTCAGAATTGTATAAGAACACAAAGGTTGGCATCATGAATATTTTTATAGGGCATAGAAGCATTCACCCCGACAACTTAAACTTTTGGAATAATTTAGTTTTAACTACTTGACATTGTGTCCGGGCTTGGTTGAGAGACAAATCTCAAATTCAAATTCCAGGAGAGCTACTACGTATACTAATTAGTTATCAACGCATTAGCCTAATTGGCATTCGCATGAAGGAGCTTGTTAGACTGTAAAACCATTCTCAAGTCTTCATCTAACAACTTAAACTTTTAGGATAGTTAGTTGTTTCACTATTTGTTCGAAGGCGCTTACCACCTCAAAATTGTATAAAGACACAAAGGTTTCCACCATGAACTTTTGGGTCTATTTGATAGGAGGGAAGACCTCGAAGAATTTTATTCTTGGAAAATTTTCAATTTGAAAATTTTTTTCTTAAAAATTTTCTTTTGTTTGGTTAGGAAAAGTAATCATATGAATTGTAGTCGTTACTATCTTTTCGTGAGAGGAAGTCAACGCTTCCTTTATAGAGGATGATATTTTCTCTCTTGGCCATTACTATATATTTATGCAAGGATATGGTAGAAACATGTTAAAAAGAAGGCTTCCGTCAAAACAAACAGAGCCCTGTCATCGAGTCTATACGTGACATTTTATGTTCTTACACTCCGAAGTTTGCATGTACAGGTCAAAGACATTTCAGGTACATTCAGATGGGCTCCATTTCTGGCGTTACAGGAATCAAATTCCTTGTTGACAGTGTTGCTGCTGCTATCTAAGTACAAAATGAAGAGTGTCCCTGTAGTGGGAGAAGCAAATATTCAGAATATTGTAACGCAGTCTGCTGTTATCCACATGCTAGCTGAATGTGCTGGACTTCACTGGTTTGAGAACTGGGGAACCAAAAAGTTGTCTGTTCTTGGTCTTCCTCTGATGAGTCATAGGCATGTCATCAAGGTATGTGGCACACTTTCTTTTTCCCTGTAGTTTTTCATATTCTTTTGGGCGTTGGTATGGAGTGTTGAAGTATAAAAATCATTATTGAGAGTTGACCTAGCAACTTCAGCTTTAAGATAGAGGTTCTTTATGGTATCATAGCACCTTTGACGAAGTTTAAATCCAAATGGCCTTTACTTTTAGGGTAAATTACAGAAAACCCCCCTGACTTTTACTTCAAAAGCAGAAAACCTCCCTCACAAATAAAACCACTCACTAAACCTCTAACTTTTGAAAATTTTTCACTTTGCCCCCAAATAAATTTTTTTCACCATTTTGCCCCTCAACCAAAAAAAGTTATATTTTATCTCATAATATTTTTTCCTGAAAATTTTAAAATATTTATATTTTTATAAATATAGAAAATTTTCTTAATTTTTTTGCTAAAAACATAAAATATTTAATTTTTGTCTAATAATATAAAACATTTTTCTAAAAGCAAAATTAAACACTAGGGACAAAATGGTCAAAAATAAGTTACATGGGGGTTAAGTGATAAATTTTTAAAAGTGAGGGGGTTTTGTGAGTGCTTTTTTTGTGAGGGGAGTTTTCTATTTTTGAAGCAAAAGACAGGGGGGTTTTCTGTAATTTACCGTTACTTTTAAAATAAATATAATTTAAGCGTGAGGCATCAGTTGTACAGTATTGACGTTTCAAATTCAAAGGCCTCTTTTCTGTATGTAGCCGAGGGGAAAAAAAATCTTGTGAGGACCATATGTTAAAAGTACAAAGCCATTCTTGGATTTTGGTCTAACAACTTATACTTTTAGCATAGTTGTTTCGTCTTACCCAGATAATTACAGCTAAGGGAGACCTATTAGTTTGCTTGGGGCCCCCGATTTGTTAAGGAGCTCTTTTGAAAATTAGTTATTATGAATTTGCTTCTACTGCAAATCACCATTCATAGTTGGTGAAGTGATGACTTATGATGGAACATTATAATTTATAAAGCTGATAGTTATATAAAAGATCTTTGTTAATCGACTTAAGGTGTCAGTGAATTGGAATCTAGCATGGAAGCAGCCTCCCGTTAGGGTAGGACTCTAAAAGGGATAAGGTTGCATACATTTCACTGCTCAAACCTCGCTAAGGCGGGAGCCCTTGTGGCATTAAATTTGTTGTTGTTGTTGAACTGGAATCTAGCTCCTTCTCATTGCTGTACTAGTCTTGTTGATTTTGCAATCCCTGCTTGTCGATGATAACTGCCTACGTTGTATAAAAAATATGCCGTCAACCGCAGGATTAAATAAATGCCTTTACCTATTTGGGATAGTTGTTATAGAATTGGCCATTATGTGATGATAATCTTTGGTTGCCTTCATAACGTATATATATTTTTTATTTTATTTGTTAAAAGTACTTATTAATGCTTTTGAATGTTAAAATCATGGAAGAGGCATGAAAATAATGATTTTTTTTGGTAATGAGAGATTGGGTTGCCCCAACCAACCTAGGCCCATGAGAACAGCCCACAAACCCCTATGGGCAGGTAAGTCATGAGTATATTCCCAGCGAAAATCGAACTCCTGACCCCTGGATGATGACCGCATGGGTAGAAGACACCAACAACTGAGACAGTCAAAATAATGATTTTATGAAGTGTAATTCAAATTTTACATGCATTAAGACTTGCAAGGAACTTATACTCTTTCGAATAATCCAACACAAAATCCGCTACTACATGGTACACATTATATGTCCACGGTACCCATTTCTACAGTATAGCAACCACGGCTGCAACATTATCAACAACCATGATGTGATTCTCAAGTATTAAATTGAGCGATGCGCATCTTTAACAAAAACGAACTTTTGCATATCTGGTCAGGTGTATGAAGATGAACCGGTGCTGCAAGCATTTAAGCTGATGAGGTCAAGGGGGGTTGGAGGGATCCCTGTTATTGAACGTGGAGGAAACAAAGCCGTTGGAAATATAAGCATAAGGGATATTCAGTACCTTCTAACTGCTCCTGAGATTTACAAGGACTGCAGGTCTGTCCTTCTCTCTCCTTTCTCATATTTTTGCACTTCAATGAGGGTAAATAGCATATAGACGTGCTGGACTATAGCTTAAAATAAAGTGATTCCCATTATATTCATCCTCTCGCCCGTGATTTTACCCTCATTTGATGGTTTTCTACGTAAATCTTGGTTTTTTTTTTTCCCTTTTTTTCCTTTTTTCTTCTGATTTGATTCTCATATTTGTTTTTAGTATCTAAATCGAATCCAAATTTTGGGGTATTCGCCTAATAGATGTCCTTAAAAGAATACGGAACACAAACATTAATGGCTCGTAATAGTAGGACCTCTAGTTTGTTTGTAAATCAACCATGGCAATATCAGCGGAAATGCCCAATACACTGTCTGGAGATATCCTGAAAGGATGATCTTTTTTTTTAAACAAAGGCATTGGCATGTAATGGTCTCTAGACAACCTTGGGTTTCTCTCAGGTTTCTCTCTAAGCAAGATACATAAGAGAGATCTTAAAAAAGATTTTCCCAATCTATCAATTTGTATTAGTTACATTCTATATATTAGTCATCATGAACACCTATATGGGCTTGTCCCATGACTTTTGAATTAGAGTGAACGTAGTTGTGACTTTAGTAAAAGGATAGTAATAGAGCTAGAACCAACCATTTTAACATCTAAATTTAGTGTTGATAGAGCTTCACATAACATGATAACGTGACTCAACACGGAACAAGAGTAAAAAGAAACATGATACAGTGACCCTATTTTGACTTGAATCCAACATGATTACCCAGTTTTTGAGCAAATCTAACAGATTAACATATTTACTATATTTTGTCATGTCTTAAAGTAAATTTCGACATGTTTAAATTAATAATATGATATGATTACAGATCCATCTCAGCTAAGGACTTCCTAGTGGCATCAAGGAAGTACAGAGAGGGGCACCAAGAGGCTGGGATGCGCCAAATGAGTGGCATGGTGACTTGCAAACGGGACCAAACACTCAAGGAAGTGATACAAACCCTCGACTCCTTAAAGATCCATCGGATCTATGTTGTCGGTGATGACAACGGAACTCTAGAAGGCGTGATCACTCTAAGAGACATCATTTCAAGGCTCGTGCATGAACCCCGAAACTATTTTGGAGATTTCTTTGATGGGTTCCTACCAATGCCCCCAAACAGCAGGGTCTAAAGCAAGTGCCATTTCATTTCTTCTGCCTGGTAATTTGACTTGCTCTTTTTAACTTCTTATTCTTGTTGTTCTATATGAACTCTTAACTTGGGGATGGGGGACACTGGGGTTTGGAATTTTGAGTATAATTCTTAGCTCCTTATCGGGTTATAAAGTATTCTAGGGGATTTGGAATTAAGATCCGATAAGTCTTAGCTCCTTATCAGGTTATAGGTGATCTGTTTATACTTTGTTGTGACAGGTTTTGATTGATAAATTTATTTCAATCATGTGTATAGCACCTAATGTACCTAAATAAGTTGTGGGCGTTGCCCGAGACATGCCTTTTGAAAGGATAGATACTACACGGACATGGATTATCTCTTGAAATCAAAATAAACCCTTCAAGTTTTGATTCACCATCCAGACCTCCAAATTATTAGTTTGTTAGTTAGACTCTCTATTGTAATGCTCTTCGATTTTTCAACTCCTTTCGGCAAGAATCGTGTTGACATAATGCGATATTACTTGGCGGGCTATTGATAAAGTGATTTCACATGATTTTGAGGGTTGAAGGAGTTTAAACGATTGATTGGAATTGCAATAGGTGGCCTAATTGATCAAAAAAATGAAAATTATGCAGTTTATTTGCTAAAATTTAAGGGGTTATTACTGATATCAATAGATACTATTGGTGGGGTCTTTATAATATTTACCTTCAATTAGATCCATCATAGAAGATAGTTACGCGTTAGAAGTCTGATCTAGGTTATATTATTCAGTTCTGTGAAATTAGGAATTTTCTTGGGTAATATTATTGTCAGAGCAAAACTATTATTGTCAAAACAACTTTACGAAATTTTGTAGCTGTTATTTGCTATAAATAATATCATTGCTCTGGCAATAATAATTTTTGTTTTGACAATAATAAGACCGTTTTACATAAATAGTGTATTAATCACTTGCTTTTAAGAAAATTAATAAATCAAAAGCAGTCACAAAGAGGGTGACTAGTGCATCTTATAACTAGATAAAGAGCTAAGTATTATGTCCAAGTTGTGGAAGGGTCCTTGTAATAATCTAGGGGGTCCGTGTCTTTTCAACCTGGTGTATGATACTGAATAAACGATATGGACTTTTTATTGTATGGTTTCCCCTTGTAATTATTGGCAGAGTTCAAAATCCAGCTCCCTTTGTACATTCTCTTTTGGCTTTGTATCTCTGTTATGCGTGTATCAAGCGTAGCTTAGTTTAGCGGTGATGATTGACGGGAGCTAAAGATCCACCTAGCAAAATACCCCCCACCCCCTCTTTACTATATAACTATATATATATATATATATATATATAGTGCACATGTGCTTGTCTACGGCATAAATTGCGAAAGTTGAATCCAAGCTTGTCAAATTGAAGCTCTGTTTAACCTTAGTTTTCTAAGGTTGAAATTCACCAAGCTTGGAGACAAAAGTTTGAGCTTTCTTCTAGGCACGGTTAACTTCAAGTTGGGTTTGGTGTGATTGGGTTCAAACCAAAGCTGGACTCCTATATGTTCATATATGCTTGTAATTTAGCTCAAATATGATTCTTCTGTGCTCCAGAGCCACAAAATATGAGCTTTCATTAGGCTCAACTTGCTCACATAGTAAGTTGGCTCTTCACCTTCTCTCTTTATTTTTTTATTTTTTATTTATTTATTTTTTTTTTTTTGGGGTTTTGGAATTGGTAAAGACAAACCTCATTAAGTATGTCCTGCTCACAGAGGGATACTTAAGGCATTGACGTAAGTGAGAAGGAGCACTTGTGCAAAGAAAAATTTCCCAAGCGTATGATAGTAGTAAAAAAACAAATAATTCAGGTGGTCTTGTTTAATGTTCTAATTATATAGACAACATTAATATAATACTTTTGAATTTTGATCTACATGATCAATATAAGTTATCTGAAGTGTTATATTATAG
Organism: Simmondsia chinensis; assembly: GCA_018398585.1. Taxonomy (NCBI): domain Eukaryota; kingdom Viridiplantae; phylum Streptophyta; class Magnoliopsida; order Caryophyllales; family Simmondsiaceae; genus Simmondsia; species Simmondsia chinensis. The sequence goes on along the minus strand of JAGTTD010000023.1, from coordinate 10,909,517 downwards.
TCTTATTAGACAAGTTGTCTAAACTCATTATTAAATATGAACATATTTTTGATAATATAGCACTAATTTGATTTTAGTCTATTCGTGATTTAATCTTATGAGCCATTTAAACTAAAATGAATATGTCATCTTGGACTATGTCTATCTTATTGAAAGTTTTAGAAATAGTCATACGAAATCGTAAAATATAATCAGACAATAAATAAAAAAAATAACTTTATTTAATTAATATTTAAAAATTAACTAATTGGGTTTTTAGGATACTAATTCCAACAACTTCTCACTTGTTCTGAATTCAATTAACTTTGTGTTGCATAACTATTTCCTTGGGATTTGTAAACTCATTGATTATAAACTTTATCAATATCAATCTTTCACTGTTTCGTTCTTTTGCTCACATGTGTTCATCTATAAAGAACCTTTGAGTCAACTAATTTACTATACTATTTCATAGCTGTCAAGTACCTGACTTCTATGGTGAAGGAAACAATACAAGATTGCTTTACTTTTTACCATCCAATGACTTCCATCACAAGGTCAAATGTGGATTTTGGACACCAAATGTCTAGAAACCCCTTTAAAATGAGCAACTCATGACAAACTCAACACCCTTTATTTGAATTTCGCTAAAGCTTAAGAACCAGTGTGCTTATTGTAGGTCTTTCATTTTAAAATAACTGGACAACTAAATGTTAACAATTCATAATAATTGTATACCATTCTTATTGAGTAGAATGCTATTTATAATGCAACACTTTGGAAGTTACTACGTTTTGGCATTGTCACACATACACTCATGGTTCACAGTTTATTCAAATCCATAGGACTTGATAGCTGTCATCGCATCTACTATTCAATAAACAAGATGCTTATTGAAGTCTATAAACAAACATCCTCAGTTTATATACTATATTCTCTTGACTTTTGGTAACAAACTTGTCTGGTTGTATCATATACATAACTTTTTCAAGATGACCAATTAGAAAATGTTGTCTTGACTTCCACTTTCCATACCTATCACAATTAGATACAATGGATAAGAACATCCATATGGACTTTAGCATAGCATCTAGCTAGAAGTCTCATCAAAGACGATTCCTTTTTATAGGGTATGAACCCACTACCATCAATCTAGCCTTAAAGGCCTCAACCTTCTCATCCACTCAATTTTTTATTCTTATAGATCCATTTATATTCAATCTAATGGACTAATCTCTTTCGATGGCTCTACAATTTTATAGACTTAGTTAAAATACAATTACGTTAACTTAGTTTTTATTGCTCTGACCCATTGGTTTGCATCTTTATACTTAAGAACTTCAATATAGTTTAAAGATCAGATTCATCATCCTACTCAACTGTTCAAGCTAAAGATATGAATCCATCAAATCTCTTGATAATCCTCCCACTACACCAATGCACTCTTGCACTTAGTGTGACATTAATTTGGTTCAAGAAATATCTAATACATTATCTAAACTATAAGTTGTATCACGCTATTGAGACGCAGTATTTCATACTATTAATTTATCTAACACAAGCTATCTATTGTACTTTTAGAACACTTTACATAACAAATCTTTTGATTGTAGATGTTACTCATCATATAAATCTTATTGTATACAATAACATATTGTTCATCTTTTCTACAACACTTTATAGTAAGGAAAATTAGGAATTCTCTAGAAAGCACTACTTTGATTTAATCAAAGTGACTTGATATATGTACCTAACTAATCTCAACATTTTATGAACAAGTTCTAGTAGTTTAATGGCTCTTTTGCCTTTACTCTTAAAGGCTCTTTACCATTTGTTCAAACATGATTTGCATACTAGTCATGATTTTAGTACTCAATAATCCCATAAGACAAATCAAACTAGTTTTAGATCATATTAAATTAATGTGACTTAAGATCAATTGCCACTTAAAAGCTATATGGGCTTTAGAAAATTCTTCTTTTATATGGTTATACAGCTTTGCTTGTATTAGTCGAATGAATTGCCACTAACATCTTTTTGATTAATATTAATTAATTATCTACCAATGTACCTATTTAAATAAATAATTTATTTACATAAACATCAGTCTATTTTTCAACCAAAAAAAAAAAAAAAAAACCTAAAGAACTATTTAAAAACAAATAGTGAATAGAAATCAAATTTATAGAGAAATTGGTACATTAAGATAGTTATTTAAAATCAAAACTGAATCCCCTGACTTAAACTACTATCTCTTGATGCCCTTACTGAAAGCCCACTCACCACGACACTAATGAACTACCTGTTAGTTACAACTAAAGGAGACAAGATATTGAATGCCTTCCCATGTTGACTTTCCAGTCGTGGCAACAACAATATCTAAGTTGGCAATTCCTTTTAAATACTACTGTCCAGTACTTTCATGAAAAGACAAAATTATTTTTACTTATGTTTTATGTTACCCTCTAGAAGTTTCTCATGAGATAAATGTTTACATTAAGTGGACTCTTCCCTTAATTCTTATGGCACCTTTTCCTCAAACTATACTTTCATCAATTTAGATAATGAGTAATCTCTATTATTCAATGTATTCAATTTGAAGTAATTGAAAGACCTTGATAGACAAGTTAGGATCATATCTTGTTGAGATCGGCTATCAATTTTTGCATCAAGAATTCTGATTTAATTAACTATCATCCTAATGATAGGCTCTTAAATTGAACTTTCTTAACACAATCGAGTATCTATCATCTCTCTCATTAGCTATTCTCATGCTATCAGTTCTCTAATCAAACGCTTCTTTCAAAATATCTGATCATCTCTACCATAGTCAATAAGTCAAGTATCTAATACAAGAACACATTCAACATCTAATGTTTGAATCTTGCATCCTACTAACTTATTCGTCTAGTCTAATGTTCAAAACTTTCGATTCAACATAGTAGATATATTAGCAGCAAACTAGAAAACTCTGAGCATCTACTAGTGCTCCATATGTACTAAGACATTATATATCATTAAGCAAAACATAATGGACAAGTACATATATTAGTATTGAATGCAATGCAAAATATAACAAACAGTCTGAAATCGCAATTGTAAACAAGTCATATAACATACTTGATTACTTTTCTTACTTTTAGCAAACAATTGAAGTACGAAGTTCACTATCCAACACTTACATGTATGCCATGACGACTCAAACAAACTACCCATCACTCCCTATCGACGGGGTCAAATCGAGATATTAGAAGGGTGAAAATATTTCTCAATAAATATGTTTTCTTGTAAGCTCGTATTTAACATATTTAACACAACACACTTCCTCCGGCCTCTAAGGTCATACAACAAAGCTCCTGGTGGAAGCGAGCAGAGCACCCTAGTCAAGTGTACACCACTACTTAGACTTCCATTCAAGTCCACGAAGTACTCCATGTCAGCTTGGCTGTACCTATTTTCTTGCATTTCAGTCTATCTCTAAGAGATCTAACCTTGTACTATGCAAATGAACGCCCTCCTCGGAGAATAAAGTCCACCTACTATAATGCTAGACCGAAAATGGAGGCCATGAGCTTTCATTTATAGAAACTCGCTCGGGTGATTTATTTAAAATAGCTTATTTTTATATTTCTATTTCAAAAATAGTATACAAAAATTTAAAATTACTAAAATAACAAGCAAAAATTAAAAATAACCAAAACAGCATGTCCAGTTAGCATGCTATTGCCACATAAGCAAGGGCATTTTTATCATTTCACTTTTTTTTAAAAAAATTTTAAAAGAAGAAAAGTTTTTCATGGCTGCAATAACTTTTTACTAAAATGTCAAAAAAATGTTAGGCTAAATTTTTAGTATTATATTATATAGATATTATTATTTGATATGTCAAAATTTATTGTAGGAAGTAAGTGTATTTGCTATTATTATTGTTGTTATATATCTAAGTTTATATATTATACAAAAAAATTAGGCAACATTTAATTTTTTTTACATTTTGGTGAAATGTTATTCCAGCCTAAAATAATCTTTTCTTTTTTTTTTAAATTTTAGAAAAAGTAAAATGACCAAAATATCCTTGCTTAGATGGCAACGGCATACTGAGTAGGCATGCTGCTTTAGTAATTTTTAATTTTTTGTGCTATTTTGGGAATAAAAATGTCAAAATGTGCTATTTTGAAAAATCACTCAGGCCGCTCCCACTTGATATTTTGAGTATTGTGAAACTTTTAATAAGTTTTTAGTAGACTAATAAAGCATGGAATCCACCCATTAATATGTTTCCTAAACATAATCAACTCACTATTTCTACCTTAGCCTCTTAGACAATATCACAATGCTCTCTGGGAGACTAACATATTATTCTAATCAACTGTATACAATTGCCGTGATATTGGTACAAGTCAATAAGATACTCCATTGCAGTGTGGTTGCATCAGTTTTCCCATGCCTATATATCCTAAAGAGGTCTAAGCCCATGTATTCCATGAGCAAATTCCCTCATCGGGGAGTAGCACCTATCCACTATATACTATTAGACCGGTGATTGAGGCTATGAGGATAACTTCATGAACCTTGCTCCAACTTGAAATTTTAAATAGCCAATCTTTCTTTTATGTTTGATTATCTCATAATCATTATTACAATCACATTCTAAATTTTATTTAACTATTAAATAAAATCCTAATCATATTAGGCTCATTTTAATTATCCAACTTATATAATCTCATTAGATATTTTATGAGAATTTTTCTTTCCAAATAATTCAACTATTGGATATTCTAATCTAATTAGACCTGTTTGAAAATTCTGCCATTTGATAAAATCAAATATTTCATAATGTTGCATATTTAAATAGTCTTCTAACTTTACTCACATCATACATAATATTTAACTCATTTAAATAATATGGTGCAGCGCGTGATAGGAAAATAAGGGCTATGGGAAGGTTCAATGGCCTTTGCTTTGAACTTTTATTAAGAAATTAACAAAAATTACAAAGAGGGGGATAATCTCGATTTCTCACAGATTAAGAAACAAGATAAAAATAAAACAATTTGAGATTTTATTTGGAAGCTAACTAAACTAAGCCATAAGTATTCTTTTATATAGAGAAAGAAAAGAACTAAGAAGAAATTCAAATTCAAAATACGAAATTTGAACTAAATAACATAAAAAAAATCTGACTCCCTAAATATTATTGATATCTTGCCATAGCTTCCCCTTGATTGCCGTGAATCTTGCCATAACTTCCCCCTTGATTGCCGTGAAATATATCCAGCTGAACTAACCCCAAGATTCCTGCACTGAAGGAGTCTCTGCATTGAACTTGGCGGTGTCGCCTAGTCATGCAACATGAATGGTGGCGCCACGACTTGTCCTGAGTCTGTTTGGTGGCGCCAAGATTTGTCCCGGGTCCCCTATATGCGATAACCCTGCTGCACCATCCTCCCTGGGTTAAGGAGAATTCGCCCCACTTGGGATGTTGCGGTGTCATTCTCGCCAAAGTACGGAGTGAGGTATTTGACTTTGAAAACATCGGAAGTCCTCATACATGGCGGGAGCTGAAGGCGGTAAGCGTTCTCATTGATCCGTTTTAGAACTGTCAAAGGACGAATCTTGTACATGGTGAGCTTGTTATATTCTTAAGCGGGAAACTTTTCTCGAGTCAGCATAGCCCACACCTTCTCACCAACTTGAAATCGAACCCACCTTCTCTTCTTGTCAGAGTCCAGCTTGTACGTGGCAGTAGCTTCTAACAATGTAGCCCGGGTTTGTTCATGCACATCCTTGAGTGAGTTGATGAAGTCTTCCATCTTCCCATGAAGTCTGGTCAAATCAAGAACCACCGCCAAGTCCATCGGAGCTCGTGGAATGAACCCGTAAACAATGTGAAATAGAGCAAAGTTGGTAGTCCAATTGACGAAACTGTTGTAAGCAAACTCCGCCCGGTGAAGCTTGGATTTCCATCCCTTGGCATTTCTAGCTACAAGGCAACGAAGAAGGTTGCCAAGGGATTGATTGATGACCTCGTTTTATCCATCGGTCTGGGGATGATGGACGGTATTGAATGCTAAAGATGTATTGGCCATCTTCCATAAGGTTCTCCAGAAATTATTCACAAATTATACATCTCTATCGGACACAATGCTCAAGGGCAAACCATGAAGCTTGTAAACCTCTTCGAAGTAGAGCATGGCCACATAAATGGCATCTGCAGCTCTCTTGCACCTTATGAAGTGAGTCATCTTCGAAAAATGATTAACCACTACAAATATCGAGTACCGCCAATGGTTTGCGGCAAACCCAGCACGAATCCATGCTGACATCTGCCCATGGTTGGCTCAGAGCGGTAAGTATAAACCGGCATTGGTGACGCCATCCTTTGAAATCTAGCAAGTGTGGCAGCGTTGGACAAACCTCTCTACTTCACGGCGTAATGTTGGCCAATAATAGTTGGCGAAAATGAGCTTGAGCATCTTGCCTTGCCCCATGTGACCCGCATTGTGCTTTTCTTCAATTATTTTGAGCCGCCAACTCGAATGAGGAACACAAAGTTAATTGCCTCTGAATAGGAAGCCATCATGAATGAAGTAATCCGGGTTGATCCCATCTTGTGCTTCACGCCAATTACTACTGAAAGTGGATCATCCTTGTATATATTAGCCATGTGCTTGAAACCTGTGACCGCGGTTCTACTTTGTGCCAGGAATAAGGCTTATCTACTCAATGCATCTGCAACCTTTTTCAGATCGCCTGACTTGTGTTTTATGGTGAAGTGGAATAGTTGGACGTAACTTGCCCACTTAGCGTGATGATCAGAAAGCTTTTCTTGGCGGTTGATGAATTTAAGGGCCATGTTGTCTAAGTAAAGGATGAATTCTTAGTTCGCCAAGTATGCTCGCCAATGTCTCAAAGCTCTTAGCAATGCATAAAACTCCAGGTCATACATGGAGTAGTTTACTCTGCTGCCATCCAACTTCTCATTGAAATAGGTGATTGGCCTCCCTTGTTGGCTAAGCACGACACCAATACCAATTTTGGATGCGTCAGTGTGTAATTCAAAAGATTGTTGGAAATCCGGGAGTGCCAGCACTGGAGTCATTGTCATCTTTTCTTTGATCTTGGTGAATGCCTATTGTGCTTGCGACGTCCACACAAACGTTCTCTTCTTCATACACTCCGTGACTGGCGTCATGATTGCGCTGAAAGCTAGAACGAAGCGCCTATAGAATGACGCCAATCCGTGAAAGCTTCTCACCTCACCAATCGTTTTCGGCTCTAGCCAGTCACTGATGGCTTTGATCTTTCCATCATCAACTGAAATCCCATCTTTAGACACAATGAACCCAAGGAAGGTTACTCGATCCTTCATGAATTCACACTTTTTAAGAATAGCTGATAAGCATTGGACTCTCAAAGTTTGAAGCACCTCTCGGAGATGGCGAAGATGAGCTTCCTGGTCTCGGTTGAAGATGAGGATGTCATCAAAGTATACAACAACGAACCTACCAATGAAAGGGTGAAGGACCTGGTTCATAAATCTCATAAATGTGCTCGACGCATTGGATAGCCCAAATGGCATGACCATCCATTCATAAAGTTCCTTCCTTGTCTTAAAAGCTGTCTTTCACTCGTCTCCGAGCATGATGCAATCTGATGATACCTGCTCTTTAGGTCTAACTTAGTGAACACCTTGGCACACTGAATTTGATCTAACAAGTCATCAAGTCTTGGAATCAAAAACATGTAACGTACCATGATCTTATTTATGGCGGTTGTCCACGCTCATTCTCCATGATCTGTCCTCTTTTGGCGTGAGCAAAGCAAGTACTGCACATGCACTCAGGCTCTTTCTAATGAACCCCTTGGCGTTCAATTCTTCGTGTTTAGTAGGGCTCATCCGGTAGTGAGGGTAGTTGGGTAACGAAGTGACAGGCATTAGATCAATATGGTGCTGCACGTCTCTTCAAGGCCGCAGTGAGGCAGGGAGCTCCTCTAGAAAAACGTCAGCATATTCTTCCAATAATCCCTTGACCTCTCGCGGTAAATCCTTGGAGATGATAGTGCTCTCCTTACCAATCAGAACGAACATGACTTTGGTCTTGCCAACTTCCTTGGCGAACAAGGCACGGCTCTAGACATTTGGGTGTTTGGCGTCAACTGCTTTGGGCTTCTTCTCCCTCCTCGGAAGTAAGACTATTTTAACTCCCTCAAAAAGGAAGCTGTAGGTGTTCTTTCTTCCATCATGAATAGCTCCACAATCATATTGCCAAGGACGCCCCAACAGCAAGTGGCATGCCTTCTTTCTATTTCTGACCAATAGAAAATTTCACCAAACAACACTTTGAAACTGTCGCTTGGTTACCTTTCTTCAGCCAAGAAAGTTTGGATAGATGCGAATGTGCCTTCGTCTTCAGGCCCAACTTCGTTACGGCTTCCTTTGAGATTACATTTTCACAACGCCCTGAATCAATAACCACTCAGCATACCTTGCCGCCAATAGTGCATGTGGTTTGAAAAATGTTGTTCGGCAACCAGTTGTCCCCGATCTCTTCTCTTAACGTGAAGCATGCACGCCTAACAACGAGACAATATCCCTTATCACCGGTTTCGGGATGTTGCTCCGGTTCTGCCAATTCGTCAAAGCTATTCTCAACAATTGTCTCATCTTCTCTAGCCCTTGGCTCTTCAATGAGAAGGGCCTTTCCCGGTCTGTCTCCCTTGTGACAATCTGAGGCTCAGTGTCCTACCTCTCTACATTTAAAGCAATGAGCTCTAGAAGAACCCGCCAATTCTTGGTTGACTTGCCTGACAATGTTGGCGGTTAGCATTCTCAGTTAAGCATTCGGGTTTGGCGCTCCTGGTGGCGTTGTCCATGTACCGCTAATTGGACGGCGCCTTTGCTATCTCTCCACTTGCACAGCTCTCTGAGTGGCTTCTGACACGGTGAAGATATCAAACATATTAAGGACATCTTGTATGCTTTCTTGCAATTTGCTAATATATCTATTAGCCAATTATTCCTTCAATTCTGCCAAGTCATTCTTGGTGACTAAGGCATGGAACTCAGACGTGTAATCCTCCATGATTCTTGTTCCTTGGCGAAGGCTTTGCAGGCGCTGGTACATCAAATGGGCATGATTGTGAGGCGAGAAGGTGCCTCGCAAGTGTTTCTTCATCTTCTCCCAATATTCAATCTTAGGTTTTACTTGTCTAAGCCGGATTTGCTTTTGTTGGTGCCACTAGGCGGTTGCCCTTTCACGAAGGCGCATAGCAACCAGTGGTGCCTGCTTTCAATATGGGATCTCCCGAAACTCCAAGACTTCCTCAACGACAATGAGCCAATCAAGGAACTCTTCCGGACATCCTCCTCCATTAAATTCTGGAATCTTAATCCAAATTCCGGATTCCCACCTCCTGTCTTCGTGGTCGTTGGGGTCACCTTCATTGCGCGGTTGGTGCCTCAATCGTGCTTCGGGATATCTTCATCATAAAATTGGTTAAGGAAAGGATCATCCACATCTCCACCATTAATGCCTGGTGAAGGATGGTGTTGGGGCCTAACTCCGTCTGGGAGGTTGGGGTTTGCCCAGAGTTGGATCAAGCATCACTTGAACCGTTGGAATCTCTCTTCCAGTTCCTCAAATCTCCTTTCATATTCCTGATATCGGTCATGGTCAGTCACTTCTTCAATGCTGGCATTCCTTTGTAGTCTAGGGGCCATCGTTTGTCAGGAAGCATTCCTGTGCTCGGATACCAACTGATGCAGTGCATGATAGGAAAACAAGGGTTACAGGAAGGTTCAATGGCCTTCCCTTGAAATTTTATTAAGACATTAACAAAAATTACAAAAGAGGGGATAATCTCGAGTTCTTACAAGTTGAGAAACGAGTAAAAAATAAAACAATTTGAGATTTTAATTGGAAGCTAACTAGACTAAGCCGTAAGTCTTCTTTGATATAGAGGAGGAAAAGAACTAAGAAGAAATTCAAATTCAAAATACGAAATCTGAACTAAATAACATAATAAAAATCAGATTCCCTACCTAATCTTGATATCTTGCCATAACTTCCCCTTGATTGCCGTAAATCTTACCATAACTTCCCCCTTGATTGCATGAAATATATCCAGCTGAACCACCCCCAAGATTCCCGCATTGAAGGAGTCCTTGCGCTAAACTTGGCAGTGCCGCCTAGTCATGCAACACGACTGGTGGCACCACGACTTGTTCCGAGTTTGCCTAGTGGTGCCAAGATCTGTCCCCAGTCCCCTGTATGTAGTAACCCTGTTGCATCATAATATTAAATATGTGAATAGAATTTAATCAATATCATGTTATCAAATTATTTGAATAACATTACTTAAGGCCTAACAAGATTGGATTAATTAATTATACTTCAAAATATTTTAGAATTGGTTCACATAATTCTTATTAGAATCTCATTTTAATTAATTAATTATTTATTTTAAAAAATTTTAGCTGACGTCAGCATTTGACATACCGACGTTAGGAGCGTGCGAACGTCAGCAACCCAAAAAAACATTTTTTAATAATTTTTTAAAAATAAATTAATAAATCAATAAAATTCGATCTTATTCTCATCAGATCATAAAAGGAACATACCTAGTGGCTCAAGGGCTCCCGCCTACACAGGGTCTGGGGAGGGCGGATGTACGCAGCCTTCCCCCTTCAGGGTGTTAAGCTGAAGAGAGGCTGTTTCCCAGTATCCCCAACCTGATTGAATATCTAATCTTATTAGATATTCAATGCGACATTATATATTTCCAAGTCGAATATAGTTAATTGGCAAATAGGCTTAATTAGTGAATAATGCACAAGAGTCAATTTGAGAGCGCATTGTTTGGATGCAACAACCAAGATCCATCCAAGATTCCAATTGCAAATTTGCATATTTTTCTTAATTAATAGTTAGAACCCCAGATGAACCCAATTTATCCTTCCCGTGTATTTTTATATTAGGATTACAATGGTACTCCATGCATGGGAGTTTAGCATAAATAACTTGTACTTCCATAGAAGTTCTACAATTGTTTCCCTTGTAATTCAAATTGATAGTCTTTTCTATCTTGAATTATGTTAGTTCTCTTTATAAGAAAAGATTCGTGTTTTCCCTTTTTCAGTCCTTGCTTTAGCAATTCAGATTAAGGGATGGTCGTGCGAATCATTTCTTCATTTAGAGTTAGAACATTCCAATTGGCCTAAGAAAGGCAGTGATTTGTTCTAGTTGACAATATTTATTTGAAGGACAACGCTAGCTAGAGGAATAGGTGATTCAAAGAGATTAAAGCGTGATTTTGGTGAATAGAGATGGTGATGTAGCAGCTAACCATAGCAATCCCTTTTTCGAGTTAGCCTCAGAATTTGCAAATTGCGGAGGATGTGGAAGACACTGAGGTGAACTTCAATAACTCCTTTAGCAAAGCGGGCGTTAGTGTGTGTAGCCATAGAAGAGAGAGGATCCACTATGATCCATTTGAGTATTCAAAGGATTGACACAGGCAGTCCCGAATCGGAACTAAAATCTTAGAATCCAAGGTGGGCGAAAACCCGTGGAGTTTGTGGATTGGCCATTGTTTACCAAGGAGGTACTCGAGTTCAAGGAGGTACATGAGAACAAGTTGATTCCTTTGGTGGAAACTCAGCTTTGTGGAAGGGCTACTTTCTAGTGCTGGCAACTCAAACACTCGAGGCTAGGGAAATATAAGAGCAAAATTGAGACTCGAAAAAAAGATCAAGAAGCACATGCAAAGCACCTTCTTGCCTAATAATCACGTCGGGTTAGTGCTCCAAAAGATTCAAAATTTGTGTCGAAGCTCTTAGTCCATGAAAGATTACACCACAGAGTTTTATGAGTTAGTGGCAAGGAATCACTTGGTTGAAACTAAGAATAGTTGGTGGATAAGTAAATTGCTGGACTATGAGAGACTTACTAAGAAGCACTAAACATGTTCAACATTTTTTCTATTTCTAAGGCTTACCAAAGGGCCTTCTACAGGCAGCAAAAGCGAGTGACAAAACAAATGTTCATGGAGCATCCAGTCGAGTAACCCAGAGGCCAACCAAACTAGAACTTAAAATAAAGCAAGTGCATAGGGTAGTTTGCAAAGCCCTTTGGGTGAGTTTTAACAACTAGACTAACCAGCCTTAGGCTAATAGCTCGAGGAAATGGTGTTGTAGGTGTGGAGAGGTTGCACACTGTATGGCCGATTTCCGAAAGGAAGAGAAGTACAAGGGGTTTTCCATTGAGGGTGCAGACGCCGGCAATAGCAAATTACCCATTGAATAGGTTGAGGCAGCCATGGACATATGGTTGAGGAAGAAATAGCTAGAGATAAGGGCCATTTCCTAATGGTAAAGCGAGTATGCCTTGCTCTTCATAACACTAGGGAGATGAGTGGTGGAGGAACAACATCTTCTAGAGGACTCGTACGATTGTATGAAGGTGCGCCGCCTCATGATGGATTTAGGTAGCTTTGTAAAAGTGATTTTAAAGGAGGTTATGAAGATAAGATTGAAGTCCGAAACTCACCTAAGCCTATACAAGCTTTCTTATATAAATAAAAGGAATCGAAAAACAATTTCTCAGTATTGCTAGTCAAATTTTCCATTGGGGGAAATATTAGGATGAGATCTGGTGTGACGTTGTTACCATGGATGCTTGCCAACTCCTACCCGAGCATGCATGGCAATTCAACTGGGGGCAACATATGATGGGCACTGCAATAAATATTACTTCTTATTTGACGGGATGAAAATTATGCTATTACCAAAGAAGTAAGAAGCTCCTTGAGTGACTAGAATTGAGAAACCCAACTTCTTAAATAGAGCCATGTTTTTCAAGGAGACCATCATTTCCTGAGTAGCTGATGTCTTGATTACCAAGGGGGTTCAAAGTGCCATAGGGTGATGGGGGACTGTTTGAGGACCTTACTAGAAGAATTTGCTGACATCCTTCCAAAAAAATCAACATCTACATATCAGACCAATTTTAGATTCCTTGCTCTCTATCAAAGTTTAAACCTAAGTCTATGGTGCCTTTACGTGTCTAAGCAACCATTTCACACCATCCCAGTGCACTGTGCCAAGATTGGCCATAAACCTTGACAAAACACTCACTGAAAAGGCTAAATATGGCCTAGTACTTGCCATAGCATACATTAAAAATCCTACAGCATTTGCATAAGATATACTAGACATCTTAAACTTTTCTTGCTTTGTTTATGGGCATTGGTTTGCTGAAAACTGATACTGTGATGCCATATGTAGTTTTGACTTAAATAAATAGTTTTTAGTGATCTGTTTCTTATGATACATTCCTAATATCCTGTTAGCCTCACTTGTATCCTTCATGTCAAACTAGCCATTTAACCTCACTTTTAAGTCCAAATTCTATTTCTTAGACCTACTTGTAGAGAGCATATCATCAATATAGATTAGTAGGAATATAGCATCATCACAATCGACATCCTTGAAATAAACGCAAGTATCATGAATAGATTAAACAAAACCATTATCAATCATAAAAGCATCAAATCTCTTGTACCAATATCTTGGTGACTATTTTAACCCATACAGTGATTTTTTCAGCAAACTGAATCAACATGATCAGGTTCAATAAAACCCTTAAGTTGAGCCATGAGGATCTTCTCCTCAAACTCACCATGCAAAAATGCAGTATTACATCCATGTGATCCAAGCACATATCAAATTTGGTAGTTAAACACAAAATCAGACGTATAGTTGTGTGTTTGATAATAGGAGAAAGAATTTCAATAGAGTCTACTCCTTATTTTTGGGTAAAACTCTTTGCTACAAACCTAGCCTTAAACCTAGGCAAACCCTCAGGGATTTTAGGTTCCTTAATCCTAACAACTCACTCAGAACCAATTAGTTTCTTACCTTTAGCCTAGGGACTAAAACCCAAGTCTTATTCTTTCTTAAGCTCTCCATCTTAGCAGCCGTGGCATTCAGCCACTCTGTTGAATGCTAGCTGTTAATGGCTTGACTATAGGATAAAGGCTCGGATTCAACATATTCTAAGGCAGTAGTAAGAACATAGGCATACAGTCAGCAAACCCACACCTATCAAGAGCTGTAATATCCCTCCTTACCCTATCTCTGGGCAATTGGTAATTATCTAAGTTCTAAGCATTAATTTCAAGTCTATCAGTTTCTGCTACAGGTCTATTAGTGACTGCTAGATCATCATCTTGGTCATTTTCATCTAGGTCATTCTCATCTAAGTTATCCTCTAATTCAATCATAAGGTTAATTGTGTTAGGTGGGTTCACTTCAAATTCAAACAATTCAGGATCACATGTTCTCACTGCAGAAGTATCATTACCTAATTGTTCTTTAATATAAGGCATCTCATCCTCATTGAAGGTGACATCCCTGCTAAAAACTGCTATAGTGCTATTCCCCTCCCTTATACCCAATCTATAACTTTTAACCCCCGAAGAATACTCTAGAAAAATGGCCTTAATAGCCTTGGGTTCTAGCTTACCCTCACTTTGGTGTGCAAAGGCCGAACATCCAAACAATCTCAAGTTTATTATAGCTCACCGAGTTTCGAGTCCAAATACTCTCAGGTACTTTCATTTCTAAAGCTAAATTTGGGGACCTATTTATCAAATAAGATGTTGTATTAACAACCTCACTCCAAAACTCTTTTTGCAAACCAGATGATAAAAGCATACATCTCACTCTATCTAAAAGTGTTATATTCATCCGCTTAGCCACACCATTTTGTTAGGAAGTTTTCCGAATTATTGTATGTCTTTTTTTTCATTTTCTTTGCATAAGGCTTCAAATTCTTTGTTCACAAACTCTTGGCCATTGTTTGTCCTACTTTCTTTAACTTTCGTTCCTGTTTGGTTTTCAACTAAAGTTTTCCACTTTACAAGTTTTCAAATGCGTCATTTTTATTTTTCAGCAATTAAACCCAAACTTTACGTGACAAATCATCCACAATAGTCAAGAAATAACACACTCCACCCATTGTGGTTACCCTAGAGGGGCCCACCAGTCAGAATGCACATAATCAATAATGCCATTAGTAACATGTGAACTAGTAGGGAATGCAATCCTATGATACTTACCACAGATGAAATGATAACAAAAATCAAGATTAGACACTACATCAGATCCAAACATGCCCTATTTTTATGTTTCCAACAGCTCTCTTTCTGATATGTGATCTAATCTCCTATGCCAATGATTAGTAGTGTCCTTAGGGTCTTTCTTGGCGACATTATCCTCCTTAGTAACAACCTTCTCCTCTAAAACATATACGCCATTCTTGACCACCCCCCTAAGGACTACTAAGGCTCTTCTAAGGATTTTCATCTCTTCCTTACAAGTCGTAAGGGTAAACCCAGCTAAGTTAAGTTGCCCTAAAGACATCATGTTTCTTTTTTGGTTCAGGGGCGTGCATAAAACCCTATAGGACAAAGTTAGTTCCATCAGTTAGCCTAACTCTAACTGGCCCAACTTCCACAACCTTACACGCATAGTTATTGCCTAACATGACCTTCCCCCCATTTACATTCTCATATTCAGAAAAGTATGACCTATCGCATGTCATATGAAAGCTGCATCTAGAATCAAGCACCCATTCATGCGTTGTAATATTACAAGAAGCAACAACATGTTCATAATCATCAAAAACAGTTTGTTCTGCACTAGCCTGGTTCTTGTTTTGATTAGGGCAATATCTTCTTATGTGACCTAATTTACCACTCTAAAAGCTTAGTGTTAGATAGGTCTTTCTTGCCTCTAGGCTTAGATATGTTCTTACTTTTATTTCTTTTCTTGTGATGGTTATCTCTAGTTTTTGATATGCCCCTAGCTGGCAATCCTTCACCTTTGTTATTTTTGTTAATAATAGTATATTTACCTTCTTTCTTTACTTCTAAAATCTTGGACCTTAAAAGCGTCTTCTACTTTTACTAGTGTTATAGTTTTTCTACCATATCTTAGAGTATCTTTAGGTGACTTCAAGAACTTAAGAGCAAAAAGTAACATACCCAGTGCCCTAGGTGCTCCCACTTAAGCAAGGTCTGGGGGGCAGATGTATGTAGCCTTCCCCCTTCAAGGTATTACCCCTAAAGAGAGGCTGTTTCCGAGTGCCCCTAACCTAAGGGTGAGGACTTCCCAGGAGGTCACCCATCCTGATACTGCTCTCCCCCAAGCATATTTAACTTCGAAGTTCTAATGGGATCTGATGATGGCGTGTTGGTATCCTCTTTGGTTGACTTCAAGAACTTAGGAACAGATCCTAAAAGTATAACACCTTGGACTTCATCAAGCATTTCAACTTTTAAGGTAGCGAGGTCATATAAGACCCTATCAAACTCATCAATATTATCTTCTAAAAGTTTACTTTCGTCCATTTTAAATGTGTAGAATCTTTCCATGTGAAGAACTCTATTAGCCAAAGATTTAGAGGCATAAAGTTCTTCTAACATAGTCTACATAATAGAAGCACTAGTTTTACCAGGTACTTTAGAAAGAATAGCATTAGTCAAGCAAAGAAGGATATTACCATGTGCTACCACATCAATATTTGCTTTCTTCTTGTTTGAAAGACCCACTGGCTTGTCTTTTTCAGGTAGTAATGTTGAGCTTGCTCCAAGGGACATTAGTAAGGCTTTGACCTTCACTTTCCAAAGCTTAAAATCGTGTCTACCATTAAACTTTTCTATGTCGTGTTTCGCTGAAGCCATCTCACTAAACCCTATTGTTCAGCTGTGGCTCCAATACCACTTCTTAACATTTTCAATGAGTTAGCTTTAGTTAAACTAGTTAGTAGGTGCGAAACACAAAAGACTGAATTACAGACAGGAGATCTCAAATGTAAATGCAAGAATCAACGATGAACACTACTATTTAATGAGGTTCGGACCCTAAAATTGGTCCTATGTTCTTAGCTCTCTAATCTTAGAGAGATCTCCACTATTAAGGTGATTATTAGTAGTTATTGACTAATTACAATCGATAAATGAACAAATACAAAGCAAGAACACAAAAACATACTCAATCTTGGCTTCTAAAAT
The DNA here is from genome assembly GCA_018398585.1 of Simmondsia chinensis. Classification (NCBI taxonomy): domain Eukaryota; kingdom Viridiplantae; phylum Streptophyta; class Magnoliopsida; order Caryophyllales; family Simmondsiaceae; genus Simmondsia; species Simmondsia chinensis. Next base: position 10,892,459 of record JAGTTD010000023.1, on the reverse strand, counting down.
AGAAACCTAACACACAAACCCTAGATCTTGAACATCTTCTCACCAACAGCTTCAATCCTCCATGGTTTTTGACTCATAAGCTTTGAATCACCATGAAAGTAGCTCAGAGAAGCAATTTTAGGGTTAGGGTTTCACGAAGAAGGAAAAGGAAGCAGAAAACTATGAGTGAAAAGGGGGAAAAATAGAAGTAGATAAGCAACTGAGCTACCAAATCCTAATCTCACGGTTTATATGCCCCTCCACACCATTATCAGCGTGCCTCCCCAGCTTCACATCATAGTCATTGATTAATTCTCATCCAATGGTCCAGACTAGCCCAAAGAAACACAGATCCTATGACTTAAATTGCATTTATTTATTTCATCAGGTGAACAAGGGAGCGACATGCATCACAGCAGAGACAGAAAGTTGGTACGACAGGGCAACGGGCGGCATGGTAGGGTAGGTAAATAGTACACTATGGGAAGGGGCATTTTGGACAATGTCACAATTGCAAAAATGAATTAGTTTTGACCTTCTTTTTGTACTTCTTTACACCTTGCCATTTATTTGTCGAGACATTGATATGCTGCGTTTTGAGTTCTCTTTTAAAATTTAATGGTGCATTTTAAACCTCTAGTAAAGCCTATTTTGTAGCTAATCTCATTTTAGCTCATTTTAACCTAATCTTATTTTATTTGTAATGGTTTGGGCCATATGTGTACCAATTAGGATCCAAGGTTGCAAGTTTTTGAAGTTGTTATAGTTGAATGCAATTTCTGTTATACATTGTCTAATATATTTATAAGCCTCACACCTTTTCATTTCACTTATTCTTCAGCGTTACTTTTTATTATGATATCTCCATGTTCACCAAGAATTTTTAGTCTCATTTATCCACTTCTGTGATCTTGCACTATAACAGTGAATATGAAAAAGGCAAGTAGTCTGTGATCAATTAGAAGTTGTATTATATATATTTTAGTAATTATAGTTTATATATAAATGTCTAGCTTACCTTGGTTCTTTAGTGGTGTCTAGGTTTTTGCATTCTTTTTAATAGAACTTCCCATTCATCAGTTCAAGCTTTGTCTTGCATTTTTGACATGCTGAATAAGTTATACCATCTTTGTTATTATATTCAAAAACTTTACATGTAGCACATATTTTGTAATACTTAATCTACACAAAAGATAAGGGGCATTGTGTTTAGTTTTTTTCCTATGCGGTTGTTCTTGTAAATAATAGTTTGAGTTATTATCTATATTACATTGGCCTCCAAAAATATTGAGCAAGTTAGCTTAAAAGTATATTTATGAGTGAATTACTCCTAAATCTCTTTCTTGCATCTATCTTATTCTTCTTTATGCTTGTTCAGTCTCAACGTACCGACCATTTCATATATCATACTATGAGTTTCACAAAAATATTTATTAAAGTTTGAGCTACATAATATTTGTTATAGATTTAACATGCCTCCAATTCTTCTGTTTTCGGGTGCTCAGGATTTATTAGTAGCCACATTTTGGGTGTCGTAGATATTGAAGGTCCTATGAAAGACATATTATTTGAGTTGTAAAGTATTTTGAAACACGATTGCACATACCGTGGTAATTTCGCTCGTCCACTTGGGATGCTAATAGAACATTATCCTTTTCTTTGTTACTAAATAGATAGCCTCCCTTTTCGATTGCAAAGCAGCCCCATAATGTTAAACATATTGTTTTCATCATATTTACATAAATCTTGGTTATGATATTAGCAATTTAGAAAACATTACATTAGTCACTGACCTCCTGTCACATATTAGTATCTCTAGCATTATATTATGCGTTATTTCTACGTGGTTAAAGAATCATAATGACCTCCTTTAGGCTATCACTGTACACTTTACCGACATAGTATCCTAAACAACATGAGACGAGCCATTGATTTCACTAGTAAAGCTGCTGGTGAGTATGGTCCAGCTCAATCTATACTATCAACTCATTGGGAAATTTTTATACCTAATTGAATAAAGCATAATAAAATTTTTATGCATGTAATTTATCCACACAATATGAGACACTCTGCAATTAATGCGTCTTCAATAATAAAAAATGATATTGTATTCCATGAGTTAGAACATATTTTTGCAACAATTGCAAGACACATTAAATATAATTAATAAAAAAAGAGTGCATAACTCCATGTAATATGGGGAACCAAAGATTCTTGAAAACATGATTTATAAACGAAATAAGAAATGCCTCAAAAAAAGTATCCAAAAATATTAATGACAATAAATCATGTTATAATCCAATCATAATTATAGAGAAAGGTTATTGCCCGATATGTTGTTTCCTTTTGAACCGAAAATAGGAGTTTAATTATACCGCACAGTATCGTAACTACAGTGCATTGATTAAATTATTAATCATAATGCAAAAGCGAATAGTGAAACCTATTTCGAATTATTTAACAAGACTTCACTAATTATAATTATAACAATTATTATATTTATAATTGCAATAATTACTGCAGTAAATTATAGTAATTTTGCTTAATCCTTTTCATAGTCAAAGAGAACTCATGTGCGCCACCCACTCGGCAAAATTCCCCTCATTTGGAAAAAAGGATGACATCCCCCTTACTTTAGTGAAGTGAGGCAACCACATATATATATATTTTTTTTCTTTAAAGGATAATCCGACAGCTATTAAAAAATTTATCATTTTTCTCTCTTTTTTTTGACTGATTTATATTTTTAACCTATTTTCTTTGATCCGAATTTAAATTTGACAATTCGATATCCCAATCTAAGGTTTTCTTATCCAAAAAATTCAAAATGAGATCAATTTCATAAACTCATCAATAGATTTCATGGAATTGAGAAAAATAGGTCACGAATAATTGGCCAAAATTAAGGTTTTGATATTTGTATCATATAAATTGACAATAATAATCCATGATAAACACACAATCCTCTAATAAAATTTATGTTTTAGATTCAAAAGCAAGATTTTATATATTTTGTATCAATATTTTAACATACTAATCAATTTAAATAAATAATGTGTTACATATGTTTCAGAAAGGAGAACAAATCTGGATTATGAACAAAAAAAGAAACCATGAGAAAATCCATTAATAAATATGAGTTCAAATTAAACTCCTCATTGTTTCATATAGCCAAACAAGGCAATCCAAATCTTTAAGGCTATAAATCCATGTATACAGGCTCTGATACCACATGTCTAAGGTAATGTTATCATATACATGTATTTATAGCACAATATATATAAACTAAATGTGGGAGAATACATATCTTGTTGAGTCATGACATTTAGAATTTTGATGAACGAGAAAATATGACTAGATCTTCCTCTCCCTCTCTCAATAATATGGCAACCACCTATGAAAACAATATACACTCAAATAGAGGAGAGGGGTCCAGCCTTCTATTTATACAATCTAATGACTCATAAAAGACTTTGTCAGATTTATGTACATATGGTAAATAACATCCACAAATAAAGAATAATGAGACAGGCCTAATCTAAAATGATTATGCAACCCGTATGTGAACTAGATATTTAGCCTATTAATTGTTTTGTAGCCATCAAAATATAATTAACCGAAGCCAATATTAAGAGAAATAATCCAACAATGTGTTTTGACTGTGTTAATACCCACTATTTCCATATCCATTCCTTCCCTAACTGAAACCAAATTCTTTGCTCCTCCATATCCACCATTCTCCTTATTCAAGGTGGATTTTTAGGCTACAATATTTTCTTTAACGGGCAAGTTTTTCATCCATAAATACCACCCTTTGGTGAGCCATTCAATACAAAGAAAACACACTGAAATTTACCGTCGCTTTACTTTCTCTCAAAAAAATTAATTATTTTTTCTCCATTACTGAGCAAGTTGAGGCGTGCTGCATTCCATCTCTCTGGAATAAACTACTTAGATGGGCATCATGTTAAGTCTAGGGTTGGAGTGACATTGGTCCCTTTGCACCTGTGTGGGGGCATAAGTGACTTGGGGCAGTAGAATTGTCCATGGTGCGATAATTGTTTGGTTTAATCCTCCCTTTTGTTATTTACGTTTTTTTCCGTTTTGGTTGATCGTTTTGTAATCTTCGAGCTCCAATTAATTGACCTCGACCTCATTTTGGTCGTATTAAAGTTATATTTTGATCGCTCATTTACATCATTTCCCCAACAGCCCAAGTATGAGAAATCCAAGCAAATACCAACAAATTTAATTTCATTTTTAAAGGTAAGAACTTTCTCCCTTTTTTCTTAGAGATATAAGCATGAAAGTAGTAGAAAATGCTATAATATAAATATTTATTGAAGATTTCAAACATTCTAAAAGCAACAATAATTATTTTTTTACATTATATAGAAAAAAAAAATGTCTAATACACATTATCGACATGAGAGAAATGAGGTACTAATTGTTGCGACCTTTGATACCACGTTTTATAACCACCCATACAATAGCAAGTACTAAATCGAAATAACAATCACACAAAGGAGGATTGAGGAGAACACTGAAATTTACGCATTTCAACCGAAGCCTACATCCACGGGGGGAGCACAATAAATTTCATTATATCAATTGGAGTTTACATGAGACATTTCTAAACTCAATCATTCTCTCAACTCTAACTCAAACACTAATGATAATATACACAACTTCTATGTACATATAGAGCAACCATATTAAAACTCTAGCGTGTTATGAGCCTAAATAGGATTGATTTAATTATATATCTCACATATAAGGTCCAATACAATAAGGTTCCATACATAACCCAACAATTCTCTCGCTTTGAGTTTGGTTGGATTGTTTACCATTATTGAACTAAATCTCTTGAGAATTTTACAATTTAGATCTAGCATAAATTTAAGGACCCGACCCAAATAAATTATTTAAGCCCAGTCAACTTAACCCTTTGACCTAACATGAAAAACCCTAATTTTCAACGAAGCAAAACTCGCGCCGCGCATTACCATGTTCTTTGTTAACAGTACGGTACTGCCACCACTCAAGTGCCACCACTTGAGGTATGCTCCGTTGCTTACTGGCACGACCCCCGGCCACCACTGACTTATTACCAACGCCTGAACACCAGAGCTCCACAGATGTCGAATCACCACTGGCCACGTCAACCTCTCACAGGCCCCACTGTCAATCAAGCGCTCAGGCCATCGCAGTGGTTCTTCAACGTCCTCAATCACCATGAACCACCGAGAAGCTTCTGTTACGAAGGGACCTAGTCTAGCTGCTTCGCACCAAACCGGGCCCAGCCCAATAGCTTCGGCCAACCCGGGTTCTCACACTCGGCTTCCTCACCTGCCACGTCAGCTTAAGTGCCACCTCAGCATAACTAACTTTTGCTTTGCTAGTATAAATAAGTAGAGAGCGTGCTACAGTTTCTTATGTTATGTGTTCCAATTCTCTATCTTCCCTCAAACTCTCTCTCTATTCTCTGCCCTTTTCTTCTTCAATCTCTCCCCCATTTCTCCCAAATACTTGTATACACACACACACACACGCAAATATACAACTGGTAGCCCTTGTTATTGAGATTGTGTGTTGGATTATGTTATTTTGCTTGAATTTGTGGTAGATTTGATTGATTTGGATAGGATCCCATCTTGGATCCTATCAATTAGTATTAGAACATTCCTTCCTCGGAGCTATAATCGGCATCAATGGTGGGCGGAACTAGGGAACAAAGGTCCATGAGGTACTTGGATGAAAAGCTTGATCGGCGTTGTAATGATCTAGTGGAAGCCATGGCTAAAATGAGGTAGATTATGAATGGGCTGTCGCTGTAGAGAAGGAGAGTTAGGGGCCTCCATCAGGCCAACCCGGCACCACCTGCTCCACCACTATAACGCAGTAAGGGCTCCAATTCTTAACACAGATCAGTGACTTCAGCACCCGACCATCATCATAGGCGAGGTAACTATCAATTTTCCACTCGCCTTATGAAGATAGAGTTCCCTAGATTTAATGGGTGTAGTTATGTGGTTAATTGGATCTATCAGTGTGGATGATATTTCATCCTCGATCAAACACCAGAGGAAATGAAATCCATGCACGCCAACATAACTCTGGAAGGTGCTGCCCTTGGTTGGTGTAACGCTTACCAACAATCATGGCCTGTTGGCATCGCCATCCCTTGGGATGTATGTTCGGCTGAAATCCGGAAGAGATTCACTAAAGCTGCCCAAAACCCCCTTATCGAGCTTACCAAGCCCAAACAAACCGGAACTCTTGATGAATACTTAACCGCGTTTAAGCCCCTGGTTAGCTATAGTGGGCTCAACAAAGAGCAAAGAATTGGCATATTCATGGGGGGCTTATGTGAGGACTTAGCGGGGTGGCTGAAATTATTTAAGTCGAATACATTACAAGAGGCCATCACGCTAGCCTAGTTGCAAGAAACTATGAATACATAGAATGAGTGAACAGAAGAAATCCCGCCAAAATAGCGCCTCTATTGCCACTCCCGAGTAATACCGCTATGGTGGCCGCTAATCCACCAACAACAATGCCGCCAAATAGGTCGTTACTGTTACCAGCACCGCCAACTAAAAACTTGCCGATGGCTCATCCGCGAGGGTTGTCACCTGCTGATCTCGAAGATCTTTGGGCCCGCAATCTCTGTTTCTATTGTCGGGAACCTTTCGCACCAGGTCATGTTTGCCGCATGTGGCGCTAAATACGATTGTTCTGGATTGAGGCGATAGATGATGAATTGGATCTGGAACAATTGGAGCCCGACTCAGAACCCGTCCCGAATCCACATATATCCATACATGCACTCCATGGGATGGCCCAGTGTCAAACCATACAGGTACAAGGCTACTATGGTAAGAGGCCTTTCAGTATCCTCGTTGATAGTGGGAGTACCCACAATTTTCTTGACATTCATCTAGGTCGTAGTTTGGGTTGCTTGATTGATAGTGCTCATCAACAGTCCGTAACCGTAGTTGACGGTAAAAAAAATTTCATGTGCGGGTGTGTGTCGTGGATTCTGTTGGTCACTTCAGAATGCTTATTTTTCTTTGGATGTATTGTTGATTCCTTTATCAGGTTGCGACATGGTCTTAGGGATTCAATGGATTCGTACTTTGAGGGAAGTTCGCTGGAACTTCGATGCTTTGATTATGAAATTCTGCTTGGCGGGTTAGGAGTATACTCTTCGCGGCACTTGTGACACGGGTCTTAAGGCAATCTCGGAGAACGCTATCTCGTCGCTTCTCTCTCAGCCAACTTCATTCTTCGCCTTGACAGTGGACTAATTGGGTCAACCCCCTCTCCTCAGCCTGCATACCGCTAGTGCTGACTCGGTTGAGGATCCCCTGGCCTTATAGTCACTTCTAGATGAGTATCTGATGTGTTTTTACTGAGTCCCGAAGCTCCATCATCTCGACTCGGCTTTGACCACTGCATACCACTCAAAGAGGGCAGCAATCCCGTTTACATCTGATCGTATTGGTACCCGGTATTCCAGAAGGATATCATTGACACCTTAATTCAAGAAATGTTGATGGCAGGTGTCACTCGAAACAGTACTTCACCTTTTGCGTTGCCGGTTGTACTGGTGAAGAAGAAGGACGGATCTTGGCGGCTATGTATTGATTACCATGCTTTGAATAAAATGAAAATCAAAGACAAGTTCCCAATTCCATTATCGAAGAGTTACTCGATGAACTTAGAGGGCCTTCATATTTCACTAAGCTGGACCTCAAGCCTGGTTATTAGCAGATTTGTATGATGCCTGATGACATTTACAAGATGACATTCCGGACTCATTCTGGCCATTACGAGTTTGCCATCATGCCTTTCGGCCTATCCATTGCACCATCAACGTTTCAGAGCCTTATGAATGAAATCTTCTGCCCTCTCCTTCATCACTATGTACTCGTCTTCTTCAACGACATACTCATCTACAGTGCTATGTGGTCTCAACACTTGGAGACTCTTCATTACATTTTAGTATACTCCACCAACATTGCCTGGTAGCTAACAAGGCGAAGTGCACTTTCGGCTCTAGAAGCATTGAGTACCTCGATCACTTTGTATCAAGCAACGGGGTCTCGGCTGATCCGGAAAAGTTGGCTTCAACAGTTAAGTGGCCAGCCCAATGACAATAAAGCAACTCCGAGGCTTCTTAGGCCTCTCTAGTTACTACAGGCGATTTATTGCACAATATGGGATCATTGCTGGGCCTTTGACTGAGTTGCTCTAGAAGGACAATCTCGGATGGAATCTTAAAGCTGATGCCGCCTTTGAACACCTCAAATGGGCTCTCACTTCCTCTTTTTGGCAAGACATTTGTGATTGAAAAAAATGCCTCAGGGTTGGGATTGGCACTGTGCTTATGCAGGATGAACGTCCTATTTCCCTCACCAATAGGACATTATCCTAACGACATCAATCTTTGTTTGTATATGAGCAAACACTTCTCGCTGTGGTCTTCGCAGTGGAAAAGTGGCAAAATACCTCACAGGTCGCCACTTCATCATTTGAACAGATCAGCAAAGTCTCAAGTTCCTCTTAAAGCAACGTTCTTCGACTTCGCTCCAGTTCTTGTGGCTTGCAACTCTAATTGGCTTCGATTATGATATCATTTATAAAAAGGGACCGAAAATCGGGTTGCTGATGCTCTATCCCACCTATCGAGCTCAAAATTTTTATGCATGGCGCTATCAGCTATATCATCAAACTTTTATAAGACTTTACAGGCTTCTTGGCGCAAGGACCCGGTACCCCGCCAAATTATTGCTGACAAGTTGGCGGAACCACTATCGCTCCCCCACTTCACTTGGCACCAAGACCAACTCCGCCATCTTGGGCGACTTGTCATTGGCGCCAATCGTTCCCTTCGTAAGACCATCTTGCTTTGGATGCCTGATTCTCTGTAAAGGGGAAATTCCGGTATGGAAGCAACATACAGACGAGCTCAGATGCCATTTTATTGGACCGGCCTAAAACGAGACGTCCAAGAATATGTCCATAATTCTTCCATTTGCCAACAGAACAAATACGAGATTGTAGCCGCACCGTGATTGCTGCAACCTTTACCGATTTCGAATACTGTGTGGTGCAACATCTCTCTCGATTTCATAGACAGCCTTTCGCCTTCCTCCGGGTACATGGTGATCTTGGTGGTAATTAATCGCTTAGCAAGTACACCCATTTTCATGCTCTCCGCCACCCATATTCAGCTGCTGATGTTGCCCACCTGTTCTTGGATCAGATTATCAGCTACATGGCTTACCGGATTCCATCATCAGTGACCATGATCCTATCTTCATAAGCACATTTTGGTAGGAGCCCTTCTCGTGCCTCGGCACTCAGCTTAATCTCTCTTCCTCTTACCATCCCAAATCCGATAGTCAGATAGAAGTGCTTAATAGGTGCCTTGAAACGTGCTTATGTTGTATGGTTGGCGAACGCCCCCGTGATTGGCGGCAATGGCTTCCCTTAGCCGAATGATGGTATAACACCACTAATCATTCTGTCGCCCAAGCATGCCCTTATGAGATTCTACATGGGCAACCTCCACTAATCCATCTCCCATACCTTCTGGGTGAATCTGCAGTTGACACAGTTGATGGTACACTCACTGCTCGGGAAGGCACCTCTGAACGTGAATTCCAAATTGGTGACTATGTGTGATTAAAGCTCCAGTCTTACCGGCAACACAGTGTTGCTAGCTGCCAATACCACAAGCTCTCGCCGCAGTTCTATGGGCCTTTCCGTATCATTGATCATGTGGGATCAGTCACCTACAAACTCAATCTTCTTGCCCATGCACCATCCATCATACAGTGCATGTTTCCCTCCTCAAATGTTGCAGTACTGTTCCCGCCTGCTCCACTCCACTTCCAACTAAGTGGCCTTCAACTCTCACTCCACTTCAACCTTAGCACATTTTGAATCACCAGGTTGTTCGTTAGAGGTGCCTTGCTGCCACTCAAGTCCTGATTCAGTGGGAAGGACAATCTCACGATGAGCCACCTGGGAGTTCCTCTACAATCTCCAGCTCCGCTTTCTGCAGTTTGACCCTTGTGGACATGGGTCCTGCCTAGGGTTGGGGTGGGGGGGGGGGGGGGGGGGGGGGGGAGGATTGTTATGAATGGACCCAGCCCAGCTGATTCCCAACAACCCGGGCCCAACCCAACAGCTCCGCACTAACTCGGGTTCTCACACCCGGCTTCCTTGCCCGCCATGTCAGCTTGAGTGCCACCTCGGCATAATTAACTTTTGCTTTGCTAGTATGAATAAGTAGAGAGTGTGCTAGAGTTTCTTATGTTATATGTTGCAAGATATTTTCTCTATCTTCCCTCAGGCTCTCTCTCTATTCTCCCCTTCTCCCCCACTTTCTTCTTCAATCTCTCCCCCCTTTTCTCCCAAACACTTGTAATTAATACATACTAGGGTGATCCTTTGCGTTCCATTTAAAAGAAAAATTAGTGTGTTAAATTGGTTTATGTTCATTGTTTCAACTTTTAGGCTTAAATTATTATTCTTAATTTCTTGTCAGTGTAATACTATATTTTTCAAATCATGCTTATTTTTGTTTTGGTTAACTTACACTATTTAATGTATGCTCCTAGAATTTGAGGATTAAAAGAGGGAAGAGATGTGAGAGTTTGGGCACTTGGCAATAATGTATTAGAATAGATATATATACAAATATAAAAACGGGATAGCAATCTAGTTGTCTCGTAGTCCTTGGTATCGAGATTATGTGTTGGACTGTGTTAGAATTTGTGGTAGATTTAATTGATTTGGATAGGATTCCATCTCAGATCCCATCAACTTCGAACCTCCGACTCTCGTGTACTTCGAAACCACGGAACCTCTCATCATCATAGCCCCTAGCGACCACCGTTGGATACACCTCCGGCTTGAGAGTGCACTACCTCCTAGCTTTGCTGCGGACAACGTAAATCGTCGTTAATTTTGGCTGGAACATTCATGGCTTATTTCGAAGCCTTACACCGACAAACACAATGGATTTGGCTTCTATCGGGTGCATTTAAGGCTCTGCATTGCCAATTCTCCCACCGGCATTCAAACCTCCTTCTTTGATGCTGATTTGCACCGAGACCACTACATCTAACACTCAGGTACACCGATCTAGTCTCTCACTCCTCCACTCGGACCAAACTACCACCACTAACGTTCAGCCACTACCTCTTTTACTGAGGCACAACCTGCCACTCCAATTGGCACCCCCACAATTTACACCTTTGGTTTACCGATCAAACCCCAGATCTATCCGAATCAACTACTACTACACCTTTTGCCTTCGAGATCGGGTCACCACTAGAACCACCGTCTAGATTTCTCACCACTAACGTTAGCGACTAGTCCTCATCTTCCACTAGCTACTACACCTTTGATTTGGGTTCAACCCAAGGCTCTGAAAGTAGCTCTAATACCAATTGTTGGGGTCTCTAAAACCGCTTGTTATAACCACCCAAAGAATACCGAACACTAAATCAAAATAGCAATCACACGAAGGAGGATTGAGGAGAGCACCGAAATTTACGTGGTCCAGCCAAAGCCTACAGTCACGGAGGGGAGTATGATAATTTCATAATATCAATTGGAGATTACACGAAACATCTCTCAATTCTGAATCATTCTCTCAACTCTAACTCAAACCCTAATGGTAACATATTTAATCCATGTGTATGTATAGAACCATCACACTAAAACTCTAGTGTGTCATGGGCCTCAGTAGGATAAGCACAATCCTATATCCCATAAATAAGGTCCAATATAACCAGACTTGTCTAATAACCCAACATTAATATTTAATATTTAGAAGAATAAAATTAAAAGTACAATTAAATTTGTTTCGTAGGAAACATGAGAGAAAGTACTATTAATAATAGGAAAAAGTGAGGATAAAGAAAGAGTATATTGACTAAAAACTAGTAGGTTCCTGTGTGATGCACGACGATATTTACATTTTAAAAATGTTCTAATATACATGACACTATATTAATTGTATCAAAATATAATATATAGTATTCTTTTGTTTGAAAATGCTCTTATATCATAATTCTTTTATGCATTGCTTTCACCAGCTAGAATAGTATTTTTATGCAATAAATGTATAGAGAATTAAATTTTTAGTAAGATAGTTTTGTGCTAATTTTGTGATTATTTTATTTTATTATCTTGTTTTAGTTTTGTGCTAATTTTATGATTATTTTATTTTATTATCTTGTTTTCTTTTGCATGTTGGCGGGAGACTTATAGTATTTTAAATCCATTGATATTTATTGTCCTTTTTACATAATTTTGGGTTTTTTATTTAGTAATAGACAGATTATTTTTCCCCTGAGATGTATAGTCTTATTTTTTACTTATTTTGTGACATAATATTAATAAATTTTCCTTTATAGAATTTATTTTTTTCAAAGTCTAGAAAGTGCATATTATTGAATAGTAATAAACTAAAATTTTTATTGCCTTTATTTTTTCTACTTAATAAAACAATCCTTACTGACTTTGTTTTTAATCTTAATTTCTCTTATTTGAGAAAATGAATATCAACAATAGTAAATTGAATAGCAATAGTAAATTATAAGAAACGAACTAAAGGGTACAAGTATAAAACAATTTATCATGTTCAACGAGTCAAGACATGTAATGCCCCACCTAGAAAGTTTATTCATGATGCTAAAGGGTTTTTTCTTTTAATTATTTCATATTTCTTCTATGTTTTTCTTCATCTAAATTCATTTATGTATTGTGAAGTAAATATTTTTTTATTTTTTAATTCATTCTTCTTACTTCTATCTAATCAAAGGTGATTTTTTTTTTATTTTTTGTCTTATTTGTTTTTATATTATGTTAATAACTCACAAATTTCATAGGTTTGAATGCATACAAGAGAAATTTAAACGTTATTTTATATTTTTAATTATCTTTTTTATTTTTTTGCAATTTGTAAATTTAAGAGCAAAACCGTTGAAATTAAGGTGTATGGATTATACGTGTTTGAAGCGATTAACCTACTTGACCATTTAAAAATAGAAGATATGAAGTAAAAAAAAAAATAAAAAAATTGAAAGATGAATTTTACCTTGATACAACATAACGGAGATTGGTGATATAGACATGAGTTATAATTGTGAGATTATGAGTTATGGAGCATGCCCAATAGGGTTGTTGAAGCATATATTTATAGTGAGGAATAATAGGAGTAGTTATAGAAGAGCCCTTTGGCGACATAAATGTAAATACAGAATAATATAACGAATACGCCCTCTCAATCTGTGCGAGGGGGACCAACGTGCAGATTGGCTTTATGCAGCGAAAGCGATCAGTAGCCAACCATTTGGTGAATATGTCAGCAACCTGTTTCGTGGTAGGAGTGTATCGAACCTAGATATCACCTTAACAACCTTCTCACGAACGTAGTGAAAGTCAACATCGACGTGCTTGCTGCGATCACTAGCGATAGGATTGGCAGCTAGATAAGTAGCAGAAACGTTGTCACAATATACAATGATCAAGCCTGAGTGACACGAGCCTAGGTCGCGCATGAGATATCGGATCCAATCACATTCAGCGACAACCTTGGTAACAGCTCGATATTCGGACTCAGTGGAAGACTTGGCAACTGTAGGCTGCTTCTTAGCACGCCATGAGATGAGGTTGGGGCCGAGGAACAAGGCAAACCTCGTATTGGAGCGACGAGTGTCAGGACAGCCACCTCAGTCAATGTCTATATATGTATTAATAGAGGTGCAGGAGCCTGAAGTGATGGTGAGGTCATGATCAAACGTGAGTTTCAGGTATCGGAGGATACATTTAACCATCTGCCAATGAGAAGTAGTGGGAGTGTGCATGAACTGAGAGATACAAATAACCGCATATGCAATATCCAGACAGATCATGGTGAGGTACTGAAGAGCACCAATTGCACTGCAAAACTCAGTCGGGTCAGGTAGGAGAGACCCATCAGCCACAGAAGGTTGCGCCCGAGCTGGTAAGGCTGACCATGATTGGTGCATTTGGTTTCAATGCTACGAAAGTAATAAAGTGGACCGAGATCTTTCATGACAAATTGAGTAGAAAGAGAGGCAGTGAGGCGAGCGAGTAGAGAAGAGTCAGAACCCATGAGGATAATGTCATCCACATACAGTAGGAGACATACAATGATGTTAGGTGACCGATGTATGAAGAGGGAGGGGTCAACCTTACTACAATAGAACCCTAGACTAAGAGGGACGTGCTAAATCTATGAAACCAAGCTCGAGGTGCCTGCTTAAGGCCATATAGAGGCTTACGCAGTCGGCATACATGCGTGGGAAATTTTGGGTTTATGAACCTAGGAGGCTGATGCATGTATACTTCTTCATTAAGAAAACCGTGTAAAAAGGCATTTTCAACGTCCAGATGGCGAATGGACCACTTGTTAGTGACAGCAAGCGGAAGTATGAACCTGATGGTGGTCGGTTTAACAACATGGCTAAATGTTTCAAACTAGTCAAAGACCCTCACGCTGGTGAAAGCCCTGAGCAACAAGGCGAGCCTTAAAACGATCAACAGAACCATCAGGTTTATACTTGACTTTGTACTTCCAAGTACTATTGACCACATTTAAAGAGGAAGAAGTAGGAACGAGATCCCACTTTTGGTTTTGAATAAGGGCATTGAATTCCTCAGTCATGGCTTCCTGCCACTGAGGATTCTTAACAGCCTGGGAAAAACAAGTTGGTTCCTAAACCACAACAACCGAACTAAGGGACAGAATGTGTTTGGATTTGTGTATCCCATCCTTAAGGTGGGTACACATGGAATGGACATTAGACATAGTAGGGGCAACTACATACGTGGGGGAAGGCCTAGAGTGACCGTCCAAAGAGGTCACAGAAGGGCCGGCTAGGGGGGTCCTGGTGTGCGCCCCCTAAGGAGACATTGACACTCATCCCGACCGTGGAAACCACGGTTGTGGGGTCCGGGGAAGGGGCCTTGGGGGACGCTGAGGAATAGGTAATAGGGGATGTTGGGACAGGAACAACACTGGAGTCCAACGCAGTCGAGACCACATGAGGAGGTCCCAAAGCGTGCGGGCCCTGCGTTTGTGCACATGACGGGGCCGTGTGATGAGCATGGACAAGAATTGGACTGGGCAACGGGACATCAACTAAGGTTGGGCTTGGCGGCACATGCATATCAGACGTGATGTCAGGATAGGGAAATAAATGCTCAACAAAATGCACATGATGACTAGTATAGACACGACCACTAGTGCGGTCTAAGCAACAATACGCCTTGTAACGTCCTGCATACCCAATGAACACGCATGAGATAGAACATGGGGCCAATTTATGAGGAGTACGGGATGTGATATTAGGGTAACAAGCACACCTAAAGACCCAAAAAAATTGTAGTCTAATGCCTTTTTAAATAGTTTTTCAAAGGAAGACAAGTTTTGTAAAATTGGAGTAGGCAATCTATTGATTATGTTACAAGCAGTATAGGCAGTATCAGCCCAAAATTTAAGAGGAAGGTGCGCCTGAAAAAGTAGGGTATGTACCATTTCACTATGTGTTGATGCTTTCATTCTACTACCCCATTTTGCTATGGAGTATCAGGACAGGAAAGGTGGAAGTGAATGCCGTGGGTGCGTCAAAAGGCGGCCATAGGCCTATTGTCAAAATCACGGCCTCCATCACTTTAAAAACATTTTATTTTAAGATTAAATTGGTTTTCAACAAGAGACTTAAATGTAGAAAAGATGGAGTACACTTTGTCCTTCCTTTGCATCGGATAAAGCCAGATAAATCGAGTAAAATCATTAACAAATATCACATAGTAACTAAATGCAGAATCAGACACAACAGGAGATCGCCAAGCATCCAAATGAATTAATTGCAAAGGTAAACTTGTATCATGAAGCACACGTGAAAACGATAAACGATGTGATTTTCCAAAGCAACATGCATGACAATGTTTTATTAAGCTAGAACAAGAAATAGCAGGAATCGAGAAACGAGTACGTAAAGTGTCCAAAACAAAATGCCCTAAAAGTCCTAAGCGCCTATGCCATAGCTCAGCCGTGACAATTCATGCAACAAGTCCGGTAGGGTGTAGAGAAAACCCGTATAGAGGGCCTTCACAGCGTATCCTAAGAAGAAGCATCCCCGTAGCCATGTGTTTGACACAAAAAGAGGAAGAATCAAACTCAACAACACAGTTATTATCACGAGACAACTATTTAGTAGACAACAGGTTGTATGTGAGACCAGGAACTAACATGACAATAGGAAGCATCAGGTCACGAGTTTTAGTATGAATTTTTGAAAAACCAACATGAGTAACCGGTAGTAAAGACCCATTGCCAACTTGGATTAGTTTGGAACCATGATAAACAGTGTGTTGAGTTAAAATTCCTGAGCTGGATGTCATATGATTGGACACTTCGAAGTCAGCATACCATGTAGGATCAGCAGTAACATTGACAGACATGGCTAACAGGGATTAGGAGAGGTAAGAGTTGACATAGCAGTGAGGGCAAAGAGAGGCAGCATGACCAGCTTGATGACAGATCTGACAAACTAAAGGACCAGCACCGAGTATACCATCATGAGGCGGATGAGGATTCATACCTGCGGGACAACCCCAGTTCTATGGATACGGAGGAGCACCAGTGGAAGCCATACCTATACCAGAATTGTGATGAGGCGGTTGACTGTGGGAGCCACGTCTCCCATTATTCCCATTGCGATTGTTGTTGTTGCGTCCATGACCCTTGCTTCCACACCCTCCACAACCCCGACTAGACCCCGAGGAGTCCAACGACACACTGTTAGCGGCAAGGGCATGACCGTGATCGGTGGGCGAACGAGCGTGAATGTAGGAAAGCACCGCTTCTTCGTTTAAGAGTGCAGTCTTAAGTTGTCCAAAGGGAAGGTTATGCGACGCTTGACGAGTGAACGTGTTAAATGCGGCGTATCCCTATGTGAGGCCAAACAAGGCATAGTGGAGGAGCTCATGGTTTGAAACTGGTGAATCTATAGCTGCCAGGTCATTGGCTATGGTTTTGAGTTCGGTGAGATAAGCAGTCATGGTTTTATTTTCTTTATGTAAGTGACAAGTTGAGAGCATAAATCAAATTCCGTACCAAGTGAGTGATCACAAAAGCGTTTGGCTAGGGCATTCCACAATCTCACGATATGTGGGATGATGTGTGAAATCACTGAGGAAGGAAGCAGATAGACATGCCCTAGTACTTTGATCAATACAACACCAGGTTATGGCATCAAAATTGGAGATATATTGACTAGTAGGTGTAGAGATTTGATTTGGAGGACAAGGGTTTGAGCCATCGACGAAACCCATGAGTTGATGGGGCACGGAGAACCATAGACACTTACTCTTTCCATCTGGTGTAATCGGTGGGGTTTTCTAGTTTAATGGTAACTAGATTTGTAATAGAGAAGGGGGTAAGAGGGCTCACATGGGGAGGAAGGGTTGGGAGAGGTGGCACCCCGGCCATGAGAAGGGTGGAGTAATTTGAGGATTTAAACGAAGAAAATGGAAGACCAAGATTATACCCGGATGAGAATGTAGCATGAGGTGTAGATGACGTGACCGGATCTACATGTGAGGAGGGAAGAGGAGTAAGCAAGAAGCCATGATTAAACCCGGATGTAAAAGAGGCTGTCGGGGAGGCCGCAGTAATGACAGGCTGCGACGATGGCTGCATGAGGCTAGCGAGGCCGAAAACGGAGGAAGGCAGCGGGCGAGAGGGTGCAGCAAGGACCGGTGACAAGAGAGGGAAATTTTCGGTGTTAGAGAGAGAGGAAGGAGGAGGAGGCAGCCATGAATTCACTAGTGACACACCAGAGGACCACACACACATAGGTTATGACCTGAGAAGAAGGAGGAGGGCGGTGGCGTGTGGTGTGGGAGGCGGCGGCAGGTGTTAGCCGTAGGGTTAGGGTTTCTTGGGGAAGGAGACGGTTGTTTAGGATTTGGTATGCTCTAATACTATGTAAGATTATGAATTATGGAGCATGTCCAAGAGGGTTGCTGAAGCATATATTTATAGTAAGGAATAATAGGAGTAATTACATAAGAGCCCTTAGGCGACACAAATGTAAATACAGATTATATCATAATAATATCGCTAATAATAATCATCAACTGCCTTAGACAACCTTCTACCATATTGCGGTAAAAGACTATCAAAGATTATCACCGAAAAGAGTTGATTAATAAAAGAATTAGAGGTTTGATGCGAGTAAAAATATTCATAATAAAAAAATTACCCTTAAATAATGTGGTATGCAATTTGTGACAATTAGATAATTATAGTTAATATTGTGATGCATCATGGGAAATTTTTTCTCACTCTTATCTATAAATGAAGGATTTGATATTCCTTGATTTATAAGGTAAGGAGGATACACCTAATAACCAAAGAGGGCACCAACGCGCAATCATCGGATCCCATTAAAACTCCGAAGTTAAGCATGCTTGGGCGAGAGCAGTACCAGGATGGGTGACCTCCTGGGAAGTCCTCACCCTCAGATTGGGTGCACTCGGAAACAACTTCTCTTTAAGTTAACATCTTGAAGGGGGAAGGCTACATACATCCCCCAGACCTTGCGTAGATGGGAGCCCTTGAGGTACTGGGTATGTTCCTTTTTGAGGATACAACTAATAAATATAGATGGATATAGACCTAGTTAAAAAAATTAACGTGTTTTTTTATTTATTCTAACTAATCAATTCTATAATTTTTATCAATTTTTTCAAGTTTATTGAATATGTATAAAATAAATAGATAAACATATATTTTGTTAAAAAATATATAGTATGGAGAAAGGAAATTTGACTTGAAGAATCAGAAGATGAAGGAAATTTGACTTACAATTTATAACGTGATAAATTAAAATCTCTTGCAAGTAACCTGTCACGGGCTCAGTCCAGGTCGCTGTCGGGTCCGCACTAGGTCGCGCCAGAGGCTTGTCAAGGTCCGTCCAGAGGAATGTCCAGGCCCGGCCCAGCTCGCTTGTCCAGGACCGCTCCAGTTCGCTGCCAGGGATGTCATGACATTGTCTTGGGCCCGACCCAGGACGCGCACCAGCATAGTCAGGATATTCTCAAGGCCCGTTATCTTTTCTTGTTTTTTGGCCCATACTTAGTTGGATTAAAGCCCAATAACAATAAATATAAATTGGGTATTAATTCAATTAATTAGCCACATGGGAATATAGAATAATCTAGAACACTCTAGAAACGGTTAAAGCCAACACGCTCCACCCCTTCCCGCCTTTTGCTTGGACGGTTAATTCCCGCCAATTATTTTGAATTGTAGTTAGTTATTTCCCGCTTATTTTTGAATTGATGTAAGTAGTATAAATAAGGGAACTTATACTTGTATTGATCATCCAAACAAATATCAATGAAATACTTCTCCTTCTCGTCTTAACTCTATCTCTACTTCTCATCTAATTTTCATCTTCTCTTTCTCATCTTAACTCTAAAACTTCTAAACCCTAAGTTCATTGATCAATCCGGTCTTGAACTTAATTCACGGACCTAGGCTCGTGACATAACCATAACACATACGGGATGAAGAAAATTTTGATAGTTTTCGCTATTGACAATTTGAATTTGTGGTAGGTGATACCAATTTTTCAGTGCAAATTTTAGATTTTAGATTCATATGAAAGTGAAAGATATGAGGAGAAAATGGATTTGAATAGAGTAACATGGAATATGAATAATAACTGTTTGATGGTTATTTTTAAAGAGAGTGACATAGGATTTGATGATTTGTATCTATCGTTTTTTTTTTTTTTTTTGAAGAGATAAACATGGGATTTGAGTAATATCTGGGATTTTTTTCTTAGAGTATAACATAGGATTTGAGGGGTCTTTTTTTTTTTGTTGAGTAAAACGTGGAATTTGTTAAGTTTTTTTTTTTATTTAGTTTTGATAGAAGCTTAAAAATTAGGATTTGAAGGATGGATGAATTTGGAGTAAGTAGAAAACTTTTACTTAATATATTAAATAGATTTAAAATATCTAACAAAAAAAAATGAGAATCCCCTTGGCGGACCAAAGGTATTGGTTTTGGTGTGCCACACCCTCGACCACGGGTTCAATTCTCATCTTACCGCTCCACCCCCCCCCCCCCCCCCCCCCCCCCCCCCCCGGCGGCCTATGTGGGAGACTGTTCATCAAAAATATACACATATGAAAATTATTAGAGCATAAAAAATTAATAATTTAATATTTATTTAACGACCTAGTTATATTGTTTTCATATTATTATATATATGAGTAAAAGATATTATTAATTTAATAAATATAAGAGATTTCAAGTCCAAATGATCAAAAATTGAAATAAAAGAAACAATAATAATTCATGAATAAATATATTAAATAATAACTTCTATTTCTAATTCTTTTTAAATTAGGAAACTATAAATAAATTTTATTAAGCCATTGCTTTCTACCTCTTGGCATTGCATAACATAAAATCTTTTTTTTTTTTTTGGGATCAAAAACATAAAATCAAAACAGTAACTCAAAACACATAATTTTATAGAAAAATTTTAAATTCAAACAATAATAATTCATGAATAATATATTAAATAATAATTTTTATTTCTAATTCTTTTTTATATAAGAAACTATTAATGAATTTTATTGAAGCATTGCTTTCTACCTCTTGGCTTTGTATAACATAAAATCTTTTTTTATTTTATTTTGGAATCAAAAATATAAAATCAAAAAAGCAACTTAAAACATAAATAAAATATTCTGTATTCCGTATATCTTTTCATTGGATAGTATTGTAGTTATTGTGTTATACTACTATAATTTTATAGAAGAAATTTAATTTCGAATAATAATAATTCATGAATAAACATATTAAATAATAATTTCTATTTCTAGCTCTTTTTAATTAAGAACGTATTAATAAATTTTATTGGGGCATTGCTTTCTACCTCTTAGCTTTGTATAACATAAAATCTTTTTTTGGCTCAAAAATATAAAATCAAAACAGCAACTCAAATAAAAACAAAATATTCTAAATTTCATATATATCTTCATTGGATAATATTGTAGTTATTGTGTTATACTACTATAATTTTGTAAAAAAGTTTTAATTTCAGACAATAATACTTCATGAATAAACATATTAAACAATAATTTCTATTTCTAATTCTTTTTAATTAAGAAACTACTAATGAATTTCATTGGGCATTGTTTTCTACATCTTAGCTTTGGAAAACATAAAATCTTTTTGTTTTTTTTTGGATCAAAACAGTAACTCAAAACGCAAACAAAATATTCCATATTTTGTATGTCTCTCTGTTGGATAATATTGTAGTTACTGTGTTATATTACTATAATTTCGTACAAAAAAAAAATTAATTTCAAACAATAAGAATTAATGAATAAATATATTAAATAATAATTTATACTTCTAATACATTTTTAATTAAGAAACTACTAATGAATTTTATTGGGGCTTTGCTTTCTACCTCTTGGCTTTGGATAAAATAAAATCCTTTTTTTTTTTTTGGATCAAAAACATATAACTCAGAATGCAAACAAAATATTTTATATTCAGTGTATCTTTTCATTGGATAATATTGTAGTTATTGCACTACTATAATTTTATAGAAAAATTTTAATTTTAAATAATATTAATTTATGAATAATATATTAAATAGTAATTTCTATTTCTAACTCTATTTTAATTAAGAAAGTATTAATGAATTTTATTGGGGCATTGCTTTCTACCTCTTGGCTTTGTATAACATAAAATCTTTTTATTTTTTTAGATCAAAAATATAAAATCAAAACAGTAACTCAAAACGCAAACAAAATATTTTATATTCTGTATATCTTTTCATTGGATGATATTGTAGTTACTGTGTTATACTACTATAATTTTATAGTAAAATTTTAATTTTAAACAATAATAACTCATGAATAAACATATTAAATAATAATTTCTATTTCTAATTCTATTTTAATTAAGAAACTATTAATGAATTTTATTGGGGCATTGCTTTCTACCTCTTGGCTTTGGAAAACATAAAATCTTTTCTTTTTTTTTTGGGATCAAAAATATAGAATCAAAGCAGTAACCCAAAACGCAAACAAAATATTCTAAATTTCATATATCTCTCCGTTGGATAATATATTAAATAATAATTTCTATTTCTAATACTTTTTAAATTAAGGAATTATTAATGAGTTTTATTGGGGCATTGCTTTCTACCTCTTGGCTTTGGATAATATAAAATCTTTTTTTTTTTGGGATAAAAAACAAATAACTCAAAATGCAAATAAAATATTCTATATTTTGTATATCTTTTCATTGGATAATATTATAGTTAGTATACTACTGTAATTCTATAGAAAAATTTCAATTTCAAATAATAATACAACAACAACAACGGTCCCAGTGCCTCGCGACTCCCGCAAAAAGCAGGGTCTGGGAGGGGTGGATGTACACAGTCTTACCCCTTCCGAGTGGAAAGGAGGCTGATTCCGAGGACCCCCAACCTGGAGAACTGGAACGCCTGCAAATAAAACCATCAATTTATTACCAATGGATTTAAAAAAAAAAAGACATGCATGCATATAAGTATGTATATATGCCAAAAAAAAAAAAACAGCCGAGAATTTCAAATAATAATAATTCATGAATAAATATGTTAAATAATAATTTCTATTTCTAATTCTTTTTTAAATAAGAAACTATTAATGAATTTTATTGGAACATTGATTTCGACCTCTCTGCATTGTATAACATAAAATCTTTTTTTTTTTTGGGATCAAAAATATAGATTCAAAACAGTGACCCAAAACACAAACAAAATATTCTATATTCTGTATATCTTTTCATTGGATAATATTATACTTAATGTGTTATACTATTATAATTTTATTGAAAAAATTTAATGTCAAATAATAATAATTCATGAATAAACATATTAATAATAATTTCTATTTCTAACTCTTTTTAATTGAGAAAGCATTAATGAATTTTATTGGGGCATTACTTTCTACCTCTTGGCTTTGTATAACATAAAATCTTTTTTTTTTTTGGATCAAAAATATAAAATCAAAATAATAACTCAAAATGCAAACAAAATATTCTAAATTTCATATGTCTCTCTATTGAATAATATTGTAGATACTGTGTTGTACCATTATAATTTTATAGAAAAATTTTATTTTCAAATAATAACAATTCATGAATAACCATATTAAATAATAATTTCTATTTCTAATTCTTTTTTAATTAAGAAACTATTAGTGAATTTTATTGGGGCATTGCTTTCTACCTCTTGGCTTTGGAAAACATAAATTTTTTTACCTCTTGGCTTTGGAAAACATAAATTTTTTTTTTTTTTTTGGGATCAAAAATATAAAATCAAAGCAATAATCCAAAACGCAAACAAAATATTCTAAATTTCATATATCTCTCCGTTGGATAATATATTAAATAATAATTTCTATTTCTAATACTTTTTAAAATTAAGAAACTGTTAATGAGTTTTACTGGGGCATTGCTTTCTACCTCTTGGCTTTGGATAATATAAAATCTTTTTTTTTTGGATCAAAAACAAATAACTCAAAATGCAAATAAAATATTCTATATTCTGTATATCTTTTCATTGGATAATATTATAGTTAGTATACCACTATAATTTTATAGAAAAATTTTAATTTCAAATAATAATACAACAACAACAACAACAGCAGTCCCAATGCCTCGCGGCTCCCGCAAAAGCAGGGTCTGGGAGGGGTGGATGTACATAGCCTTACCCCTTCCGAGTGGAAAGGATGCTGATTCTGAGGACCCCCAAGCTGGAGAACTGGAACGCCTGTAAATAAAAATATCAATTTATTACCAATGCATTTAAAAAAAAAAAAGACATACAAGCATATAAGTATATATATATGCCAAAAAACAAAAAAACAGCCGAGAATTTCAAATAATAATAATAATTCATGAATAAATATGTTAAATAATAATTTCTATTTCTAATTCTTATTTAAATAAGAAACTATTAATGAATTTTATTGGAACATTGATTTCTACCTCTTGGCTTTGTATAACATATAATCTTTTTTTTTTTTTTGGGATCAAAAATATAGATTCAAAACAGTGACCCAAAACACAAACAAAATATTCTATATTCCGTATATCTTTTCATTGGATAATATTATAGTTAATGTGTTATACTATTATAATTTTATTGAAAAAATTTAATGTCAAATAATAATAATTCATGAATAAACATATTAATAATAATTTCTATTTCTAACTCTTTTTTAATTTAGAAAGCATTAATGTATTTTATTGGGGCATTACTTTCTACCTCTTGGCTTTGTATAACATAAAATCTTTTTTTTTTTTTTTGGATCAAAAATATAAAATCAAAATAATAACTCAAAATGCAAACAAAATATTCTAAATTTCATATATCTCTCTATTGGATAATATTGTAGATATTGTGTTATACTATTATAATTTTATAGAAAAATTTTAATTTCAAACGATAATAACTCATGAATAACCATATTAAATAATAATTTCTATTTCTAATTCTTTTTTAATTAAGAAACTATTAATGAATTTCATTGGGGCATTGCTTTCTACCTCTTGGCTTTGGAAAACATAAAATAAATTTTTTTTTGGGGATCAAAAACGTAAAATCAAAACAGTAACTCAAAATTCAAACAAAATATTTTATATTCTATATATATTTTCGTTGGATAATATTGTAGTTACTGTGTTATATTACTGTAATTTCACAGAAAAAATTTAATTACAAAACATAATAATTTATGAATAAATATATTAAAAAATAATTTTTATTTCAAATACTTTTTTAATTAAGAAACTATTAATGAATTTTATTGGGGCATTAATTTTTACCTCTTGGCTTTGGATAACATAAAATCTTTTTTTTTTTTTTTTGGATCACAAACATATAACTCAAAATGCAAACAAAATATTCTATATTTCATATATCTCTCCATTGGATAATATTGTAGCTACTATGGTATACTACTATAATTTTATACAGAAATTTTAATTTTAACTTCAAACAATAATAATTCATGAATAAATATATTAAATAATAATTTCTATTTCTAGTTCTTTTTTAATTAAGAAACTGTTAATGAATTTTAATTGGGGCATTGCTTTCTCCCTCCTCGCTTTGTATAATATAAAATCTTTTTTTTTGGGTATCAAAAACATAAAATTAAAAGAGTAACTCAAAACGCAAATAAAATATTCTATATTCTATATATCTCTCCATTGGATAATATTGTTGTTACTATTTTATACTACTATAATTTTATAAAAAAATTTTAATTTCAAACAATAATAATTCATGAATAAATATATTAAATAATAATTTCTATTTCTAATTCTTTTTTTAGTTAAGAAGCTATTAATGAATTTTATTGGAGCATTGCTTTTTACCTCTTGGCTTTAGATAACATGAAATCTTTTTTTTTTTTTTTGGATAAAAAACATAAAATCAAAACAGTAACTCAAAACGTAAATAAAATATTCTATTGTTCGTATATATCTCCATTGGATAATACAGTAATTACTATGTTATACTACTATAATTTTATAAAAAAATTTTAATTTCAATCAATAATAATTCATGAATAAGTATATTAAATAATAATTTCTATTTTTATTTTTTAATTAAAAAACTATTAATGAATTTTATTGAGGCATTGCTTTCTACCACTTAGCTTTGGTAAAATCTTTTTTTTTTTTTTATCAAAACAGTAACTTAAAACACAAATAAAATAATGTTATATTTCGTGTATCTCTCCGTCGGATAATATTAGTCCCTTACTCTTTGACTTCCAATATTCTTTTCCTACTCAAAACACGTAAATTATCAAATTCCATCAACTAAAACCCAAGAATATTTCCAAGAATATTATAAGCATCCTCCCTGATATCTTTCAAATCCCTCAATTTCGTAAGGGGCATAAAAAAATCAAAACCCATCAATTTTAGTCAAACCCCAGAATATTTTCCACTATATTAATTAATAGCACCCTTCAAATTATTCATTGAAACATTCTTGTATCGGTGAAGGGAAACCAGGATGAAAATCGATCGATTTTTTCAGCTAATAATTGTAGTTGTGTTGGCGTTGATTAGTGTCAGTTGGGGCCATAAAGGAGAGCAGCCGCTGTCGAAGATTGATATTTTGACTGCTAAATTTGATCTACTTGATGATGCATCCATTAATGCTTCCCCTGTTGTTCTCGGATTGAAGGTAATTTGACCGTTTTGTTCATTGAGGAATTTGGTCAATATTTACTGATTGTACTATGAAGTATGAAGTGAAATTCTAACGGTTATTTGGACTCACAAATTTTATGGGCTTCCAAATTTTAGGGGCGTCGGTTTTAAAGTATTAATTGTTAATACTAATGAGTTTTATGAATAAAATTTTCATAATAAAAGAAATATTATTATATGTGAGGGCTCCAGTTCAAACTTTTGGTTGGGGCCTTGATAATGCCAGAATCGGCCCTGACTGTTGGATTTTGTATAGTGATTAAACTACTCACGTCCAAAGAATGAGGTCTTGAATTTTGACTTCTCTGATATTGGTGGCCCTTACTTAAGGTAACGCTTACCTCCTTACTAATTTTTAAAAAAATTTACACCTACTTGGGGTATTATATGATAATTTAGTTTATATACTTTAATTTATGTTAATTTATTTCTGTATATTTAAATTGAAACAATATAATTCTGTTGTGAAATTGACGTAAATTGGAGTCAGAATATTGTGTCAAAATATGTCAAAAAGATCGACGGTACAAAGAAAAGGAGATTAACTTGCTATAACAGGAACCGAGAATCAAGTTTAATTTTATTTACTAATCATATTGCTACATTTTAAATTATATGGATATTAAATTGACGTAACTAAAAATAAAAATACTAAAATGACACAATAATATGCCGTATAAATAACCAAAATTCTAATTATAAGGTGTGAAAATTTTCGTAGTCACTTAATTTTGTAGAGACAAAAAATTGTGGGGAAATTTAGAAATCACGTGGAAGATTGTGGACTTGTTTGTTTAATATTTCATGTAGGCATTTCATAGAACATCTTGGATTTTGTGGGATATATTTTTTATCTGAAAATTAATGTGTGGCATATTTAAAATGAAGAGGAAAAAGAAAAGGAAAAATAAAGAAAAAAGATGAAAAAGTAATTATATTAAACGGAAAGATGGGAAAGAAAGGAAATTAATGGTCTTTTTACCCAAAATGTTTTGAGTTTAAATTTTAATTGTGTTAAATTTTTTTTTTTTTTAATAAATAGAGGATGTTGGATGAGTAGTAGAGAGAAGAGAAAAAATGTAGAGTTTTGTGGGTTTTGTAATGGGGTGCCCAGGATGTTGAGTGAATAGTGATAGGTTTTTGGTTATGTGGTTTTTGTGATTAATGTTTAATGGGTTTGCTTGAGCATGAAAGGAGTCATGCTCGGGTACCTTTAATTAAGAGTTGAGAGAATTTCTTGTAACTTCCTCTTTTTAAAGCTGCGTTGTGGGAAAGTTGGTAGCTTACCATGCAAAGCAGGGCCGGTCCTGACATTCTTGGAGCTCTAAGCAAAATCTTCAAATGGGGGCCCTTTATATATAATAACATTCCTCTTTTACATATTAATATTAACAATTGGTACTTTGAAAACCACAATCTCTAAAATTTGGGACTCCCAAGCGGTTGTTTGGGTTGCTTGGGGTTATGTTCGGCCCTAGTGCAAAGCTACTTTATGGGAGGGCTGGTGTCTTGCCGTTCAAAACTAAATCATGTGAGGGTTGGTGACTTAATGTGCAACAGTCACATTAATGATGTTAATGATGGTATACGGGGGATTATAATTAGATCTTGTAATTTCAGATTTCATAGTGGATGAGGTACACGTTTGGGTCCCATGGTTTTTCACTCTAGTTGATAGAGGATTTCCACATAAAGTCAGTGTTGATTGTTTCAATGATTTTGTTGCTTTTCACTTCTGTTGTGTTGGATTCGTAAATTTTCCCAATAGATTTATAATATAGTACAAATTATGAAGTGAACTTCTGATTCCGGTTGTACGAAATTTATTAGCTTTCTATTTTTCAGAAAATAAAAAATTGGATATTTGGAAAATTGAAAAAATTACCGGTAGATGGTTTTGTTAATTACAAAGGAAAATTTGAAATGTTTTATGCTTTTTAGTATAGAGGAAAGAAAATTAACTTCATTTGACTTAATTAAGGCTGTATAAATGTTACTCTTCCTAAATCTTGCCTTTGGTAGAACCTCTTTGAAGTACCGGGTTGTTTCTATTGTTATTGAAAGAAAATTAACTGTATTTTTCTAAAATAATTTTGAAAATTGAATTCTTAAATTGCATTTTTTTATGGAAAAGGGGTTAAAATACTTTTTGGAAAATTGAGAACTTTAATCCCCATGGCTTTACAAGAGACTCTGATTTTATTTCCGTTCCTCTCTTTTGCATTGCTGTGTCTTGTAGACGTGTTCATAATAAACCGGAACTGAAAATATAGAACTGAAACTTACAAATTGTGAATCTGAATTCTTGGGTGCGAATTGTAATTATTGGTTTGATAACGTAATTGACAAAAACTCAGTTAAATAGAAGATTATGGCTCTTTGTTTTTACTGAATTGGTTAACTAAATGACCCGATAAATATATATTGAAGTAAAAATGTATCATAAGTTAGATATTGTAATCAATCATTAAGGCTCTATTTGATATATAGAATTAGAATTGGACTTTAGAATTGCAATTCTAATTCTAATTTTGATGGAATTGGAATCAGGGTAGAAGTGAAATTGCATTATTTGGCTCATCTAAATAGTTGGAATTTGGAATTGCAATTATCTAAGTAATCGCCTTCAATTCTGAGTCAATCGCTTAGATCATTCCAGATTTCGATTCAACTACGGTTGGGTTTCAATCGAATTATATCATTTCAAATTTGGATCATTTCGAGTTTTGGGACAACTCGGGTCGGGTTTTAGTTGGATGAAATCATATTGTGCTCCAATTATAATGAATTTTGGGTTAATTTGGGTTCATTCTAGAATTGGGTTAGGCATTGGTCGGGTTTGAGTTATCTCTAGGTTTCATGTCACTTAGGTTAGGTTCTCTAGGATTTTGGATTAG
Source organism: Simmondsia chinensis (assembly GCA_018398585.1). Taxonomy (NCBI): domain Eukaryota; kingdom Viridiplantae; phylum Streptophyta; class Magnoliopsida; order Caryophyllales; family Simmondsiaceae; genus Simmondsia; species Simmondsia chinensis. Next base: position 10,863,203 of record JAGTTD010000023.1, on the reverse strand, counting down.
CACGATTGGGTCCTATTTAAGTCAGATCGGGGTCTAGGATCATTTAATAATTGAATCATTAAGAATTTTGGATTTATTCGTTTGGGTTTTCCTACTTGGAGTTAGATATCGCCATGCTCAAGTCGGGTTAGATCAATTCTGATTCAAGTCATTCAAGTTGGGTTATTTTAAGTTTCGTGTCAAATTTAGGTTGGTTCATGTATTTCTGTTTCAAGTCATCTTGAGTTTTGAGTTACTTGAGTTGGATTATTTTGGGTTTTAATTCAGTGGTGTTAATATAGAATTCCAATTCTTTCCCCCTCGACCAAAGGAATTGTAATTCCAATTCGAACAGGTGAAAAATTGGAATATGAACCCTAATTTCAGGCTCAAATTCTAGGTGCTAAATGGGATCCAAGTGAATTGCATTCGTTTGCTAATAGAGATATCTCTTAGGCCAAAAAAAAAAAAAAAAACATCTCCCTTGTAAAAAAGAATCATCTTTTCTAATATGTTATACATTAATTATGCAATGTTTATACAATCTTTTGGTAAATGATTGTGGGCTTCCGTGGTTATTATGTAATGGGCCATGTCCATGGAGTGAATGATCAGGCTGATAGGTCTAATATAAGGTGTTCATGAATTAGCCGATGCTTGTTGATGTGTTTTTAAGGATGGGTCTAGGAGTAGGGGCATAGCCTTGAGAAAAACTTTTAGGTTGGATTTTGACCAAGCCTATTTAAGCATGTTTTCAAGTGCACTTAAATTTTGTTTGACCATATACACACTTGTTTAAGGTTTGTGAGGTGTTATGTAAGAAAAGAAGAATTCTCTTGTATTCTTTCAAAAGGATAGTGAAAAGTCTTTAGTACTTAATGGACATAGATACAATTGGTTGAACCATGTAAATCTTATGTCCGATTCTCTTTTTGTTGTTGAATTTCTCATTATTCTTTTATCTCGTTTCCATAATTCAAAAGCCCATTAACTGAAATTGAGATTAATTTCTCTCCCCCCCCCCCCCCCCCCCCAAAAAAAAAAGAAGATATTGAGGTTAAGGGATTTAAACGGACAGTCAAGGTTATTGAATTTTCATTAATTTCACCAATTTTTACCAAACGTTAAGTTAAATGGTACATATTATTGTTGATTGATAATGAACATCCATACTTGTATAATGTGGATTGACCATTTAAACCCACTCTTATTTGTACGATTACAGGGTGAGGATACTGAGTGGGTAGACGTGGAGTTGCAGTCCCCTAATCCATCTTCAGATGACTGGGTTGGAGTTTTCTCTCCTGCAAAGTTCAAGTACACCCTCTATGCTCTTCCCATTTCTTTACTTTTTGTTCTTTTCATGGTAGCTTCCTGGCATAGAATCAATAAAAGCTGTTACATAAAGTAACAGTAGTTACATAAAGGATTTTGAGCTAACTGTTACACTATTGAAGCATTACCCCTTGCTTGGTTGTTTTATATAAGTCATGCCCATATCATATCAACCATGTAATCAAAATCTTTTTTCACCGTAGCGGTGACAATGTTGCAGGAGAGTCTGTGAAAGTGGTTTGCAACCAGCTCGTTGGGTCTTTTAAGCTTATGTTTGCTTGGACATGAACGAATACAAGCATTAATTTGTGTACCCTTGTGATAAACTTTTTAACCATATATATATATATATATATATATGTATGTATATAAAGGTGCTAGCTAGCTCAGTGATAAAGTTCTTGGGGGTGGTACTCAACTCGTGGAAGCAAATTCCGCCTTCATATGGACGCAAGTTGAAAGCTTTTAGATCACGGAAAATAGGTTGATGGCTAGTTTAAAATTCATCGTGTTACATAACAATCTTTATTTGGTTCCATGATATCAACATCAACATAGTACGGCAAACCTTGTATACTTTGACAAGTTCGCTCTTTTAATGTAATTTCTGTCAACAGCTCATCAAACTGCCATTCAGAAAGTGAGACAAAGGATCAGAAGCCATATATATGCTCTGCACCGATAAAGGTAATTTGCCGTACTTAACTAACAGATGGTGGTCAAAAGACTTAGCTTTTTTTAGCTAGAAATGAGTCATTCAGGCTTGTTTAGCTAAATGAATCCAATCCAAGCATTATCAATTTGTGTTGGCTATATTTTTTATCTTAAAATTAATTTTATGTAAAAGTAAAAAAGATAAAAAAGAAAAGAAAAATGAGAAGTTCACTTGTATAAGTTATAGGTATAGGTATAGGTTAAAAAGTTTACTTCAACAAGTAAATTAGTATGTCTTGTGTCATCATTTTGCTTTGGTGTTTTGTTATAAATAGAGGGGTAGGAAGTGTAGAATGGGGGAGAAGTGTAGAGAAAAAGAGAGAGAAAAAGAAGAGAAAATGTAGAGTGAGTTGGGGTTTGCACCCGGATAGGGGGAGAGTGTGGAAAAAATAATTGTTGAGTGTTTGTGAGGTTGTTTTGTTGAGATATTGAGTGTGGTTCACCCGAGTGTGAAGGGAGTTATACTCAGGTGCCTTGATTGAGAGTGTTGAAGAGAGTTTTTGTAGCTTTCTCTGTCCAAAGCTACGTTGTGGGAGGGCTGGTGGCTTGCCGTGCAAAGATACATTGATTTCAAAGTTACATTGAGAGAAGGTTGGTGACTTATCGTGCAATAGTCACATTTGTTGAGATGATGATTGTAATATGGGGTTTTGGGGGTTATGATTGGAGATTGTAATTCCTAAATTTCATAGTGGATTTGGGACCCTTTTGAGTCCTGTGGTTTTACCCTCTAGTTGAAAGTGGATTTCCACGTAAAAATATGGCATGTTCATTTTTGTTGGTTTTTGTTGTTTTTCGCTTCCGTTGTGCTCGATGTGTGAGTTTTTCCCAACAAGTGGTATCAGAGCAAGTTGGGAGAAATTATTTTAGGAGTGAGGAGATGGGCGGTGCTGTTGAGGTCGAAGATGAAGCTCCGACGCTGACGGTGAGGAGCTGGTGGCTAGGGTTTTGATGTTTAGGTTGAAGATGAAGAAGGAAGATGAAATCTAGGAGAGGAGAGAGAAACAACAAAAATAATTGAAGAGAGAGAAAGAGCGGAACACATGAGGTTGAAAAAAAAAAGTGATAAAAAACGTGATTATGCAAAAAGAAAGGAAAAAAAAAGAGCGATATAAGGAAAAAAAAATTGAGTGGGTGAAAATTTATTTTTGAGTTAAGGGGGAAGATTTGTTGGGTATATTTTTTACCTCAAAATTAGTTGTATGTAAAAGTGAAAAAGATGAAAAAGAAAAGAAAAATGGGAAGTTCACTTGTTTAAGTTATAGGGTATAGGTATAGGTTGAAAAGTTTACTTCAAAAAGTAAACTAGTATGTCTTGTGTGATCCGTTTGCTTTGGTGTTTTGTTATAAATAAAGGGGTAGGAAGTGTAGAATGGGGGAGAAGTGTAGAGAAAAAGAGAGAGAAAAAGAAGAGAAAATGTAGAGTGAGTTGGGGTTTGTAATGGGGTGCCCGGGGGCGCCCGAATAGGGGGAGAGTGTGGAAAAAATAATTGTTGAGTGTTTGTGTTTGAGAGGTTGTTTTTTTTGAGATATTGAATGGGGTTCACCCGAGAATGAAGGGAATCATATTCGGGTGCCTTGATTGAGAGTGTTGAAGAGAGTTTTTGTAGCTTCCTCTGTCCAAAGCTACGTTGTGAGAGGGCTGGTGGCTTGCCGTGCAAAGCTACATTGATTCGAGGGCTGGTGGCTTGCCGTTCAAAGCTACATTGGGAGAGGGTTGATGACTTAACATGCAATAGTCACATTTATTGAGATGATGATTGTAATATGGGGTTTTGGGGGTTATGATTGGAGATTGTAATTCCTAAATTTCATAGTGGATTGGTACCCCCTTTGGGTCCCGTGGTTTTATCCCTCTAGTTGAGAGTGGGTTTCCATGTAAAAATATGGTGTGTTCATTTTTGTTGGTTTTTGTTGTTTTTGGCTTTCGTTATGCTCGATGTGTGAATTTTTCCCAACAATTTGATCCTTGGAGTAAAATTTATGTTAAGTTTTTAATAAAATTTTTAATGGTTCAGCCATGAGTTGGGTTAAATTGAGTCAAATGGTGGATTTTTAGTAAATTACTTGCATCTAACGTAATTATGCCACAAAAAATTACGTTAATAACTTAACTTGAATTTGATTGAAGGGCTAAATTGACACAATTTGAATTGTAGAGGGACAAAATTGACACAATTAAAAGTATAAGGACTAAATTAATACAATGAGAAAAGTATAGGGATCTTTTGTGTAAATAACCCAAATTTTGAATAGTAATATTTTATTATTCTCAACATTAGTTAAAATAATAGGTAGATTGGCTACATTTAATATATTAGTCTTAGATTCTTTAAGATTTTTAGTATTTTTTATAACCTTAATATTTTTTTGGTATTTTTATTTGAGAGAAAATATTATTGCAAATATCATTTAGTTATTTATAAATATATTTAAGTAATTTTTTAGATTTTTAGTAATAGTTTATTTCAAAGATTTTTAGAATATTTTTATAACAAATTTCAAAATCTTCCAAGTCCTTTTCCTAACCTAAGACCCAAAGACGTTCTCAATCGACAATCATGTTGCCTCCCTTCCTCCTCCTATATTTACAATGTCCTCCACCCATGGTTGCTTTGTCTATAAATTTCTCTGTATGTTTAAAATCTAACTCAAGCCTTATGAATACAAAAACCAACGTTATAGCAAGCCAAGCTTCAACGGGGCTCGGCTCTTTTACACCTTATTCCAATGTTTGGGGAATTAAAATGCAAAAAGATGCTATTTTGGACTTCAATAGTAGTTTGCAGAATGGGTTTTTGATCTTTTGGGTAACTTTAATGTTTTGGATTTCAGTACAAGTTTGCAAACCACAGCAATTCGGACTATGCAAAGACTGGGAGAGCTCTACTACGCTTCCAGCTTATTAATCAACGTTCAGATTTCTCGTTCGCGCTATTCTCAGGCGGTTTGTCCAATGTACGTTACGCCACCAATTCTTGTTTCGTGTATGTCCTTGCTTTTTATGCACACGTTTATTCATCGTTCTCACTGCTTTTGGATTTCACTGCTTGCAGCCGAAGCTGGTGGCAGTTTCAAAGTCAATATCATTTGCAAATCCTAATGCACCCCTTTATCCAAGGCTTGCTCTAGGGAAGTCTTGGAACGAGGTACAAATGTTGTCTTTATGGCTTAGTAATATGCGGAAAAAGGATAATATGTTTTTAACTAGGCATACTATTTTGCTACTTAACCAAGGACCACTCACAACTACCGAATTGTAAATTGAAATAACAATTACAAACAAAGGAGAATTGGGAAAGACATGAACAGCCGAAATTTACCTGATTTGCTAGCCTACATCAATGGAGCGGGAGCAGAATAGTTTCACTATCTTTTAAACTAGTATAGGAGGCAACTTTTGTGGTACACACATTTGTCAAGGAACCAACTCTCCCAAATGTTTAAGCCGATGAGTGAAGGTCCAAGAATAGTTTTGTACTCTAACATGCCCCCTCACACAAATGCCAATTTGGCTTGAAGTGTGAATTTTGCGCGGTCCACCTTATACCTTGTGCTTAAATTATGTTAATATTGAAAGTGGAGGATGTTGGGATTCGAACTTGTGATCTCTTGGTCAACAAGGCTTTGATACCATGTGAAGGAACGATCTATCCCAAAAGTTTAAGTTGATGGGTGAAGGTCTAAGAATAGTTTTATACTCTAACAACATCAACCAACACAATCCTATGTGTATATATATAGCCATGCACTGAAAAACTCTAGCGCACTATGGGCCCAAATTGGATTGGTCCCATCCTCAATGTCATAAAATAAGGCCCATTAAGCCAGGCTGCACAACTAAGACCAAAAAACATGATTCGGAAATGAACAAGAAAGGCAACATGTTAAAGAAAAAACTTGCTTTGAAGCTTCATATTACTGTTATTTTTCTTTTCTAAAACATGTTGTCCTTCTTGGGAGTGCAACAAACACAATATCCTTTTTGTTCCTTTTGATGATATCTTTTAAGGTATCTTTGCCGCTTGTTTTGTACCTTTGATCAGCTTATCCTTGACTATGCAGATGACAGTTACATGGACTAGCGGCTATAACATGGATGAAGCCATTGCTTTTGTCGAGTGGGGCCTCAAGAACTCGTTGCAAAAGCGATCGGCTGCTGGAACATTGACGTTTACTCGTGACAGCATGTGTGGTATGACTGTATTTTTGCGTGTGTCAAATCCCGAACCCCACTTATCTTTCTTAAGAAAGCATTTTTTTTTTCATGTGATGCATCTTTTATTGTGCTTATAATGCTATCTAGCTTGATTATGTGAAAGATGGAGTATTGTATTGATCTTTCACATGTTGAGATCATGCAATCAAATTGCAGTTTACAGTCAAAACGTTGCAATAGTAGGATGTTCCGGACATTATGTAACCGGTTGCAACAATTGCATTGAGTTTTCTAAGGAACATAAGTTGCTTTTAAGCCTCATTTGCAAGAATTTGGGTATTAATTTTTGTATCCGTTTGATAGTTTTTAACGTGAAAATACGATTATAAATTTGTAATCATAAACATAGTAAAATATATATGCATTATGGAGGTTATTACTAAAGTACCGTTGCTTAATGGTCCTTATATTCCATACATGTAGCTGATTCACATTACAAAAACTCATTGGTTTATGTATCTTTAATAATGGGCACTGAATTGTAAATTTAAATAATGTACTAGAAATATTTTTCTTCGCATATTTGAAGTTGTTTATTTGCTCTGCAGGTGCACCAGCGAGAACAGTGGGTTGGCGTGATCCTGGATTTATACACACAAGCTTCTTAAAGGATCTGTGGCCAAACAGATTGTATGCATCTTAAACATCTCTTTGACTAAAATCCTTCAGTATTATTGATATATTCTGTCCCGGAATCAAATTGCAGTTCATAGTCGCAACGCCACAAACGTTGTCTAGTGCGTCGTAGTGATTGTATTGGGTTTTTTTAAGCCATCTTAAGTTGCTTTTGAACTTTTATTTGCGGAAAAACTGAACAAACATATAGTCGTTGGCTTCTGTACCTCTTTTATAGTTTTAACATGCAAATACTTTCGTTGGCTTACCGTGGTGTTCCAACTAGCTTATGTTGCACCTCGACCAGGTTGCACACATTTCCTCTGGTAAGTTTCACTACATGCAATCTGGTAGGTCGGAGCCTAGAGACCTAGCGGGAGTCCCTAAGCAATAGTTTGAACTAGATTCAAATCTCAGATATAAGCTTTATGTCTTACCACTTGAGCCATTATTTATATACCTAACATGCAAATACATTTATACAAATTTTAAGAAATAAAGTATAGAGAATTATCACTTAGGTACTATCTTTCACTGAAATCTAGTGAAATTTTATCATAATCTTGCATATTTTTCCCAAGAACACCTACAGGATAAGAAAAACATCAAAGCACTTAAGGGAAAAATTCTCTGAAGCATAATATATAAGCATTATTGAGACTATCGCAAATATCATTTTATGTAACGTCCAATAACGCAACAATAAGCCCACGATTCATCTGATACCGGCTTTTGTTTTCTTCCATGTTGCTCATGCTTGTGATCTCTGTTATCCAGCTACACCTACAGGATTGGCCATCTGCTATCTGACGGTACATATGTATGGAGCAAAAAGTATTCCTTCCAAGCACCTCCTTACCCTGGTCAAGACTCGTTACAGCGTGTTATCATTTTTGGTGACATGGGAAAGGTACTATGATGAGATTTATAACCTTGTTTAGGTGTTGAAATTATATTAATGTAAAAAAAAGAGGTTATTTGGTTTTAAACTTGCCACCTTTTAGTCGAAAAAAGGCTCTTATATTGTATCAAGGAGTCAACTATTTCAGAAAAACATATACTACTTGCTAAAGAGTTACAATCGGAATGGTTTTGTACTCAAGAGTTGTTGATAGCCTGCCTTCTAGATGCCGTAGTTTCTTAAGTCCATAGTTTTGTTTTTAAAAAAATATTTTCAACAGAAGTATGTTTTTCTTCGAAGTTTTTTGTTTGTCATGCTAAGGAAGATAATTTTATTATATAATTTGGATGCGGGGTTTGCATTTGACCTACTTAAGGATGAGTTGGGATTTAAGATGTCATATTAAGATGGAAAGCGTTTTCCTTCTTGTAAGGAGGATAATTTTCTCTCTTTTAGACTAAATGTAAACTTCTTCTTTATGGAGCAAAACATTCTTTCCTTGAAATGATGGAAATATGATAGAAGAAGGCTTCTACTGAGAAAAACGGATACTTATTACTATAGGCGGAGCGTGACGGATCAAACGAGTACAGCGACTACCAGCCGGGATCACTGAACACTACCGATCAACTCATCAAGGACCTAAACAACTACGACATAGTGTTCCATATTGGAGACATAACTTATGCGAATGGATACATCTCACAGTGGGACCAGTTCACCTCTCAGGTGGAGCCCATTGCATCGTCTGTACCGTATATGATCGGAAGGTTTGTGAACCTGCTCGTTTTCCTTTCCTTCTTTGTTTATCTTTGCAATGTCTGTACATATTCTGCCTAGAGGTGTCGAGCTCAAGCTTATCAAGCCCGAGGCTTTGCTCAAAGTTCACCGTCATGGACACTTTGAGCCCGAGCTCAGCTTGACCGGCTCTGGTGTGCTCAAACCCAAGTCATTGAGCTTCAAGCAAAACACAATGGCACAATCAAATGGATTTCCATGTTGACCAAATAAAAAGAGGATATGGCAAGGTATACATTGTGGGAGCTATTATCCCAATTGCCAAATGGTTTTGAGATTCAAGCTTCTTTGGTATGTATCACTCGCCATGTTTAGACTCGTATAAGCTCAATCTACCTTGAACTTATCTCATTTAGGCTGGAACATGCTCACTTGTGCACATTTAGGCTCATAATTTGTATGAAGATTGACTCATTTAAGCTCGCTTAAGACCATGAGCTTTAGAGCTTGAGTTTTACTAGGCTTTGGGGCCAAATGTGCTAGCTCTGCTGTCCAAAATGTTGCTCGAATTGAATCGCATTTGGATTAGCCTAGAGACTTTAAGTTTGAGCTCTGCTTGGTTGAGCTCAAACCTCGCTAGCTTTAAGCTGGCCTTGCCTCATCTAGTTCCTTTAAGATTGATTTGGGCTCATTTTGGCTTAAATTCCACTCATTTAGGCTTGTTTGAGCTTGATCTAGGCTCAATTTGGCTCAAGGTTCGCTCATTGAGACTTGAACTTGGCTTGATTTAGGCTTATAATTTGTATCAAGATTGACGTATTTAGGCTCACGAGCATATGAGATCAAGCGTTAGTAGGCTTAGGGGCTAAACGAGCCGGCTCGGCTCAACTCAGAGAAGGTTGAGCTTAGAAACTTTGAGCTTGGATTCTGCTCACTTGAGCTGGAAACCAGCTCAGCAAGCTCTAAGTTAAACTTGCCCCATTTAGGGTCATCTAAGGTTGGCCTAGGCTCATTCGGATGCATCTCAGCTGGATTAGGCACATATAAGCTCATAATCGCTGTCAAAATTGGTTCAAATCATGTTGTCAAACCTATGGGCTCGAGCTTTACTAGGCTTGGGAGCTATACAAGTCAACTTATCTTAACTTGAGAATTACACCTCTAATTATGATGAACACCAACTCCGATGATTCTGTGCAGTGGTAATCACGAGCGTGATTGGCCGAATTCAGGATCATTCTATAATACAACTGATTCTGGCGGTGAATGTGGAGTGCTAGCTGAAACCATGTTTTATGTCCCCGCAGAGAACAGAGCTAAGTTCTGGTAAAAACTCCAATTACTCGTCTCTATCGTTTATACAATTTTTTTTTTTTTTTTTTTTTTTTGGGTAATCGAGGTATCTAGGCCAACTTCAATGCATAGGTGGGCACTGAATATTACTGTTTGGATACTCGTATCACTGCCAAAGTCTGTTGAATGACTAGTATTAAGTAACGCTCATGTTGTTGTGATAGAAAATGAGCAAGAACAAATACGTTTTAGGAAAAATGATGAAAAATCTAATTGTCATTCCAAATTATTGTAGAACTCTTTAACATGAAGTTCAAGGTATTCATTATGGACGCCATTGCAAAAATGTTTTTTACCTAAGTGCTAATAACAAAATCTAGATCAAAATATGTTACATAATGGTTATTCGATTCCATGTCAATGGACCTATACCACATCTGACAACAAAAACAACCACCTGGTGCCTTAGAGAGGCTCCTGCCAAGGCGGGGTTTGAGAGGAATAAGATGTACACAGCTTTAACCCTACAGGGTTATGCTCAAAAACAAAAAACAAAAAACAAAAAAAAGGAGGAAAAAAATAAGTCAAGCCAAGTCAAGCAATACTAGACATGCAAGCAACAAGAAAATAACCATAATAACAGACATGCGGACCTAGATACCACATCTGACAACACCTCTTTAAATTTTTACTACTCTACCTCAGGTACTCGGCAGATTATGGGATGTTTCACTTCTGCATAGCAGACAGTGAGCATGACTGGAGAGAAGGCAGTGAGCAGTACAAGTTCATTGAGAAGTGCCTGGCTTCCGCAGACCGTAACAAGCAGCCATGGTTGATCTTTGCTGCGCATAGAGTACTCGGGTACTCATCTGACTACTGGTATGGACTCGAGGGCTCGTTTGAGGAACCTATGGGACGCGAGAGCTTGCAGAAGCTGTGGCAGAAATATAAGGTCGATATTGCTTTTTATGGTCATGTACACAACTATGAACGGACTTGCCCGATATACCAGGTACTGATGCCCTGCCCTTCTTATTTGTTTGTAACTAGGAGTGTAAGTGAGCCGAATCAAGTTCAATCTCATCTAACATTTTGCTTGGTTCGATTTTGCTCATGTATATCCCCATTTTGCAATCGGGTTTTCAGCTTATTGCAGATGAGACTAATGGCCTGTTTGACTTAATTTAATTTGGAAAAAAAAACAAAAATTTCTTAAAAAAGTAATTTTTTGAAATTTAGTGGCTATCTGGCAATTATGAAAAAATGTTTGTTTATTAAAAGTAAAAGTTTTTTTTTACTTTTAAGGAGAAGTAGAAACTTAGTGCTTCTTCTTTTAAGCAGACGCAGAAGTAGAAATTATACAATTGAGAAAACTTGGTTCAAATATCCCAAAGTTGGTAAATATATTTAAAAAATAATTTATATATTTGAAAAATAATTTATATAATATTTAAATAATCGAAAAATATTTTAAATTTTTTTATAAGATTAATATTTTAAAAATATTGAAAAAATATTTTTAAAATATTAAAAATTAGTTTAAGTATTTCAAATATAAAGTATATACTTAGAAAATATTTTAAATAATGAAAAAAATATTTTAAATATTTAAAATATATATTAAATATTTGAATTGGTTCTTGGGTGATTTTTTTCAACTATAAAAGATTTCTATTAATGTCCTTTCTGTTAGTTTTATAGAAAAAAAACACTTTTTAAACACTTACAATATTACAATAAGTGTTTCTTTATTGGTTGAGCCAAAAACAAGCTGCTTATTTAAAACAACATCTTTTACAAAAGTGCTTCTAAAAGAAGCAATTTTTTTCACAGCAATGCTAAATAGGCCCTAAGTGGTAAAATACTACCAAGTCTGAAGTTGTCCAAGTGCAAATCCTCACACTTCCAATGTGGAATCAAACAAAGGTTGCCACATAATGTATCAGTTGAAGCATTACGAATTTTAAGTTAGCTTCATTCTTATTTTCGCAAACTTAAAGTTTAAATGCAGTTCATACTTCATCAAAAATCCAATGTGATGACCACTACGTGTGACGTAACATTCGCAACCCCGCCTTTAGCGACATACGATCACGAACTATGATTTGATTCCATGCCGCCAAAACTATGATCACGAACTATGATTTGATTCCAGTAGAGATAAGGGGTTTGCACCTATTTGTTTGCTGCTTGATTCATAATGCAAACATTTGAATAGTATTGATTCCAAAAATGAGAAGATATAGGAAAAATTCAGGTCTGATCCAGCATCTAGTCGCAAGAAATGTAACTGTTTTGGAGTAAGAAGGGAATTATGACAATTGGTTGTCGAAATGTTGACTAGAACACTGGGAGACATCTGTGCTATGTTTGTCTCTTATTATCGTGTTGTGTTGGTATTCTATTATGTTATGTCCTATTTTGCTAGCTCTATTGTTGGCAAATGAGTAACTGACACTTTGAAAAATGGGTTTTGACATGATCGTGATCCAAATATAACCTAAATATTTGTTGGGGTTAAACATGCTAACACAATACAACCCGGCAAAGAAAACTGCTATCCAACCCTCTATATATCTTAACGTCTTGCCCCTGTTATGTTTCCATATGAAGTTTGTATTGTATTATCACGTCATTTTATATTTTATTAGCCCCACTGATCACTAACTTTCACTTCTCCTATCTTGTCAACGGTGCAGAGTCGGTGTGTGAACCCAGAGACATCCCACTACTCGGGCCCGTTGAAGGGCACGATCCACGTCGTGGCTGGTGGCGCTGGAAGTCACCTCTCCAAGTTCAGCCCGGTGAACACCAGTTGGAGTTTATACAAAGACTATGACTTTGGGTTTGTGAAGCTGACAGCATTCAACCATTCAAACTTGCTGTTCGAGTACAAGAGGAGTAGCGATGGCAATGTCTATGATTCCTTTACTATCTCTAGGGACTACAGAGATGTCTTGGCCTGTGTCCCTGATGGCTGTGAACCCACTACTTTGGCATCTTGAACAATTTGTTTCCCTTTTTGGATTATTTTAATCTTGTGCATTATATCAAATTAGTCTTTCTATTTTCAATTATATCAGCTTAGATTTTATTTTGTTTTGATTGCGGCAATTTGGTATAAAGGGTGTATTGTCATTACCAGAAAATTTGAGAAGTCATGTGCCACGCGTGTGTGATTGGGGTTGTGACCCAGTTCGTTAATTTTTTTTTTTTGTCAAAACAATGATGACAATACATCTAGTGGACCATATTGTTGCAGTTAAACTAATGCAAAGACTAAATTGATATAATTAAAGTATAATGACTAATTAAAAAAGGACATGACATTGTTGTGTAAATAACCATTGATTATTTTTCGGTAGATTAAGTGGATTGGAATATTTCTATTTATGATTTGTTATTGGATCTTAATTTTGGGTGTTTATTTGAACCAAGGCCTCATTGGAGGCATCTTAAATGCAGACTTTTCCTTCGGAGTCATTTATTTTTATTTTTAATACATGTTTTTCTTAAAAATTATTATTATTATTATTTTTTTTTTTTTTTTTTGCTAATTAAGAATATTATTGATATAAATTCATGTAAATTTCTTGTTCAGCCTAGGTAAACTTAAGGTGAGATTATAATTGCGTTATTAGAATATTACTCTATTTTTTATGTTATTATTACTGCTTATTTATATAAGTAGGGGATAGAAATAGGACGGTAAAATATTTCTCCATATCAAACAGCCCCAAGCTATGCTTCTTACTAGTATGAATGAAAAAGCAGTCTTCAGTGTGTAAGACTTCTAATACACCACGCCTGTTGGAAAATATGGGCAAATAGGTAACAAAATTTTCAAGCTCGAAATGCCTAGGCTAACTTAAGAGGGGACAAATAAAATTTAAACTGACTAAAAGACGAAACTGAACACAATAAACCACATATTACACCAAGTGGACTTGAGACAAGATAATTAAACGACTGAAAAATAAAAGATTCAGAGAAGAATAATTGAACCGAAGGAAGTCGCCAGGCCGTAGAGTTCACCATTGCCCTAAGTCATTTATGCCCCTGCTACGATACAAATGGGATCATTAGGTACTCCGACTCCCAGAGTTAACACGACACCCAACACAGAGTAATGGAAGTAGAACTTAGAGAGAATCAGAGACAAAGAAGATGTATTTCTGTGTTGTATATTAAACAATGCCACAAGACACGATATTTATAGAAAAAATACTTAGCGTGCAAGCAAGAATTAGTTATGAATTGAGGGCAAGAAATCCGGCCTTAATTAGGAAGGTAGCGGATATGGAGGAGCGGGACATCTGGTCACAACTAAGGCAATAACGATTACGGAAAGAAGTGGGCAGAGACACGGTCAAAACATGTGCTCAAGCTCGAGCTTGTAGCCTCGAGCTCGAACCTGGACTAACGGCCAAAGGCTCAAGCATAACAACCTCGAGGTTGGACACAAGGAGACCCCTGAGCTCAAGCTTAAACACACAAGCTCGAGCACAGTCAAAGAACTCTGTTGGAGTTTGTTTACGATAAGTAAAACATAGTGTCTACAAAAATAAAAGTTCAGGTTAGAAAAAGTCCACGCCACACCGCGAAGCACCGGCGGGCTCGGCGAGGTGGGGCAGGCACACGCGTGTGTGGTATACCAAGCCCACTCGAGGCCCCTTAAAACTTTACCAAGTATAAAGAGAAGGGGGTATATAAACTAGACCCCCACCAATCCCCCCCAAGATAGCAAAATTGAAGTACACTACCCCAATATTCCAACAATCCCCCACATGATTCAATTTTGAGAAAGAAAAGAAGAAAGAAAGGAGGTTACTAAGCAACGAGACTCACGCTTGACGTTACCAATGTCTTTTGGACTTAAATTGACACCTAGTGAACATACATATCCCACAACCACCCTACAGTGAACGTAGTCTTGAACCATGAACGGTTGGTATGAAGAGCACACACATTCTCTTCATGTGGTTCTCAGGTTAAAACACACTCCGCAATCCATACATATGAGGTCCTTCTCAACAAAATAAATCCGATACCTTGGTCCTCATGAACGCTCTCGAGAGTAAGCCCTTACTCTCAACAGAGGATGTCTTACCACCCCACATTCCCGGAGGTGAGTCCATCAAGTGTGCTACCTCAAACCACCGTCACAGGCTATGGACATCATTAAAGCCTTAAGCTCATCCTCACGTCATGGCAGTACAGTGTGTCCATCAAGTGTGCTTCCCCACACCACCATAACGGGTTATGGACAACATTAAGAGCATAGAGCTCAATCTAAATGTCATGGCAGATTTGACATATCCAAGCCACCAACAGCATTACCTCGGAAGGGGCTGGTGTGGCTTAATCACAAATTGCTAAACTTTAGCTTCATTTGACCTATTGAAAATCGAGAATACTCCCGAGACGGGTGTTCCACCAAAATCAAGACAGCCAACAAAATCAAGACACAGTGCTGTATCATATACCACCTTCTTAGAAAGGCCTTTAGTAAGGAAATCTGCTAAATTCTTTTCACTCCTTACAAACTCAAGTGATCACATTAGTTTTAATAAGGTGCCTTGCTACACCATGCCTCAAACGAATCTGCTTGCGCTTACCATTATACACCTCACTTTGAGCAACTCCAATGGCTGCTCATGAGTCACGATGCATCGAGATTGACGACATAGGCTCGCCCCACAATGAAATGTCTCCTAGCACATTCCTCAGCCATTCAACTTCTATACCTGCCATCTCAAGAGCAATAAATTTCAACTCCATGGTCGATTTAGCAATGCAGGTCTGCTTACAAGATTTCCAAGGCACAGCACAATTAGCAAGCATAAAAACATAACCACTAGTAGAGTCAATCTCATCACTATTAGATACCCAATTGGCATCACATTATTCCTCTAAAACAACAGGGAATCTTTTATAACAAAGACCCCACTCCATGGTACTTCGAAGTTATCTCAAAAGTCTAACCAAAGCAACCCAATGCTCATCACTTGGATTATGGGATAACGACTCAATCTCCTAACGGGATAGGCAATATCAGGATGAGTGCAATTCATCAAAAACATCATGCTACCAATTATTTTACCACATTCGGCCTATGACACACTTATCTCCTAGCTTCCTTTTCTAGCGAACATTCGGGTCATAGGGAGTTTTAGTAGAAGTGTCATTAAAGTGACCAAACTTCCTCAATATTTCTTCACATAATGGGATTGACTTAAAGTCAAACCCTTAGGTGATCTAACAATTTTAAGTCCAAGTACCACATCAGCATCGCCTAGATCTTTCATATCAAAGTATGAACTCAAGAAAGACTTTGTAGCATTCACAATATTCACATTGACACCAAAAATAAGCATGCCATCAACATACAGGTTGATAATCACACAATCACTATCAATAAGCTTAGAGTACACACATGCATCATCACTGTTCACAACAAAACCATGCGTGACCAAAGTGCAATCAACTTTTGATGCCATTGTTTAGGAGCTTGCTTAAAATCACACAAGGACTTTACAAGTTTACAAATTTTATGCTCCATACCTAGAACCTCAAACCCCTCGGGTTATGTAAATTTCTCTTTACGGTCACCATTTAAGAAAGCAGTTTTGACTTCCATTTGATGTACTATAAGGTTACGTATGATGCTAGAGCAATCAAAGCTCTCACAATGGCTATCTTAGTCATGGGTGAATAAGTATCAAAAAATTCTATATCTTGTTTTTGCGTAGGCACGGCCTGGACGTTAGCATGGAGGTCCCTTTAGATAAAGAAATGCCCTTGATTTGAAGGGCCGATAAATCCTTAAGTCTCGTTATTGTTTATATGGCTTGAATCCATGTGTATAACACCTAGATTGGCCATAGTTAGGTTCCCTATTCTTTCAAGGATAGTGTTAGTACTCAGGTTCACTGGCATCCGTAAGCTCGAAGGAACATCATGAGGATACCCAATGGGCACTATGGGAGGAGAAACAGGCCTTAATTGCCTTATGTCCTCTATAATGGCTTGGACTAAATCATTGCGAGTCTCAGCCTGCCTTGCTAATATAGGTTCGATTTCAACTACCGTTTGCCTTATCAAGACTCTGGCTATGAGGCTAGCTGTGAAAGATAAGGTTGAATTCATTTTAACCAAGAATCTTTCTTTATGGAGTCTTTTATTCATTGAGGTCCCAACGTCGTTGACAATGGTCCCCAAGGTGGCTGCTTTTTAATGTTGAGTCGCTAGGATTGTTCAAAAAAATCCATAATCGAAATACCGACCCGAAAATGCTGTTTACCATACCAATTATTAGGGATGGTTTACCGAACCGAAAAAATTTGAGGTATTTCGGGACAATAACGGTTAGTAACTTTGTCCATGTCGGTTAACTGATTTACCGAAATAGTATATATCATGTATATATTTTTATATGTTCATAATATTATTATTAATTAAGTATGTTTCTCTAGCATATAGGAAACTATTCTATTATGCATGATCAACTTTATCTTTTTCTCCCAATTTGTCTCCTAGCATCAAGTACTCGTACCCCACTGTTATATCTCAAATATTAACTAAGCACTACTTTGCTACAATCCAAATATTGATTAAAATGAGATATTATATGTTTACTTTTTTAGATTCCGATTACAAGCTCATAATTTGTTGAATATTCTTACATTTTTAGACATTTACAAACCTTTAAGGAGGTTGATCATATAACATAAAAGATGCATTGTATTATTTTTTCGGTTACGGTTAACCGACATAACCGAACAAAATTACCAATTTACCGAGAGTCGATTAACCGGTCTTTTTGGTTACGGTAATGGTTAGAGATTTTTGAGTATTTTAGTTATAGTTAACCAAACCGAAATAATGTTTGGTACGGTTAACCGAACCATGGACACCCCTACGAGTCGCTAGAGTACGCTTTGTCTTAGCGGTATGTTTCTCTTAGAAATCTTTCAAAGCTTGCTCAGGCTATTGATCAACGAGTTCCGTCCGACGTTTGAGCATGGCCATGAAAATCTTTCGAAAATAGCCATCAAGTCCAATATGCTCGTCTTCTAGGTGTCTTCATCACCTTTGTTTTCATTATCACAGTTGCAACTCGTTTTATCCCCTCGTGATAGAAGGCTTTGTTCTGAGAGGTGCTCAAGTGGTGGCCCTATTAAGGCTAGTCCTTTAGGTTCCTCATGCTTGGGAGCATTGGGTCTTCTAGTTCTGGCCACTGGTGAATGGTCTGAGACTATGGTATGATAATTCATGATGGGGTTAAAAGACAATAACGCCACATTTGCCTCAACTTTTCTTTGGCACGCTGAATCGATGTTGATTGGGCCCTGAGAACATGTGCTCGAGCCTTTTTTATGGAAGCCCCATGTTCTTGTAATTTGCCGAAAACTCTTCTATATGCGCCCCATGTTCGTTTGGATATACTTGAGGCCCACGCTTCTTGATATGCACTCAAAGTAACTGCATCGAGTTTCAGAACCACCTTTCTTGCAGCCTTCTAGGAAGCCTATTGAGCTTGAGTTTTCGTACCTCATCAAACGTTTTGCGAGGTTGCTATCCCATAAGGCATTTAACTCATTAGGCAACTGGACTCAAGATGCTGTTATTTTAATATTTAAAGACCAAATATCCCTCGAGGATGACCTTATGAGGCAGACATGTGTCTTTTAATCACAAAACGGCATCGTCCAGTTTGGGGTGTAAACAACAACGAATGGTTTTGATAATATATAGACAATTTATATTAAAATTTGGTGAAACATTTTATTTTGATTTGTTGAATTTTTTTTAAAACTTTTAATATCGCTTATATATGTTATTGTAATCATATATTTTATTAATATTTTATGTAAAAAATTGACAAATCCTATTAAAAAGTCATTGTTATAAAACTAGGGACGTATTATATTCAAAAGGAAGAGCATAAAGATACAGACACAAATATACTAAAAAAACCGCAAGTATTTTATATCAGAACTAAAGAAGTTTTTCTTCTATTCCAATAATTCTCTCAATATTTTATTATTTTAAAATATTCTCTCACTTCTCCTCAATTCTCATTTCTTACAACTCACATTGCTATTTTTTTTTTTTTAACATTTTATTCACTGCTGCACACCTCTTTCATACACACTCAAGCAATGGGGTTTCTTACCCAAGAAGGAAAATTAGGTGTATGCATATGTATATATACAAGTCTTTTACTAATTTCTAATTTTATAGAATATTTAATAATATTTGAATTCGGCCATAAAAATTGCATCTAAAAAAATATCCAATATTTACAGCACGCCTCCTTTGAATATTTTCCTTTAAAACATTACTGGACATAATACTCTTGAAAGTGTAAAGTGCCCAAGTTATATACGCTTTCTAAACTACCTCGTTAAAAACCTTGCTAGAAAAAAAACCCAATGGGAAAAACCATAGCGAAGGGAAAAAGAGTACAGTGCGGGCGTATATTAATCAAAGATGTCTCGGAGTTGGCGAATGCCAATCTTATGTCAATTTCTTTAAAGTTTGTTGTTGATGCTTTCTCGAGTAACTCTTCTAGGCTTTTGGGTGAATTTGTTATCATTTGCTTTATCCTTCTTTTGAAACTTGAGAGTGGAAGAACTTCCTTGAAATGTGCTTGGTTTTATGAATTCTCTTTTGCTTGAACAATACAGGCTTATCTTTATATGGTATTATTGGACTCCCCCTGATTGTTGGAAGCTTATAAAATATGTTGAATCAAGGGCCTAAACAATACCCATTCTTTACTTGCTCATAAAGCGCAAATGTCTTAGTAGTAGCTGCAATTGTTAGTAGATTGCCAAAACAAGCAATATAGCTATATAAAGAAATATCACACTTTGTCACTTACCTTTTGTGGTTCAAATAAATAACCATTACGTCCAGACAAAATTAATTGCAAGTTTGACGTAACATTATAATGTATATTGGTTGATCTATCAAGATAAACATTTAACCACATTCTCATACTTTCATATTGGTGCCATACTCTATATTGGAGCCAAGTTAATCAAAGAGGTTATATCTGGTATCCATGAATCACTTAAACCAAGGTATGGTACTTTAGGGTTAAGAATTCATTCATTATCTTATTGAGGACCGAAAGAGGTCTATCTATATCAGAAATCAAACAAAATTGAGGCACTAAACAATATATTAAAACACTTAAGTACCGAACTTATATAAGTTGACCAATAGAGCAATGCTCGATTATATTAGTGCTTGATTTACAAGTTGAGACAAAATCTTTTCTTTTCGGAGATCCTTAATCTCGAGTTCTTAGTTTAGGCGTGTAATAGGATTTTCAAACTCTTTAGGAGTTATTATGATATTAATATATCTCTCTTTTAGTAGATATATACCGCTGTTTTAAACTATATGCTTCTGGCATCTTTAGTCATTTAAGGATTTTCATATAAATATCATCTCCAGGAAGTTGTTGCCATATTTATATATGACGCATATAGAGTCTGCTGGATTAATTGCATTCATTTCTTACATATGTATATCCCATCTATTTTTGGTCTCTATAATAAACCTTGGGCTTCAAATCATGCTTTATATCTAACCACCTCATTCTTTTCTCACAAATATTCACAGGTAGCTTACAAGTTTTGCCTTTTAGGCATTTGGACTAAAGGTCCAAAAATTACACATAACTAAATCAGCCAGAATTGCATCTTTCTACTTTAGCCAATCATTTTTTTGTTGGCATTCTTGAATAAACATTAGTTCAATATTTTTAATTTCTTCGATCAAATCAGAAGCTACTGTATATACAAATATTTGATCAATTTTCATTGCGGTTCCATCATATCCCATAATTTATAGAGATCTCTTTACCATCAGAATTTCGATAGTTTAACTATTTTAGTAGTCTCAGGTATCTGATAGTCTTGAGGAATTTCATCTATACATTTCCTTTATACTATTATTTCTGCAGAGTTTTTCTCCTCAAGAGTTTCATAATAGATGGACCAATGTTTTTTATTGCTCCATTTTCTTTTTCAGATTATATCTTTGGAACTGATATGTCTGCCACACTTCTAGCGAGTAATAGATGCATTTGTCAATATATTAGAATATTGCTCGATTGGGATATTAAATCGAGCAAGAGCATCTCTAGTGGAGACGTATTATTTGGTCATCCTCTTTCCATTAATGAATACATCTGTGAATTGGTTTGTAATAGTTTACAAGTGAACAATTTCTTGAACTTCTTGTTCGATGATGCATTTCACATAAATTCTCATTTTCCAATTTTTATTTTTCTCCCCCTAATTCTAGAGACCTTGTTTCGTCAAATTAACAAACTATGCTGTAAAATATTTTCAGTTAATTCTCCAGATATCTTATACTTGACGGGAATTCAAACCCGATATAAATTTCAAATCCCCATGTTGGATCCATCTTTCAGCTTTGAAGTCGAGTAATTGGGACATACGTTATATAACCAAAATTTATAGATGGGATATATATCTGGATCTTGTCAGAGACAAGTTATGTTAGGAAAATCCATGTTAATAAGTTGGTCTAATACAAGCTAGTGCTGTAACCTGTATCATAACTTATATACCTGTATAAAAGTAGGCAATAATAATGGTCTAGCCATTCGCTGCAGGAATTTAATCATAAGACCATTTACTATTTGTACGCGAGCTATATGGCAATTCATCCCATATAATAATCATTAAATTATTGGGATGTAAATTATCCTGCATTTTCATATAATATAATCCACTATTTGAGCTCATAGTCGGATCATTTATACAAGGAGTTTCATAAATACCACATTACAAGTAGATTATTTACAAACATGTGACCAATGGGTAGATGCCTCTATTGATATTATAAAATATCGAATTGGTCCACGTGATGAAATAACTGGCCCGCATATATCCCATTTGTATTCCTTCAAATATATGGGATTCAAAGCCTAATTTTAATTAAGTATGTCATAGTAATCACTTTGCTTAAAATACAAGCAGCACATGATGTTTTATTTGATATAAAAATCTTTGGTTCTTTAATGGGAGTGAGAATTTCCAACAATTCTCTTAGTCATCTTTATACTCGAATGACTCAAATAGTCATGCCATGAAACAAAATCTTTTGGGTTTATTAACTTCTGATTAACTATCTCAATGGATATCTCCGAATTAAATAGATAGCATTACTTATGAAAAGCATGTTTCTTCAGGATACATGATATATACTCTTCTGAAGCCTTTAATTAAGTTTCAAACACCAATTATTGTTATACTGTCTGCAAGGCATGAGTTTCGACCATTCATATTCAAATATAAAATACACGCAAGCACTAACGAAAACGATATTACAAAACATTTTAAATAATTGATAATAAGTAAGTGACATAGCTGACCATATGAATAACTGATAATAAGTAGGCGGCACAACCGACCATATGAATAACTAATAATAAATAGGCGACATAGCCGATTATATGAATAATGAACGAGTAATATATGTTGGCTGTTTAACTAGCCATGAACATGCAAAGTAGAAAATATAAAAACCAAAGTTTTTCTCTTTCTTTCTTCTCCTCATCATTAGTTGACTTCTTAAATTTTGGTTCATTTTGATTATTATGGTGTCAGTTATATGACCACGATTATGACCTCGACCATGACCACGACCACGACCGCGTCCATGACTACTGCCACGTCCACGACCACGACCATTGCCATGGTTATATGTATCATTTTCATGGGATGCAGCATTCACTTCAGGGAATGGCTCCGACCCAGTTGGTTGTGACTGATAATTTTTCATTAACATTTCATTGTTTTGTTCAGCAACAAGAAGACATGAAATTAATTTGGAGTATTTTTTGAAATTTCTCTCTCGATATTGCTGATGCAGAAGCATATTCGGGACATGAAAAGTAGAAAATATTTTCTCTAACATATCCTCCTTAGTAATATTTTTTTCCATATAATTTCAGTCGGGAGGTAATACTAAATACCGTAGAGTTATACTCGCTGACAGTTTTAAAATCCTGCAACCGCATGGGAATCCATTTATAGCGAGCTTTAGGAAGGATCACATATTTTTGATGATCATACCTCTCTTTTAAATTTAATCAAAAGACATATGGATCCTTTATATTAATATACTCATCTTTCAATCCTTTAGGAAAATGATGGCTGAGAAATATCATTGCTTTAGCACGATCTTACATGAATGCATTATTTTCCCTTTTAATTGTATTTTCGAGATACAGAGCATCAAGGTGAATTTCAGCCTTAAGGGTCCATGATAAATAATTTTTACTAGATATATCAAGAGCAGTAAATTCAAGATCAGTAAGATTAGACATGATTAAAATCACAAAAATTAGGGAATAAAAATTTACTTCGAGTACAAAACGATCCTCAGCTGATTAAAGACTTGTGCTGATAACGTGTTATAAAACTAGGGACATATTATACTCAAGAGGAAGAGAATAAAGATACAAACTCAAATATGCATAAAGAAAAACAACAAGTATTTTATATCAGAACTAAAGAATTAGAAAAATTTTTCTTCTATTCAAATAATTCTCTAAATATTTTATTATTTTAAAATATTATCTCACTTCTCCTCAATTCTCATTTCTTACAATTCACATTGCTTTTTTTTTTGGGAAATCGTACGGATTGAACCCCCCAGCCCCCCTTAATGTTTTTTAGACCCCTTTAACCATAAATAGACTCTTTTGGACAAAAATGCCCTCCCACCTCACCCCCCCATCCGTCCCCTCTCTCTCTCTCTCTTTCTCTCTTCTCATTTAATGCAAGGCAGGCAAAAGTACACTCTTTTGGCTTTTCACTCTCCTTTTCTTCAATTTTTTTTTTCCTTTTGAATTTTTTTTTGTCCAAAAAAAAATATAATTTCCAAATTTGCCCTTACTTCTTCTTCCCTCCCAGACCCTGTTTAGGCGTGCTTGAAGTAATTAATAAAATCATACACTGGGTATGATTCCTTTTAATGGTGTAAAATGAGCTTATTCAGGTGTATCACAAGAAATTAGTGGTAAAAGGCTTATCATACACAATGTATGATAGGTTATAATGGCATAAAATCAACTTTTGCTTTTTGTTTCAAGTAATTAGACGTACAGTTGGATGAAATCGAATCATACACTGGGTATGATGCGTTTTAATGGTGTAAAATGAACTTATTCAGGTTTATTCCAAGCAATTAGTGGTAAATGACTTGTCATACACAATGTATGATAGGTTATAATGGCATAAAATCAACTTTTGCTATTTTTTTCAACTAATTACTGTTACAGTGGGCTGAAATCGAATCATACAATGGGTATGATGAGTTAAAATGGCGTAAAATGAACTTATTCAGGTGTAGTTCAAGCAATTAGTGGTAAATGCCTTGTCATACACAATGTATGATAGGTTATAATGGCAAAAAATCAAATTTTGCTTTTTTTTCAAGGAATTACTGTTACAGTGGGCTGAAATCTAATCATACAATGGGTATGATACTCTGAAATGGTCTAAAATGAACCTTTGCAGGTTTTATTAAAACAATTAGTGGTAAATGACTTATCATACACAATGTATGATAGGTTATAATCGCATGAAATCAACTGTTGCTGTTTTTTTTCAAGTAATTAGACGTACAGTGGGATGAAACCGAATCATACACTAGGTATGATGCGTTTTAATGGTGTAAAATGAACTTATTCAGGTGTATTACAAGAAATCAGTGGTAAATGACTTGTCATACACAAGGTATGATAGGTTATAATGGCATAAAATCAACTTTTGCTGTTTCTTTCAACTAATTACTGTTACAGTGGGATGAAATCGAATCATACAATGGGTATGATACATTTTAATGGTGTAAAATGAACTTATTCAGGTTCTTTTCAAGCAATTAGTTGTAAATGACTTATCATACACAATGTAGGATAGGTTATAATGTCAAAAAATCAACTTTTACTGGTTTTTACTTCTAATTACTATTACAGAGGGCTGAATCGAATCATACAATGGGTATGATGTGTTTTAATGGTGTAAAATGAA
Organism: Simmondsia chinensis; assembly: GCA_018398585.1. Lineage (NCBI taxonomy): Eukaryota > Viridiplantae > Streptophyta > Magnoliopsida > Caryophyllales > Simmondsiaceae > Simmondsia > Simmondsia chinensis. The sequence goes on along the minus strand of JAGTTD010000023.1, from coordinate 10,838,320 downwards.
CTTATTCAGGTTTATTTCAAGCAATTAGTTGTAAATCACTTATCATACACAAATTATTATAGGTGTTAATGGCATAAAATTAACCTTTGCTGTTTTTTTCAAGTAATTAGGGGTAAGTGGTCTGAAATCGTATCATACACTGGGTATGATTCGTTTTAATGGTTTAAAATTAGCTTATTCAGGCGTATTACAAGAAATTAGTGGTAAATGACTTGTAATACACAACGTATGATAGGTTTAATGGCATAAAATCAACTTTTACTGGTTTTTTCAACTATTTACTGTTACAGTGGGATGAAATCGAATCATGCACTGGGTATGATGCGTTTTAATGGTGTAAAATGAACTTATTCAGGTTTATTTCAAGGAATTAGTTGTAAATGACTTCTCATACACAATGTATGATACGTTATAATGGCAAAAAATTAACTTTTGCTGTTTTTTCAAGTAATTAGGGGTAAGTGGTCTGAAATTGAATCATACACTGGGTATGATTCGTTTTAATGGTTTGAAATGAGCTTATTAAGGTTTAGTTCTAAACAATTAGTGGTAAATGACGTATCATACCCAATGTATGATATGTTGTAATGGCATAAAATCAACTTTTGCTGTTTTTTTTCAAGTAATTAGGGGTACAGTGGTCTGGAATCGAATCATAAACTGGGTATGATGCTTTATAGTGGTGTAAAGTGACCTTATTCAGGTATATTAGAAGTAAGTAGCGGTAAAGAGCTTGTCATACACAATGTATGATAGGTTTTATTGGCATAAAATCAACTTTTGCTGTTTTTTTTCAAGTTATTAGGGGTACAGGGGTTTGAAATCTAATCATACACTAGGTATGATTCGTTTGAATGGTGTAAAATGAGCTTATACAGGTGTATTACAAGAAATTAATGGTAAATGACTTGTCATACACAATATATGATAGGTTTAATGGCATAAAATCAACTTTTACTGGTTTTTTCAACTAATTACTGTTACAGTGGGATGAAATCGAATCATACAATGGGTATGATACGTTTTAATGGTGTAAAAGGAACTTATTCAGGTGTTTTTCAAGTAATTAGTTGTAAATGACTTCTCATACACAATGTATGATACGTTATAATGGCAAAAAATTAACTTTTGCTGTTTTTTCAAGTAATTAGGGGTAAGTGGTCTGAAATTGAATCATAAACTGGGTATGATTCGTTTTAATGGTTTGAAATGAGCTTATTTAGGTATAGTTGAAGTAATTATCGGTAAAGATCTTGTCATACACAATGTATGATAGGTTTTAATAGCATAAAATCAACTTTTGCAGGTTTTTCCATTTATTTAAGGGTACAGTGGTCTGAAATCTGCTTATATACGTGTATTTCAAGTTTTATTGGTGTATGATGCACTTCATACACGGTATATGATGGGTTATATTTGTGTAAAATTAACGTGTATTTGTGTATTTTAGTAATGTGTATTTAGAAAAAAAATATACATTTTGAGTATATCCGTACAATTTTTCTTCAAAAAGGCCCTCCCATTCACCCCCCCCCCCCAACCCGTCCCCTTTCTCTCTCCTCATTTAATGCGCATCCGTACCCCTGCTCTCGCCTCATTTACTTAGTACTTACAGCTGTAAAACCCCTTCCCGCCTCTCTGTCTTCCCCATAAGCAACTTGTTTTACAAGCCACCAGTCACTCTCCTCTTTCTCTCACCCGTTCATTCTCTCTCTCCTCTTTCCTCTTTTCGAATTTGTTCATCCTCTTTCTCCTCTACTTCAGCTGCGATTGTCGTTCCCGTGGGTCTGACCTCTGTTTTCACACCTTCATCCTTGATCTATAGCTGCTCCAGTCTTTAATCACCATTTTCGAAGGTGAGTAAGAGTTATTTTTGTAGGGTTTAGGGTTTTGGTGCTCCAATGCATAATATCCGTTTGTTTCGTACCATTTCCTGAACATAGTGCATAGTATTTGTTAGGGTTTAGGGTTTTGGTGTTAGTGGCTTTGTGATTAGTGTTTTTTATTTGTGTAAAATGATCTTCTGCATGTTTTGTGTTTTTTTTCACGTAAAATCGACCTTTGTGGTATAATGAACTTCTGCATGTTTCATATGAGCAACCATACAGTGTGTAGGATTGGTTTTAATGGTGTATAACCAACTTGTGTTTGTGTATTATAAGTAATTAGTGGTGGTGTATAATCAATCATACACTCTGTATGATTTGTTTCAATGGTGTAGAACCAAAGTGTGTCTGTTTGTGTTCAGTTAATGGTGTATTGCTTTTATTTCAGATGGCATTTTACACACGTAGGAAGAGCCGTCCTGCCGTTGAGGTTGATTACATTTTCCCGAGGGGTTTCTGGAAATTCCTCCAAATCAACCAAATAGGTTTGTCAACCAAGGTTGTCACGGAGATAAAGGAAATCTTGAAGGACGACGAAGCCAAGGTTTGACACTGTATCCATTTTAACTATGTTGACTTTTGACAATGACATTTACGATACCATATTAACTAAAAGTGTTTTGCATTACAGCTTGCCCTTGCCTCACAATACAATGTCGGGCATCTGCTTGGGCTGAGTGAGACCAATGTCAGCTTCTGGCATAGTCTCATTCACGTTGTCCTTCTCCACCAGGTGGCCAACCCCAATCCCGAGGAGTTATCATTCTTATTTGGTGGGAAGGTAGTGCACCTTGGGAGGAGGGAGTTTTGCATTCTCACCGGTTTGAGATATGCCGGTGTGGAAGATGTACGCGGTGGTCCCAACAGGCTGGTTGCCAAGTATGGCATGAGGGGGAGGATGACTAGGCAGCAGCTTTTTGATGCATGTAGAACCTGCTCCATCATGGAGGACCAGGTTAAGCTTGCTGTTGCGTACCTGGTCGAGGGTCTACTGTTCGCCAAACGCAAGCGAACGGGCATTGACCCGAACATCCTGGCCCTCGTGGACGAAGTGGACTCTTTCAATCGTGTTGCATGGGGATCCTTGAGCTGGAAATTCTTGGTGCGGAAGCTCAAGGATTTCGCTGCAAGAGTGCACCACGGTTTGGAGAATACCTACTCCGTCCACGGGTTCTACGATGTGGTTTCCATATTTGCCCTGGAAACCCTTCCAGAACTTGCCAAGGTTGGGGCGGTGAGGGTTGGCGACCAGCCTCTTGGGCGGATCCTTAACTGGAAGATGTCCGTTAAGGCTCCGTACTCCGCTCTGCTCTCAACGGTATTTGATCAGGTAATAAATACACTATGTTGTTATTGTTTTACTACTGTATGTTTCATATATTTTGGGTTAGAAGTGTGTTTTGTAATTTTACTAACGTGTATATGATGTATCTTCCTTTGATCAGCAATTGAATGCCGAACCGATTAGACTGACGAGTAATCTACAAGGCATTCCCTATGCTGAGGATGCTGAGGAGGGGTTTCAATCTCCTGTTATGGCAATGCCAGCAGAGCTTGGTGAGGAGCCACAACCATTGGCAACTCAACCTCCGTTGCCGGCATCCAGGGAGGACCCGTATCCTACGTCAACCAATTCGGCGGACCAATCGGTATGATGAATTATTTTGTGTTTATTTAATCGTATTTTTATCCGTGTGGATACTACATTATTCAAATTTGCTGATTATGCCAATTTGGAGGACTTATTGCAGGTTATGGAGAGACTCGAAGCGATGGATAAAGAGGTGCAAATGGTACGGATGCAGCTTGAAGCGCACCAGCGAATGCTGCAAATGTACGAACGACGGTTTGAGGCTCAGGATGCACTGATTAAGGAGCTGCTCTCAGACCGTCAAGCGCAGGCCGCATCGCCGCACTTATGTTCATCGACTTCCGCTCATCCATCCCCGATTGAGCAAGCCATAATAGTTTCTCCTGTACGTACTGGGTAAGACACTAGATTCCTTGTTAGTGTCCCAATTTGTTATGTTTTCATGCATGTTGATGCTTATTGACTTTTGCTATGTGCTATGCCATCTAGGGCCGAGGAAAATGTCTTCAAGGAACCATCGTCACCGCATGTCGAGGGCGTTGAAAACTTGTTGACATTGTCTGAGACTGTGTGTAGTTTGGGGCAAGAGAGGAGGGACCCCAAGCCAAACCCCAAGTACAAAGGTGAGGAATGGACTACGGAGGGTAAGAGCAAACGGGCAAAAATTACCCATTCTGGACCGGAGCCAGTTCTGCCCTTCAATCCATTCCAGCCTCCCTCCGACAAAGACATAGAAGATTTTGAAGATTTTTACAAAAGTTTCCACGCAACGGTCGCTAAGTGAGTGTGATTTTGCACGATGCTTTTTGATAATTTGTATGTAAAAGTTTCTAGAATGCATCTTTCTTAGGTGTGTTTCAAGTAATTAGTGGTGTCTGAAAGAAAATCATACACTATGTATGATGCACTATCATGGTATCAAGTGAACTTATTCAGGTGTATTTTAATTAATTAGTGGTAAATGATTTGTCATACACAATATATGATAGGTTTTAATGGCATAAAATCAACGTTTGCAGTTTTTTTATGTAATTACTGTTACAGTGGTCTGAAATCGAATCATACACTGGGTATGATGCGTTTTAATGGTGTAAAATGATTCGATTCAGGTGTATTTTAAGCAATTAGTGGTAAATGACTTGGCATACACATTGTATGATAGGTTTTAATGGCATAAAATCAACTTTTGCTGTTATTTTTATGTAATTACTGTTACAGTGGTCTGAAATCGAATCATACACTGGGTATGACTCGTTTTAGTGGTTTAAAATGAGCTTATTCAGGTTTATTACAAGAAATTAGTGTTAAAAGACTTGTCATACACAATGTATGATAGGTTTTAATGGCATAAAATCAACTTTTGCTCGTTTTTCAAATAATTACTGTTACAGTGGTCTGAAATCATCTTTCTTATGGTATGCTTATATATCGTGCTTGGAGTTGTATATTACAGAGATTTGAAGACCCCCTTTCCGTTACCTAATGATCAACGAATGGATTTCTCTGTTTTGACTGTGACGACGGGTCAATTTTGGTATCGGTTGAGAAACGAGGACGCCTGGCTTACTGATGAGGTATGTTTCCCATCATGATAGTTTTGCCGTGTGTCAACTAATAAGTAAAATCAACCTGTGTTAAATCTACTTATGTTATTGTGTATTAAGTAAGTGTTGTATTACTAGTCATACACCGTGTATGGTTGATGCTAAAGGTGTAAAATCAACCTGTGTTAGTGTGTTTTGAATAAAGAGTGGTGTATGATTAGTCATAGCGTTAAACTGTGTAAAATGAACTTATCTATGTGTGTAAAATCAACTTGTCTCAAATAATTAGTTTTGAATCGCAGGAAATGGATGTAATTCTGCACTACATTTTGGAGAAAAAACATCAGTGGCCAGAGCAATTCGACCAGAGGGCAACATGCGCGGACACAGCTGTTGCTCCTCAATTTGGACCCCTACTAAAACAGATTCAAAACAGTGGAATCCCGCTTGAGTCAGCTTTTACTGACTTTGATTCGTTGATCATTAAGTTCCTTGCCGGGGATGCCACGTATGGGGTCAGCTGCCACAACGTGGATCGGATATACATGCCCATTAATCAACCTAATCAACATTGGTTCCTTGCTGCCATCCATCTTAATGATTGGCGGATACAGGTATTTGATTCCTTGTACGCCGCCAAATCCAGGGCAGCAAGATTAGAACATGTGGAACCAATTGCAAAATTGCTTCCACATGCTCTAGCGTTGGTTAATTTTTGGGATGTCCAAAAGGACCTGATACAGTTCAAGGGCAAGCCTTTCTCGGTAACTTACAAACGGAATGAATGTCCACAACAAGGGGGGTATGACATCTACTTCCCATGCAATTTTACTATTCCGTTCATTTGGACTTTTAGTTATGAAGTGGATGCAAAATAGTCATTACTTACAATGATGTACAATTTCTGACTGTGAAATCTGTATTAATATTAACTGCAGGTCAGACTGTGGAATTTTTGTTGTAAAGTTCATAGAGTTTTTGCTCACCAAAGGACTGAGCATCTCCCAATGCACGCAAGAGCAGATGGGGAAATTGCGGCTGTATACTTCCGTACACTTGTACAGACACGGAAGGAATAAACGGCTTCAATTGCATGCATGTCCATAAAATTATGTTATTCATTATACATTGTTTTCATTATACTGAAAGTTGTATGTAATAAAAATGCATACTTGTACCAAAGGATTTACATTGTATTCATTATGTTGAAAGTTGTATGTAATATTGTATATTTCGATGTTGTTGTATGTTCCTATTGATGTATTTTCAAATGGTGTAATAAAAATGCATACTTGTACCAAAGGATTTATATTGTATTCATTATATTGAAAGTTGTATGTAAGTTTACAGATATTTCGATGTTGTTGTATTTTCCTATTGATGTATTCACACTTGCAAAGGTTGTTATTAACCATTCAAACTCATCCTACACCGTTTATGATTGGTTATACACCACTAAGTACCTAAAACACAATTGTAGAACTTGATTTTTCACCCATATAACTCATCATACACAGCGTATTAATGGTGTGACACCAATAATTTCCAACAAACCTAAAAATACATGCACAGCCCGTGATTTTACCATACATAAAACTCGTCATACACTGTGTATGATACGTAGAACTTGACACACATTAAAACCCTGCATACAATTTGCATGAGAAACTGGACATATATAACTGCTGGAACTACATACAGTTGTCCCTCTGCATATGTTGTCTGTAAAGTGCATCCACTGCATGCATACAAAGTTCAAGATCCTTATCATGCGGATGTAGTTCACACCATTACAACTCATCGTACACCGTACACCATGTGTGATTGATCATACACCACTAATTGCTTGGTAGGCCGTTGATGAAACATGACCCTTAGAAGTGCCACCTCTCTTTGTGTCTCAGCTGTCACTGGCCCACCACCGCCGCTGCTAGAGCCACTTACATTAGGAATTTAAACGGGTCGATATATTGAGGACCGTATATGCTTGGCTTCCGGTCCATCTCATCCCTTTATAGGGGGAGAACCGTGGGAGAGGGGTATGATAAAGTAGGTGGTAGTTGAGGTTATTAAATGCCTTGCTTTGTAGTCCATTATGACCCCCTGAACATTCAATGTTCAACCACCAACCAACCCAACCGCTCAGCCTCATCCATATAAATCAACAAGGGCATTTATATTGCTTGGTACACAATTTCATTGATGGTTGTGGCAACTATAGTGTTTCGAATACTTAGTAGTGTTTTGCTTACCATACATAGTGTATGATGAGTCTTAATGGTGTGAAATCAACTTGTACAAGTGTGTTTCAACTACTTAGTGGTGTATGACTTACCATACTTAGTGTATGACAAGCCTTAATGGTGTGAAATCAACTTGTACATGTGTGTTTCAACTACTTAGTGGTGTATGACTTACCATACTTAGTGTATGACAAGCCTTAATGGTGTGAAATCAACTTCTACATGTGTGTTTCAACTACTTAGTGGTGTATGACTTACCATACTTAGTGTATGACAAGCCTTAATGGTGTGAAATCAACTTCTACAAGTGTGTTTCAACTACTTAGTGGTGTATGACTTACCATACTTAGTGTATGATGAGTCTTGATGGTGTGAAATCAACTTGTACAAGTGTGTTTCAACTACTTAGTGGTGTATGACTTACCATACTTAGTGTATGATGAGTCTTGATGGTGTGAAATCAACTTGTACAAGTGTGTTTCAACTACTTAGTGGTGTATGACTTACCATACTTAGTGTATGATGAGTCTTGATGGTGTGAAATCAACTTGTACAAGTGTGTTTCAACTACTTAGTGGTGTATGACTTACCATACTTAGTGTATGATGAGTCTTGATGGTGTGAAATCAACTTGTACAAGTGTGTTTCAACTACTTAGTGGTGTATGACTTACCATACTTAGTGTATGATGAGTCTTGATGGTGTGAAATCAACTTGTACAAGTGTGTTTCAACTACTTAGTGGTGTATGACTTACCATACTTAGTGTATGATGAGTCTTGATGGTGTGAAATCAACTTGTACAAGTGTGTTTCAACTACTTAGTGGTGTATGACTTACCATACTTAGTGTATGATGAGTCTTGATGGTGTGAAATTAACTTGTACAAGTGTGTTTCAACAACTTAGTTGTGTATGACTTACCATACTTAGTGTATGATGAGTCTTGATGGTGTGAAATCAACTTGTACAAGTGTGTTTCAACTACCTAGTGGTGTATGACTTACCATACTTAGTGTATCACAACTCTTAATGGTGTGAAATCAACTTCTACATGTGTGTTTCAACTACTTAGTGGTGTATGACTTACCTTTGATGCTGATACGTGTGGCGATACACCATCCACGCATGTCGACATACATCGTAACACACTTGAAAAACACATCAACCACTTAGAACACACAATTGGGACCAACTTCAAATCAATTCATTGACAGCTTTCATTATAGGAATATACAACAGTATGAAAATATACACATTTTTCATTACCCTATTACGTACACATCACAACCTTCCGACAATTTTCAGTACACTGGATACAACGTAAATCCTATGGTAATGTACAATGTAAATCCTATGGTAAAACGAAATTATATAGGTATGTCACAAGTAAAATTTATACATTTGAAGACTATAAGTTAATTTGGAGGGACTTGAGATGGACGGCCGGAGTTGGATGAGGTGCATTCGCCATTAGGATGCAGAGCAATTGGATTCTTGCACGTGGATCGGTTATGCCCGTGTTCCTTGCACCGACTGCACCTTTGATGAACACGCTCCTCACCGACAGACGGAATCCTCCTCTTCCGCCTCCTCCCAGAAGAGGTTCTGACGTCGGGTGGAAGAAGATTCATGTCAGCTACATCACGAGGGATACGCCAGTCACTTATGTGTGGCATCGGGTAGACGACACCTCTATACGACTCGTACCAATATTCTCTACTGTAGTACGGCGAGCACAAGTCGTACAGAGCATAAGGACTGTGCTGTACCACTGCTAACGCATGCTCACATGGAAGCTGCTCAAGCTGAAACCTGCGGCAGGTACATGTCCAGAGCGACATATCTATTACAAAGTTTTTCTCCCCATCGATGACGTCGAACGTATGATCATCAGCTCGCAATATCTGCATTACCACAATAATAGACAAACGCGTCAAACAACCAAGGTGCATGCAAAATACAAAAATATGAGAAAATAAGACAATATGTACGGAGCTTACCGTCATCGTTCTTGCTAACTTGAATCTGTCTTGTAATTTTTTTTCGACGTCGGGGGACATTGTACTGCTGCAAGCTTCAGCCTTGGCTCTTCTTTCGTGAAACCACCTCTGCAACAGTAGCCTACACTCATCAACAAGGGCTGTAATTGGATAGCCACGTACCTTGACCAATACAGCATTCATGGATTCCGAAATGTTTGTCGTCATTATGTTGTACCGACGACAAGGGGAGTGGAAACGAGTCCACTTGTCCAGTCCCACATCTTCCAAGTAATCTTTAGCCCCGGGTACAGCATAACATAAACTGAAAAACAAACTATGGAATTCTTGAATGTTGTATGCTTTGGCTGCTTTGTAGTAGTACTGATCCAAATGCTTCCTGTTGCTCTTGAATTTGGCCTTCAAGTTGTTCAGCGAGTGGTACATGCAGAGCCCGTGAAATGTGATAGGGAAAAGTTCTTCCACCGCGCGTTGGATGCTTCAGTGTCTATCGGATACAATGACATGGCCAGCAGGCTCCCCAGTTACTTCCTTCAACCTACTAAGGAACCAATGCCACGATGCATCATTCTCTGAATCACCGATGCCGATAGCAATCAGGAAAATTTGCTGGTTGGCATCGTGGCAAACGGCCATGAACAAAACACCCCGGTACTTTCCCTTCAGATGTGTTGCGTCAATGCTCACAACCGGCCGGCAAAACCGGTACCCATTAAGTGAAGCACCAAACGCAATGAAGAGGTACTGAAACCTACTTTCATCATCTGTCTGTAAATAAAATGTGGCACCGGGGTCAGTCTGTTTGAGGACTTGCAGATAGGCAGGCAAGAATGCATAGGACTCTTCGGCCGTACCCAATCTAACATTGTCGTATGCAAACTCTCTCGCCCTCCAAGCAACACTGTAGCTGATATTGACACCGTAGCAACTTCGGATGTAATCTATGACATCCCGTGGCTTGAACACTCTCCCGGGGTTCACAAGTTTCTTGCGGACGCACTCCCCGACGACCCAACTGGTTGCCTGCCTGTGTCTAACAGTGGTGAGATCGCTAGGGTGGTTGTGGTTCTTTTCTACTTTTGTAACCATCCAGCAGCCACCATCTGCTACACACGTAGCCCGAACCCTCCATGTGCAGCCCTCTTGTGCGCAGCGGACAACCGTTAAGGATTTGTTCGACTTGTAGCTCCTGAATTCAAATTTTTCCCTAAGCGCAATCACTGCCAGGTTAGTCAACAAGTCCCTCTTCGTCGTAAATATTTGATCGACTTCAATATCCTCAACCATTCGGCCCTGCGCATATACCTTGTTGATCCGACTCCTCTCATCACCGGAGCCAGCCTCATCATCAGAACGAGGATCACCAGCAGCTTGGATGTCAGGGTGGACATTCGGTTGACCGCTGGGTTCCGCATTCCGTTCCAATTCAGGTTCGACAATCAGAGGGTCTTTACGGGAAATATTACGATGCTCATAAGTGTGCCCCTCTGGAGGTGAGGCATCAGGTACAGTCGGTTGCACCTGGGATAAATTGATATTGTCCAAATTATCCCATGCACTTTGATTGGAATTTTCCCAATCTCCACCTGTTGCTGTTGCCTCAACCGTCACTGTAGGCATGTTCAAATCTACATCAGATGCATCTGCACGGGCTGCTTCTTCCATCCCCGCATCCATACATCCACCAGAAGTCTCGGGAACCTCAGGGTGCGAACGGCCACTATTCTCGTCACCATCGGGAATTGTTTGAAAGGGAGTTCGTTGCCAATGGAAGCTAGGATTCCTGTCACCGGATGACTCTACAGTTACGATCAAAGGATGCTTCGCCCTATCTTCTTTGGCTAGTGCCTTCCAAAACATAACGGACCTATCGTCAACGACATCGTACAAGGGCACGGCCGGAACAGCGGTGAAAGATTGAAAATGCATCTTTGAACCCGCATCCAACTGAGCACCAATCACCTCCGCCACAGTCCTTTGCAAACCAGCGAAGTCAGTTTTCTCATCCACAAAAATATAAGCCAATTTTTCACCAGCGTACTTTGCCCTCTCCCTAAAGTAGCCACCGTACAAAACGCATGCAATAGCAGCATCACCCATTACTGTGGACAAGAAAAAAACATGATATCAAAGCAAAATTGACATGAAACACACTAGGGTGGAATGAAAGTACAGCATTGAAACCACTAAAAATGGTGTATGATTGGTTTAAAACCACAATACACAAATAACACTACTTTAAGAAATAATACATGGTGTATGATTTGCGTTACAGTCATAAACAAGTTCATCACACACCTTTTAAAGCAATCATACACGGTCTACGGTTAAGGATACCACATTCTATACACGAAAGACACCAAAACAGGTTCATCCTAGACCAATCAAACCTATCATACACGGTGTATGGTAAGCCATACACCATTCTGTACTTGAAAGACACCAAAATAAGTTCATCATACACCCTTTGAAGCTCTCATACACAGTGTATGATGGATTATTCACCATTAATTACTTAACATACACAAACACAGGTTGGTTATACACCATTAAACCCAATCCTACACAGTGTATGACTGATTATACACCATTAATTACTTAACATACACATACACAGGTTGGTTATACACCATTAAACCCAATCCTACATAGTGTATGACTGATTATACACCATTAATTACTTAACATACACATACACAGGTTGGTTATAGGCCATTAAACCCAATCATACACAGTGTATGACTGATTATACACTTAACATACACATACACAGGTTGGTTATACGCCATTAAACCCAATCATACACAGTGTATGGTTGCTCATAAACCACTAATTACTTAAAAAACGTCTGCACAAGTTGGTTATACACCATTAAACCCAATCCTACACAGTGTATGACTGATTATACACTTAACATACACATACACAGGTTGGTTATACGCGATTAAACCCAATCCTACACAGTGTATGACTGATTATACACCATTAATTACTTAACATACACATACACAGGTTGGTTATACGCCATTAAACCCAATCATACACAGTGTATGGTTGCTCATAAACCACTAATTACTTAAAAAACGTCTGCACAAGTTGGTTATACACCATTAAACCCAATCCTACACAGTGTATGACTGATTATACACCATTAATTACTTAACATACACATACACAGGTTGGTTATACACCATTAAACCCAATCCTACACAGTGTATGACTGATTATACACCATTAATTACTTAACATACACAAACACAAATTGATTTCACACCATTCAAACCTATCATACACGGTGTATGATAGATCATACAGCACTATTTACATGAAGCACACCTAAACAAGTTGATTTCACACCATTAAAACCTATCATACACGATGTATGACTAATCATACACCACTAATGAGTTCAAACACACCAAAAGAAAGTTATAATACATCATTTAAACCAATCATAAACCATAAACGACTTGTAACACACCGACCTCATAGGACAAGGATACGTTAACGACAATGTCAGCAAATGGTCATGTTACCTTCAGTATCTGATCTGAAAACCGTGAAATGTGTGTAAGGACTCAACATTGAACCTACAGCAATGCCACGAAGCTTCAAACACGATCTTAAAATGGCTTCTTCTTCTTCTTCTTCCGAGGGCCCAATGTAGCAGATTGAGAGAAAAATGAGAGAAAAATGGACTTGGGGAATTCAGATTAAGAGAAAAGTAACAAATACCATGAATAAGAGGTGAGTAAATAGGCGGAAAATGAGAAGAAGGGAGGAATAGAGTGATAAGCAAGTTACATGACATAAAGTAAAAATATGTACTTTTGCATTAAATGAAGAGAGAGAAAATGGAGTGGAGAGAGGCTAAAGTACAGTAATCGGCTGCGCATTAAATGAGGAGAGAGAAAGGGGACGGGTTGGGGGGGGGGGGGTGAATGGGAGGGCCTTTTTGAAGGAAAATTGTACGGATATACTCAAAATGTATATTTTTTTTCTAAATACACATTACTAAAATACACAAATACACGTTGATTTTACACAAATATAACCCATCATATACCGTGTATGAAGTGCATCATACACCAATAAAACTTGAAATACACGTATATAAGCAGATTTCAGACCACTGTACCCTTAAATAAATGGAAAAACCTGCAAAAGTTGATTTTATGCTATTAAAACCTATCATACATTGTGTATGACAAGATCTTTACCGATAATTACTTCAACTATACCTAAATAAGCTCATTTCAAACCATTAAAACGAATCATACCCAGTGTATGATTCAATTTCAGACCACTTACCCCTAATTACTTGAAAAAACAGCAAAAGTTGATTTTTTGCCATTATAACGTATCATACATTGTGTATGAGAAGTCATTTACAACTAATTACTTGAAAAACACCTGAATAAGTTCCTTTTACACCATTAAAACGTATCATACCCATTGTATGATTCGATTTCATCCCACTGTAACAGTAATTAGTTGAAAAAACCAGTAAAAGTTGATTTTATGCCATTAAACCTATCATATATTGTGTATGACAAGTTATTTACCATTAATTTCTTGTAATACACCTGTATAAGCTCATTTTACACCATTCAAACGAATCATACCCAGTGTATGATTAGATTTCAAACCCCTGTACCCCTAATAACTTGAAAAAAAACAGCAAAAGTTGATTTTATGCCAATAAAACCTATCATACATTGTGTATGACAAGCTCTTTACCGCTACTTACTTCTAATATACCTGAATAAGGTCACTTTACACCACTATAAAGCATCATACCCAGTTTATGATTCGATTTCAGACCACTGTATCCCTAATTACTTGAAAAAAAACAGCAAAAGTTGATTTTATGCCATTACAACATATCATACATTGGGTATGATACGTCATTTACCACTAATTGTTTAGAACTAAACCTTAATAAGCTTATTTCAAACCATTAAAACGAATCATACCTAGTGTATGATTCAATTTCAGACCACTTACCCCTAATTACTTGAAAAAACAGCAAAAGTTGATTTTTTGCCATTATAACGTATCATACATTGTGTATGAGAAGTCATTTACAACTAATTCCTTGAAATAAACCTGAATAAGTTCATTTTACACCATTAAAACGCATCATACCCAGTGCATGATTCGATTTCATCCCACTGTAACAGTAAATAGTTGAAAAAACCAGTAAAAGTTGATTTTATGCCATTAAACCTATCATACGTTGTGTATTACAAGTCATTTACCACTAATTTCTTGTAATACGCCTGAATAAGCTAATTTTAAACCATTAAAACGAATCATACCCAGTGTATGATACGATTTCAGACCACTTATCCCTAATTACTTGAAAAAAACAGCAAAGGTTAATTTTATGCCATTAACACCTATAATAATTTGTGTATGATAAGTGATTTACAACTAATTGCTTGAAATAAACCTGAATAAGTTCATTTTACACTATTAAAACACATCATACCCATTGTATGATTCGATTCAGCCCTCTGTAACAGTAATTAGAAGTAAAAACCAGTAAAAGTTGATTTTTTGATATTATAACCTATCCTACATTGTGTATGATAAGTCATTTACAACTAATTGCTTGAAAAGAACCTGAATAAGTTCATTTTACACCATTAAAATGTATCATACCCATTGTATGATTCGATTTCATCCCACTGTAACAGTAATTAGTTGAAAAAAATAGCAAAAGTTGATTTTATGCCATTATAACCTATCATACCTTGTGTATGACAAGTCATTTACCACTAATTTCTTGTAATACACCTGAATAAGTTCATTTTACACCATTAAAACGCATCATACCTAGTGTATGATTCGGTTTCATCCCACTGTACGTCTAATTAATTGAAAAAAAACAGCAACAGTTGATTTCATGCGATTATAACCTATCATACATTGTGTATGATAAGTCATTTACCACTAATTATTTTAATAAAACCTGCAAAGGTTCATTTTAGACCATTTCAGAGTATCATACCCATTGTATGATTAGATTTCAGCCCACTGTAACAGTAATTCCTTGAAAAAAAAGCAAAATTTGATTTTTTGCCATTATAACCTATCATACATTGTGTATGACAAGGCATTTACCACTAATTGCTTGAACTATACCTGAATAAGTTCATTTTACGCCATTTTAACTCATCATACCCATTGTATGATTCGATTTCAGCCCACTGTAACAGTAATTAGTTGAAAAAAACAGCAAAAGTTGATTTTATGCCATTATAACCTATCATACATTGTGTATGACAAGTCATTTACCACTAATTGCTTGGAATAAACCTGAATAAGTTCATTTTACACCATTAAAACGCATCATACCCAGTGTATGATTCGATTTCATCCAACTGTACGTCTAATTACTTGAAACAAAAAGCAAAAGTTAATTTTATACCATTATAACCTATCATACATTGTGTATGATAAGTCTTTTACCACTAATTTCTTGTGATACACCTGAATAAGCTCATTTTACACCATTAAAAGGAATCATACCCAGTGTATGATTTTATTAATTACTTCAAGCACGCCTAAACAGGGTCTGGGAGGGAAGAAGAAGAAAGGGCAAATTTGGAAATTACATTTTTTTTTGGACAAAAAAAAATTCAAAAGGACAAAAAAAATGAAGAAAAGGAGAGTGAAAGGCCAAAAGAGTGTACTTTTGCCTGCCTTGCATTAAATGAGGAGAGAGAAAGAGAGAGAGAGAGAGGGGACGGATGGGGGGGGGGGGGGGTGAGGTGGGAGGGCATTTTTGTCCAAAAGAGTCTATTTATGGTTAAAGGGGTCTAAAAAACATTAAGGGGGGGCTGGGGGGTTCAATCCGTACGATTTCCCTTTTTTTTTTTTTGTTTTTTAACATTTTGTTCACTACTGCACACCTCTTTTTATACACACTCAAGCGGGGTAGGGGGAGAAGGTGGAGATATACATACATACATACATACATACATATATATATATATATACAGTATTTGACTATGGTAAAATATATTATCTTAAATCTCAGCTATTGAATTCAAAATGAAGGGCTGAGATTGCATATATAAAGAGGAGAGAGAGATAGAGAGTTTTTAGGCATTTTTATATATATAATCTCAGCTTTTTATTTTGAATTCAATGGCTGAGATTTAAGCTCTCATATCTCACCATAGTCAAATGCTCTCATTTATATATATATATATATATACACAAAGGTTTTTTTATATGATTTCTAATTTTTAGAATATTTAATAATATCTGAATTCGATTATAAAAATTGTATCAAAAAAATATTCAATATTTACAATAGTCATCAAATTTTAATATAATACACTTGTATAATAGGAACATAGGAACATACTCAGTCCCTCAAGGGCTCCCGCCTACTCAGGGTCTGGGGGCGGATGTACGCAGCCTTCTTACTTCAAAGCGTTAACCTGAAAAGAGGCATGTTTTTCAGTGCCTCCAACCTGAGGGTGAGGACTTCCCAGGAGGTCACCCATCCTGGTACTGCTCTCATCCAAGTACGCTTAACTTCGGAGTTCTAATAAAATTCAGTAACAGTGTGTTGGTGCACTTTTCAAATAACTCATTCCATGTATAGAAATTTCATCTTATTGATAATTTCCTAAAAATAAATTGCTAGCAGCGCGCTCTGAAAACCAAAAGAACATCAATGGAGGATTAATTTCACAGACGAACACCGCAAACCCCAACGAAGATGAGGATAGAAAAATCGAAGGAGAACAAGAAGAAATTCGAGTTTGAGTTCTGTAAAGTATGCCGAATCAACCACGATCAAGGACGCCGTCATAATTACTTTCCTCGCCATACCAATTCTCTCTCCTCTCTCCTCGCTCGTTTCCACAAGAAAATCTCAACCGTCAAATCCTCTCTCCGAAACCCTAGCTTCATTAGATTCGAGCATGGATCTTGCGATCGATTTTGGTGTGTTTTCTGTGAAATTGAAATCGATGAGCTTGGGAGCTCTTTCGCTAGGTTTGTAAGATTCTTAATCCTTTTCTGATTGTATTTTTCTGCGAATTACTAGCATCATAATACTGTTAATGCTAAATTTGGCCTGAGAGTTTGAGTATATGAGGTTCACATATTAGTCTAAGTAGGATTCCATTCTAAAACTAATTGGCATTGAGTGGAGTAGCTCATTAGACTTAGGCATCGTTTGGTATGCAAGAAGTAGATGTAAAAAGTAAAATTTCATGAGAAGTGTGGATTCTGGCTCTTGTTTGGTTGGGAGGAACTAGATGCTGGAAGTAACTTACCTAGCCTTTTAGGTAAGTTCTAATACTTTTGTTTTTAACAAGCTTACTAAAGGAAGTTTTATTTCCCATCCTGACAATCAAACATGTTTTATCTACTTTCTGGTAAGTTGACACAATAGCTGAATTTCCCGGAAATACAACTTTATGTCAGAATTCAATTCAAGTAGCAACCAAACGAGGCCTTAGACATTGGTGAAATCTTTTTCACAACTCCTATTTGAGAGTTTTACTAGACTCACGTTTGGAGTTCTTAACAGATAAGAGTATAAAATGAGCCCTTGGCATGCTATCATCGTGAGGTTTGGTTTGGATCGCAATAATCCCCAAATTTGGTATTAGTATAGCTTATGCACAATGTGTGAGGTAGATTTGTGTATTTTATTCATGTTTTAAGTCCTATAAACATTTGTGTAAGAGACCATGTTAGATATTGATAACCATTTTGGGCAATCATGTAGTTAGTTGGTTCTTGTCGTAGTACAAGAACCTCTTCCCAAGGATAAATAGACAAGTAATTTCAGCATAGGATATAATTATTATCCACGTTTTAATCTTCATGGGCGTTCACGTGCGAGTGTCTGTTAGAGTATAAGAACCCTACCTAACCACTTAAGAGATCAAATGTTTGGAATAATTGGTTTCTAGACATAACTAATTCATTGTTTAGTTGCTTGGGATGAACGTTGGATTAATAAGGGATTATGTATGGCCGAGATTTGACAACTTTTTTTTATTGAATGTCTGGTTAAATTGTGCTTTTAGTGCTAATGGGATCAAGCATTTGTTGAGTGAGGAACACCTGAAGAATTTGAAGCATTTTCTGTGGAAGTACGGTGGGGGAATGGACCGAGTGGATTCCTTCAGGGTTACAGAGACAGAGTTAGCCAAGGTATTTCTTATTCTGGAAAAACTATTATTTTATACCCAATGAAGTATTGCTTAATATTAAAGTGTCCCGTCAATTTTTAATTTCGCCGAACACATCCTTAGACCTAATATTTGATATTGGAAAAATACTATTTTATACCCAATGAGGTATTGCTTAATATTAAAGTGTCCCCGTCAATTTTTAATTTCACCAAAAACATCCTTAGACCTAATATTTGACATTAGACCTGCCTCCCTCTCCCGAAGTTCAGGAAGAAAGAGAAGCATTAGTGACCTTTATCATCATTATAGTGCAAATAAGCTGAGCCGAGCCTAGACTTGTAGGCTTGAGGCTCGCCTCCTTTAGCATCTTGCTTGACTCAGGCTTAACTCAAAGCTTGGTGAGCATTAAGACTTTTGTGCTCAATGCTTGGTTGTGATCATACCAACAATGAGCTTTGAGCTAAGATTGCCTTTTATACGCCCATTTAAGCTTAATTTAGGCTTGCTTGTGCTACATCAGGTTTGAGCTTGGCTCATTTAAGCTCGAAGTAGGCTCCAATGAGTGTATTTAGGCTCATAATTTACATTGTAAGTAACTTTTTAAGGCTCATGAGCCTCCAAACTCGAGCTTTTTGATGCTTTGGTGCAACTTGTTTAACTAAACAAGCTAGCTCAAACTTGAAGTGATCTAAGCCCTTGTGAACTGGCTCGGTTCATATCAACCATTATATTCGTATATCTATATGGTTTAAAACTATAATTCTATATATGGTTTAAAACCATTATAACTTTAATTCTTTGTATTCCCCAACTGGCGTTCTGGTGATGCTTATATGGTTACTTGATTACATTTTCAGTGGGAGAAGAAGTGCGAAGCACTAAGAAGTGAAGCTGCATCATCCACTGAGAGATCTTGTGGTGCTGTACAATGCTATTCAAATGATATCCGACCCAACTATGAACTTACAAATAATTTGGATAAAAATAATTTTCGCTTTCTTATATCACCAAGTAGCTCAAATGATGTTTTGCCTTTACAATATAGCACAAATGAGAATTACCAGGTACATCAATCAGGGATCTGCCAAGTTGGCAAAGTTGGCCCTTCTTTATATTCAGCTACCTCATCTATGCCTCAGGATATGCAACACGACATGAGTACACATTATCCAGAAAATATGTCAGGTGTGATTATTTTAGTATGGGTAAATACCACAAAAACCTCTTGTTCTATTGCTTGAAAATAACGTGACTCCTTCAACTGTCAATTTTATCAAACAGACTTTCTAAACTATTAGTTGTATTAATTTGAACATTTACTACATATTCATCGAATTATTTTTGACTCCATTAACTACCCATATCACGTGCACATCATACGATATACTGCGGAAGTTCTATTTTAATCAAATGATGTGCACGTGATTATTGCTGCTGTTGAGTTAAAATTTAGAAAGAAATTATAGTAGAGAGTCTAATTGATACAACTCCATAGTTGGAGGGTGCGTTTGATGAGATTGAAAGGTAAGGGGTTTACTTTGATTTCAAACAATTTTTGTGGTTCCGTATGGTGTTTATCTTTTTTATATTTTTCTAATTATTATCTTTGTAATTCATCAATTGCGGGCTGGTACTCATGGGGATGCTTATTGCTGCCTTGTAATCATATCACCTTGCTTATATGATGCCCAGATCACAGGGATAGCCAACATTCTCTTGTTTCAGATTGCGCAAGATTGTCGGCTGATAGTTGTACTAGTGATGCATTGGTACGCTTCTGATTCATGTACCTCATGGTTTTACACTTTCTATATGTAGCTTTTTTTTTGTACTAAATGTTCCAAGGTAACCCCAAGGGTTGCCATGAGTGTTAAGGCACTTGAACAAGACACCTCATGATATGTCAAGTCTTTTGTTCGAATAATGGCTGAGTGAAAACAATTGTTTGAGGCCACTCATTGGTCCCTATTATACATTGGGACACTTTCTAGTGGACGCTTTGTGCAACCCATTGTTAATCGAAGTGTGAGTAAGCTAGCTCAGACACAAAATTATCCCAAAAAAAAAAGTGTTCCATAGTGATGTGATTTCTGGTTATGGATTGCCCATATAACCCTTCCTGCACTTGAATCACTTGAGCTAATGACTTTGGGATTAGACCCTTGGGAATTTTGCCATGGAAACAATGAGAAGACTTACGTACATTCATTTTCCTAGCAAAAACTAGTAAGATTGAGTAAGAATACAAAATCTACCTTTGGTTTTTAATTTGATACTTAATGTGACCTAATTCTCAACATCATGACTTGAGTTAGAATCAGCGTGCTACATATATGCGGTTAGTGCATGTACTTAGGGGAGGAAACAAACCAAGTGTCCGATAGATCGCCAATGTAGGAAATGGGTCGAGGTAGTCCATAGTTGATTTGGGTGCTTCATAAGTAAACAAGCCGAGTTCAAGGAGGCTTAATAAGCTTAATCAAGTTCGAACAAGGAATCTCAGCTTGTTAAATGCCACGAATAATTCCATATAGTCTAAGGGCTCATTAAGCACTTGTTTATGACTCATTACCAGCTTGTTAATTATTTGGTATTTGTGATAATAGATTGATAATGACTTTGATAGCTTGAATATCTAGTTAAATTTCTACCGTTTGATGCAAGATCATGACCCGCCAGTACCTCGGGTTGATAGCGAGCTAGGCTTGATAACTAGCTCAACTCGGTTTGATTAGACAGATGAGCCCAGTCATGAATGAAAGTTCTATCTCATCGAACCATGTTCGAACAAAGGTTAAAAAACTTATTGAAGGTTTGGGTCAAACTTTATCTCCTTAGGGATTAAGGAACCCCAAGTCCGGACATGGGGTGTTCGGCGCAAATCGGCTTAGTTTTCTTCAAATTTGCCTTTAGTACTGAATATTTCATCCCCTGTTTGTTATCTTGTTTTGTGTTGATTTTCCAGTTATGAGTTTATATACTGAAGTTCTTCGTGCTGGTTCTTCCTTGTCAGGTTAATAGGAGCGAAAGAATGCCCAATGGGCAGTCCAGTTTCCAGGGTACAGTTTTCACTCACATCTAATTGTTACTTTATAGCTCCATGGCGATCTTGTTGAAAACTGCAGTAGGCAGAGAACATGTAGTCAAATAAAGATGGTTACACATAAAAAGCGGTTATTCTGTTGATAAGTTACCCTTTACATGATTGACAGTTACATATGCTACTTCTGTAATGGTCTCCTTAATGCATTGACCTTGTGTTTTACGTACTAAAATGTAGTTATGATGTCACACGCTTACGTTTGATGGGGGAAAATAGGGATGAGGCAGAGAGAGAGTGAGAGGATTAGGAGATGAGAGAATTAAGGATTGTATTAATGTATTTCATGGATGACGCAATACGATGGCTTGGACTGAATTTATACAATCCCAAAAATGTTGGCTGTTCCCCTCACAATATGATAGCCAGCCAACTACTTTGATTTCCAAGCTTAACAGCCATAACAAACATCATCATGCCCGGATACCATGACGAGCCTGTGACCATTACACTGACTGCATGCTATACCTTTCACCATGACAGTGACAAGTGACTGCTATAATCATGCCTGTGACCTGGACATTATAAGTGGGTTTAAAAGTCCCGATGGAAGAGTTATCCATTCAAACTTTCGCAAACAGAAGGTCTAAAAGCAAAACCCAACACGATCACTGTAACCACCAATCATTATTTAATTTCATGGTCAGAACACCCAGAGACTTGCGTGCCAAATCTTATGCGGCTTATTGTTTTCACCTTTTTTTTTTTCTTCATTCAGGCCTCCAGAATCTCACCCGAATTTCTTTTGGGGGCACTGACAACGTTAAAGGAAACATTCATTCTGGGGCCCTTCCTCCTTGGTTCGAAGGACCCGAAGCAGAAAATCACAATTATGTGCAAAAAGGAAAGGGCAAAAATACTGCTGCCACCACAAAGAAGAGCACAAAAACTGGTATATTGAATCCGAAGCGTGTGGGAGCTGTGTGGGCAGAGAAAAGGAAAATCGAGCTTGAGTTGGAGAGAAGGGGAGAAATCAACCCAGTGAATTTCGATCCTGATTGGCTTCCTGAGTTTGGCCGGGTTTGGCAATCGGGCACCCGAAAAGAGTCGAGAAAGGAGTTTGAGAAAGAGAAGAAAAAAATATCGGAAGTTGAGAGTCCACCTGAGGCAGAGATAGTATTGCAGCCATACATCAGTAAACGGATGGTAAATCTATCATCTTTCTTATATTTTGTTCATATATTTTAATGGGAATTTGTTCTATATCCTAACATTTGAAGATTTATCACCTAGATTTCATGACGAGAACAACCAATCAGTTCCTCATAGAGGCTACCACTATGGCGCCTTTTTTTTTTTTTGGGGGGGGGGGGGGGGGGGGGGAGAAGTATGCTGTTTCTAAACTTCATTGCAATTTGGGGAAATGATACTTGATTGATAAAATTTTTAAACTTCAAAGTATTTGAATTATAAAGGTTTTAGACCTCGGGGTATCTCATTGAATATATTGAAGTATTTAGGTACCTAAGTTAAGCGTGCTTGGGCGAGAGCAGTACCAGGATGGGCTAGGAAGTCCTCACTCTCGGGTTGGGAGCACTCAGAAATAGCCTCTCTTCAGGGGTAATATCTTGAAGGGGGAAGGCTGCGTACATCCGTCCCCCGAGACCCTACTTAGGTGGGAGCCATTGGGGCATTGGGTATGTTGCTTTAGGTACCTAAGTGATTCATTCTTAAACCTTACCTAAGTGATGAGTTCCCTATTTTTATTGTTTGTTTTGTTTCCTGTGTCTTTCTAGGGCTTCAATTTTGACGTTTGTAAGCTTTTTGTGGTGTTTTTTGATGCAAATATCTAGAGGCCAGAGGGGAGATATATTTCTGAAATGTCTTAGCTAAACATATTTTTTATTGTAATTTGCTTTCGTTTTGACTTACAAAATAATTTCGTTGCATTAACGGGGTTGGGATTTAGTACATTCGAAGTTGAATTGAGATACGCGTATGAAGTCAAGCAGGGGTTGGGAGGAGTGCAGCAGAGGAAAATGACTTATTTCCTCTAAAACTTGAAAGAAGACGAGTTTTCATAGAAGATATTGTCTCTTAAAATGGTACTTTTACATTTGGTGTATTAATTTCTTATTTCACCTTTTAGTCCAAAACTTAAATGTATTCAATAACATAGTCCAAATGATAGTATAGAAGGGTATAGAACTTGCCATTATTTGTTAATAAACCTATCACCCCACTATTCCTCTCATCCCACACACAACCATAATGTTGTTACACTGCTAATGAAAAGACATAGATGAGAGATCTATTTTATACCCTTACACTCTCCCGTTTGGAATATTTTATTAAATGCATGTAATTTTTGAAATAAAATAGCATTCCACATAGTGTGTGGACTAAAATATCAATACACCAAACCTTATGGTACAAATATGTAATTTACTCTTATTTTTGTTATTTATCTATATAAGCAAACCAAGAAAATATGATGGAGAAGGACTTCCTCTCGACCAAACAGAACTGGATTCTTACTTCCGTTCATTTCTTTTTAATAAAAAAAATCTCATTTTTTTGTTTTTGTTTTTTTTTTTTTTTGGGTGTGATGCAGCGAAAAGATGCAAATGATGGTTCTTCTGAGAGTAGTCATGTTTGAGAGTACTGCTAATGGTCTCCGGAGCCTGACCTGAGCATTTTTCACGTACAGTTCATACAAGGTGCCCAAAAAAGATTTCCTTTTTAAATTAGTGGAATTTTATGCCTAAGGATGCGTTTTAGCAGCCTTTTCTATAAAAAAATGAGCAAGGTTGTTGGCTTGAATGTACATTTGATCCTGCCCACACTCCAATATTTTGGTGGGACCCTTGTGTATGGCTGGCCCTAGGGATGGCAATGGGGCAGTTAAAATCCGGGGCAGATACGACTAATGGATACCCGTTGAATACCCGCTGGTAATGGGGCGGGCATGGGTATGGGTTTGTACCCGCCGGGGCAAGTGTGGGTATCAACTTTATACCCGTAACGGGTAATGGGGTAGATACGGGTATAGGATTTAGGCAGCGGATACAGGTATGGAGGAGGCACCCCCGTACCCGCCCCGCCTCATTGCCATCCCTGGCTGGCCCTTACTACTGATACTTATTAAGATACAGCCTAAGAATTGGCCGGAATTTAATATATTTGTATATTATTTGGCCTTGTATATAAAGAATATGTTAAAAAACTTCATTCACTTGTTATAGATATAATTACAGTTATATTTATAATAACTTTTGAAATACTAATAGAGTGGGAAGGGATATGATTCTATTAATTTAATTTTTGTTTGATAATTATACCCAATAAAGCAATAAAAAGAAGTATAATACAGTATAAAAAAAGAGAGATGCCAAGGATAATCGCCCACAACGCCACTCGCTCTGCACTCCCGCCCTAATTTCTTCAATAACATACATGGTTGAACCTTTTTGTCATATATATATATATATATATATATATATATATATATATATATATATATATATATATATATATATATATGCGTGTGTATTTATATTAAAATTCAAATATATAATTATATGATAAAAATTATTTTTTTACAAATAATAGAGTGCCTTGAGATTTGAAAATTCTAGTACTAATATCCCGAATCTATAAAGTTCTCAAGTCTGGTATACTATAACCAAAATTCGATAGAATTTTTTTGAAAAATGTGAGAATGGAACATGATTTCAAAAATTTATAAGTATTTTCATTAAAATTTGATTATGTTTTGTGAAAATATATTGACATAACAAATTATCTTAATAATTTACAAGTAGTTATTTACTATAGTTTTGGTGGGGTAGAATGAACTAAATTCAAGCTTGATGATGGGATCGTTGTGGTCCCTTTCCTCTTCCTTGAAGGATGGATTTTCTTGGGCGTTTATGTGTGTCTTTTCTTGAGGGGTATGAGCCTTATTTATAGAGTTTTGGCCTCTGAGGAGGTATATGCTAGTTGGAGCTCTTTTTACAAGCCCAGCTAGGATTTTTGTTGCACGCTGTTACACAAGAGGGAGGTACCTTGGTGCAGTGCTCTGTGCAGACGACATAGTTCTGGTAGGAGAGTCCCGTTGCGGACATAAACGAGAAGCTGGAGCTGTGGAGAAGGTGCATTAGAATCGAGGGGTCTAAGGATTAGCAGATCTAAGACCGAGTATGTGGAATTCAAATTTGATCGCTCCACCACGGACAGCACCGAGGAGGTTAAGATTGGAGCACAAGCCATATCAAGCAAGGACAACTTCAAATATCTGGGATCCATGATACACCATAATAGTGAAGTCGATGAGGATGTCAGCAACAGGATTAAAGTAGGCTGGCAGAAGTGGAGGATGGCATCCGGGGTGCTGTGTGATAGAAAGTTCCCTCTAAAGTTAAAGGGAAAGTACTATAAGACGGTAGTAAGATCGGCTATGCTATATGGGGGCAGAGTGTCGACCAATGAAACAAAATCAAACACAGCGGATGAAGGTGGCAGAGATGAGGATGTTACGCTAGATGTGTGGCCACACAAGAAAGGATAGGATTAGGAATGATGTGATTCGAGGCATAGCTGGGTGTAGCCTCGATAGAGGACAAATTGAGGGAGCAACGCCTAAGATGGTTTGGATATGTCAGCAGAAGAACCGACTTCAGCCCCAGTCAGGCGGTGTGAACAGCTCAACACAACGATAAGCAGAAGAGGGAGGGGCAGACCAAAGAAGAGCTGGTTTAGAGACGATTCGTCAAGACCTAACCCACCTAAACCTAAGAGAGGAGATGACCTTAGATAGGACACGTTGGAGGGCTAGTATTAGAGTAGCGGAGATAGCAGAGTAGAGTAGGGGCGGGGAGTGGCAGGTGGTCTAAGTTCCGTAGGCGAGCATAACCTGTAGTGTAACACTCTTAGGCTAGTTTAGACATCGATCTTCTTCCTCTTCTTCTTCTCCTCCTTCTTCCTCTTCTTCTCCTTCCCTTTCTAATTCCCCCCCCCCCCCCCCCCCCCCCCCCCCCCCCCCCCCTTATGCACGATTGATGAATTGATAGTTTATCTGCAGGAACTCAACCACTCTAGGTTGGGGGTCCCCCGGAAACAACTTCCTTCCTGCCGGAAGGGGTAAGGCTGCGTACATCACCCCCCCCAGGACCCCGCGTTATGCGGGAGCCGCAAGGCACTAGGATTGTTGTTGTTGTTGTTGTTGTTGTTGCTGCTGTTACACACCCAGATGGGGTTCACCTTACACGCCCAAATAAGGCCCTTCTTGCACGCCCAGCTGAGGTTCACCTTACTTGCCCAGTTGAGGCTCTTTCTTGCACACCTAGCTAGGGTCCTTCTTGCATACCCAGTTGAGGCTCTTCTTACACGTCCAAATGGGACTCTTCTTACATGCTTGAGTGCTGCCCATAAACAGTAGCTTATCGCCCAATATATTATTATTATTATTTTTTTTATAATTTGTTAAATTTTTGCTGAAAATAATAACATATCTTATATATATTGTAGTTTGATAAAAGAAAAATTCTTATATATATTGTAATCATATATTAGATCATACTTTTCTATGTAAAAATGGTTAAGTTATTATAATAGTTCATTGAATTTCAGCAGAGAAAACCTAAATAATAAAGTATTTAAAGCTAGGAATCTCATTGTATATATTAAAATGTCAGGTATTTATATAACAGATACTCAAGATGCCTGATTATTATTTTTCCTATATCCAAAGTTAATGTATTCTATATGTATGCTTAATATTGGTCATATGAAATTGATCAAGAGTAAGAAATATACAACATTTTGTTAGGGTATGTCTCAAATTTAGGGTATTTATGGGTGTTTTATTTAGGGCTGTACGCCGTGTGTGAGTTGATCGATCGGGTATCAGGACCGATCGATCGGGGAGCTCTTTGTCAAATTCTGAGATGCTGCTGCAGAGCGGGTGTCGATCAATTGGGAACTGGCGATCGATCGGGGTTGCCACGAATCCAAGGATTAGTGACGGGGATATTCACGAACCTAGGCTCGTGATGGTGAAATAGAGGTTAGAGGAGGAAGAGAAATAGACTTAGAATATGAGATAAGAAGAAATTAGAGATGAAGTTAGAGAAAAGAAGAGAATTTTAGAAATTAGAAGAAGGAGAGAGATTGAGAAGAGATTGAGAAGAGAGTGAGAAGAGGAGGAGGAGTTAGAAGTAGAAAGGGAAGGGGGGGGACGGTTAAGAGAAGAGAAAGAGAGATGGAAGATTTAATTTATTATTTGATTCATTGATTAATTAATGCCAAAATTATAAGTCACAAGGGGTATAAATAGAATTGGAGGGAACCCACCCCAAAAATAGGCCTACAACCCTACTCCCTGTCCCACATTAATTAATACAAAATATATTGTTACAAATTTAAACAAATCCCTTGCCTCCAATTCTCTTCCCTCCAACTGGTCTCCCTCCTAACCAATTCAAATTTAAAATATTTAAACTAATTATCTTTACGATATTTTTCATTACATACATAACCGACACAAAATAACAAAAGCGAAAAATAGCCGTTCGGTTTCTTGGCTTGTCAGAGTCACGATTAGGATCGTGACAAACCCTTCCCCTTGAAAACATCCTTGTCCTCAAGGATGTCATGCGGCTTGAGCATTTTGTTCCTATTCCGGTTTTTGGAAAGTGTTCCCATACTCGCGCCTTGACCTTAATCTTTCAACTCGCCATTTGGTTCATCTTTATGGACTGAGTAGAGAGCTCACTGTACGGTCTTTCTTGCCTGTGTTGCGCACCCTCTTTCCATGAACCTCGCTCCCTGTCCCCAAGCTGCTGTGGTTCAAGAGTTATTGTAGCACCTAGGAATCCTTGAGGTGCCACTAACTCTATTGTTTCCTTCGGTCTTGATTTATGCGTTTCCCCCACATTGGGAGACCCAACCAGTTTGTCTTCATCATAAGACAAATCTTCAAGGAATAGCTTGTCTGCCGTAGCAAGGACATCACCTTCCCTTACTTCTTGTGGTTCCTCAAGGACAACTACCTCTCCAAATGACGGTTTCAACGGTTCCTCCGGCCCTGATTGATGCGGATTCTTAGTGATATGTGACTCCACAAGAGGCTGCTCATCCGGTTCCTCATCTTGGGCTGACCTGCCTGATTTCTCCATCGATTCACAAGGCTCTTGATGTGGTGGAAGTTCAAACTTCACACCATGGCTAGCACAGAGTCGAGTTACGGCATCGGCGAGGGCCCTAATGTCCACCCTCATGTTTGCCATGGTGGCCATTGTCTCGGTGAGACCGGGTTGATGACATGCTTTCCGCGATAAAATATTTTTTATTTTTTTGGATTTCAGGATGCAACGGAATTTTTTTTTTTTTTTAAATTATAAATTTGAAATTGAGATGAATGCAAAATGCAAATGATAAGATATGCCCTCTTCGACCGGAAGATAGCTCTGATACCAATTGTCACGAACCCAAGGGTTAGTGACGGGGATATTCACGAACCTAGGCTCGTGATGGTGAAATAGAGGTTAGAGGAGGAAGAGAAATAGACTTAGAATGTGAGATAAGAAGAAATTAGAGATGAAGTTAGAGAAAAGAAGAGAATTTTAGAAATTAGAAGAAGGAGAGAGATTGAGAAGAGATTGAGAAGAGAGTTAGAAGAGGAGGAGGAGTTAGAAGTAGAAACGGGGGGAGGGGACGGTTAAGAGAAGAGAAAGAGAGATGAAAGATTTAATTTGTTGTTTGATTCATTGATTAATTGATGCCAAAATTACAAGTCACAAGGGGTATAAATAGAATTGGAGGGGACCCCCCCCCCCCCCCCCCCCCCCCCCCCCCCCCCCCCCCCCCCCCGCCCCCCCAATAGGCCTACAACCCTACTCCCTATCCCACATTAATTAATACAAAATACGTCATTACAAATTTAAACAATCCCTTGCCTCCAATTCTCTTCCCTCCAACCCGCCTCCCTCCTAACCAATTCAAATTCAAAATCAAAATATTTAAACTAATTATCTTTACGATATTTTTCATTACATACATAACCGACACAAAATAATAAAAGCGAAAAATAGTTGTTCGGCTCTTTGGCTTGTCAGAGTCACGACTAGGATCGTGACAGGGGTCCTATTTTTCACAAGGTTATAAATACCACACGAGGGTTTTGCTTTTGGGTATCCAAATAAAGAGGTCACCGTCATCCTTGCGTGAGAGAGAGAGAGAAGAGTTTATGTATTTGTTTTCTTCTTGATTCATTAATAATCAAAGCTTCAATCTTTGCCCATGGTTTTCTTCCCTCTCGATTGTAGAGGGGTTTCCACGTAAATCTTTATGTCGTTTGTTTCTTTTCTCTTTTAGTCCATTTACTTCTTGTATTGACGTGGTATTTGATTCGAATTGCATACCGGGAGTTAGAGTTTTTCCGCACAAATTTTTATTTATAATTCATACCCTATGAGCTCACTTCAGGTTAACACCCTGACGGGGGAAGGCTGCGTACATCAGCGCCTCCTAGGCCTTGCGTAGGCGGGAGCCCTTGGCACTGGATATGTTCCGTTTTTACCCTATGAGCTCACTAGAATATCAGGATATAATTTAATAGGAGGTATATAAACATGAAAAAAAAAAAAAACCCGAAAAAGTACAAGTGTGGCGATACATAAGATTATGAGCAATATACTTACCGAATTTTCCGCGAGTGTCCTGGGCAATCGGGTTAGCATTTCTCTATAATTATGGTGTAAGTCAGTAAGCCTAGGAGTGCAAGAGAATCTTCGGCTCCATTTGTTTTGACAGAAAAGTAGAATTTAGGAATTGATTTTTCTTTGAAAAATATTTTCCAAGGAAATATAAATTTTGAGTGGGGTTTTCTGTTGTTTGTTTCAAAGGAAAACTTAATTCCTTATTGTGATGTCTTTTTGTATGTTTTGAAAAAATAATTTTTACTAATTATTTTATATCTTTTTATAGGACAACATAGGTAATAATACAACATATATAAAGTAATAAAATAAAAAGTTAACTATCAAAATTGTATAAACTAGAAAAATTATTTCTTCGGTATTTTAAAATTTGAGCATTTATTATCTAAATACTCTGTCATTTTAAAATATACAATGAGTTATCATGAGATAAGAAATTTTATCACTTGTATATATACTGTGTTAAAATTTGGTGAACTTTCATTAAAATTCGGTTAAATTTCTGCCAAAAAATTGATATGGTATAAATATCATATTATCAAAAGGTTGTCTACATTCTAACAAAAATTACTTATATATTATCAAAAAATGTGTCACGTTAGCATTTTCGGATAAAAGAAATTATTACATTATGATGTAGGATACATATAGATTGTTGTTTTCATTTAAAATATACTAAATTTTGGCAAAAGATACCTAATTCATGAGAAAATTTTTAAACTTTAGGGTATATTATTTATATTACTTAAATATCATAGTATCTATGTAATATATTGATTAAAATTGTTCTGTTGCAATAGTAACAAAGTAATATCGAAGCTGCTTTTAATTATTCAGTCTAATTCTTATTCGATGATGTGACGTTAAATGTCTATAGTATAGTCTGGTTTATTTTGATTCGATCTCAATTTGTATGATAATAACCGCGAAGGTTTTTGAGCCACTTAGAATCATAACTTCCCCCACTTTGAAAAGGAAGTCATTTTCCCTCATTTGAGGGAAAATGTTTTCCTTCGGAAAACTTTTTCCATGAGCTAATGACGCGCCGAACAAATGAAAAGGGGAAAACCACTTCCTGGAATGTGGTTTTCCGCCGAAACAAACGGAGCCTTAATTTGTGCTCTCTCGCTGTCTCTGTTTCAATTTTCTTCTCAAGATGGATGCTTCCTATACAATTCTTGAGTTTTGCTCTTGATTTTACATGGCTTGTAATATTATTAAATTCAAAATTGAGTCCAAGTCTTTCAAATTAGATTTTGATGGTAACATCCTTCGGGTTACATAGATTAGTAAAAATGCTCACCTCTCCTTATTTTTCCAACAATTAGCTGTTTATTGGTTATTGAAGGTTGGGAGAAGCTTCATAGTAGGGATAATCAGTTTACATGGGATACTCATAAGGGGAATGATAATTATTTTGCATCGAGGTTAGCGCAATTCAAAAGGAAAATTTTCCCCACCTATCTGAGTTCGATGCAGGTGGGCGTACATTCATAATTGTACTATATATATATATTTTTTTTTTATTTTTTATTTTTGGCCCAAAGCCTTGCTGAGGGATTTCAACCATCAATTTCAAATGCCGGGACTCTTACTCAGGCGGATAATACATATCGGGGGCTTTAGCTTACCGGAAATTTTCCATTTTGTCAAAAAAGTTAGATGGTATTATGTTTGCTAGATCATTCACTAAGGTTGCTACTTTAGTGCTGGCATAGGTGACAGTAACAACGCACGATGGAATGGTGAATTTTCAATCTCGTGAGAGTAGGCATGAGCTTAAAAAAAATATGTTAAATAAAAGGCGGTTATATAATTCGAATTTAGGCTTGGGAGTAGAGGGATCTTTTTTCAATGAGAGAAGGCCCATAAAGAATTTTAAGAGGTGCGGCCCATTTCTAGATCAGGGTAAAGTTTGGAATAGAAAGGATAGAGCCCAAATTTCAGGCCCCATAAGCTATGACCCAGACACAGCTGTTGTGCCCTGGCTTGGGGTTTCTCCAGCCCCGTCCCATACAATCCCCCGAGGGAGGATATGTCTGCCCCTCCCAACCATCGGCGGTTATGTCTTTTGCACCGACGACTCATTTCCATGCTTTGATGCTGCTGATTTCTAGTTCAACTTCTCAAGCACTGCCCCTGACCTCTACTCATTCACGTTCAGAGCCTTCTTCGGTTTGCCTAGCGACGGTTTCTCTAGCCCCGGTGGTGAAGCCCACCCCTCTGACCTTGTACCAGCAGCTTGGGAATACTTCTTCGAAGGAGCCAGTGCCCTCCTCGAATGCAGCCTGCTCTTTGAGCACCGATGGCGCGGATGACGTATCTTCCACCTCTCTTCCAATTCAACCATTAGAGCTTGCTTCTAACTTGGTTGCTTCAAGAGTTGTTTTAGATCTTGGGGTTCAAGGGGATCTAGACTTTGATGAGGAGTTCAGTTTAGAGGATTTCTACAACTCAAAGCTGGACTTTCTTGTAGAGGATTTACATAACAAAGGGAATTGTTCAGTTGATATGGGGGAAGAATTAAAAATAATTAGAAAACGGTAATTTTGATAGAAAAATAAGGGACATTGTATGTTTTATATTATATGAATAATACAGAGTTAATATGTTGCATTTCTTAGTTTGATATAATATTGTTAGATACTCTGTAATGTTATTAATATTACATTATATGTTTTTAATTGAGACTCAGTCTACAAATTATGGCGTGCAACATAGTCACATTATTGTGTCATTATGATGGAGATACGGTGCAAACTGTTGATGGTGTTGATTACACGGGTGGAAGGCAGTTTATACTTAGGGTGCAGTCTGGAATTTCTCTTCCAGATTTGAAGGAAATGATGCATGAATTTACTGGCTGGGATCATAACACAATTGATATTGCGATTACACGGAGGATGTTGTTATCTCATAATCCTATGCGATACATACCTATTGAGATCGTTTGTCCAACGGCATTGAGGGCTATGTTCGAAATGGCTTTAAAAAATAGGCAACATACATAGAATTGTATGTAACAGCGGTGAATGTTGCGGGAAGAGCTCAACATCGTGTGTCGCATAGTGTAGTTGAGACATCTAGAGGTCCAATGGTGGGCGTTTCACTGGCTGCTGGAATGGTTGCAAACGAAAGCACAACCATGTTTGATAGGGCTTATGCCAACAATGATTCTGAGGCATCCGATGAAGATGCAGATCTGGGGTTGGACGAGGACGAGGATGAACTACATGATAATGATGATGGTGCCGGGCCTTCATTTGCCCAAGCTCCCGTTCCTGAATTCGAAGATGTCTCATGGGCAGACCAGGCAGTATGTTCTGACTGGGAGGAAAGTAGAAGAATTCGATCAACGGGAACTATCTTGGAGGAGGGACAAGTGTTCCAAACGAAGGAAGAATTAGTCAATGCAGTTAAGGAATGGCACATAAAAAACAAGCTTGAATATATAGTGCACCGGTCGAAGCCTACTTACGTAGCCCTAAGGTGCGTGCAAGCACCACAATGCAACTGGTATCTACGTGGGCCGCTCAAACAAAGACTAGGGGCATTTGAGATTTCGGTTTTGAGGGGGCCACATGCATGTTCTACCACTGTATTGGTAGAAGATCACCGTGCCTTGACATCAAATTTTGTTGCTACTATAGTGTCACCTATTGTGACTGCTGATCTTAAAATGAATATTGCAACAATTCGAGCAACAGTACAATAACAACATGGATACAACATTTCGTATCGGAAGGCATGGATAGCAAAACAGGAAGTGATTGAGCGGTTGTTTGGCTCCCATGAGGATGCATTTTCGATGCTACCTAAGCTACTAACTGCATTGCAACAGTCAAAACCAAGCACTATTGTCGATTGGCAATATAAAAGCGTGGTGGGAGATGAGGCAATCTTTCGTGGAGTTTTTTGGGCTTTTGGTGTATCTATTGAGGGATTCAAGAGTTGCCGTTTACTTATTAGTATCGATGGTACCCATTTATATGGGAAATATATGGGAAAGCTGCTGGTAGTTGTCACATTTGACGCTAATAATGGTATATACCCATTGTGTTTTGCTCTTGTGGACCAAGAGGATGCATGAAGTTGGGGTTGGTTCCTATTTTGTCTACGTACATATGTGACTGGCGATCGCCAACCGATATGTATTATATCTGATCGACATGCTGGCATCAAGAATGTGATGTCAATCATTTGGCCTGAGCCTAAAGGGCAGCATCGTTACTGCACTCGCCACCTTGTTAGTAACTTCAATCACAGATTTAAAAACGCTACAATGAAGAAGAAGTTGAGTGAGATGGCGAGCGAACTTTCTAGGAGCAAGTTCGATGCTTTGTATTACCATTTCATACATGCCAGTGATGAGATCAGAGAGTGGATTGAACGGGAGCCTAAAGAACGTTGGGCACTTTCGTATGATGGTGGTTATCGCTATGGCAACATGACCACTAATATAGAGGAAGTGTTCAACAGCGTTTTGAAAGTGGGACGAGCCCTCCCAGTAACTGCCCTTGTGGAGATGACATTTTATCGATGCAATAAATATTTTGTCAATCGCAGGGATGTGGCCGGGGCATATTTTTCACAGGGTCTTTTATGGCCGCCGAGTACCAACACATGTAATCTATAGGCGATGTAGGAGGGTGACGTACGTTGGCGATATAATCCATTCGTGCGTTCCATACCTCGATCCAGTTCGAATGGTAGACCTCCCAATTCTCGTCCCACCTGCCCGAACGAGATGTATTGTGCAAGGAGTCAAGGGTGTCGATGTGATCCGGGATATGTTGCGTTAATCCAAACTGACGCAACACTCTATCAGGGCAATGCAGCTCTACAATGCCAAAAGCATATCATTGGTCCCTGATATCTCCAGATATGACGACCCTTGACACAAATTGCGGGCAAGGTGCTTAACCGAGATTGCCTGTAAGGCGTCCATTGAATCTAAGTGCAGGTAAAATAACTTAGTTATTACATTAAATATTAACAATATATAATTATGTCTGTTTTTGTGTATATACCTGTTGTGGCTCTTGGATATCAAGTTGGTCCCTATAAAAGGATTGGCATTGCCTTGGATTCTTGCGCAATGTCAAGGACGCAACCCAGCTGATCAAGTACAAAATAAATTATTTTAATACATATATAATATTACATATACATTAAATCAAGATGTACAAAATATTTTCCCTTACTGAGATCCCAAAGGCGGCAACAGATCATTGACTGCAGGTGGAAGCGGACGGGGCGCGGATATAAACGGTCGACCAATGTGTAAATGTTCCCATGACCACAACTACACATGCAATGGCACATACGAATTAGGGATTTAATACATTAAAGAATTAAACATTAATATAAGTGACCCTCCATACCTGGAGCAATAAAACACACCCGCCGATTTGGGTGCGGCTTGCCATGCAACACTGGCACATTTGTCTGTATAGATTGGCAAGAACAGCTGACCCCCAGCTGTACTCACTATACCCCTCCATCGTCTCAAGCAATGGAAGATAGACCATTGATTTCCAACTACCAGTGCTTTCGGTGAACAACAGGGAGCCGAACAAATTAAGGATGTAGCGTCTGGCGTGTTGTAACAACACTTGCTCATCAGCGTAAGGTGGAGGGGGCTTGTGCACAAAGTTGCGCCAACCATGTACTTCTTACTAGGCTGCCCTTTGATGCTGATTCTGGGGGGGCTGCACCCAATAAATAATGACAGAGGTCCTGCCAATTGTAGGTAGTGCTACCAGTGACTGCTCGATTATCTATACGTAGACCTAGTAAGATGGCAACATCCTGCAGTGTTGGTGTCATCTCACCAACACGTAGGTGGAATGTATGGGTCTCCCGCCTCCACCTCTCTAACAAAGCCCCAATCAATGCGTTATCAATCTGGATGTGACCTACTTGGGCCACTCCAATGAATCCAACTTGTACGACATAAGGTCGTATTTGTGGGCGAAGGGTTGATGGATGGTGAATCCTCACCCTGATCTCATCATTGCCCTGTAACACAAAGACATTAAATATATTAATCAAGTATTTGAATAATTATAACTCAAAATTATATGACAAATATCGATTAATAGCATACCCTTTCATTCCAAACATCCTCCGATTGATGACGCTCCTGAAGACGCAACACAGACCTGTCATCTGGACTTGGATTTTGCTCACCATACCGAGCAGTCGAGGCCGAAGTCGAAGCATGTCCTCCTAGTGTTCTTACCATATCTCTAAAAAACCTGAAAATAGTAACCAATGGGCTAACAATAAAATTACACATATTACAGCATTCTTATCACGCACAACACAAGAAAGAAATTATATTTATTATTATTATATAATTACAGTAAATAATACATCAAATGCAAGTATGAACCTAAGTACAACATTATTGCTCTCTATTAGGACATGTTTTTTTCATTATGCCCCCTTTCACTACATATGCTACATTTATTTTTGGACAAGCCCTCCCTTGCGTCCATTTCGTTATGTAGTCGGGTTGAGCGTGGCCGTCCTCTACCATGCCTCCACCTTGTGTGATCTGCAACCACTATAGGTCCAATGTACTCCGGCCATAGAGACTGATCGGGAAGGGGGTGAAACAATGGAGCATACGCACTTGCATACATGGCAAGGCTTAAAAATGGATCAACATATTGTCCGAACTCGAGCAGAGAAGCGGTACAATATGCCATCACATGTGAGCATGGACGATGAAATAGTTGCCATGTACCACAAGTGCAACTCCATTCGTTCAGCGTTAACAGTATGGCGAGTCTCCCTTCTGTATCCTGATTCAGTCTGCCTACTCGGAGTTGTTACCTGGAACTCCATAGTGTTTCGATCAAACTACGTCACTGTATGTCTTCTTGATTTCAAGGTGGCAAGTTCTATTTCAGCAAAGACTTTCGGCGGCCATAAAAGACCCTGTGAAAAATATGCCCCGGCCACATCCCTGCGATTGACAAAATATTTATTGCATCGATAAAATGTTATCTCCACAAGGGCAGTTACTGGGAGGGCTCGTCCCACTTTCAAAACGTTGTTGAACACTTCCGATATATTAGTGGTCATGTTGCCATAGCGATAACCACCATCATACGCAAGTGCCCAACGTTCTTTAGGCTCCCGTTCAATCCACTCTCTGATCTCATCACTGGCGTGTATGAAATGGTAATACAAAGCATCGAACTTCCTCCTAGAAGGTTCCCTCGCCATCGCACTCAACTTCTTCTTCATTGTAGTGTTTTTAAATCTGTGATTGAAGTTAATAACAAGGTGGCGAGTGCAGTAACGATGCTGCCCTTTAGGCTCAGGCCAAATGATTGACATCCCATTCTTGATGCCAGCATGTCGATCAGATATAATACATATCGGTTGGCGATCGCCAGTCACATATGTACGCAGACAAAACAGGAACCAACCCCAACTCCATGCATCCTCTTATTCCGCAAGAGCAAAACACAATGGGTATATACCATTGTTAACGTCAAATGCGACAATTACCAGCAGCTTCTCCATATATTTCTCATATAAATGGGTACCATCGATACTAATAAGTAGACGGCAACTCTTGAATCCCTCAATAGATACACCAAAAGCCCATAAAACTCCACGAAAGATTGCCTCATCTCCCACCACGCTTTTATATTGCCAATCGACAATAGTGCCTAGATTTGACTGTTGCAATGCAGTTAGTAGCTTAGGTAGCATCGAAAATGCATCCTCATGGGAGCCAAACAACCGCTCAATCACTTCCTGTTTTGCTATCCATGCCTTCCGATACGAAATGTTGTATCCATGTTGTTGTTATACTGTTGCTCGAATTGTTGCAATATTCATTTTAAGATCAGCAGTCACAATATGTGACACTATAAGAGCAACAAAATTTGATGTCAAGGCACGGTGATCTTCTGCCAATACAGTGGTAGAACATGTATGTGGCCCCCTCAAAACCGAAATCTCAAATGCCCCTAGTCTTTGTTTGAGCGCCCCACGTAGATACCAGTTGCATTGTGGTGCTTCCACGCACCTTAGGGCTACGTAAGTAGGCTTCGACCGGTGCACTATATATTCAAGCTTGTTTTTTATGTGCCACTCCTTAACTGCATTGACTAATTCTTCCTTCGTTTGGAACAGTTGTCCCTCCTCCAAGATAGTTCCCGTTGACCGAATTCTTCTACTTTCCTCCCAGTCAGAACATACTGCCTGGTCTGCCCATGAGACATCTTCGAATTCAGGAACGGGAGCTTGGGCAAATGAAGGCCCGGCACCATCATCATTATCATGTAGTTCATCCTCGTCCTCATCCTCGTCCAAGCCCAGATCTGCATCTTCATCGGATGCCTCGGAATCATTGTTGGCATAAGCCCTATCAAACATGGTTGTGCTTTCGTTTGCAACCATTCCAGCAACCAGTGAAATGCCCACCACTGGACCTCTAGATGCCTCAACTACACTATGGGACGCACAATGTTGAGCTCTTCCCGCAACATTCACAGCAGTTACATACAATTCTATTTATGTTGCCTATTTTCTAAAGCCATTTCGAACATAGACCTTAATGCCGTTGGACAAACGATCTCAATAGGTATGTATCGCATAGGATTATGATATAACAACATTCTCCGTGTAATCGCAATATCAATTGTGTTATAATCCCAGCCAGTAAATTCATGCATCATTTCCTTCAAATCTGAAAGAGAAATTTCAGACTGCACCCTAAGTATAAACTGCCTTCCACCCGTGTAATCAACACCATCAACAGTTTGCACCGTATCTCCATCATAATGACACAACAATGTGACTATGTTGCACGCCATAATTTGTAGACTGAGTCTCAATTAAAAACATACAATGTAATATTAATAACATTACAGAGTATCTAACAATATTATATCAAACTAAGAAATGTAACATATTAACTCTGTATTATTCATATAATATAAAACATACAATGTCCCTTATTTTTCTATCAAAATTACCGTTTTCTAATTATTTTTAATTCTACTTATATCATTCTATTCTCACACATTTTTTCACAATAACAAATAAATTATTATAGCAACCTCTTATTCAATTTTATATTAAAAATTCTAAATTGCATCTCTAAATTGTATTTATAGTATAAAAATTTTATATTATATGAATAATATAATAGTTTTTCTAAAAATTCTTAATGTCTTACAAATTCGAATAATTTTAAAATAATCGTAATACATATAAAAAATAAAATTACATCCCTAAATTGCTCAAAATATAGAATTTAAATATTTACAAAAGTTGTAATATATATAATTTTCTAATAATCATGTAGTCAATAATAAGTGAGTATTAATTGTGTTATATTACATTGAAATAAAACATAAATTTTATGATATACTATTATATATAATATATTCTAGCAACCTCTTATTTAATATTATATTCATAAATAAATTTTATAATATACCATTATATATATTATAATTATTACATTATTATTACTAAACAAACCTAATAAAATATATTCTAGGGTAAATTACAGAAAACTCTCCTGTCTTTTACTTCAAAAATAGAAAACCCCCTTATAAATAAAAGCACTCACAAAACCCCCTTACTTTTAAAAATTTATCACTTAACCCCCATGTAACTTATTTTTGACTATTTTGCCCTAATGTTTAATTTTGTGTTTAGAAAAAGGTTTTATATTATTAGACAAAAATTAAATATTTTATATTTTTAGCAAAAAAAATTAAGAAAATTTTTGATATTAATAAAAATATAATTATTTTAAAATTTTAAGAAAAAAATATTTTGAGATAAAATATAATTTGGGGGCAAAGCGAAAAAATTTTCAAAAGTTAGGAGATTTAGTGAGTGATTTTATTTGGGAGGGGGGTTTTCTATTTTTGAAGTAAAAGTCAATGGGATTTTTTGTAATTTACCTTATATTCTATAATCATGTCAGATAATATTTTTTCTGACAATTCTTAATATATATATATATATAATAAATTTACATCTCTAAATTGCTCAAAATATAGAATTTAAATATCTATAAAATATTTTAAATACATAAAGGTATCACAAACAGTTAAAATTGCCATATAATAAAGTTTAACACTGAAAAATAATATAAGCTACAAAAAATTACGAATATATTGAAATATAACATAAAATATACAATTAATAATTTTTTCAGTATAATATTATTCAATATTATATTAACAAATAAATTTTTTAATTTGCTATTATATATATTATAATCCCTATATTAACTTTACTAATCAATCTAATAATATTACTATAAATTCCTATAAAATAATATGACATTATAATATAAAAGTATTAACAAATTTAAAAATGACAGTAATAACGACTTACATAACTGTGAAAATGAAGTGGAGATTTGAAGTTTTTTTTGAGAGGATAATAGGTTGAAAGATGTATTTAAGTAATTGAGTGTTGTGAAAAATATTGAAGAAATTGGTGGTATTTATAGAGGTAAAAGTGAAGATGAAGGGGATGAAGAAGATGAAAATCGAGGGAAAAGAGCAGGTCACGGGTTGAAGAAGAAGATGAAAATGGAGGGGAAAAAAGCAGGTCACAGATTCAAAAAGCAGGTCACGGGTAGGCTTACTTTACCTTTGGGACGCCGTTTCTAACTGCGTCCACACACGTCGGTTTGGAACGCCGTTAGAAACGGCGTCCCATAGACGAACGGCGTCTGAAAGGTAACGTAAACCACTGCTCAACGAACACCGTTTCAAACGGCGTTTCCTATTGATGCTTAAGTAAAGTGTGCCATTTTGGTAAATATTTTTTCAACTATGCCATTTTGGTATTTTTTTTTTTGCAAAAGGTGCCACTTTGGTAATTTATTCTTTAATTCCATTAAATAAATATTACTACACTCTAAAATTAAATATAATTATTCAATAATTTCCAAGTAACTTTATTATGCTAATCAACCATCTATTAGGTATCTATGAGAAAAAATGGCTTTAATTATCATCACTAATTTTCTCACATCTTTCATTGTAGTTCTTGACTCGCCTTTCTCGAGCAATTCAATAATACAAAAAGCAACTTTTGCACTCAAATCTGTTTGTATGTTTGAGAATCAACTAATGGGATATCTTTATCTCATAAGAGACTATATATTCCACTTAAACACCTGTTCTCGCTATACTTTATGCTATTACCCAACACAAGTAAGATTTAAGTGAACGCATAGTGACTAATCCTTATAGCACATCAAAGCAACGAACAATTCACGCATGAGTTCATACTATTTTCTTGATTTATAGTTATCATCTTACATAATTAATTATTTCTAATAGCAATAAAGAAACAAATAATTCAAATAGTCCTACTTAGTGTTCTAATCATATGGGCAACACCAATGTAATACTTTTGAATCCCTTTTGACATGACCAAGACAAGTTATCTAAAGTACCATATTATAGTCTTATTAGACCAGTTGCCCAAAATCATAAACGAGTACGAACAAATAATTTGAAAATACTTCACTAATTTGATTTAAGTCTGTCCTTGGCTCAATCTCATCGACCACTTTAACCAAACTTGGCATGTTATTTTGGACTAATCCATCTCATGGATCGTTTTAGAAAATAATAACACGTACATTAGACTCGTAAAGCATAATCAGACAATAAATAAATAAAAAATTATTTATTTAATATTTAATACAATAATTGGTTTTTCAGGACATCATTTCTAACAATCTTTCACTTGTCCTAAAACCAGTTAGCCCTGCAATTCATAACTATCCCATAGAGATCTATCAACTCATTGACTATACCCTTGTCAATACCGATTTTTATTATCCATTCTTTTGCTCACATGCTTTTATCTATGAGGAATCTTCTAAGTCAAGTAGTCTACTCAACAACTTTGTAGCTTTCAAGTACCCGACTTCCATAGTGAAGTAAGCAGTAAAATACTGCTTCAGTCTTTATCATCTAATGACTCACATTACATGGGTAAACATAGATTTTTGATGTCAAACATATAAAATTCTTTTTAAAACAAGCAACCCACGATAAACTCAACATCCTTTCTTAGAAACTCACTAAAGCTTGATCCTAAGGACAAAGTGTGCTTATCATGGTTCTTTCATTTTGAATAACTGGACAACTAAATCTTAACAGCTCATAACAATTCTACACCATCCTCAATGAGAAGAATGCTATCTATGTACAACACTTTGAAAGTCACTACTTTCTAGTCATGTCACTAGTACACTCATGGTTCACTGACCATTGATTCAAATCTTTAGGACTTGATAGCCATCATCGAATCTACTATTTAATGAACAAGATGCTTATTTAAGTCTACAAACAGACTTAGTTTGCATATTGTATGCTCCTGACTCTTGGCAACAAACTTGTCTGGTCGTATCATATACATAACCTTTTCAAGATGACCATTCGGAAATTGTCGTCTTGACTTCTATTTTCCATATCTCATCACCGTGAGATACAATGGGTAAGAGCATCCATATAGACTTAAGCACAACATCTGGCTAAAAGGTCTCATCAAAGACGATTCTTTCCTTTAAGGTATGACCTACTGCCACCAATCTAGCCTTGAAGGTCTCAACTTTCTCATCCACTCAACTCTTTATTCTTGTAGATTCATTTAGATCCAATCCAATGGATTTAATGTCTTTCAATGCCTCTACAAGTTCCCAGTCATAGTTAAGATACAATTATTCTAACTTAGGTTTTATTGCCCTAACCCATTGGTTTGCATCTTTATACTTAAGAGTTTTATTATAGTCTAGAGGATCAGGTTCATTATCATGCTCTACCATTAAGGCTGAAGATATGAATTGATCAGGCGACTTTGACCATCCTCCCACTACACCGGAGCTCTCATGTACTTAGAATGACAATAATCTGGTTGAAGATATATCCAATATATCATCTGAACTATAAGTTGTATCATGCTGTTGAAACACGGTATCTTATACTGTCAATTTATCTAATACAAGCTATCTATTGTACTTTTAGAACAATTTCTAAAACATCTTACATAACAAACCTTTTAATTTGTAGGTATTACTCATCATATAAATCTTACTATATTCAATAACATATTATTGATCTTTTCTATAACACTTTATAGTAAGGAAAATTAAGAATTCTCTCAAAATCACCACTTTGATTTATTCAAAGTGACTTGATTTGGCTAATCTCAACTTTAGTCTTTAATTCTTTGAACTTTTCAAAGGATTCAAGATTTCAATCTTTATAAGCATGTCCATTTATCAACTTATTGAATAGTCATTTATACACTTTTCTGAAATACTCATAGCCGCCTGTCACGGGCCGCCTTTGGCTGACACTGTCCCCGGTGCTCAATAAGCAGACATATGCCATATGGGGTCTCCTAAGCCTGTCCAATACTAATGCGCATTGACTGTGTTCAGGTATGTCCGTGGTATGCTGTGTATTTCGTCTCTTGAAGGTGCATATTGCTGCTTGTTGACCATAGGGGGTAGGCTGGCCCGGCCCTAGCCTCAGGGTCCGGGCACCGCACGGGTGATCTGCGCTCATCCCGTGACAAGTGGTATCAGAGCGAGGCTCAGGATATGCGAGTAAGCAGCTGTAGTGGGACCGAGCTTTGTCCGTGGTGGTGGACACTCCCAGGGAATGGGAGTTGCTCGTGTCCTTGGTGCGTTGAGCGGGTTTGTCCGTGTATGGACACTCCTTGTGTGATAGGGGCACTCTAACGAGGA
This sequence comes from Simmondsia chinensis, assembly GCA_018398585.1. NCBI lineage: Eukaryota > Viridiplantae > Streptophyta > Magnoliopsida > Caryophyllales > Simmondsiaceae > Simmondsia > Simmondsia chinensis. Next base: position 10,794,354 of record JAGTTD010000023.1, on the reverse strand, counting down.
ACTTTCGGAGTGAAGTTGAGTGGCTCGCGGTTCCGGATGTGGCGGAAGGCGCACCGTGTTGGGCGCTGGTCAGGCGTGCTGACCGTATGGCTGGCTTACTGCGTGGAGATTGGGCCGATCCTTGGGGTGCAGTGCGAAGTTCACAAGGTGAAGAGTCAACAAGCATCGTGGAGCGAGACGTGTACGTGGTGCACTAGGGTGCATGGAGCTGGCATGCTGCTTTTTGGGCACGCTGCTTATCATCAGGTGAGTGTCAATAGCATGTCAGGGGTGTCACATTGGAGGGGATGATGATGTGGTCGTCCCGTGACCACTCAAGGCTGCTAGAGATGCAGGGATGCGATGATGGGCAGGCACCCGCAACGAGGACGTTTGCGGAATTAGGTGGGGGAGAATGTCACGGGCCGCCTTTGGCTGACACTGTCCCCAGTGCTCAATAAGCAGACATATGCCATATGGGGTCTCCTAAGCCTGTCCAATACTAATGCGCATTGACTGTGTTCAGGTATGTCCGTGGTATGCTGTGTATTTCGTCTCTTGAAGGTGCATATTGCTGCTTGTTGACCATAGGGGGTAGGCTGGCCCGGCCCTAGCCTCAGGGTCCGGGCGCCGTACGGGTGATCTGCGCTCATCCCGTGACATGCCGCTCACTTGAACTTTTAGCAATCCATAAACTTTTTATGAATAAGTTCTAGCAGTTTGGTGGCTCTATTGCCTTTACTCTTAAAAGCTATTTTAGTCATCATTAATTCAAACATGATTCCCATATCGGTAATCATTTAGTACTTAATGATCCCATAAGACAAATAAAATCAATTCTTAATCATACTAGATTAATGTGACCTAAGATCAAATGCCACTTCAAAGTTATATAGTCTTCAGGAAATTCTTCTTTTATATGGTGACACAGCTTAGCTTGCATTAGATGAATAAATTGCCATTAACATTGTTTTGATTAAAATAAGTCAATTATCTACTAATGTACCTTTTAGATAAACATTTGATTTACTCAACTATCAGTCTATTTTTCTAAAAAATAATTGAAAACTATTTCAAAAATAAAGAGCAGATAGAAATTAAATTTCCAAAGAAACTGGTACATTAAGATAGTTACTTAAAATCAAAACTATATTCCTTAACTTAAAACAACTATCCCTTGGTGCACTTATTGAAAGCCCACTCACTGGGATACTGGTGAACTACCTACCAGTCACAACTAGAGGAGAAAAGATATCGAATGCCTTGTCATGTTGGATTTCAATCTTGGCAACAACAATGTCTAAGTACCTAGGCAATTCCCTTTAAATACTAATGTCTAGTATTTTTATGGAAGAGACAAAACTATTTTGACTCATGCTTTATTTTACCCTTATGAGGTTCCTAATTCCTAAGATAGATGTTTATACTCAGTGGACTCTTTAGCTAGCTCTCTTGACACCCTCACACTGTACTTTCATCAGTGCAGACAACCAGTAATCTCTTTTACCAGATGTATCTAGTCTAAATTGACTGAAAGACCTTGATAGCCAAAGTCAGATCATATCTTATTGAGATTGGCTATCAATTTTTTTTATCAATAATTTCAGTTTAATTAAATAAGTTTTCATCATATGACACGCTGTTGAACTGAACTTTTTTTTAACACAATGTAGTGTTTATTATCTTTCTCATAAGTTGTTCATGCAACTAGTTCAAAAACTTCTTGCAAATATATGATTATCTCTACTATAGTTGACAAGTCAAGTATCTAATACTAGAACACATTCGACACCTAATGTCTTGATCTTGCATCTAACTAACTCATTAGTCTAATTTAACATTCCTAACGTTCTTTTCAACGTAATAGATATAATAGCAGCAAACTAGAGAACTTTAAGTATCTACTAGTGCTCCACATGTGCTAAGACATATTATATATCAGTGAGCGTAACAAAATAGACAAATAACACATATCAACATCGATCGCAATGCATAAATATAACAACCAGTCTAAAATTAAAAACTGTAAACAGGTCATATAACACAAATGATTACTTTTCTTACTTTTAGCAAACAATCATAGTTTGGAGTTCACAATTCGACATTTACATGTATGAAGTGACGACCCAACCAACTATCCAAAACTCCACATCGGGGGGGCCGAATCGAGATATCAGAGGGGTGAGAACTCTTTTCAATAAATATGTTTTCTCGTAAGCATGTACTAAACATATTTAACACGTCACACTTCTCTTAGCCTCTAAGGTCATACAACAGAGATCCTTGGGGAGGCTAATGTAGCACCCTAGTAAAGTGAACACAGTTACCTCGACATTCCATACAAGTCCATGAAGTACTCCACATCATCGTGGCCATACCCATTTTTCTTATACTTTAGTATATCTCTACGAGGACTAATCTTGTATTCCATAAATGAACGCCCTCCTTAGGGGAGCAAGGCTAACCTACTATACTGCTAGCCCAACAATGGAGGCCATCTACTAATATATTAAGTAAAAGTTATGTGCTTACTCCAAATCCCTCCATCTTTAAAATTCTAATTTCTCAACTTTTATCACAAAAAAAAAAAAAAATCAAATCCCAAGTTATACTCTTTTAGAAACATTTAAAAAAAAATTAAAACAAACAGTTATCAAAAACAAATTAAATAAAAACCAAATCAAATCCCAAGTTATATTCTCTTGAAAAAAAAAAATTAAATAAACAGTTATTCAAAATAAGTCAAATCCCACCTTATACACTTTTAAAATCTCTTGAAATAAAAAATAAAAAAAAAGCAAATCAAATTTTTTATACTCTCTTGAAAAAATTAAAAAAAAAAGAAACAATTATCAAAAAAAAAAAATCAAATAAAAACCAAATCAAATCCTAGGTTATATTCTCCTAAAAAGTAAGAAAATATAAAAATAAATAGTTATCTAAAATAAGGCAAATCCCACCTTATACTCTCTTGAAATCCAAAAAAAAAAAATAATAATAATAATAAAATAAAACCAAATTAATATCGTTATACTCTCTTGAAAAAAAAATCTATATATATAAAAACAGACAGTTATCAACAATGTTTAATTGTTCATAGCGAAAACTATCATGCTCTTCTTCATCCCATACGTGTTATGGTATTTTGCAAGATATTCTAATTTATCACGTTACAAATTGTAAGTCAGATTTTCTTCATCTTTTGATTCTTTATGTCAAATAGATTAACTATTTGTATATTTTAACTATGTACTATAATATTAAATGCTCTGTAAGTATGTTGTATAAAATATAAAACGCATATGTGCATCACACAGGGAATGACTAATTTAATTTAATTTCAGCTACAATTGGAAAATATAATACGATTGTTTAATTACATTGAATTGTTTTGCCATTTGGGGTGCCGGTTTAGCTAAAGATTGTATTATGTCTCGAATAAGTTCTGCAATTTAAATATGTTAAATTCCTTTACAATTTCTTTATAATTTGAATATGTTAAATTTCAACATATAAGCCCTTCTACTTTCAAGCCAATTACTATTAGGTGGAGCAAATAAGCCCTTCTTTACGTCACCTCGACAGCAGCCTCCACTACTAGCCCGGCACCACTTCCCCGACACACCATCAGGATAAATAGAGATCTAGAATAAAATTCTAAGCAAATTTAACTAATCTATTTTTGGTAGAATTGCATGAATTTATTTTTCAATTGCATTTGAATAAAATTGATTTGGCATTTGATTGTTTAGGCATTTGGGTTGCTAATTTTGCTAAAGACTGCATTATGTCTCGAATATATTCTGCAATTTGAATATGTTAAATTCCTTTACAATTTCTTTACAATTTCACTAATTCACAATATAATTACATATAAATTTTCATATCTCTAACTACATTAAATAATTGCAGGTCAAATATTCCAAAATATATAGAAGCGTGAAGGGATTTGACATTAAGGGCTTAACCTACCCCGCCTGTGGGAAATGCAAGTTCGAGATCAAAATAGTCAACAATCAATTCTTATACAGGAACTATAAGAACATCAATGCTACAATTGTGCCCAGGTATGCTCATAAAATCAATCTATCTATATATGAATAACAATCATATTTTTGGGTTGAATTTCACATTAAATTTTTAAGAACAATCTATTTCAGGTTCTGCTTTAATGTCATCATTGAGGATCGGTATGGAGACGAGATAGCAGTTAAAGTGTTCAGAGCATAAGAAGAAATCCTAACACAAAGCAAGCTACACGAGCTACAAAAATTTGAATCGGAGGTGTAATCCTGATCTTCTACAGTATAAATTGAGACCTACTACACATTCTAATTCATTATACTTAACAATGCTGCAAAAATATGGCTATGACACTTTGCATGCATACTTAGAAGACTTCCTGTACAGGCCTTGGATTTTTTATGTTGAAGCACCAGAAAGCTCAGGACATATACTAAACCCCATCATCGATTTGATAACAGCTGTGCATTGGGAAGAAGAATGTTATTATAATAGAAATTTTCCGTACGACCCACAGCACTAAAAACAAATGACCTGTCATTTCATTGAATGTTTAAAAATGTAATTGTCAATCTAAATTCAGCTATGTAATAGCCGTGCATTGCACGGGAAACTACTAGTGAGCATTAATTTAGAAGCTCACTCCCACTTGATGTTTTGAGTCTTGTGAATCTTTTTAATAATTTTAGCAAACAAACAAAGCATGTAATCTACCGAACCATTCTATGTGTCTGTGCAACAATGAGCTAACCAATCTATACGTTAGTCCTTGGGAGTGGAGGGCAACGAGTTATTAGTAAAGTGATAACTATTATCACATAATATGTTTGCTGAACATAATTAACTCACCATTTCTAACTTGGCCTCTAAGACAGTATCACAATGTTCTCTAGAAGACTAACATACTATCCTAGTCAAGTGCATACAATTGTCTAGACATTGATACAAGTAGACAAGATACTCCACCACAGTGTGATGGTATCTGTTTGCCCGTACCTCCATGTATCCTTAGGAGGTCTAACCCTGTATTCTGTGAACAGATGCACTCCTTCGGAAGTATTGCCTATCCACTATACTCTTAGACTAAGAATGGAGACTGTGAGAAATCAACTTCTGAACCTTGATCCCACTTGAAATTTTAAATGGTGGATCTTTCTTTTATATTTGATTATCTTATAATCAATGTTGGAATCATATTCTAAATTTTATTTAACTTCTAAATAAAATCATAATCATATTAGTTTTTTTAATTATCTAACCTATCTAATCTAATTTTATTAGATATTCTGTGAGAATTTTTCTTTCCAAATAATTCAACTTTTGAATTTTTTGATCATATTAGATCTTTTTGAAAAAGTCTCTTACTTGATGAAATCAAATATTTCATAAAGTTGCATAACAAATGGCCTCTTTAAATTCTTTCACATTACATAACTTTTAGACCCTTTAAATAATAAATATACGAATAAAATTTAAAAAAATATCATGTTATCAAACCTATTGAATAATTTTATTCAAGGCCCAACAAAGTTGGATTAATTAACTGTGCTTCTAAATATTTTAGAATTGATTATAACATAATCCTCATTAGAATCACGTTCTAATTTATTATTGATGCTTCGCGTGTTATCAGAACCCTTCAGGGCAGGTTTGCTTCCTCTAGTGAGATCCGTGCCATCATGGAGGGTATTCAAATAATATGTCAAAGTCTATAGTTTTTCTCTTTCTCTCATGTGTATATAGAAGCTAACAGGTCTGCAGGCTTTGTGACAGGTAAGGGCTACAAGCGATCGGATTTTCTAGTCGAAAATTTATATCCTTCTAGCTCCCTCATTTTGATTTACTGTTCTGAATTTTCAGGCCGCCCCGTGCTTAGAGGGGGATCTAAAGTTGATCCTTCTGTCTTTACCATTATCAAAAAAAAAAACTCTAATTTATTATTTATTTATTTAAAATTTTTTTATTAAATAATAATAAAATAAAGGATGAAGTGACCCTCACGTTGTGCTAGACATTATCAATTTTTTAAATAATTGAATAAGTAAATAAATAAATTCCATCTCAATCACATTATATCAAAATATTATAAAATATTTGCATATCTAATATTATTGGATATTCATGATGATAATGTAAATATTTTTAACTTATCTGAATGTATAATCTTATTAGATATTCAATGTGGCGTGTATAAATCTAAATTATTCATCTATTTGAACATCTAACTCTTAGATTATTTAGAAATATAATCCCATTTAATTCAATTATAACTCATTCTAGTTTAAACAATTTAAATTTGATAGATAGCAATCTCGTTATTCAACTCTTTAGTGTGGTTCTACAGTAGCGAACAAATCTAGGGTCTTTGCCGGTGGTAAATAGCTTCTCAACCAAAATGATATATTTTATTAATTCATGTCTATTAGTCTCTTGTACATACCTAAAGTTTGCAAGCCCACCAATCGCTTGTTGTACGAGGGTTCGTTAGGATGTATTTGCATTTAAGTCGGGGCGGACTCTCAGTAGATGTCGTTTTAAAGTGCCGGTTTCGCCACTAGGTTGATGGCCAAAGGCTTTTTGATTATTACAAAGTTTGCAATATGCTTTATTATTTTCATGATCTAATGTAAAATACTGCCACACTTGACTATTACGACATCTACTAGTGGCACTTGTTGGGTTCTCAGAATCAGGAGTTTCAGTTTCATTGTTACCGGGTGCGAGTTCAGAACATCCTACATCGCCTGATTCAGGTGCTTGAATCCATGTTCATATTTCCAATTTAAAGTGTCTATGTATGGAGATAACATAACGGGTTCTAAAAAATTACATTCCTGGATATCGAGCTCAACCCCTCAAGATTAGCTACTAGTACTACTACTCATTCTAGAAGCTTTAGGCAGCCGAGAAGAGTGGCCAGCTCCAAATGAAGATGATCTATGTTCCATTATATTATCATTATAAAAGCATGTCAAATAAAAATGACAAGTAAGAATGCAAGTAAATAAAAATGACAAATAAGTAAAATTTTGATACTAATTTTACCGAAGCAAAAATTGAAGTTAGAACTTCAACAAGCTTCTAATAATAGAGCACAATTGAAACTTCAAACTTGAGAAGTTGAGACTTGAGAGCAAAGAATTGGAATTATAGAGAGTAGAGAAAATTGGAGAGAAGAGAGAAATGATGATTATTGTGTGGTGAAATGAGAAAATTTAGTTAGTATTTATAGATATTTTTTAAAAACCCCTAAATGGCTAGTTTGGGCCCAACGGCTCCCCCAACAGGCTGGGCCCGCGTTTTTTTAGTTCAGGTCGCTGGCCGACCTAGCCCATTGGCCACCTCTACTAGCACACTCGTGCTCTTTTCTTATGAGTAGCGTAACTTAACATAACTTAGTTTAGCGTAAAACAACTTGCTACACTTGCTTCATCAGTAATACAATTTCTCGGGCTTCAGGTATGAACTCCCAATTTTAATATGTCCCCAACTTTCCATGAGTTGAACATTAAGGCTTTTGTTTAATGCTTTGACAACAGGAGCTTTATCTTGTTTGTGTTAGTCTTAACACTACTATCACTGCTTGATAAGTCAAATGAACTTAGATTCGCGCCATTGATTAAGGCTTTAACGGCCAAGGCTTGACCTTGATTGCATTGGTCCTAATCCAGAGACCTGAATATTGTTTGCTCTACCTTAATCTTGTTAGACCTAAACTCATTCGAGTTATTATAAGTCAAGGGTGTCAGACTTAAAAACCTGATTAACTCAGGCTTGTAAGTGGATTGCTGAGCTCTTGGGCTTGTCTCCACCCCAGTTCTCGACTTTTAAGTATACGAGGAAAGGTGTCTATGTGCCTAACTCCATCACTATGACTACCACTTGAGTTATGTCCACATCTCTTTATTTTCTATCAGTATATACACAAAAAATCCACAAAAATACTTAACAAAAATCTTCTTAATTAAAGCATAAGCTGAACTCACAGTATTTTTGAAGTCAAATACGCCAACATACTACAACCTTTTCTCCGAAAATAGTAAGTAGTTGAGGTCAAAGACGTGCGGTTCATATTTAGGCTCACTCTCTAGTTGCAGTGAGTCTCTTTTACATATTTGTTTTATTTTCACATCTACGGCAACCATATCACACTTTATTGCAAACAAAATAAAGCAAACACAATGAAAGACCTTGGACCGTTTCACTACTACCTAGAAATTGAAGCCAAGAGGACACTAATGGCCTTTTTCTTTCCCAACACAAATACACTATCAACCTCCTCATTGAACATAACATGGACAACGCCAAACCAATAAAAATGCCCCTTCCGGCTCGCACTCATCTCTCCCTCCATGAGGGGATCTCCTTCCGGACCCCATCGAGTATCGTAATGCTGTAGGAACCCTTCAATACCTCACCATGACTTGATCCAACATATTTTATGCTGTTAATCTTGTGTCCCAATTTATGCATGCTCCAAGAGCGGATCTTGAAATACCTCAAAAGCCCTCCCGGCCATGGATTGTCCATCCTTCTTGGATCCAATACCTCGGTAGTTGTTTATGCTGATGCCGGTTGAGTTGGCTACCCTGATACCCATCTCTTTACTGCTAGTTATGCATTGTTCCTTGGCCCAAATCTCATCTCCTGGTGTGCAAAGAAACAAGCAACAGTCTCCAAATTCTCCATTGAATCCGAATATCGTGCTATTGCTCAAGCTGTTATAGAGAGTGACTGGGTTAGATATGTCATGCGTGATCTCGGCCTCTGTCACTAAAGTACTATCATCATATATTGCGACAATGTCTCTGATCATACCTTGCCACCAACCCTATCTCACAAGATCGTACCAAACATGTCGATGTAAATTTTCACTATATTCGGGAAAAAGTTCTCAAAGGAGATCTTCAAGTCTTTTATTCTCCCACGGCTCACCAAATAGCAAGCATTCACAAAAGGTCTCGCCACAAACTCCTTCCACTATCATAAGAACAATCTTCGCATTCATTCTCCCTGTTCGGATTGAGAGGACTTATTAAAGGAATACTACAGTATATCCTAGAGATCTCTACTATACCATATTATAGCACTTGTAATACTGAAGTATATCCTAGAGATCTCTAGCGTATCACTATATCCTTGTGATTCTTGCCCTAGAGTATATCACTTGTAAGAAAGGCATGATGTATCTCCATTAATATTCAGCCCTCTTTTTTTCCCAATTGGCCAGATTTGGGCCCTTTACTAACAAAATTATTATTCAAAAACACCGAAGTTTTTATGACAAAATAATTATTAATATCCATAAACAAAAAATAATCATTCATATCCTCATGAATAACAAAACAATAACAAAATAATTATTCATATCTAAAAATAGTTTTGATATTTCCAATATAAAAATATTTTACACTTTTTTTCTCGGAAATTATCACTTAAGTACTCTGAGGTTCGACCATTTATCATATAGGTACCCTGACGTTTTGAAATATACAAAGGGGTATCATAAGGTTTAAAGATATTTTTACTTAATTATCCTAAAGTTTTAAATTTTTATCAATCAGGTACCTTTCTTGCAAAATTCAATAGATTTTCATGAAAAATGTTAAAGTAATATGATTTCGACAATATATAATTATATTAGTTAGACCCTGATGTGTTTTAAATGTGTGTTTTAAAACCGTCTACTCGCAAGTGTACGAAATCGTCTTAGCTAAATCGGGTATACGGGTCGTATCCGCAGGGAATCAGAGTTAAATTGGATTTTGTTATTGTCGAGCTCATGAAATCAAGTTTTGAGTTGGTTTAAATGATTTGTAACTAAAATAGCACAACTGGCGATAAACTAAAAGTATCAATTCAATTGAGTTAGTTCAGGGACTGAATTCAAGGTAGTCTTACTCGTATCCCTCATTATATTCCTCTATGACAATAGTTTAGGAGGCTTAGGCTACAAGCACTAAGCTTGGATTAGTATTTAAATTAGAGCTTAGGATAATGAACTAGTTTAAAGGCATAACTCATCATATTATCACTATATGTAGCATAGATTATCTCATTAGCACTATTTAATTCCTTTGTCACTCCTAACCAAATATTAATTTGTATAAAGATTGTGTTTAGAGTTGCATACAACCTCAACCCTAACCACACGTAAAAAACAGTTATGTTGTAGTCTATGCTACAAGCTCGTAGACTACAACAACAACAACAACAACAACAACGGTCCCAATGCCTCGTGGCTCCAGCAAAAAGCAGGGTCTGGGAGTGGTGATGTACGCAGCCTTACCCCTTCCGAGTGGAAAGCAGGCTATTTCTAAGGACCTATAAGCTCTTAGACTAACGCTAATGATTTGAAAATCTTAACATGGCTACAAGCTCACACAAGAAAACCAAACAATGACCATAAATTCCCCACAGAGGTGCATATATAACATAACTAAACCATTATTTACAATAAAATGTAAATCTGGGATACGGATGGCTACCCATCCTTCATCCCTAAACTAAAAGTCTAATCCTCCATAGGAGTTCTAAATATCATGAAATCCAAGAAACAAAACTATAATGATAAAACTAAGGATTTGAAGACTCGCCCAATTAATGTTAACTTTGATCCTTGCTTTGATTCTCGTAGTACTCCGACCACCAGTGCTTTGGTGTTTGAGAACCTTTTGGATCTTGTAGCGGCTTCGGGAAGAAGAGGATGAGAGGTGGTGTGGCAAAAGATCCCTAAAATAATTAGGTATTTGATATTTAAAGCCGTTGGATCATGTGTGCGTGCGCGGCGGCGTGTGGCCGCTGCGCCCCTCCAATGTGTGTGTGTGTGTGTGTGTATATATATATATATATATATATATTATAAAATATATATATTATCTATCTACGAAGCCTATTTGGGTTACCGAATTATGACCCGATTGGTTATTCTTTTCCACATGTGGTCGGGTTTCTCAAAATAGTCTTCAATTATGCCTCGATTACGTTTGATTCTACCACTTTTCAACCTTTGTTTGTTCCATTGCACTGTAAGCCAAAATGTATCTAGATTATAACAAAATACATATGTAAAAGCCAAATATGTTGCGGGAATGAAGAATAAAATATGTAACTATAAGGCACATCAATATCCCCATACCCACTCTTTGCTTGTCCTCAAGCAAGATTTGGCTCAAACTAGCTAAAGATGGAAAGTTTAGTTAGGCATTTAACGGCAAAGGTCACTTATGAAAATTATTGTTCAATCATATTTGAGAGTAGCAAATCCTAATGTGACATTATTATTGCACCAGTTCTAACTTAAGTCTTCATCATTAAGGTCTTTTTTACTAGTGAGTGATTTTAGAACTTCTCTTCCCTTCATCTTACTTCAAAACCGTCCGACTTTAAAAAGACATAAAGGTAATAAGTAAAGGAACAAGTTATCCTAACCCTTCAATGCTAATTAATAATGAAATCAAAAGGCTTCTCTTTTCTCTCTTGTTTTCCCTTTTTTTTCTTTTTTTCTTTTTTTTAACTCGGTAAGGCATGTCTCCCTCAGACCCATGTAGCGAGTTTTCAGCCGGCAACTCCTGATCCAGTTGGCTCAAGGTACCAGGTTTTAAGAGACCCCTACCGACCTAATGGCTCGGGTTTTAAGGATCCACAACCTAATCCGTTAGCACACACATTTTTTTTTAAGGTAGTAGTGCTTATTTTAGTAACTACAAAGTTGATTCTTCTTAAGCTTTCCCTATGGCCCATGTAGCAAGCTGTCGATCCACAGCTCCCGACCCAGTTGGCTCAAGGTACCATGTTTTAAGATACCCCTACGGGCTTACTTGCTCAAGACACAGGGGCTACAAGAACCAACAAATCACTTTTTTTTTAAGGGGTTACTCAAGATAAAGAAATTTACAATTAATTTCAACATTATTAGAAGAAGAATAGTGGATTCCTATTCCTAAAGTTATTACCATTATTTCAACCAACAATAGGATATGTCACAAGATTAAGGGTAAAAAGTAATAATCTCACTAACTAGCTAAAAGACAAAAATATAGATTCAAAAGTCTAGTCCAGCAATAATCTCATCTCATAAACATTCTAATCATCAAAGTACATCTCGACACTGGTCTACAATAAAGGTCAAAAGCAACCTTATACTCATTCATGCCTTTAAAAGTGTAGCTAATTTATACCAAATTAAGCTTAAACGACAAATAAAGTTGACTCTCATCTGCCATCTCCAAACCCTCACCTTGCATTGTCCCCAATGCAAACCAACGAAAGTAAATACAAGCAAGGAAAGGAAAGAGACGACCCGAGGTATGGCATATTCAGCTATGCGTGGCAAGCAAATCCAAAAAGGGACGACAGAAATAGCAAGCTGCAATTGAAGACATAGAAGACATAATACTAAATGGACTTGTTAGTAGTGTTAGAAATAGGGATTATACTAGTGAGTAGTAAAAGAGAAACAAAGTTAGCATAGTAGGAATAATAAAAGGACCTACAATTGAGAGAGCTCAAATTAAAACAAAATTAAAAGTAGATTGGGTTGCATCCCAAGAGCACTAAGTTTAACATCTTTAGTCGGACGCAATTTAGAGCACAACGTCAACCAAAATCCAAGGCAGTGGCTGCAATAGAACTCAGGTTGACCCAGTAGGGATAATCCCCAAACCCAACAGCATTTCGAGACCCGTGACTAGCAAGGAGGAAAACATTACCAGCATCGAGGTCACAAATCTCTAGCCCACTAGGTATAGGTGATGAAGCACAGCTATCGACACAAACAGGGACACTACTACAATAATCACTTTTAGTAGAATCGGGCTTACTTGGCTCTACCAAAGGGTCAATAGCATCAACCCTGTAGCATTCCAACTGGTCCTCAGTCATAGGGTGTCGAACAAAGTTCGAGACCTTCAATTTTCCCTCGAGATTTCCAAAAGAAACTTCCAACACTCCCGTCCTAAAGTGAATCACAGCGTCAGCCATTGCTAGGAACGGTCTACCTGGAATAATGGGAGCGTTGTGCTTTTGCCTAGGAGTAGGGATTGTATCTAAGATAAGAAAATCCACAGGGAAGACAAACTTGTCAACCTTAACAAGTACATCTTCCACTACCCCATGATGTACTTGCTCTGTCCTATCACCCAACTGAAGTGTAACATTCGTTGGCCTAAGGTCTCCTATACCCAATTCCCGAAAAACTGAGTAAGGGATGAGGTTTACACTCGCTACTAGATCTAGCAAGGCTTTACTAGTGTAATGCGCTCCTAAGACGCATGGAACGGTATGTCCCGGGGTCTCGAAACTTGGGTGATGCGCCCAACACTAAAATGCTGCTCACCTTCTCAGTGAGTCGGACCATCTTCGAGATATGCACTTGCGCGCGCTTCTTTTTGGTGCAAAGGTCCTTGGGGAACTTGGCATACATAGGGATGTGTTTAATAGCTTCGATCAACGATAAGTTGATCTTCACATCCTTAAACAAGTCTATGAGCTCAATCCTCTTTTGGTCATCCTTCTTTTTCAGTCCTCTGAGGATTGAAGGAAAAGGGACAGTAGGTTCAGCAAACCTACCTTGTGGGCCTTCCCTGTTAGCAGTGGGAGATGGGTCCGTGCTCTCCTTCTTAACCTCAACCTCCTCATCTCGAAGGTTCCCCTCCCTAGACACTGACACAACCCGATCTTACTCGTGAGGGGACAAGTTTGGGCTAGAGCTAGTTGACCTAGTTGGAAGTGTGAAAGGTTGTGAGGGTAACCTCTCTTCCTCTCGCCTATGAAGTTCTTGGGCCAATTGTCCTACCTGGTCTTTTAATCTAGCTATAAACTAAGAGTGAGACCGAACCAGTTGTGTGGTGTCCTCCATAAAGTAGAGCATACGCTCCTTAAATTGTGATGTATATCCTGGAGGTGGGGAAGGAGGGTTATCATGGGTAACATTGGAGTGATGTTGAGTATCATACCTGAGCCCTCCCTGCAGAATGGGAGGGTGCACGTTACCTACAAAGCCGGGTTCTTCTTGTCTCATGGGTTGATTATGATTGGCGTTCTACTTCCACGAGAAGTTCGGATGATCGCGCCACCCAAGATTGTAGGTGTTGGAGAATGGGTCGCTATTTCCCAAATATCCTTGAGCTGTATGAACCTATTCCTGTACATATTCGGAAAATTGTGATGCATGTAAACAATTAAGCACAGAATGTTCCTCACCCGAACAAATGCCACATGGAGTAGTATCACTCGATAACCCGGCTGCATAGACTGGGCGCACATTAGTAGGATTCGCATGTAAGTTCATAAGCTGATCCATCTTCTAGGTAAGGGTGTCCGGTTGAAGGTTAATGTTATCAATAGGTGCTACTTCATAGACGCCGTGTGTGCCCCCTCTAAACACCCTCATAGAAGAGGCTTGGTAGAGAAAGTGTTCGCTGAGGCACTCAAATAGCGTCCACGCCTCGTCCTAATCTTGTTGGTTAAATGCTCCCCCGCATGAAGTATTAACCATTTGTTTGTTGGAAGCCGAGAGACCATCATAGAAATTCTGTACAAGAGCCCACTTGGGAGACTCATGGTAGGGAAAGTTTCTAAGAAGCTCCTTGAACCAGTCCCAATTCTCGTGAAATTACTCCTGGTCCTTTTGTTCAGAACTATTTATTGCGCGCATAATAGCCATTGTTCTGGCTTTAGGAAAAAAATTGACCAGAAAGCATTGTTGGAGGTCATTTTCAATTGGTGATTTCTCCCTTGGGTAAGAATTGAAACCACCTCTTAGCTGCGTCTTTTAGCGAAAATGGAAAAAGATGTAGTCTGACAGTATCAGTCGAGACACCTTGATAGTGACAAATTTTGCAAATTTCCATAAATGCATCAAGGTGCTCGTATGAGCTTTCAATCGGCTTCTCATAGAAAATGGGAAGCATGTTGATGATATCAAGCTTCAGCTTGCAGTTGACATTACCCACGACGGGTAACGTAACCCCAGCGGGTGTGACATACGTTTGGAATGAAGTGGTCCCCAATCATACGTTGTGCGAAATTAGCCATAATAAAAAAAAATAAATAAAAATAAATAAATAAAAAATAAAACAAAAAATAAACTAACGAAAAAGAAAAAGCTTTTTTTTTCTTTTTTCTTAAACAAAGAAACAAGAAATAGAAATAAAACTAAAAATAAAAAATAACTCGTTAATTTCTAAATCAACTTAGCCTACTGATTACCCGGCAATGGCGCCAAAAACTTGATGTGTTTTAGTTGTGTGTTTTAAAACCATCTACTCGCAAGCGTATACGGGTCGTATCCGCAGGGAATCGGAGTTAAGTTGGATTTTGTTATTAACGAGTGGTTGAAATCGAGTTTTAAGTTGGTTTAAATGATTTGTTAACTAAAATAGCAAAACTGACGACAAACTAAAAGTGACAATTTAATTGAGGTTAGTTCAGGAAATAAATTGAAAGTAGTATTAGTCATATTCCATCATTATATTTTACTATGACAATAGTTTAGGAGGCTTAGGCTACAAGCACTAAGCCTAAGTTAGTATTTAAATTAAGACTTAGGGTAATGAACTAGTGTGAAGGCACAACCTAACATATCACCCTTACATGTAGTATATGTTATCTCATTTGCACTACTTAATTTCTTTGTCACTCTTAACCAAATATTAATTTGTATAAAGATTGTGTTTAGGGTTGGGTACAACCTCAACCATAAACACACGTGAAAACTAGTTATATTATAGTATAGGCTACAAACTCGTAGACTAACGCTAATAATTTGGAAATCTTAACATGGCTACAAGCTCACATAAAGAAAACCAAACAACGATCATAAATTCTCCATAGCGGTGCATATATAACATAACTAAACCATCGTTTACAACAAAATATAAATCTGGGATACGGACGGCTACCTGTCCTTCATCTCTAAAATAAAAGTCTACCTCTCCATAGGAGTCCCAAACATCATAAAATCCAAGAAAGAAAACAATAATGATAAAACTAAGGATTTGAAGACTCCCCCAATTGATGTTGACTTTGATCCTTGCTTTGATTCCCTCGATACTCCGACCATCTGCGCTTCGGCGTTTGAGAACCCTTTGGATCTTGTAGCGGCTTCGGGAAGGGGAGGATGAGAGGAGGTGTGGCAAAAGATCCCTAAAATAATTAGGTATTCGATATTTAAAGTCGCTGGATCATGTGCGTGTTGTGCGGTGGTGTGCGGCCCCTGCGCCCCTCCTGTGAACTATATATATATATATATATATTATATTTTATATAATATATAATGTAATATAATACATAATATTATATAAATATAATATAATATATAATATTATAAAATATATATACTAACTATCTACGAAAGCTATTTGGGTTACTCAAATTACAACCCGATTGGTTATTCTTTTCCACATGTGGTCGAGTTTCTCAAAAAAGTCTTCAATTATGCCTTGATTAGGTTTGATTCTGCCACTTTTCGACCTTTGTTTGCTCCGTTGTACTCTAAGCGAAAATGTAGCTAGATTATACCAAAACACACATATAAAAGCCAAATATATTGCGGGAATGAAGAATAAAATAAGTAATTATAAGACACATCAGACCTTGATGATTTTTTTTACCATATTCATCGTAATTCGTTAAATTTTTGTTGAAAACATTGAAATAACTTTAATATATTGTTGTAATTATGTACTATATTGAAACGTCGGGATACCTAGGTGATAAATGGCCAAACCTCAAGGTACCTAAGTGATAATTTTCCTTTTTTCTATGTACAAATACACACACACATACACTTTTTTAGATTGCTAGCTTTTTATTTGACAACAATAGTAGTATTGATGCAGCCTGTGAACAACAGGCCTAGGCAGGAGACAACTTGGCAGGTAAGACTTGAAGGGTATGGTGACTGGTAAGGAAGCGCAGCTGTGGGACTTCGACTCCTAGTAGCATTAGTATTTATTTATTTGTATTTATATTTTTATCTTTTAGTCTTTGTTCTTAGTCAAATAGCTCTTCTATTTAAGGAAGAGGAAATCAAGGGCTTCAACATTACTCAACTATTCAAAATTTTCTCATTATTTTCTATAGTGTTTGCTCCTATTCTTGGATTGTGAGAATTTAAGTAACCCTTTTCCCCTTTGTTTTATTATTTTCGTAATAGAATTTAAAACAAGGATGTCGAACCTTTCGTTTCCCTATTTTTCCATCTATGCGCTGTATCAATTGGTATCAGAGCTTAGAACGACTTCTGAGACGACCGGTAGGAGACAAAGGTACACCATCATTTGAGACGTTTATGAGCAAGACGCTCAATGACCGAATGAGAGGAGGTTTGAGGAGATCGAAGAGAAATTCCAGTGTATCGACGGGCGTAAATCCTTGTCAAGAAACCATGGATTTACCTCAAAACCCATCGGTAGGGGGCGGAGAGGATGAGACGGACAAAAAGCTTCCACAACCCTTTTCCGAAAGCGGAGCTATAGGATCGACGTATGAGGAGGGCTCGGCCCAACACCAGGAACATCGATGAGGAGGTTGCCCAAAGGACTTTAGCGATTCGTTGGCTTTGGTTAAGGAGGTCCTTGAATTCAAGGAGGTTCCGGAGAAGAAGCAGGCACCATTAGTGGTTAACCGGCTGACGGGAAGGGTTACTGCTCGTTGGCAATAGTTGAAGCATACCCGGGTAATGCAGGGTAAGGCAAATAGAGAGACGTGGGAGGAGAAGAAGAAATACATGAGAGGCACCTTCCTGCCTTATAATCATGCCAAGGTGATGTACCAGCATCTGCAAGGTTTGTGTCAGGGCTCTAAGTCCATGAAAGAGTACACAGTGGAGTTCTTCTTGTTAGTCACTAGGAATAAGTTGGCATAGACAGAGGAGCAATTGGCGGATCGCTATGTTGGCTAGTGGAAGGAGTCTATATAAGAGGTGTTGAGCATAGTCGACATCTTTTCTGTCTTGGAGGCAAACTAGAGGGCTGAGAACGTCGAAAAGAAACAAAGGCGTCGCCAAGCTGGCGGAGCCTGGGGACACAGGTTAGTGGGCATGACCAAATGTGAGCACTGTCAATCCAAGGCATACAAATTAGACCAGTATTCGCTAATATTGGTAAGCCGATTACTCAGGACTTAGCGGGTACTTCAAGAACCCATTGCTTCAGGCATGGAGAGATGGGACACCATGATGTTGAGTGTCGAAAAGGTTACAGACCGGGCAAGGGTCTTTACATTGAGGAGCTCCATAGAGAAGATGTCAGGGTGATTGAGAAAGATACCAAGACTGAGTTGGCATCACTGGAAGAGGACGTCGTTGGGAGTGATGAAGGTCGCTTACTTATGATTAGGCGTAATTGCTTTGTGCTAAGGGAAGAAACTAAAGATGGTTGGCTGAGGAACAACATTTTCCAGACTACCTGCACCATTTGCGGTAGAGTATGCCACATGGTGATTGACTTGGGAAGCTATGAGAATGCGATTTCCAAAGGGGCTATCGCCAAGTTAAGCCTAAAGACGGAAGCAAATCCAAGTCACGGCGTCCACTTCCAGTGACGCCAACTCAGTATGGGCATCTTTCTCAATCACCCCGACATCTTCTCTGTGGAGCTCCTCAATGTAAAGACCCTTGCCTGGTCTGTCACCTTTTCGACACTCAACAACATGGTGCCCCATCTCTCCATGCTTGAAGCAATGGGTTCTCGAAGTACCCGCCAAGTCCTGAGTAATCGGCTTACCAGTACTAGAGACTACAGGTCTAATTTGTACGCCTTGGCTTGACAGTGCTCACATTGGTGATGCCCACTAACCTGTGTCCCCAAGCTCCGCCAGCTTGGCGACGCCTTTGTTTCTTTTCTACTTCTCGGCCCTTTAGTTTGCCTCCATGACAAAAAAGATGTCGGCCATGTTCTACACCTCCTATATAGACTCCTTTAACCTGCCAACATAGCGATCCACCAATTGCTCCTCTGTCTTCGCCAACTCATTCCTAGGGACCAACAAGCAGAACTTCACCGTGTACTCACAGAATAGTGGGGCATATTCAGCAAAGTAGCCCCTCGCATTAGGTTAATGCGGTGTTGTATGTCCCTCAAAGGCGGTAATGTATCTGATATCTCCTCTGGAAAGACATTCGCGAACTCCCTCAACAAGTCGCCAACCTCACTTAGTATCTCTTTTGGTTGTACCCTGCTTTCCTTCCCAATCAAGACAAAGACAACCTTCCTTTCACCTATCTCCTTGACGAACATAGTTCTTCCTTGCAAACCCGGGTGTCACGCTGCCAATGCTCGTGATGCCTCATCCATCTTGGGCAACAAGATAATTTTTGTCCCATTGAAGACAAAGCTGTAGGTGTTCTTCATCTCACCATGGACGGCACTTCTATAAAATTGCCCCAGGCGCCCCAACAATAGATGGAAAACATCCATGATGACCACATCATTCCACAGCCTATCCTTGTACTTCAACCCAATTGAGAAATTAACCAAGCAACATTTTGAAACGGTTACCTGGTTTCCCTTCTTGAGGCACGAAGAACTGTGCACCTAGGGGCTATTTTGTTCTTCTTTTTTTTTATTTTTTTTCTACTTAATAAACCACCCGATTATAAGATAAAATCAATCCATGCAACGACTCACACGCCACATGAGTCAATTAAGTCAAGAATTTCTCAAGAAGAGGTTCATGGGTAAAATATCCGACAAAGACCGAACAATTAACACCTCTCATAAAATTCACAAAAGTTAATTTTTATAATCATTTCAGCATTAAAAAGTAAGGGAGTTATTTTTATTTTTTTTTTCTATTTTTTAGATTATTAAATTATAGTTAAAAGTATTTTTAAAATTTTTATTTTAAATTTCTTCCTAGAAACTAAAAACATAAAAAAGCAATATTTTTAGTATTCTAAGGGCTCCCACTTAAGCAGAGTCGAAGGGTGATACAGCATAAATATACTATTATTAGTATATAGTTTTATATTAATGATAATATAGATATTATTAGGCAATTACGATAATATTAGTATTAGTATTAGTTATCCCCCTTCCCTTCCATAAATAGAGGCCTTGGGCCTTGTATTAGGACATCGGAAATCAATCAATGGAACCTAATCCTTCTCTTCTCCCTCTAAACTCTATCTTTTCTCCCTCAATGTCTATCTCTTCTCCCTTAACCCTCTATTTCTGGTCACTATTATCTTAGTTATTAATTGTTCCTAGCGGTTTGGTTTTTACCGAAACATTGGTATCAGAGCATCGATCCTCTGAACCTGTGGAGAGGACATCGGAGTGAAGGATCAATGGCAATCCAAATTGATCCCCACACACTTGAGATACTGTTGGAAAAGTTTGATAAACTTGACAAATTATTGGAAGATGGAGCAAATCAGATGAAAGCAGATGCAGCTGCTCTAGAAAAACTAGTGAAAGCAAATGCAATTGCTTCCTTTCAAATGGAAAAACAATTAAAAGAGCAATTTGAGGCTTACCGAAGGAGTATCATGGAAGAGGAAGCACCGGAGCCACCAGATCTGACCGGAAATGGAGCAGAATCAGGTCTGACCGGGAATGGAGTGAAATCGGAGGTTTCGGGACCTCTTACACCAGACCTCGACTCAGGCAGCACCGAGAAGGCCTCCGACGACGAGAGCGACGATACCGTTGGGGATCTCGAGGAGATCGACGGCGAAGAGGAAATCAGCGAGGATGAGCTTGATGGAAGTAAGGAGGTTGTCAGTGACGACCACAACGCGTCACCTCCTCCACCGATGACCGATTGGAGCTGTCGGAGGACGAGAAGGCCATTAATGGTCGCTTTGAAGCTGGTTGTACGAACGACACCCGGAAGGGTGTCGCACTTCCGTCGCAGTCGCCCCCTCCACCGTGGTGTCGCACCTCCCGCCGTTCACCGGAAGCCACTGCCGCGGAAGCTCCCTGAAGCTAGGGTTAGGGTATCGCGCGATGGGGAGTAGGTGCAGAGAAGGAAGGGGAAGATGGCTTTAGGATTTAGTTATTTATTTACCATTCTGTCCTTGAGTTGGAGTTAAATATTTTTGTATTTGTAATTTTAATATTTGATCCTGATGGGTTACTAATTCGGGTATCAATAGTTAAATCCTTGAGAATAAGGATCTTTATAAGGGGAAGTATTAATACAGGATAAATATAGTATTATTAGTAGATAGTTTTATATTAATGATAATATAGATATTATTAGGCAATTACGATAATATTGATATTAGTATTAGTTATCCCCTTCCCTTCTATAAATAGAGGCCTTGGGCCTTGTATTAGGACATCGGAAATCAATCAATAAAACCTAATCCTTCTCTTCTCCCTCTAAACTCTATCTTTTCTCCCTCAATGTCTATTTCTCTTCTCCCTTAACCCTCTATTTCTGGTAACTATTATCTTAGTTATTAATTGTACTATCGGTTTGATTTTTACCGTAACAAGTCGAAGGGTAAATGTGCGCAGCCTAACACCTTTCGAGTGCTACCCTAAAGATAGGCTATTTTTGATAATCTCTAACCTAAGAAGTGCAACATGAAAACTTCCTAAAAAGTCATCTATCTTGAAAACTAACAACATAAAATTAGAAATTAAAAGAAGTCATTTTCAAAGCTCAATTTTAGGTTCCAATTTCTATATTTGTTAAAATTAATTCTTATTTTTTTTTCTTTTACTAAAAAAATCCTAATATAAGTATCTTTATTCAAATTTGTTTCATTTTTTTAATAATTTATAATATTTTATTTTATGATAAATTAATTTTTCACTTAATGACCAAAATTAAAGATTAAAAGATAGAGTATTAATTTTATTATAAAATAAAATATAAGAAATTATTAAATAAGAAAAAGGGACATGGAATCAACTTAAAAAAACATAAAAATTCAAAGATAATCTTAAACAAAAAATTAAATAACTAATGTAAACAAATTTAAAAATATCAAGAATAAATAGTGTCATAAAAAAGAATACCAAATAAACGCTTCAATTCCAGTCTAATAAAATTTATATAAGTTAGGCATGTTTGGTATTTTAGTTTTTAGTTTTTATTTTGAAAGAATAAAACCAATTTTAATAATAATTTTTTGATGTTTAACTCCTATTTTTATTTTTATAAAGACTTCAATAAAAACAAAAACTAAAAACTAAAAATTAAAAGTTTATAGGATTTATGTTTCTCAGAAATCAAAAAATAATAACAATAAATTAACAATTAAGCCATTACCTACGGCTTTGACATCTTCGAGCTGCACTTAAAAATAACTTTCAAGGTTTCACATAAAGTACCTGAAATTTAATTATATGTTTAATTTCTACATCCATATTTCATAAGACATCAAGTCTAAGCACCTACTACCTGTGCCAAACCTTCACATAAATGAATATGAAACAACAACAGCAGACCCAATGCCTTAAGAGCTCCCGCATAAGCGGGATTTGGGAGGGGTAGATGTACGCAGCCTTCTCCCTTCAGGGTATCATCCTTACGAGAGGTTGTTTCCTAGGACTACCAACCTTATGGGGTTCGCAACACAAGGACTTTCGAGGAGGTCACCCTTACTGGTACTACTTTTGCCGAAACACGCTTAACCTCAAAATTCTAATAAAATCCGGTGCCTTAGTGCCTGGTAAATGAGCCCTACATGAATGAATATACGATTTCAATATTCAATACACAACCATAAATTATAGTGTGAAATTGTGTACGCAATAACAAAAAATAAAAGAACTCTTTTTCTATAACGGTAAGGAGGTAAAACATTACTCTAAGAGGGTCACCAACTTTTTTTTTTTTTTCGGGGGGAGGGGGTTGAAAAATGGGTAACTCAATTACTACATCAAACCCAACAGCTCGTCCGGGATGTATCATATTTGATTGCGATTATGGCAGGCCCATCACAACGAAACAACAATCGTTTGATTTCAAGATTGTGGTATCTGCAGCATCCTGCAAAATATCGTAAAGGTTTAGGGTCATCAGCTTCATCAAAACCTCCAAAAAATTGATCATTTAAATATCCTATGTTTAGACATTTATCATCTAGGTATTTTAAAGCGCGAATATATACGACATGGTCCCTAAGGCTTAAAAGTTTTATTACCCAAGTACTCTGAAGTTCAAAGATTTTATCAATCGAACACCATTTGCCAAAATTCGGTCGAGTTTAATTAGAATTGTTGATGTGAAACATGAGTAACGTTATATAGGTGTTTTATCAAAACGCGATAATTTTCATTGACAAATGCTAGCGTGACATGTTAAGCCAAACCTCAAGTACCTCATTCTATATAGAAACGACACTAAATGATAAATACTCAAATCTCAGAGTACTCACGTGATAATTTCCCGAAACTCGAAATAAAAATTTCCATCGGAAATAAGAGAGAATTCCAGATTCGACAAAAGCAAATACCAAAATGACAAGCAGCCTTTTTCTACAACTGTAAACTGCAATCTATGATCAGAGAAATGTTTGAACAAACAACGGGAAACTCGAATCACAATCACCATTTGACGGCCTTCGAGTTCTTGTAAAGTGAGCACTTTGTTTGAACTGTGATCGAGGATATCCACACCTAATGAATAATCGGAATACAAGAAAATGAAGTTTTAATGTATACTAGTGAAAAATTGTTAACGATAATAGCTCTTTGATAATTTTTAACATATAATCATTATAACACGTTTTAATAAGTACAACTAAATATTTGTTTTATAGAGAAATACCAAACCAAACAAAGGTAATAGCCATTTACATTACTACTGGCTTAACCATAACGATTGCTATACTACGTAACCCCTTTAGGGTAGCACCCTATAGTGGTAAAGTTGCATACATCTCACCTTTTCCAAACCCTGCCATGGCAGAAGCCCTTGGAGGCAATGAGTTATCCTCATTTTTTGGCTAGAGGGAAGAAAAGTCACGTACGGAGATGACAACCAGCAATGATGCGCTATGTCCGTCCTTCCTGCTTCAGTGTCTACAACAACATACGATTTAACGATTTTCAGGTAACAGGCCCTTTTTTCGATAATTAGCACAAGAACTTGCAATACAGAAGTCAATGCAACCGCCAAGGGGTAGCCCAAGAAAGCCCAAAGAACAGGCATCAGCGATTGCATTGGGTTGAAGATAAAATCAATAAGTTCTTATTAACAGGTTCTAACACCTATCTATCTATGTAAAATATATATACACGAGTACGAGGTGTAATACCACAGAAATCGGATTGATAACAAATTCAAGCCATAGTACATGCCTTCATAGAACCGTACAATTTTCCCAACGTAAGTTCCTTGTAGGATTTGTCCACTGATGTGAAATCATACAATAATTATTAACTTTTATCTCTTTGATAATCTAATATACATGTCTTCGAGACAATTATAAGTATCATCACATAGCGATCAATCATGCAACAACTAGCACAAAATCCATTCCGTACGGTCATCGCGTAATTTACTTTACATAACAGCTTTTATCTAATTCTATGCGTGCACCTAGATAAAAAAGTTGAGCTATTAATCACGCAGAATTGTTTCAACCCTTAAATGCGCACGTACGAGGAGAAAGAGGAACAAAAACACACAGAAAATTACTCACTGCGCCCGCCTTCTAAGATTCACCAATGGTGACTCGAGCCACGAGCATATGTATATGGAAACTTAGTTCCGACCCTGCACAACCAGTAGTTATATCATCTAAATAGACTGCAACAACTGAATCATTGATAGTTCTATTACTCGCTAATAGAAGGTGTAAAGGAACCAAGCCAAGCCGACTCATCATAAAGTTCAAAGGCTCAGCTCGCTCATATAAACGAGTCAAGTTCAAATCAGTAAAACTCAAGCTCAAAAGCTTGCAAAAAGCCCAAATGAGTCAATAACAACAACCCAATGCCTCAAAGAGGCTCCCACCATGGCAGTGTCCGAGGAGGATAAAATATAATGTTGTACGTATTGATGTATAATTTTATGAGCATAAATATGCTTGATGGTGAGATCGAGCCTAATAGAGCCTAAACAAGCCTAGATTGAGCTTAAATCAGCTTACACAATGCAAGTTGAGCTCAAAGCTTGCTGAGTTAGGGCTGAGGTCAGCGAGTCTTGCCTAGCCCAAGCTAGAGATCAAGACGAGCCAACCCCAAGTTCAAAGTAGCTCACTAAGCCCAAGCCAAGCAAACTCTCAGCAACACTTAGGTCTTGGGGTTCAGCTCATTTACGCCCCTACTCGCTAATACCTGTAACAAAGAACGAAAAAAACTACTTACCGAGAGCTAAAGACCTTCCGATTGGGGCTTCAGATTTGCACAAAACTCTTGATACGGACTAAATCCATCGCGCCACTTCGAGAACCGCGTCTTGAGCTTCTTGTATGCTTCCGATTCCATAGGTTCAAAGTTTAGATCTTGGTCATGGAACTTCAAATCCAATGCACACAGGTCATCGAAAAATTCCATACCGACCTTGCCAGTCTTCCCATCAGTTCCTTCATTCTCATGAAATTTGCCAATCATATTCATATATTTTTCATCTTCCTCAACATAATCTCTCTGGTTACTACCTAACTCGTCCAAAAATGCACTAGGCCTATACATGAAAAAAGGATTTTTGACCGAAGATCCAGCCCAGGTTTCCTCTCTATCATCCATAAGTGAGACAAGATATGTACTATGACGATCATTTATAGAATCTGGGACACTGAATTCCTTGGCCTGTTGCAGAATTTCTTCGCATTGAAGAGCAAGCACCGTGTCAGGTGAAAACTCACGTACCTTTTCTAGAAAAGAATGCCCATGTTCACGAATTTCATTGAGCACAAGTAAGGCAGGTAGAGGAACCACCGGACCAACAAAGTCATCACTACGCTTTGTTTTGGTTGACCATTTATTACTACGGTGGGATGGGTTCCTTGCAAAGAAAGGAGGCAACTGGGGTTCGTCTGGAACAACCGAAAAATCAAGAGAAACTGTCTTCCCATCAACAACAACAGAGAGAATTTCCGGGTATCTGGAAAAAGCGAGCTCTAAAGCGTCAAGGGGTAACATAGTCCAAGTCTTTCTACAAGCCATCTCATACATGCTCGTAGGAAAGCTCACATCCCGGAAAACATCAGAAACTGAAAGGGACGATATGCACGGACCAAAGCCAAGCATCTTAAATTTCTCACACAGAAATTCAAGGAAACATGTATCAGAACATTTATCATTGGTCGCAGCCGCAACAGACTTTCTGAATTTTGAAAACAACTCCTTGGAAAGAACGCCATTCAAGTAGCTATAGAGGTAATCTAGTTTCAGGTATTTAAATCGTTTGGGAAATTTATAATTCTCATCACCGAAGGAGTACAAGAAAGATCCATGACGTTGCAACCTCGGTGTATCATGGTATGCTCCCACCACTCCTTCAGCATCCCAAGATACACCGTATCCCTGAGCCTCAAGCTCACCATATGACATCAACCGCACCATGGTAAACCCACCCGAGTCATGTGGCTTCGACAGTTGCGAAGAGAAATCCTTTTTAAGGATGAAAAATCCCAGAACCAAATCTTTCTTTTGCTGCCATTCAATCCATGAAGGAAGATCATCCTTTGCAAGCTCTTCTCTCAATAGGCAGCTACCACAGAAGCAATCACGACCACTCAAGCACAGATCTAGAGGGCGATTCCATCCATAGAGGGTGATGGGGGAACCCATGCCCTTAGTAACTGTAAACGGACTCAGAGTAAAAGGGGACGGTCCATAACAAAAAATACTAAAATCACAGTTCCAAAATGATCCCAGAATAATGCAAAACCCCTTCTCAGAGGCCCATTTATAATTGTCATCACTAGCATTTGATCTTAGCTCAGACAACGGAACAACAGTCAAGAAACGTGGATCACAAAGACCGTGAATCCATTGCAGCACAGGTCGAGCTTCCCGAACGTCACAAAGAAGTAACTTATTTTTTGACGCAATACTATAGAAAAAACCATCAGGTCCGGCTTTAGAAAAAGAAACAAACTGGTCCTTTATCAACCCATTATCCGTTCCCAACACATCGATTTTCAGTATGCAGCTAGCATGACATTTCTCAGTCGTAAAATCAACTAAGAAAACAGCTTTTGCATTGGCTACTAGGATCCGAGAATGCCAACTAAATTCACAGCTGAACCACCCCCTCTCATCCAATTGACAACCCTCATCCCATGGAACTCTCAACCTCTTTCCTCCAAATTTCGCATTCAATCCAGATGAAGATGGACTCTTCACATCAAAAAAAAATAGCGCCCCGTTTTCTAACAGAGCCGCACATTCCTCCGGTGAATACGGATTCCAACAAGCATGGGCCACGGCACAACGGTTGAAGCGTTTACTACCCAGGTAAACTAAACGCGGTTTCTCAGAATCCAAACCAAGCCCTTTAATTCTAACATTGAACCAATGAACAGAGTACACAGTGCGCGCCATCAAGAACCCAATAATGACACTACCACCATCATTATAGGAATCATCAGTAACTGGGCTAGCTGATAATTTTACTATCTGATGATTAAGTTTCTCCTCAGACATAAATACATCGCAATCAACATCAACCTTAACACTCAAACCCGAATCACCAACAGACAACACCAGGAACCCGATTTGGTCCAGATTGTTCCCGGTTGGGAGAAACACAAGAACCCGATCTTTGGAATAGGGGAGAGTCTCCAGCCGGTTGTGGAGGGAGGTTGCAGCTTCTCGGACGTCGTTGAAGCTGGAGGAGATAGCAGAGGCAGTGGAGGGCAGGACAGGGGCATCAGGGGTCGTGGTCTGGAGGAAGCGAGAGAGAGAAAGGCGAGGAGGGGGAGGGAGAAAGGGCGGTGATAAAGAACGAGAAGTATGCAGACAGGTGATCGAGTCCGGGATGGGCTTGAAAAAGAGCGGCCCCACAGAGGAGGAAGCAGATTCAGGTAGGATGGAAGGGGACTGTGTTGAATCTATAGGCAAAAAGGGCTTCACTTCTAATAAATCCATCTTCCCTACAAAATAAAACTAATTACATTAATATCAACACAAGAAGCAAATAAAAGAAAGTGTTTTATACAATTGTCCGCCATGAGTTTTCGTATTATGAAAATGATGCATAAATAACATCACTGTGTGATACTACTTTTCAAGAATCTCCCCATTTTGTAACCGAAAAACAAAACAACAACAAACCCCCCCCCCCCCCCCCCCCCCCCAAAAAAAAAAAAACAATGCCTGAACGGCTCCCGCTCGAGCAGGGTCTGGGAGGGGAAGGATGCACGTAGTCTTATCCCATCAGGGCAAGACCCTGACGAGAGACTGTTTCCGAAGTCCCCCAACCTTTTATTTGATCTAATTAAGGATGGATGCGTGTACGCTTTGCAAGTAAATAATCAATACATCACCAATAAATTAATCATATACGAGTTCCCAAAAATTAATAAATTAAGCATGCAAGCATCTAAGTATGTATACGCGTGAGAGCATACAAGCATGAAGGGAGGGTATACATGTGACATAGTGCAATCATAGTGGAGGTTATAGCCTATAGAGAGTAGAGAGAGAGAGAGAGAGACAAAGGAGGGCAGAGTAAAGGAGGGAGAGAAGAAAAGTATAAAACTTGCACCACAATACAATTACACACATGTTGACATACACCAACAAATATGACTTCAACAATTGTATTTGCTGATTACAATTACAGAAAAATCATGCCAAATTGTAAAGTATGGTTGCAATTTAACACCGTCAAATTTGATTTTATGCAAGTAATAGCATGTGATTGTTAAAAGTTCATGAACTGAAAGATTAAACGATCAGCGTCTCCTGCAACATTCCTCTGTAAATAGCATAGAGGGAGCAATATTATCTTTCTTGTAGCTAATTTCGAATGAGAGAACAAAAAGGACTAAACAATGCAGTCGATTTGGCCCCAATATATTAAGAGCTGCAACTCAATAGAATTTGATCAACCCTTTTTCCTGTCGTTGTTAAGGTGGAAAACTTTGAAAATTTTTTATGAGTTTGTTTATCACATGTCATCATTCATAATTCAATAAATAATGACCCATATATACTACATTATAAAAGTATGTGTGTGTGTATATATATATAATAAAAAAAGGACTGACATACTAGCTTGTATTACAATATAGAGTTGATATTTGATATATGCTTGAGTTGCTTGGAGACCTCACCAAAGAGGGCACCAACACGCTGTTACCGGATCCCATTAGAACTCCAAAGTTAAACGTGCTTGGGCGAGAGTAGTACCAGGATGGATGACCTCCTGGAAGTCCTCACCCTCAAGTTGGGGGTACTAGGAAACAGCCTCTCTTCAGGTTAACACCCTGAAGGGGAAAGGCTGCGTACATCCCCCCCCCCCCCCCCCCGACCCTGCGTAGGCAGGAGCCCGGACACAGACCCGTACCCACACCCGCCTCATTACCTACGGGTATCCATTACCGACCCCGTACCTCCTTAATGTGCATACAAAAGGATTATCTGTACCCGCTCTTATACCCGTACCCATACCCGCACCGTTTTACTTTGGTTCATAAGATCTACGCACTAGACAACAAAACTAACCGCACCTGCCACCCAAATCCTATACCCGTACCCGGCTCATTACCCGCCACGGGTATGAATTGCATATCCTTACCCATCCTGGCGATTACAAGCCCGTACCCCCACCCGCCTCATTACCTACGGGTATCCATTACCGGCCCCGTACCTCCTTAATGTGCGTACAAAAGGATTATCTGGACCCGCTCATATTAGTTATTGACTACTAGTTTTATAAATAAACTATTTCTTTTACAACATTGATAAATAAATTTCCTGTTAGAGACTAAATATAGAAAATATATTTTGTCATATTTTTTATTAAAAAAATCCATACGTTTAAGTAAATACATAATTTCCTGTTAGAGACTTAATTAACGAGCCGATTTCATTTAGTAAACGAGACGAGCTGAGCACAGATAGGTGACTCGATTATATAAATAATACCGATACAAAGCCGATCTCATTTAGTTAACGAGCCAAGCTGAGCAAGATGTGGATGGGCTCGGCTCGGCTCGGCTCGGCTCGGCTTATTCTGCCACTTTTCGACCTTTGTTTGCTCCGTTGCACTCTAAGCGAAAATGTAGCTAGATTATAACAAAACACACATATAAAAGCCAAATATATTGCGAGAATGAAGAATAAAATATGTAATTATAAGACACATCAGACCTTGATGATTTTTTTTACCATATTCATCGTAATTCGTTAAATTTTTGTTGAAAACATTGAAATAACTTTAATATATTGTTGTAATTATGTACTATATTAGCATATTTTGTATAAAATTAGTCTAATTCTAAAGAAAAAAACTCCTTATATTCCAACATAGGGTATCTAAGTGATGAAATTTTCAAACCTCAAGGTACCACATTGTATACATTGAAACGTCGGGATACCTAGGTGATAAATGGCCAAACCTCAAGGTACCTAAGTGATAATTTTCCTTTTTTCTATGTACATATACACACACATACACTTTTTTAGATTGCTAGCTTTTTATTTGACAACAATAGTAGTATTGATGCAGCCTGTGCACAACAGGCCTAGGCAGGAGACAACTTCGCAGGTAAGACTTGGAGGGTAAGGTGACTGGTAAGGAAGCGCAGCTGTGGGACTTCGACTCCTAGTAGCATTAGTATTTATTTATTTGTATTTATATTTTTATCTTTTAGTCTTTGTTCTTAGTCAAATAGCTCTTCTATTTAAAGAAGAGGAAATCTAGGGCTTCAACATTACTTAACTATTCAAAATTTTCTCATTATTTTCTATAGTGTTTGCTCCTATTCTTGGATTGTGAGAATTTAAGTAACCCTTTTCCCCTTTGTTTTATTATTTTCGTAATAGAATTTAAAACAAGGTTGTCGAACCTTTCGTTTTCCTATTTTTCCATCTATGCGCTGTATCATTGGTATCAGAGCTTAGAACGACTTCTGAGACGACAGGTAGGAGACAAAGGTACACCATCATTTGAGACGTTTATGAGCAAGACGCTCAATGACCGAATGAGAGGAGGTTTGAGGAGATCGAAGAGAAATTCCAGTGTATCGACGGGCGCAAATCCTTGTCAAGAAACCATGGATTTACCTCAAAACCCATCGGTAGGGGGCGGAGAGGATGAGACGGACAAAAAGCTTCCACAACCCTTTTCCAAAAGCGGAGTTATGGGATCGACGTATGAGGAGGGCTCGGCCCAACACCAGGAACATCGATGTGGAAAATCGAAGATGGGAGTCTAGTCTTCGGATAGAAATTTTGGAGTTTAATGAGGAGGTTGCCCAAAGGACTTTAGCGATTGGTTGGCTTTGGTTAAGGAGGTCCTTGAATTCAAGGAGGTTCCGGAGAAGAAGCAGGCACCATTAGTGGTTAACCGGCTGACGCGAAGGGTTAGTGCTCGTTGGCAATAGTTGAAGCATACCCGGGTAATGCAGGGTAAGGCAAATAGAGAGACGTGGGAGGAGAAGAAATACATGAGAGGCACCTTCCTGCCTTACAATCATGCCAAGGTGATGTACCAGCATCTGCAAGGTTTGTGTCAGGGCTCTAAGTCCATGAAAGAGTACACAGTGGAGTTCTTCTTGTTCGTCACTAGTAATAAGTTGGCATAGACAGAGGAGCAATTGGCGGATCGCTATGTTGGCTGGTGGAAGGAGTCTATATAAGAGGTGTTGAGCATAGTCGACATCTTTTCTGTCTTGAAGGCAAAATAGAGGGCTGAGAACGTCGAAAAGAAACAAAGGCATCGCCAAGCTGGCGGAGCCTGGGGACACAGGTTAGTGGGCATGACCAAATGGGAGCACTGTCAATCCAAGGCATACAAATTAGACCAGTATTCGCTAATATTGGTAAGCCGATTACTCAGGACTTGGCGGGTAATTCAAGAACCCATTGCTTCAGGCATGGAGAGATGGGACACCATGCTGTTGAGGGTCGAAAAGGTTACAAACCGGGCAAGGGTCTTTACATTTAAGAGCTCCATAGAGAAGATGTCAGGGTGATTGAGAAAGATGCCAAGACTGAGTTGGCATCACTGGAAGAGGACGTCGTTGGGAGTGATGAAGGTCGCTTACTTATGATTAGGCGTAATTGCTTTGTGCTAAGGGAAGAAACTAAAGATGGTTGGCTGAGGAACAACATTTTCCAGACTACCTGCACCATTTGCGGTAGAGTATGCCACATGGTGATTGACTTGGGAAGCTATGAGAATGTGATTTCCAAAGGGGCTATCGCCAAGTTAAGCCTAAAGACGGAAGCAAATCCAAGTCACGGCGTCCACTTCCAGTGACGCCAACTCAGTATGGGCATCTTTCTCAATCACCCCGACATCTTCTCTGTGGAGCTCCTCAATGTAAAGACCCTTGCCTGGTCTGTCACCTTTTCGACACTCAACAACATGGTGCCCCATCTCTCCATGCTTGAAGCAATGGGTTCTCGAAGTACCCGCCAAGTCCTGAGTAATCGGCTTACCAGTACTAGAGACTACAGGTCTAATTTGTACGCCTTGGTTTGATAGTGCTCACATTGGTCATGCCCACTAACCTGTGTCCCCAAGCTCCGCCAGCTTGGCGACGCCTTTGTTTCTTTTCTACTTCTCGGCCCTTTAGTTTGCCTCCATGACAAAAAAGATGTCGGCCATGTTCTACACCTCCTATATAGACTCCTTTAACCTGCCAACATAGCGATCCACCAATTGCTCCTCTGTCTTCGCCAACTCATTCCTAGGGACCAACAAGCAAAACTTCACCGTGTACTCACAGAATAGCGGGGCACATTCAGCAAAGTAGCCCCCCGCATTAGGTTAATGCGGTGTTTTATGTCCCTCAAAGGCGGTAATGTATCCGATATCTCCTCTGGAAAGACATTCGCGAACTCCCTCAACAAGTCGCCAACCTCACTTAGTATCTCTTTTGGTTGTACCCTGCTTTCCTTCCCAATCAAGACAAAGACAACCTTCCTTTCGCCTATCTCCTTGGCGAACATAGTTCTTCCTTGCAAACCCAGGTGTCACGCTGCCAATGCTCGTGATGCCTCATCCATCTTGGGCAACAAGATAATTTTTGTCCCATTAAAGACAAAGCTGTAGGTGTTCTTCATCTCGCCATGGACGGCACTTCTATAAAATTGCCCCAGGCGCCCCAACAATAGATGGAAAACATCCATGATGACTACATCATTCCACAGCCTATCCTTGTACTTCAACCCAAATGAGAAATTAACCGAGCAACATTTTGAAACGATTACCTGGTTTCCCTTCTTGAGGCACGAAGAACTGTGCACCTAGGGGCTATTTTGTTCTTCTTTTTTTTTATTTTTTTTCTACTTAATAAACCACCCGATTATAAGATAAAATCAATCCATGCAACGACTCACACGCCACATGAGTCAATTAAGTCAAGAATTTCTTGAGAAGAGGTTCAAGGGTAAAATATCCGAAAAAGACCGAACAATTAACACCTCTCATAAAATTCACAAAAGTTAATTTTTATAATCATTTCAGTATTAAAAAGTAAGGGAGTTATTTTTTTTTTCTATTTTTTAGATAATTAAATTATAGTTAAAAGTATTTTTAAAATTTTTATTTTAAATTTCTTCCTAGAAACTAAAACATAAAAAAGCAATATTTTTAGTATTCCAAGGGCTCCCGCTTAAGCAAAGTCGAAGGGTGATACAGGATAAATATAGTATTATTAGTATATAGTTTTATATTAATGATAATATAGATATTATTAGGCAATTACGATAATATTAGTATTAGTATTAGTTATCCCCCTTCCCATCTATAAATAGAGGCCTTGGGCCTTGTATTAGGACATCAGAAATCAATCAATGGAACCTAATCCTTCCCTTCTCCCTCTAAACTCTATCTTTTTCTCCCTCAATATCTATTTCTCTTCTCCCTTAACCCTCTATTTCTGATCACTATTATCTTAGTTATTAATTGTTACTATCGGTTCGGTTTTTACCGTAACATTGGTATCAACCTGTGGAGAGGACATCAGAGTCAAGGATCAATGGTGATCCAAATTGATCCCCACACACTTGAGATACTGTTGGAAAAGTTTGATAAACTTGACAAATTATTGGAAGATGGAGCAAATCAGATGAAAGCAGATGCAGCTGCTCTAGAAAAACTAGTGAAAGCAAATGCAACTGCTTCCTTTCAAATGGAAAAACAATTAAAAGAGCAATTTGAGGCTTACCGAAGGAGTATCATGGAAGAGGAAGCACCGGAGCCACCAGATCTGACCGGAAATGGAGCAGAATCAGATCTGACCGGGAATGGAGTGAAATCGGAGGTTTCGAGACCTCTTACACCAGACCACGACTCAGGCAGCACCGAGAAGGCCTCCGACGACGAGAGCGACGATACCGTTGGGGATCTCGAGGAGATCGACGGCGAAGAGGAAATCAGCGAGGATGAGCTTGATGGAAGTAAGGAGGTCGTCAGTGACGACCACAACGCGTCACCTCCTCCACCGATGACCGATTTGAGCTGTCGGAGGACGAGAAGGCCATTAATGGTCGCTTTGAAGCTGATTGTACGAACGACACCCGGAAGGGTGTCGCACTTCCGTCGCAGTCGCCGCCTCCACCGTGGGGTCGCACCTCCCGCCGTTCACCGGAAGCCACTGCCGCGGAAGCTCCCTGAAGCTAGGGTTAGGGTATCGCGCGATGGGGAGTTGGTGCAGAGAAGGAAGGGGAAGATGGCTTTAGGATTCAGTTATTTTATTTACCATTCTGTCCTTGAGTTGGAGTTAAATATTTTTGTATTTGTAATTTTAATATTTGATCCTGATGGGTTACTAATTCGGATATCAATAGTTAAATTCTTGAGGACAAGGATCTTTATAAAGGAAAGTATTGATACAGGATAAATATAGTATTATTAGTAGATAGTTTTATATTAATGATAATATAGATATTATTAGGCAATTACGATAATATTAGTATTAGTATTAGTTATCCCCCTTCCCTTCTATAAATAGAGGCCTTGGGCCCTGTATTAGGATATCGGAAATCAATCAATGGGACCTAATTCTTCTCTTCTCCCTCTAAACTCTATCTTTTCTCCCTCAATGTCTATTTCTCTTCTACCTTAACCCTCTATTTCTGGCCACTATTATCTTAGTTATTAATTGTACTATCGATTTTGTTTTTACTGTAATAAGTCGAATGGTAGATGTACGCAGCCTTACACCTTTCGAGTGCTACCCTAAAGATAGGCTATTTCTGATAATCTCCAACCTATGAGGTGTAACATGAAAACTTCCCAAAAAGTCATCTATCTTGAAAACAAAAAAAATAAAAATAGAAATTAAAAGAAGTCATTTTTAAAGCTCAATTTGAGGTTCCAATTTCTATATTTGTTAAAATTAATTCTTAATTTTTTTTTCTTTTACTAAAAAAATTCCTAATATAAGTATCTTTATTCAAATTTGTTTCTTTTTTTTAATAATTTATAACATTTTATTTTATGATAAATTAATTTTTCACTTAATGACCAAAATTAAAGATTAAAAGATAGAGTATTAATTTTATTATAAAATAAAATATAAGAAATTATTAAATAAGAAAAAGGGACGTGGAATCAACTTAAAAAAACATAAAAATTCAAAGATAATCTTAAACAAAAAATTAAATAACTAATTTAAATAAATTTAAAAATATCAAGAATAAATAGTATCATAAAAAAGAATACCAAATAAACGCTTCGATTCCAATCTAATAAAGTTTATATAAGTTAGGCATGTTTGGTATTTTAGTTTTTAGTTTTTATTTTGAAGGAATAAAACAAATTTTAATAATAATTTTTTGATGTTTAATTCCTATTTTTATTTTTATAAAGACTTCAATAAAATCAAAAACTAAAAACTAAAAATTAAAAGTTTATAGGATTTATGTTTCTCAGAAATCAAAAAATAATAACAATAAATTAACAATTAAGCCATTACCTACGGCTTTGACATCTTCGAACTGCCCTTAAAAATAACTTTGAAGGTTTCAAATAAAGTACCTGAAATTTAATTATATGTTTAATTTCTACATCCATGTTTCATAAGACATCAAGTCTAAGCACCTACTACCTGTGCCAAACCATCACATAAATGAATATGAAACAACAACAGCAGACCCAATGCCTTAAGAGCTCCCGCATAAGCGGGATTTGGGCGGGGTGGATGTACGCAGCCTTCTCCCTTCAGGGTATCATCCTTCCGAGAGGCTGTTTCCTAGGACTACCAACCTTATAGGGTTGGCAACACAAGGACTTTCGAGGAGGTCACCCTTACTGGTACTACTTTTGCCGAAACACGCTTAACCTCAAAATTCTAATGAAATCCAATGCCTTAGTGCCTGGTAAATGAGCCCTACACAAATGAATATACGATTTCAATATTCAATACACAACCATAAATTATAGTGTGAAATTGTGTACGCAATAACAAAAAATAAAAGAATTCTTTTTCTATAACTGTAAGGAGGTAAAACATTACTCTAAGAGGGTCACCAACTTTTTTTTGGGGGGGGGGGGGGGGAGGGGGGGGGGGGTGTTTGAAAAATGGGTAACTCAATTACTACATCAAACCCAACAGCTCGTCCGGGATGTATCATATTTGATTGCGATTATGGCAGGCCCATCACAACGAAACGACAATCATTTGATTTCAAGATTGTGGTATCTGCAGCATCCTGCAAAATATCGTAAAGGTTTAGGGTCATCAGCTTCATCAAAACCTCCACAAAATTGATCACTTAACTATCCTAGGTTTAGACATTTATCATCTAGGTATTTTAAAGCTCGAATATATACAACGTGGTCCCTAAGGCTTAAAAGTTTTATTACCCAAGTACCCTGAAGTTCAAAGATTTTATTAATCGAACACCATTTGCCAAAATCCGATCGAGTTTAATTAGAATTGTTGATGTGAAACATGAGTAACGTTATATAGGTGTTTCATCAAAACTCGATAACTTTCATTGACAAATGCTAGCGCGACATGTTAAGCCAAACCTCAAGTACCTCATTCTATATAGAAACGACACTAAATGATAAATACTCAAATCTCAGAGTACTCACGTGATAATTTCCTGAAACATGAAATAAAAATTTCCATTAGAAATAAGAGAGAATTCCAGATTCGACAAAAGCAAATACCAAAATGACAAGCAGCCTTTTTCTACAACTATAAACTGCAATCTATGATCAGAGAAATGTTTGAACAAGCAACGGGAAACTCGAATCACAATCACCATTTGACGACCTTCGAGTTCTTGTAAAGTGAGCACTTTGTTTGAACTGTCATCGCGTAATTTACTTTACATAATAGCTTTTATCTAATTCTATGCGTGCACCTAGATAAAAGAGTTGAGCTATTGATCACACACAGAATTGTTTCAACCCTTAAATGCGCACGTACGAGGAGAAAGAGGAACAAAAACACACAGAAAATTACTAACTGTACCCGCCTTTTAAGATTCACCAATGGTGACTCGGGCCACGAGCATATGTATATGGAAACTTAGTTCCGACCCTGCACAACCAGTTGTTATATCACCTAAATAGACTGCAACAACTGAATCATTGATAGTTCTATTACTCGCAAATAGAAGGTGTAAAGGAACCAAGCCAAGCCGACTCACCATAAAGTTCAAAGGCTCAGCTCGCTCATATAAACGAGTCAAGTTCAAATCAGTAAAACTCAAGCTCAGAGGCTTGCAAATAGCCCAAATGAGTCAATAACAACAACCCAATGCCTCAAAGAGGCTCCCACCATGGCAGTGTCTGAGGAGGATAAAATATAATGTTGTACGTATTGATGTATAATTTTATGAGCATAAATATGCTTAATGGTGAGATCGAGCCTAATAGAGCCTAAACAAGCCTAGATTGAGCTTAAATCAGCTTACACAATGTAAGTTGAGCCCAAAGCTTGCTGAGTTAGGGCTGAGGTCAGCTAGTCTAGCCTCGCCCAAGCTAGAGATAAAGACAAGCCAACCCTAAGTTCAAAGTAGCTCACTAAACCCAAGCTGAGCAAACTCTCAGCAACACTTAGGCCTTGGGGTTCAGCTCATTTACGCCACTACTCGCTAATACCTGTAACAAAGAACCAAAAAAACTGCTTACCGAGAGCTAATGACCTTGCGATTGGGGCTTCAGATTTGCACAAAACTCTTGATACGGACTAAATCCATCGCGCCACTTCGAGAACAACGTCTTGAGCTTCTTGTATGCTTCCGATT
Organism: Simmondsia chinensis; assembly: GCA_018398585.1. NCBI lineage: Eukaryota > Viridiplantae > Streptophyta > Magnoliopsida > Caryophyllales > Simmondsiaceae > Simmondsia > Simmondsia chinensis. The sequence continues at coordinate 10,756,048 of JAGTTD010000023.1, read as the reverse complement.
CCATAGGTTCAAAGTTTAGATCTTGGTCATGGAACTTCAAATCCAATGCACACAGGTCATCAAAAAATTCCATACCGACCTTACCAGTCTTCCCATCAGTTCCTTCATTCTAATGAAATTTGACAATCATATTCATATATTTTTCATCTTCCTCAACATAATCTCTCTGGTTACCACCTAACTCGTCCAAAAATGCACTAGGCCTATACATGAAAAAAGGATTTTTGACCGAAGACCCAGCCCAGGTTTCCTCTCTATCATCCATAAGTGAGACAAGATGTGTACTATGACGATCATTCATAGAATTTGTGACACTGAATTCCTTGGCCTGTTGCAGAATTTCTTCGCATTGAAGAGCAAGCACCATGTCAGGTGAAAACTCACGTACCTTTTCTAGAAAAGAATGCCCATGTTCACGAATTTCATTGAGCACAAGTAAGGCAGGTAGAGGAACCACCGGACCAACAAAGTCATCACTACGCTTTGTTTTGGTTGACCATTTATTACTACGGTGGGATGGGTTCCTTACAAAGAAAGGAGGCAATTGGGGTTCGTCTGGAACAACCGAAAAATCAAGAGAAACTGTCTTCCCATCAACAACAATAGAGAGAATTTTCAGGAATCTGGAAAAAGCGAGCTTTAAAGCGTCAAGGGGTAACATAGTCCAAGTCTTTCTACAAGCCATCTCATACATGCTCGTAGGAAAGCTCACATCCCGGAAAACATCAGAAACTGAAAGGGACGATATGCACTCACCAAAGCCAAGCATCTTAAATTTCTCACACAGAAATTCAAGGAAACATGTATCAAAACATTTATCATTGGTCACAGCCGCAACAGACTTTCTGAATTTTGAAAACAACTCCTTGGAAAGAACGCCATTCAAGTAGCTGTAGAGGTAATCTGGTTTCAGGTATTTAAATCGTTTGGGAAATTTATAATTCTCATCACCGAAGGAGTACAAGAAAGATCCATGACGTTGCAATCTCGGTGTCTCATGGTATGCTCCCACCACTCCTTCAGCATCCCAAGATACACCGTATCCCTGAGCCTCAAGCTCACCATATGACATCAACCGTACCATGGTAAACCCACCCGAGTCATGTGGCTTCGACAGTTGCGAAGAGAAATCCTTTTTAAGGATGAAAAATCCCAGAACCAAATCTTTCTTTTGCTGCCATTCAATCCATGAAGGAAGATCATCCTTTGCAAGCTCTTCTCTCAATAGGCAGCTACCACAGAAGCAATCACGATCACTCAAGCACAGATCTAGAGGGCGATTCCATCCATAAAGGGTGATGGGGGAACCCATGCCCTTAGTAACTGTAAACGGACTCAGAGTAAAAGGGGACGGTCCATAACAAAAAATACTAAAATCACAGTTCCAAAATGATCCCAGAATAATGCAAAACCCCTTCTCAGAGGCCCATTTATAATTGTCATCACTAGCATTTGATCTTAGCTCAGACAACGGAACAACAGTCAAGAAACGTGGATCACAAAGACCGTGAATCCATTGCATCACAGGTCGAGCTTCCCGAACGTCACAAAGAAGTAACTTATTTTTTGACGCAACACTATAGAAAAAACCATCAGGTCCGGCTTTAGAAAAAGAAACAAACTGGTCCTTTATCAACCCATTATCCATTCCCAACACATCGATTTTCAGTATGCAGCTAGCATGACATTTCTCAGTCGTAAAATCAACTAAGAAAACAGCTTTTGCATTGGCTACTAGGATCCGAGAATGCCAACTAAATTCACAGCTGAACCACCCCCTCTCATCCAATTGACAACCCTCATCCCATGGAACTCTCAACCTCTTTCCTCCAAATTTCGCATTCAATCCAGATGAAGATGGACTCTTCACATCAAAAAAAAATAGCGCCCCGTTTTCTAACAGAGCCGCACATTCCTCCGGTGAATACGGATTCCAACAAGCATGGGCCACGGCACAACGGTTGAAGCGTTTACTACCCAGGTAAACTAAACGCGGTTTCTCAGAATCCAAACCAAGCCCTTTAATTCTAACATTGAACCAATGAACAGAGTACACAGTGCGCGCCATCAAGAACCCAATAATGACACTACCACCATCATTATAGGAATCATCAGTAACTGGGCTAGCTGATAATTTTACTATCTGATGATTAAGTTTCTCCTCAGACATAAATACATCGCAATCAACATCAACCTTAACACTCAAACCCGAATCACCAACAGACAACACCAGGAACCCGATTTGGTCCAGATTGTTCCCGGTTGGGAGAAACACAAGAACCCGATCTTTGGAATAGGGGAGAGTCTCCAGCCGGTTGTGGAGGGAGGTTGCAGCTTCTCGGACGTCGTTGAAGCTGGAGGAGATAGCAGAGGCAGTGGAGGGCAGGACAGGGGCATCAGGGGTCGTGGTCTGGAGGAAGCGAGAGAGAGAAAGGCGAGGAGGGGGAGGGAGAAAGGGCGGTGATAAAGAACGAGAAGTATGCAGACAGGTGATCGAGTCCGGGATGGGCTTGAAAAAGAGCGGCCCCACAGAGGAGGAAGCAGATTCAGGTAGGATGGAAGGGGACTGTGTTGAATCTATAGGCAAAAAGGGCTTCACTTCTAATAAATCCATCTTCCCTACAAAATAAAACTAATTACATTAATATCAACACAAGAAGCAAATAAAAGAAAGTGTTTTATACAATTGTCCGCCATGAGTTTTCGTATTATGAAAATGATGCATAAATAACATCACTGTGTGATACTACTTTTCAAGAATCTCCCCATTTTGTAACCGAAAAACAAAACGACAACAACAACAACCAAAATTAAAAAACAATGCCTGAAGGGCTCCCGCTCACGCAGGGTCTGGGAAGGGAAGGATGCACGTAGTCTTATCTCATCAGGGCGATACCCTGACAAAAGACTGTTTTCGATGTCCCCCAACCTTTTATTTGATCTAATTAAGGATGGATACATGTACGCTTTGCAAGTAAATAATCACTACATCACCAATAAATTAATCATATATGAGTTCCCAAAAATTAATTAATTAAGCATGCAAACATCTAAGTATGTATACGCGTGAGAGCATACAAGCATGAAGGGAGGGTATACATGTGACATAGTGCAATCATAGTGGAGGTTATAACCTATAGAGAGTAGAGAGAGAGAGAGACAAGGGAGGGTAGAGTGAAAGAGGTGAGAAGAAAAGTATAAAAATTGCACCACAATACTATTACACACATGTTGACATACACCAACAAATATGACTTCAACAATTGTATTTGCTGATTACAATTACAGAAAAATCAAGCCAAATTGTAAAGTATGGTTGCAATTTAACACCGTCAAATTTGATTTTATGCAAGTAATAGCATGTGATTGTTAAAAGTTCATGAACTGAAAGATTAAACGATCAGCGTCTCCTGCAACATTCTTCTGTAAATAGCATAGAGGGAGCAATATTATCTTTCTTGTAGCTAATTTCGAATGAGAGAACAAAAAGGACTAAATAATGCAGTCGATTTGGCCCCAATATATTAAGGGTTGCAACTCAATAGAATTTGATCAACCCTTTTTCCTGTCGTTGTTAAGGTGGAAAACTTTAAAATTTTTTATGAGTTTGTTTATCACATGTTGTCATTCATAATTCAATAAATAATGACCCATATGTGACGCCCCCAAACGTTAATACCGAATAGGCTTAACTTGAAGGGCGCTACACGGCCTTACTATAACAAATCCCCTTATTATAGTACGAAGCCCGAATCACTTCAAACAAAATTTCCTTGAAATCATATAAACTGTTCCTATATAGGATATAATTTCAAATACATCAAACCTAACATTTTAATACTAGTAGAGCGGAAGCTTAAAATTATAATATTCTAATATGCTACAACAAATGCCATATATCGTTCAACTACGCAAAATAACTAAGTCTTGAGATAACAAGCTTGCTTCATCATTTTCTTCCTCCGGGAATATGCCACGGGTTACAAATCTGAAATATAAATAAATTGGGTGAGTAAAGAACAGCTCAGTAAATATAACACGTTCCCTACTCGGATTAGGCGCGTTATTAAAATAGATAAAAATTCCAACAAAAATCTGTAAAAATCGATTTTGTTTCAAAGGTCATGTTAAAATCATCAACTTCTCTATAAGGCCTTTTCCTGGTAAAACTTACAGATGCATCGAATACTACGGCCGGTATTATTCCCTCGACAGGGTCACAGATCGACGTTCACATTTCACATATTCGAACCAGTTCTAAGTCGACAGATCCAATAGGATCGAACATAGATCTATGTGCCGGTATTATTCCCGCGGCAGGGTCACAGATCGACTTTTCACATTTCATATTTCACATTTCGTATTTCACATTTCACATCGTCGACAAACCCCGGAGGGTCAACGTAGTTATCTGTAAGCTCTTCCCGTAAAACCTTTCAAATTCAAATCACAATTTTCACAATAATTTTCTTCTAAATTCGTATCACAATTTCACAATTTAAATCACAATTTAAATCGCAAACTCACATATTCATAAAGGCCCCTTTAATTTCACATATTAAAATCAACGTATACAACCAGTTTAATCCAACCCATCAGAGTATAAATCATATAATCACATAAACACATATGCCCAATCCCATTTTATCAAACCAATAAATCATTCCAAATGTAAATCACACAAATCCAGTCATTGAAGCAATTTTTATACTTTATAAACAAGTAGGAAAAGTACTATACTTACTTTAACTAGCTTTTAATCCAAAAACTCAGTCTTACAGTTGATTAATTTTGCAATTAACAAGGTGGCATTGCCGGTACAGTGGCCGGAGCCGTTCCGGCAAGGTGGCGGCACCGGAGGGTCGGTCGGAACTGTTCCGGCAAGGTGGCGGCACTAGGGGTCGGTCAGGGTGGTGCCGGCAAGGTGGCGGCACCGGTGAGGAAGGAGAGAGAAAATCGTGGGTAGGAGAGAGAGGAGGAGAGAGAGAGAGGGAGAGAGTTGGGTGGTGGTGTGAGCCTTAAGGGTTAAGGTCTAAGGGTATTTATAGACCCCAAAGATCAGGCGGTACTGTGAGGAGGGAGGCGGTACCGTGATGGTTGGCCGTACCGCGAAGGTGGGAGGCGGTATCGGTGCGAGGGAGGCGATAGGGGGGAGACGGTAGGGAGAGAGGAAGCAGACGCGAGGGAGGCGAGGTGGAAGAGGAGAGAGAGTGACGGTAAGCGGTAGTGGTGTGGCAAGGCGGTTGGCGGTAGGCGGTGTGGCACACAGGTCGCGAGGGAGAGAGAGGGGAGGAAGAAGATGGTTTAAGGGGGGGGGGAGGGGGGGTTGACGGTACCCCTTTCCCCTTTTTTTCCTTTTTTTTTAAATTTTCTTTTATTTTCTTTTTCCTTTTCTTTGTTATTTTGCATATTTATTTTAATATCACTTTTACCCTAATTTCAATACCCTAAATTTCATGTATTATATTATCGAGCCTAAATTTAATTTAAATATCCTAAGTTTTATATATTGTAATATTTAATTTAATTTAATTAGGCTGGACATTATACCATATATACTACATTATAAAAGTATATATGTGTGTGTGTGTATATATATATATATAATAAAAAAAGGACCGACATACTAGCTTGTATTACAATGTAAAGTTTATATTTGATATATGCTTGAGTTGCTTGGAGATCTCACCAAAGTGGGCACCAACACGCTGTCACCGGATCCCATTAGAACTCCAAAGTTAAATGTGCTTGGGCAAGAGTAGTACCAGGATGGATGACCTCCTGGGAAGTCTTCACCCTCAGGTTGGGGGTACTGGAAAACAGCCTCTCTTCAGGTTAACACCCTGAAGGGGGAAGGCTGCATACATCCCCCCCCCCCCCCCCCCCCCCCCCCCCCCCGACCCGACCTAGGCAGGAGCCCTTGAGGCATTGGGTATGTTCCTTTTTTGCTTGGAGACCTCCATTATTCAAAAAGAGCCCATAAATCAAATCTTCCTTTCGACCTCCTAAAATGGGACCAATCCTAAATGGATAACCAAAAAGTATTATTCTCATAACATAACCTAAAACGAAGGGAAGAATATTTACAAACAGTTACTTCGAGTTTTTCATATTTTGAAAACTTTCCATAATCACTCCAACGGTAATTCACTTTTGATACAAATAAAACAAATTGCCACTTAATCATTCATCATCTATTCAGCCAATCTTGACGGTATTCATAGCTTAAAAAAATTAGGGTAAATTACATATTAGTACCGAGATTTGATATATTATTTTTTTAGATAAACTTTCATGTATATAATAAAATGGTCCAAAGCACAGTGTGAAAAAGTGTAAAATAGGCCACTCATCTAACTCTTCTTCATTAGAAATATCACACCATTACAATTCGTGCATGTTACGAGGGGGATAGCGAGGGGATGGTGGCGTTACCAACAAATAATGGTAAGTTTTATACCCTTTCACACTGTTTTGGATTATATTACTAAATACATGTAACTTTTGAACTAAATAATTATTTCACAAAAGTTTGTGGACTAAAATATTAAAACACCAGACCTAAGGTACTAATGTGCAATTTTCCAGAAAATTAAATTAAATTATTTTTGAGCTATTACAACCCATTATCAATCCAAAGCAAATTAACCAATTAGACAGCTCAATCCAACCAAAACAACTTAAGGATCAACAATCAAGCAATCAATCCACTCAAGTACGAGGGGAGATATAGACTAGATATAGAAAGGGGAAGGAGAATTATAGAGAAAGAGAGAGTAAGAGAGAGATTCAATACAATTATTTATCCACACCTCCCTTATAACACTTTAGCCCCCTATATATATAATTGTAATAAAGGACTTAACCTATTTATTTATATCTAAACTACCCCTAACTTAATTACTAGGCTAAACCTAAATAAGGAGATGGCCTTAGATAGAGCTGAATAAAGAGCTAACATAGATGTAGCCAATATAGAGGTTTAGGAGGGGCATAACTAAACTAGTCATAGCACCCTTAGGCTTATTTACACCTTACTGTTTGTTGCTTGTTGCATTGTGCTATAATGTTTTTTGCTTGATGCTTTAGTGCTTATTGCTTATTACTGGTTTTGATGCTTTATGCTTTACGTTTTCTGCTTTATGCTCTCTCTGTGCTATTGTTATTACGCTAGTATGTTATGCTTTTTAGGTTGGAAGTCCTCGAACACAGCCTCCCACTGGGGTGGCACACTGAAGGGGGATAAGACAACGTACATCTCAACCCCAGACCTTGCTCTAGTGAGAGCCCTTGAGGCATCAGGTTTGTTATTGTTGGTTTTTATCATATTCTTTAGCCATCAATTTCATGCTCAATGCTTCACACTTGCTTTATTGTTTCATTTGCCTTTGCTTCTTCCTTTTTCCGTTGAGTGCACTTGGACACAGCCTCTCTTTAGGATAACACCCTGAAAGGTTAAGACTACGCATATCTCACCCCCTACTTGCATCGGCGGGAGCCCTTGTAACACTAGGACGGTTGTTATTTTCAATTTCTTACTTAAAGAAGCGACAGAAATTTGTAACAAGTCCAAAATTAAGAAAGGGTTCCAGAGAATACCAAAAATTTTAGTCTCATGCAATCTTTGGCACACAGCAAGGCCAATAATTATTCACAAAGTCTGATGCCTGCAGCTGAAAGAAACAAACTTCTAGGGTTCAAATTAGGGCCAATGTGAGAGAAAGCTAGGGTTTTTTTTTTTTACAAATTAATATAAATAATATGAAACACTTAGTTTGTTGAACTTATACCTAGCAATTCAATAGAATTGATAGGAGATAGTGGAATGCGCGGCGTTGTTGCCTAGCGCGAGGCGGCGGCGACCGGAGACACAGTGAGCCCAACCGCTGAGATAGTGGCGCCACCGAGAAAGAGAGAGGGGGAGATGGGGTTAGAGAGGAAGGGACCCCTCGTATTTTCAATTTCATTTAAACTAATCTCTCATTTTTTATTTTGTTTATATTCATTTCTTATTTTTTAAAATTTGCTCAATTCATCGTCTTTTATTTTATTCAAAATAGTTCCTTATATTTTATTTTATAATAAAATTAATCCCTCATTTTTTTAATTTTTACCTTATTTTGGTCACTATATACGGAGACAAATTTTATTATAAAATAAAATATAAGAGACTATTTTAAACAAAAAATTATCAGGGACTAATTTGAACAAACTTATAAATATGAGGGACGAATTTAAACATAGCTGTAAAGATAAGGAATCAATTCCAACAAAATAAAATTTAATGGAATAATTTAAATAAAATTAAAAAGATAAAATACCAAGAGTGTGAATTCGGGAGGGACGTGAGAGTTATGTTGTATTTGACTATAGGTAAACTAGTGTTATCCCATGCGAGATACAAAAAGCATTTATAATTTAAAAATTTTAATATGTCACATCAATATATTCTCATTGTTTTAAACTTAAATTGTTATTCTTAACTATTTTTAATAGTCTAATTACATTTTTTTTGAATTTTAATTATTTCATTTCTTTTCTTTTTTTCCTTTTATAAGAAATCTTAGTCTTTTATAACTTATTTTTGAGGATTTTTTCCTTTTTATGAAAATTTAAAATATTTACTCAAAATTATTAGGAGTGGAGTTTAGAAAGTTTTGAAAATGAAGAACTTATGTATAATATATAGAAACGGGAAAAAGAAGAAACGTAAAATATTATCTTACTATTGTTTTGAATATACTTATAAATAGGACTGCAAATAAGTTGAGCCGAGCAGAGCCGAGCCCATCCACATCTTGCTCAGCTTGGCTCGTTAACTAAATCAAACCGGCTTTGTATTGGTATTATTTATATAATTGAGTCACCTATCTGTGCTCAGCTTGACTCGTTTACTAAATAAAACCGGCTCGTTAATTAAATGAGACATGATCCATATCGGTATCATTTAGGTTTGATTATTTGGCAAGCTGGCTCGTTGAGCTTTGTTGGCTCATTTGGCTCATTTATCGGGCTTGTTAAGCTCATTTATTAGGCTTGTTATACTCATTTATGATTATTGCTACTTTGATTGCCAGAAAACGGTAATAAAATAAATTATGCATGAGAATTGAAAATTAAAAAAAAATGTATATATGTTATTCAATTCCACAATCTAAACATGCGAGTCAATAATTGAGCCGGCTCGTGAGCTTTTCGAGTCAAGTCGGCCTCAGTTTGATTTCACTCGTTTATTTAAATGAGCAGCCTTAAACGAGCCAAGCCGATTGACGAACTCGAGCCGAGTCAAACCGGCTTGCAAGTTAGCTTAGCTCATGTGCACTCCTCCTTAAAAATGTATAAAAGTGCAAATGAGCACTCTTATTTGATATTTTGGTAATTGAGTAAGGATAAAGATATTCTAACTAAAAAAAAAAAAATTTTTTAAAAATTTTTTACAAAATTTATCTTCTCGCTCTCTACTCCCAGTCTACAGTTTAAAGAAAAGGAGTAAAGAAGAGTAATGGGGCATAAAAACCCCTTTACCCCTGAAAAATAGTAATTACGGTTAGCCGCTTTACCTCTCATCGCCGAACTAGGGCTTATTAGATCAAACACATTACACAAAAGCGACATGAAAATAATGGGTTTGAGGCAAGGTTTTAAAGCAGGTCCAATTTGAGTTGACTTGTTTCACTTATTTTGCTAATTAGGTTGAATTTGAGTTTGACATGTTATTTTCGATGAGTTGACTCGTTTAAACCAGGTAACCATTTCAAAATGTTGCTTGGTTAATTTCTCAATTGGGTCGAAGTACAAGGATGGGCTGTGGAATGACGTAGTCATCATGGATGCTTGCCTTCTATTACTGGGGCGCCTATGGCAATTCGATAGAAGTGTCGTCTATGATAGGAGGAAGAACACCTACAGCTTTGTCTTCAATGGGACAAAAATTATCTTGTTGCCCAAGAGGGATGAGGCCCCGTGAGCATTGGTGGCGTGACACCTAGGTTTGTAAGGAAGAACTATGTTCGCCAAGGAGATAGGCGAAAGGAAGGTTGTCTTTGTCTTGATCGGGAAGGAAAGCAAGGTACAACCAGAAAAGATAGTGAGTGAGATTGGCGACTTGTTGAGGGAGTTCGCGAATGTCTTTCCAGAGGAATTATCGGATACATTACCGCCTTTGAGGGACATACAACACTGCATTGAACTAATGCGAGGGGCTGCTTTGCCAAATATGCCCCACTATTGTGTAAGTCCAGTTGAGCATGAGGTGTTGAGACGCCAGGTGGAGGAGTTGCTCGCCAAGGGATTTATCTGGGAGAGCTTGAGTCCTTGCATGGTGCCAGCTCTGTTGACACCAAAGAAAGATGGTAGTTGGCGGATGTGCATGGACAGTAGAGCCATCAACAAGATTATGGTGCAGTACCATTTTCCTATTCCGAGGTTGGATGACCTACTCGATCAGCTATGAAATTCAAAGGTGTTCACCAAGCTAGATCTAAAGAGCGTATAACATCAACTCTAAATCTCGGCAGGTGATGAACGGAAGATTACCTTCAAGATGTGAGAAGGGTTATATGAGCGGCATGTCATGCCATTCGGGTTGCTGAATGCACCGAGTATCTTTATGCTGTTCACGAATCAGGTCTTATGCCCATTCATTGGGAGGTTCATCGTCATCTACTTTGACCATATCTTGATTTACAATCAAATTTGAGTTGAGCACTTGGAGCATCTCAGAAATGTGTTGAGCACATTGAAGAAGCAATACCTGTTAATCGTCCATAAAGAAGTGCGAACACCTTCCTTGGGTTTGTCATGTCCAAGGACGGTATATCAGTTGACGAAGGGAAGATTGCGGTGATTCGTGATTGGCCCTAGTTGAAGATGATTGGCGAAGTCGGGAGCTTTCACAGGTTGGTGTCTCTTTATAGGCGATTTGTGCCTAACTTCAGCTCGGTGATGGCGCCAATCATGGACTGTATGAAAAGGAGTTCCTTTTCTTGGACTCCAAAAGCAGCTAACGTTTTAGAAGAAATCAAGAGGAGGCTAACCACGACATCGATATTGGCCCTACCGGATTTTCAGAGGACTTTCAAGCTTCACCCTGAAAGCCTCCAAGATTGGCATTGGCGGGGTCCTAAGTTAGGAGAGGCGGCCTATCGTGTACTTTTAGTGAGAAACTTGATGGAAGTAAGTTGAATTACTCTACATATGACATTGAGTTCTATGCCTTGGTGAGAGCGTTGGGGCATTGGAAGTCATATCTAGCTGATAGAGAGTTTGTCTTATACTCTGACAGTGTGGCTCTAAAATACGTTAACAGCCAAGACAAGCTATTTGATCGACGTGCCAAGTGGATGAGTTACAAGTCATGCATCTTGAACAAGGTGGTAGATGCACTCTGTAGGTGCAGTCTCATCTTATCTCAGAGCCGAGTGTCCATGACCGGATTTGAGCAATTGGCGGGCAGTACAAAGATGATGTCGCCTTTGGTGAGATTTAGCGGGATGCCCAATCTAGTTCTATTCCATGATGGGTTTCTCTTTAAAGGAAACAAGTTTGCATTCCCATCGCAAGCCTTCGCCTTAAGATTATAGAAGAAAAGCACAATTCAAAACATATGGAGAGAGACAAGATGATCTAGCTGGTGGGTGCCAATTATTATTGGCCTAAGATGCAAAAGCAGATCGAACAATTTGTCCGAAGATGCCACAAATGTCAGATATCCAAAGGCGGCATGACTAACATGTCCAACATATCCAACATGTCCATAAATAAGTATACATTTTATATAATATAAGTGTACATATATATTACATAATTTCTTTATATAAAAGAATTGATAAAACAAAATTTTCAAATTATGGGTATTTAATAGTATCCAATATGTGTAAGAAAGAATTAACCCAAGAATATCTAATATTTACAAAAGAAAAAAAAAATGTAAATAATAAACCTAATGGAAAGAATTTGAGCAGTTGGACCCGCAGCTAACTCAAAGTAAAATGATGTTAAAGCCCATAGGACTATGTAAAATCAACAAGTTTGGGCCCATAGCCCATGTCTATTCACCTTTCTCTCTGAGCTTGGTTTCAACGTACATTTGATTTCTAGGGTTTGTGTGTGTGGAAACAAGAAGCACCAGAACCCCTAAAGTTGGAATAGTATCATCTAAACTACGCCCATGGATTCTTCCGCTCTCAACTCCCCGGACTTGCAGAACCTTCTTAATGTATCTCCTCTCTCTCTCTCTCTCTCTCTCTCTCTACTTAATCTGCCATTATTGAATGAATTGGTATTTTTTATATGTTCTTTTGTTTTTGTTATATTAAACGTACAGACCTCCTGATCTTTACGGTCATGTTATTTTGGGTCTCTTGAAGGGGAAAATAGTGATACATACTCAAAATAGGATACAGGTCCTGAGTAATATGGTAACCCTCAAAGAGCAGGAACGAGCCTGGCCAAAGAGAGGGAAGGAAATTCGGTAAATAGGGACTCCTATTGTATTAGCAACTTATGCAACCAAATAGTTCTTAAAATTTGTTCAAATTAGTTCCTCGTCTTTTTCTTTCTTATTTAAAATAGTCTCCTATGTTCTCTTTTATGAAAAAGTTGGTCGCTTATCTTTTTAAAATTTACCCAATTTTGGTTACTGAGTGGAGAATTTGAGGGACCCATTTAAATATAGTTACAAATATTATGAAATATTAAAAAAAAAAAAAAAAAAAACAAGATTTCTCTGAAGCTTGATGTATTATAGATTGGTTTGGAGTATGTCCTAGGTTACTTTATAGGGAGGAAAGGCAACCATTGGTTGCTAGTGAAATATTTGCATTAGGTTTATAACATCATGTGGTACACAGTGTATTGCTGTAATCATTTCCAACCCTGAAACTTTTTGATTCATTTAGCATATTGAGCAATTCAAGAGGCTGCGTAGAAGTTTTAAAGAGGAAAGGGAATGCCCATCATTTTTGTGCTCTATGACTTTTGTCAGGTTTAAGTAGTGGCCTAAATCAGATGTCTCTAGAAGTTAATTTGACAGTATTGCTGTCTTGCTTTCTCGCGCTTTTACGAGTCACGTTGGAGATGAATGTCACCCTCTGCTTATTTTAGTAGTACTTTGCTTAATTTTCTTTGCCTTGTATTTTTACTTCAATGTATTAGTAGATGCTAGAGTGTACCGGTGTAATTTAGAGGAGCCTAGAAGGATTTAGAATAACCTAGAATAGTGTAGAAGGGTGGGGAACCGTGGGGAGTGAATGCACGGTTGCTTAGGGAAGTAGGTAAGAGTAGTGTAATTAATTGTATTTCTAGCATGTTCTTGATACGAAGAGTCATGTACATATCTTGCCTATAAATAAGAGAGGTGGCATTACCACCGGATGACTTACCCATTCAATCGAAACTCTCTCTTTGTTCAAGTGTTCTTAACGTGTTCCTTTATAATTGTGTGCATCATAATTTCCTCTCTTTCCATACTTCCGTGTGCATTTTAATTCCACATATTAGCACTTGGTGCGTGGGGAACCTGACTTTACGAGGGACTTTTGGAGTGAAGTTACGTTGCATCGCGGGCCGTGACTAGGTTAAAGTGTCATCCCGTGACACGAAGCTGATGCTTGTGCTCTATGTGATACTTGTGCTCTATATGACTCTATATATCTGTGAAGATTTTCATTTTCAAGGGCCTTATGACTCTTTTTTGTGTTTCAATTATGAAAAGTTGAACCTAAACGCTAAACACTAATTTACTGAATAGCATTTGCATTAGCATGCCAAAAAACTTAATTAAGCTTGTGTCAAATACAACCTAGCATTTTAAGATCTATAAAGCTAAGCTCGATCCCCATGCCTCAAGGTGGTTTAAAACCCCTCTTGGGGGAAACAACTCATCAAGTATCACTTTCAAATATTCTAAGCGCCGTCTCTTTTATTTAAAAAAAAGAAAAAAAAAAAAAGAATAAGATAGCCTTTAAATAAAGGAAGCGAAAGCTCACTCTGCCAAGCCATAAGACAATAGTGATTTGGTGTAATTCAAATTCTGTTTTATCTTTATTAAAATTAATAATTAGTATGGAAATGCATTCATTTCCTCTGCATCAACCCGATATATGATACTATTGGAAACAAGAGACCTAAAGAAGAATAGAGGATAGATTATATCCATATTGAAGGAGTGACATAGTAATTAGTAGCATTTGTCCTAAATGTGGTCATTGGCGCAGTTTCGAGTTATTCTTAAGAATTGGGTTGCCAACAAGTACGGGGTTATTTTACTGAACTAAATAATTGAGAGGGGGGAGGGCTTAGCTATTGTTATCTTTCTCTAGTACTGTTGGTTCTTTTAGGTCTGCTTGTGTCCCAATTTTTTTATTCTGGTTTATGTTAATGAATAAAAAATGTTATTTTTAGCAACTAAGATTGTTATTATTTGGTACATTTGGTTAGAAAGGAATGTTAAGATTTTGAAGGACTAATATACATCAATAAGTTTCTTATGGGATAAGGTAGTCCTTTTAGGAGCTCTTTGTATTCAAAGCTTTTCGGACATAGCATTAGTAGATTTACAAAAGTACTGGATGGCTTTGTGGTATTACTTTTGGATTTTTATTTGATGATTGAGGATATTTTATCCTTAATTCTTTGTAACATCTTTTCTTTCTTAATGATACATATTTTTTTGGGGAAAAAAATTGAATGAAAGAATGGTTCCTCTTCACTCAAACAAAGCCTAAATAGACAACAATTTTTCTTCTCTTCCATTCCCTCAAGCAAGAACAAACATTATTATGGAAGTGGTTCACGATAGCAACACATCTCTAAGCATATATTGTGGTGGTGTTGCAGCAAGAAAAACAGAGGGCCATGGTTAATGAAATGGTGTCGAAGCTGACAAGCGCATGCTGGGATAAATGCATAACTGGCACTCCAGGAAGCAAGTTTAGCTCAAGCGAGACGTCGTGCCTTTCCAACTGTGCTCAACGTTATCTGGATATGAGCATGCTCATCATGAAGCGCTTCCAGTCCATGCAATAAGGGAAAATACTTTAGGTACACAATTTATGCACTAATTGAGTCGCAGTACATTTGATAGAATATTCTTGTCATCTAATGGCAGTACTCAATTTAGGTAAAAGTTGAGCGTACTTGCAGTATCACTCATGCTATAATCATAAGAATGTGCAAGATTTCAGTTGAGTTGCAAGATCCGATTTTGTTTTTGTTTCTGTATTGCTTTCAATATGGAAGAGATACTTTTTGGGGTTGAATGTTCAAGAATGGCATATGGTTTTGTTAAGAAAATTGTTGACATTTCTGGCATTTTGTTGTTTATGATATAGATTGAATTGGGAACGAATGAACTAGTATGCAGGGCGGCGGTAACGGAAATTCTTAGTCATGTTGACTGAGGAGGCAATGTTGGAGTTGGGAGTAAAACTCGTTGATTCTTATAGAGTATGGGGATAACGAAGCGACAATCTCACTAATTTCTACTCTAAACAATCAAAAATCTGCGTAGCAAAGAACCGGAAGGGGTCTATTTATAGACCGCTAGAGGCCTTTTTTTTTCCTATCAACAGACCGCTTGAGTTGAGAAGCTAAAATATTGGCTCGGTTTGTTTAGAAAGAAAACCACATTTTTGAAATTGGTTCTCTCTTTTTCTGTTATTTGGCGTTCCTTTTCCAGCAAGAAAAGATTTTCTGAAGGAAAAACTAGGAAAATTCCTTTCCTTTTAAAAGGAAAAGTTATTATTCCAAGCGATCTATAAAATTATAAGAGTATATATCGGTTCGAATATGGAACATACTGGGATAAACTTGGCAGGATCTTAGATCGTTAAATGTAATAATGTGGAACAACAATTGGACAAAAAATGATCAATTAGCTCCAAATTTTAGAGTAAATTATGTGGTTCCATTTGATTTTTGTTAATGATTGATATTTTATATTTGAAACATCTTTACTAATTCATGCTATGATGAATATTATAATTAGGAAATAATGTTGCATCAAACCAAGCACAAAAAAATATTTATAGATTATATTTGTTTTAGAGAATACTTACTTTTGATATATGTTTTTTAGAAATATTATCACTTAAATACTCTTAATATTTAACCATTTATCACCTAAATACTCTAATATTTTAATGCATACAAAAGGGTATCTTGAATTTTAAATATTTTGTCACTTAGGTTATCGAAAGTTTTAAAATTTTATCAATCCAGTGTCTTTTGTTGAAATGTGATCGATTTTTGATAGAAAGACATAAAATAAAACATAATTATGATAATATATCAGTATTCTTATTAGAATTTGATATTTTTTGTTAAAAAATGCTAACATAATATATGATTTAGGCCATATTTAGATAGTCTAAATCAACATACGATGAACTTTTAATTAGAACTTTCTGAAAACATTAACATTGCTTGTAGAATATAAAAATAAACAAAAAAAATGATGCCCTAGTTCTTAGTCCTGGTCTGCGATCGGCTTTGGGCGCCTGTGTTCTCGTTTTCGGAGGCTTCGCCTCGTTCTGTTCTGCTCAATTGAGTGCCACTTGTTTCGGCCGGCCCTGGTCCGTTTTGTTCTCCTAAGCTGCGTCTCTTCCAGTGGCATGTGACCCAAAGCACTCTCGTCCTGGCTTGAAGTAGACTTGAGGGGCTCGCTACTCGTTGCGTCTTCATTTTGGGCTTAATCGGAATTTGGTATTTCCCCCAGCATCAACTAGTGACACCCTGATACAGCAGAATCAGCAAAATGTACCAAAAATTAGCTGGTAAGAAAATCTGATTTTTGGCCGTGTTAACAATAAAAATAATCGGATAAATATTAAAATAGAATAACAAAATAATAAGTTTAAATTAAGTAAAAAACAAACATAAAAAGACAAAAACCAAAGGACAGACCTATCTCATCGCTTCCCCTCACCGTACACCCCCAACCCACCTTTTTCTCTCTCTTCTCTCATCACTCCCATCTTCTTCTCTTTCCTCCTTCTCTCATCCGGTCCTCTCTCACCTCCATCTCTACCGCCCACCATCTCACTCTCTCTCTCTCCTATCGCCGGCCACGGGTACCATGCGGTACCGTTCACCATCTCACCCTCTCTCTCTCCACCATGCCAGTCCGAAAACCCAGCCACTATCGTCACCAGTGGTACCGCCCTTCCCTTGCCTGTACAAGCTAAATCTAAATTTTGTAGGAAAGTTGCATCCCACTTTGTGAATACCCTCCATCCCACATTGACAAATTAAGGAGGTGTGGTTGGATTTATAAGGGTATATGCTTTTAACCTATTTGAATTAAGTCTTGGGTGAAGGAATGGTGGGAACCACACGCGTGCTGCCCGCCGCGCCGAGTCGCGCCGTGCTCGGGTGTGGGTGTGGGTTACCCTTTTCTTAGCGGGTATATTTATTTTGCGGAAAATATACATTTTACCGTTGCTAATTACTACTGCAATTAAAATATAGCTGTAACCCCATAATTACCTTCTGAGGCGTTACTAGCTGTTGGAATCCCGATTAATTGCACGCATTAACCCTATTAGCTGCTAATTACTTCACCTGCACTAGTATAAATATATGAGAACATACAATACACAATTCAAACATCATCTCTACCCTACTCTCGGTTTCCTCTGTTCTCGGTTCTCGGTTCTCTCCTCTTGATCATTCCTGGCAAAGTTCTCGTTCTCTCCTACCCGATAATTAATGAGTGCACGTTAATAGTCGGACCGTGTTAATTCTGGAGGACGGCTGCCAACACTACTGCATGCACCGGAGCAGCAGCGAAATCGTTTTTAGGACAGTGGTATTTCCCACGGCACGGTATCTTCGATATTTTCTAATCTACTCTCCCTCATTCGATATTATTTGATTGTCGTGTTCATTTATTTGGCTGTGCTTTTTTTTTTTGATACAAAATTACTGAAATTTTTACTGCATTATATTGAGGTTTAACGTGAATTTTTTGACTGATTTTCGCTATTTAATTTACAGTAATTTTTTGGTTATTTATATTGTAATTTTCTGTAATTTATAGCGGTATTTTACACGTTATTATATGTAGTATTGTCGTTGTACACGTTACATTTTCCAACAACTCTGACAACCCAGCCACTACCGTCACCACCTGTACCACCCTTCCCTTACCGGTACCGCCACCACCCAAACACCGCCTACCTCTCACCCTCACCCCTACCGCCTGACCCACACCTGTATCGCCCGACCCACGCTGGTGCCGCCCTTCCCTCCTCTCCTCCTCATTTATCGTCCTCTCTCTCCTTCCCTACTGCCCAACCATTACCGCCTGACCACCGCGGTACCACTATCGCCTGACCATTACCACCACTCTCCTCTCTCACCTATCGTCACTTTCTCTCTCTCCTCTCACCCCACCTTCCTTTTTATCTCTCTCCTCCCCCACCGGGCCCACAAGGCCCCTGCGCTGGCCACCGACCATTGAGGAACCCATCTCCTCCATATACGATAAGTATTTATTAGTGTTTACTTTAGGCTATTTACTTACCGTATACTATTGTCATGTCTTTACTAACTTAGGCATCGGAGGGGTCCCCCACAGGCAAACCCGTGTGTCCCTTTGACGGCTTTCTTTATTTTGCAGGGGAGCTTGGGTTAAATGCGCTAGCGGCTGCTTTCTCAAGTGAGGGTTGAGTCCCGCTCTCATCCAGAACCTACAAATATTTGTTGCTTGGGGCAATTGGGTCTAGCTTACTGACTGAACCCAAATTAACCGAAACAAAGGTGCCGTCTGTGGGAAGGATAGCTTGCTAGCATTTAACCTGGTATTCAGTGCAAAAAAACTTAAGACCCTCATAAAGTTGGGGGCTACGGTACCTGTTTAAATATCAGATAAGTCTTTAATTTCAATTTTTCTCTATCTATTTGCCTTCTAATGCTTCTAAATTAGGATTTTAGCTTTAAGTTGTTAGTAAATTTGAGGTAAGTTTTATTTCTCGATTTAAAAAAAAATTCGCAGCGAAAAAGAGAGAGAGAGAGAGAGAGTAGGACCATGAGGGACATGTTAGAGGATCAAAAGTTCCATTTTTTCTTTAGTTTTTATTGAGATACTATTAAATTATCAATTTTACTGATGATGAAAGAATAGTTTCAAATTTTTTCAAAAAAAAAAAAGGGTTACAAAGAAAACAGAGGTAAGCCAAGAAGAATGAGAAAGGAGGTTTGGTGTTCGGGAGAAGAGTTTTGGTTTTTGTTTAACTTTATTTAGTACAAGTATTTATAATATCGTCTACACTGGACGAGTATTCATGCTATAATCCCTATATTAGCTATATCAGGAACCTATAAATAAGTTAAATTTTAAGGACTATTATTAAATTTATTGCTCATATTATAAGAGTACTATATGTATCTAGTCCCACCTACCTTATTAAATGCGAACCTTTCTTCCTCGAATACATGTTTTACTCCTCTCTCGGATTATTGGCCTTTTACGTAAAAACATGTCATTCAAATTTCACACCTAAGTTGGTCCAAATCGGAAAAATGGATCTTGAATAAAAGAGTGAACCGTGTGCCTGGTGAATTTCTTGGAATGTTAACCCTTCTCCACCTTCGATTTAAACACCAGATAAGTTCTAGCTTTGATTTTATTATTATGCCTCTTTCTAATACATTTAAAGTAAGACTTCAAGTTTGAATTTCTCAGTAGATTTATAGCAAATTTCAGTTTAACTTCGCAACATATCGTGAGTTTTAAAGTTTTTACACATAATTGCTCCAAAATTCCCTCTACTCCTAAGTAGATGTGTTCTTTACTTAGAGAAAGATAAGTTCATTAGGCTTTGGGATGTTCAGTATGCCAAAAGACCTATCCGTATACAAAAGAATACTTGTTTTTAAGTTTTTATTTACATGCCCTTAAATCTTAGTTATCTGTTGATTATCTAAAGCCTTCCATATTTAACTATTCTTGGCACCCATAATTTTGTTTACTTTAAGGAATCCGGTGTAAATATCTGATATTCTTCGGATATAATTTTTATAGTTGAGTGTAAAACTACCAAATATCCTAGAAAATTATATACAAACCGTTTACATACACGCTTATATATAAACAATATGTATATATTCCTACCACCATGCCGCTAAATCCAGTATAAAAGCAGCAAGAAAGACGGTATACAAAAAGAAAGGGAAAGTGGAAACACGAAAAGGAGTTGGGGAATTTGATAGAATAATAAAAATTTTGAAAGAATTATTAAAGAAAAGAAAGCTTCTCTTGCTTTTTAGTTACTTTTCTTCTAGTATATTTGTGTTTGTATATTTATTCTTTCCTTTTAAACATAATACCTATATAGTCTTATAACAGAATTAATATGATAAGGGTAGACTTACTAATTTACTGATCTTGAGGATAAAGAGGGTGATGACGAGTTATCTGTTGCAAAATTTGGCGGTTTAGACCTACTCCAATTTATACCACAATGAACATGAACTGCCTTCCTGGGAGGAGAAACATCAGAAATATAAACAGGACAAGAAATATGTGAAAACAGCCTGAAAACTTGTAATGGAGGCCATGTTAACTTTTCGAAAAGATTGCAGGATTTCAAGTATACGGTCTACATTAGTCCAAGCAAGTTCCTATGTTGGGTAAAATGGCGACCACTTGATCGAAAGAAGCTACTCAACAATCACATACCGGAACTGGTTACCTTGCGCCCTTCTCAATATCACCACATTCTAGCCATAAGCCCTTCACAGGCCGGTGATATTCATTTGAGCCGTAAGCCCTTCTCAGGCAGGCGATATTTAGTCAAGCCGTAAGCCCTTTTCAGGCAGGCATGTTTGCACATATGATTCATGTCCAACCCAACCCCTAAATTGGGGGCTGGGGGCTTAACGCTTCCGTGTGATATATGTGAATTATGTGATTTACATTCAACTCGGTCCATAAATTGGGAGCTGGGGGCTTAACTCTTTTCTGTGATATACGTGAATTATGTGATTTATGTTTAACCCAGTCCTTAGCCGGGGGCTGGGGGCTTAACTCTTCTATGCGATATACGTGAAGTATGTGATTTATGTTCAACCCAATCGCTAGCCGGGGGCTGAAATGTATGATTTACATTCCGTATATGAACTACGTGGATGATGTCCCTTATGTGATCCATATTAACCCAGCACCAAACAAGGGGCTGGGGGGCTGAAGTTGTTATTGGCGGTAACCCTCACCTAATGTAAGAGCCCGCGGTCATCTTGGGTCCCCTCACACACAGGGGGCTGGTGGTTGTTTTTGCTTCAATTAAAATGGGAGCACGGAGTATTCAGGTGCGGTAACTCTCACCTAACGTGAGAGCCTGCTGTAATCTTGGGTCCCCTCCCGCACAGGGGGCTGGCGGTTGTTTTTGCTCTAATTGGAATGAAAGCACGGAGTATTCGGGCGCGGTAACTCTCACCTAACGTGAGAGCCTGCAATTATCTTGGGTCCCCTCCCACACAGGGGTCTGGCGTTGTTTTTGCTCCAATTGAAATTGGAGCACGGAGTTTTCAGGCGTGGTAACTCTTAAATAACGTGAGAGCCCGCGGTTATCTTGGGTCCCCTCCCGCACAGGGGGCTGGCGTTGTTTCCGCTCCAATTGAAATGGGAGCACGGAGTATTTGGGCGTGGTAACTCTCATATAACGTGATAGCCCGTGGTTATCTTGGGTCCCCTCCCGCACAGGGGGCTGGCGTTGTTTTTGCTCCAATTGAAATGGGAGCACGGAGTATTCGGGCGTGGTAACTCCCATATAACGTGAGAGCCCGCGGTTATCTTGAGTCCCCTCCGGCACAGAGGCCTGACGTTGTTTTTGCTCCAATTGAAATGGGAGCAAGGAGTATTCGGGCGCGGTAACTCTCATATAACGTGATAGCCCGTGGTTATCTTGGGTCCCCTCCCGCACAGGGGGTTGGCGTTGTTTTTGCTCCAATTGAAATGGGAGCACGGAGTATTCGGGCGTGGTAACTTTCATATAACGTGAGAGCCCGCAGTTATCTTGGGTCCCCTCCCGCATAGAGGGCTGACGTTGTTTTTGCTCCAATGAAATGGGAGCACGGAGTATTCGGGCGCGGTAACTCTCATATAACGTGAGAGCCTGCGGTTATCTTGGGTCCACTCCCGCACAGGGGGTTGGCGTTGGTTTTGCTTCAATTGAAATGGGAGCATGGAGTATTCGGGCGCGGTAACTCTCATATAACGTGAGAGCCTGCGGTTATCTTGGGTCCACTCCCGCACAGGGCGTTGGCGTTGTTTTTGCTCCAATTGAAATGGGAGCACGGAGTATTCGGGCGTGGTAACTCTCATATAACGTGAGAGCCCACAGTTATTTGTGTCCCACCTAACATCAAGGCAAGTGGTTGTTCTACTCCAAACCGTATTGGAGCACGATTTGCGCTCCATCCGACAAGTACGAAACAGAATACGCTCCAACCCAGCCTGCAGCTGGGGGTTAGGAGTTAAAAATATTCACAATACGCTCCAACCAAGCCCATAGCTAGGGGCTAGGAGTTAAAATATTCACAATGCCCTCCAACCCAGCCTACCGCTGGGGGCTAGGATGTTATGTTCATGACACCATCAGTTTTCCTTTACTATGTCTAGATATGAGCAGGTGCTGTGGTTCGTGCTTGTCAAGTTGCTGTCCCAGGTCGCTGCCCAGCTCGTGCCCTGACATTGTCAAGTATCGCTCCAGTTCGCGCCCCGACCATGTCATGACATTGTCCTAGATCACGCCCGGTTCGCTCACTGGCCTTGTCAAGGCTTGTCCAAGCTTGCGCCCCAGTCGTGCCTCAGGCCGTGTCAGCCTGCGTCCCCAGCGTCCCTTTCCAAGGCCGTGCCACCTGAGCCGTGTCTGGACGCACCCCCTGGATCCAGCTGTACTAGCAGTTGTGGCACGCTCCTCTTGACCATTAGAGGGACGCTCCCCTAGCCATTAGAAAGAATCTTTTCAAATATTATTCTTGATTTAATTGATGTAATTAGTATTTTCATGTATTATTTAGTGATTCTTGTATTTTCTATAAATAGGTAATTTGTATTCATTTGTAAATCATCAATTGACGGTTAATGAAATATCTCTTTCATTCTCTCTTCTAATTCTCTCAATTCTCATCTAATTCTACTTCTTTCTCATCTAACTCTAATTCTTTCTCTCATCTCAACTCTAATTCTCTTTCTTTTCTCACCTAACCTCTCTTTCGTCCGGGCCCAAGTATTGAACTTTGGCTGTCACATCCGCTAGGCTGTGACATAGGAATTAAAAATATTTACAATACGCTTCAACCCAGCCCATGGCGGGGGGCTAGGAGTTAAAATATTCACAATACGCTCCAACCCAGCCCACGGCTAGGGGCTAGGAATTAAAAATATTTACAATACGCTCCAACCTAACCTACGGCTAGGGGATAGCAGTTACAAGTATTTACAATACGTTCCAACCCAGCCTACAGCTGGAAACTAGGAATTAAAAGTATTCACAGTGCATTCTACCTCAACTTATATGTAAGAATCAGGAGGCCAAATACACAGTTAAACATAGCCTGGCTCAACAGCTAGAACTTGATAAAGCCTCAAATTAGCAGCTCTAAGTGACCGTGCCAAAAGTTAATAAGTTAGGCGGAGCAACGTCTTCAAATAACCGTTGCTCAACCATGGATAGTGCCTTCAATCAGGAATACAATTCCTAGAGGTCATACTAAGAATTAGCAAATTAAAAGGAGTAACGCCCACGTTAACTACTCACACAAGCAATTATAGGCATCCTTCAATATCCTGCCATGGAAAATACCAGCAAACGTGATCCTTAAAAGACTTAAGTCCTCTAAGCCTTAAAACAAATCCCTAAAGCATCCCAAACAACAATAAAGCCAGGAATGGATAAGTCAGAACAATGTTCACTTAAAATAACCATGTTAACACCTATAGAATTCCTCATTCATAAACAAAATCTTGATAATACACATATTGGCAGAGCATTTGGTATTTATACACTCCACAGCTGAATGTGAACAGGTCCCCATTCACACTTGGAGTAGGGGGCTAACTGTTAACAATAAAAATAACAAGATAAATATTAAAATAAGATAACAAAATAATAAGTTTAAATTAAGTAAAAAAACAAACACAAAAAGACAAAAACCAAAGGACAAACCCATCTCATCTCTCCGCTCACCGTACACCCCCACCCCACCTTTTTCTCTCTCGTCTCTCCTCACTCCCCACTCCCATCTTCTTCTCTTTCCTCCTTCTCTCATCCAGTCCTCCCTCACCTCCACCTCTACCACCCACCATCTCACTCTCTCTCCTACCGTCAGCCACAGGTACCACGTGGTACCGCCCACCATCTCACCCTCTCTCTCTCCTACAGCCTCCCTCTCTCTCCACCACGCCAGTCCGACAACCCAGCCACTACCGTCACCACTGGTACCGCCCTTCCCTTGCCGGTACCGCCACCACCCAAACACCGCCTACCTCTCACGCTCACCCCTATCGCCTGAACCACATTGGTATCGCCTGACCCACGCCGGTGCCGCCCCTTGCTACCGATGCCGCCCTTTCCTCCTCTCCTCCTCATTTATCGTCCTCTCTCTCCTTTTCTACTGCCTGACCACTGCTCGACCACTACCGCCTGACCATTACCACCACTCTCATCTCTCCTATCTCACCTACCGTCACGTTGTCTCTCTCTTCTCACCCCACCTTCCCTTTTCTCCCTCCTCCCCCGCGGGCCCACAAGGGCCCCGCGCTGGCCACCGACCACCGAGGACCCCATCGCCTCCATATACGATAAGTATTCATTATTGTTTACTTTATGCTATTTACTTACCGTATACTATTGTCATGCCTTTATTAACTTAGGCATCGGAGGGGTCCCCCGCGGACAAACCTGTGTGTCCCTCTGACGTCTTTCTTCATTTTGCAGGGGAGCCCGGGGTTAAACGCTCCAGCGGCTGCTTTCTCAAGTGAGGGTTGAGTTCCGCTCTCATCCAGAACCTACAAATATTTGTTGCTCGGGGCATTTGGGTCTAGCTCAGTGATTGAACCAAATTTAACCGAAACAGGTGGGAAAAACGGTTGGCAGCAGGCGCGGGAGGTTTTCAACAGAATTAGTTAGGATATTTTAGATATTTTCAGCTATTTTCCAATTCATTGCTCTTTTTATGTAATTTCTTGCAATTTCCTTGATTAGTTTTGATTTCATTATAAATAGATAATGATGTAAGGATTAGAGGGTCATGAATGAAGTAATCATCTATCTTCTCCCTCAAATCCTCCCTTCTTTTCTCCCTTTAACCTCTAAATTTCTCTTCTCCCTTTAAACTCTATCTCTTATTGAATTTAGATCAGAATTCTATTAAGTTAGAATTATGTATCGCTGGTATCAGAGCTCACGATCCTCCTGACTGTGGGAATTGGAGCACAATGGCAGAAAACACTCGCTCGGTGACTGAAATGAGGAGATTGGAAGAAGCGATAACCGCTCACCTTCGAGCCAATACTGAAGCAATTGAGCGTAACCAAGGTGATCTGAGGGTAATAATGCAGGACCTTAAGGACCTGGTGACTGGTCTGACCTTGCACCAGGACCAATATGGGAATCAGGGAGGTGGAGTTGATGGAGAATCCACCACTGCAGCAACACATACACCAGGAGGCAATCAAGCTCTAGCAGTTCCAAATGGTAATCAACCTTATCTTGCTCGATTGGGTAACGTAGACTTTCCCCTGTTTCATGGTGATGATGTGAATGGTTGGATGTTCATGTGTGAACCATTTTTTCTTATTGATCAAACTCCTGAAACGGATAGGGTCAGATTAGCCTCTATCCACATGAGAGGGTTAGCCCTCCAATTGTATCAAAAGTATATGAGGACTGGGGGAACTTTACCTATGCCGGGTTGGAATGAGTTCATTAATGCCCTAAAAATGAGGTTTGGAAATGCCTTTGAAGACCTAGTGTCAGATCTAATAAGTTTGAAGCAATATGGCTTGGCTAGGGACTATCTAGCCAAATTTGAGGTTATTTCAGTGCGGGCAGACTTGAATGAGTCTCAACTCATTAGTTGTTTCTTAACTGGATTAAGAAAGGATATTGCCTTAGATGTGAGGTCACGGTAGCCCACCACTCTCCACCACGCTGTGTGTTTAGCTAAACTGACTGAGGCTAAG
Source organism: Simmondsia chinensis (assembly GCA_018398585.1). Lineage (NCBI taxonomy): Eukaryota > Viridiplantae > Streptophyta > Magnoliopsida > Caryophyllales > Simmondsiaceae > Simmondsia > Simmondsia chinensis. The sequence goes on along the minus strand of JAGTTD010000023.1, from coordinate 10,729,857 downwards.
TTCGAGGCATTAGCTAAACAGCTCAAATATTCGAGAGTTCCTTTGCTTCCTACACCTAATACTCAAAAATCTACCGTTAATTCTTATAGAGCACCTCCTCCAAGACCAAGTGCCCAAACCCCCAATGTTCCCAATCTTCAAAAACCTCAAAGAACCATGACTGGAGCTGAATTACAAGAAAAATGAGCCAAGGGTCTCTGTTATTTTTGTGATGAGAAATTCGAAATGGGTCATAGATGTAGGAATAGAGGGCCTCAACTCTTTGTCCTTGAAGTGGATGGTGAGGATATTGAAGAGAAGCTTGGGGAAGGTGAACTTCAGCAAGAAGTGAGGAATCTACAGAGCAAACAACTCACATCTCCTTACATGCTTTGTTTGGAGCATCCACCTTTTAGACTTTACGAGTCACTGGATCAATCAAGAACAAGCCCATCCACATACTGATAGACTTTGGATCAACTCATAATTTTATCGATGTGTCCCTAGCTCGCAGGTTACAATGCCAACAAATTCCAGTCCCTTCTGTTGCAGTGGCTGTGGCTGATGGGAGTAACCTTAGCTGCAACCGGCAGTGCAGAGGTCTCAATTGGAAGATGTAAGGAGCCACTTATAGCTCTAATTTCCTCCTCATTCCCTTAGGGGGGGGGGGGGGGGGGGGGGGGGGGGGGGGGGGGGGGGGGGTGTGACATGGTGTTGGGAATAGAATGGCATTCGACCTTAGGAGACATTAGTTGTAACTTCAGAAACCTCATGATGACTTTCACCTATGCAGGTACAACCAGGGAACTAAGAGGAAATGGTTCCATTGCCTATAAGTTAGTAGGAGCCAAGGCCATCTCTAAGGCTCTAACAGAATCTCCTATCATTGCATTGCTTCGAGTGCTACCAGATCAGACTGCAAATGCAGGGGTTAGCTTACAGATGATGCATATGCGTACTGAGCCCCAGCAAAACACTTCAGTGCCTCAGGAAGTTGCTGCTCTCATAGCTCAGTATGACTCACTCTTTGAGGAGCCTCAGCTGCACCCTCCATCCCGGGGTTCTTTTGATCATAAAATTAACCTCAAGGAGGTCACTCAACCCATCAATAAACGCCCCTACCGCTGGCCCTCCTTGCAGAAAGATGTCATGGAGGACATGATCCATGAATAGCTGAGAACATGATACATCCAGCACAATTGCAGTCCCTTTGCATTAGCTATGGTGATGGTTCGAAAAAAAGATGGAGGATGGAGAATGTGCATCGACTATAGGGACTTGAACAACGCCACTATAGACAAGTTGCCCTATACCCTTGGTGGAAGAGTTGTTTGATGAATTAGGCGATGCCAAACTCTTCACTAAGCTGGATCTTCGATCTGGATACTACTAGATCAGAATGCATGAAGATGATGTGCAGAAAACAGCATTTAAGACCCACTTTAGACACTTTGAATTCTTGGTGATGCCTTTTGGCTTAACTAATGCCCCCTCTACCTTCCAAGCTCTTATGAACTCCATCTTTGCCCCATACCTCAGAAAGTTTGTGTTGGTTTTCTTCGATGACATCCTTGTTTACAGTGCACACTTAGAAGATCACCTATAGCATTTGAGTGTTGTGTTTAATACTCTGCAGAATCATTAGTTGTTTGTCAAGAAGAGCAAGTGCTCCTTTACTGCCACTCGAATTGAATATTTAGGCCACATCATCTTTCAAGGGAGAGTTGCTACTGATCCTCAAAAGGTAGAAGCAGTCAAGTAGTAGCTAGTGCCTTCTACCCTGAAGTAGCTTAGAGGATTCTTGGGCCTTACGGGGTACTATAGGAGATTCATCCAACATTATGGGGTGCTAGCCAAACCTTTTACAGAGCTCACTGACAAGGACAAGCTGCAGTGGACTGAACAGGCTCATCAAGCCTTCAACGAGCTAAAAAAGGTAGTAATTTCAGCCCTAGTTCTAGCATTACCCAACTTCTCCTTACCATTTGAGATTGAATCTAATGCTAGTAACACAGGAATAGGAGCTGTCTTAGCTCAAGTAGGGCACCCTGTAGCATTTCTAAGCAAGGCTTTAAGTCCCAGACAACAAGCCCTTTTAGCTTATGAACGAGAGCTACTGGTTGTGGTAGTAGCTGTGCAAAAATGGCATCAATACTTGCTCAACAACACCTTCATCATCCGGACTGACCACAAAAGCTTAAAGTACCTCCTTGAACATAAGGTTCACACCCATTTCCAACAGCTGTGGCTATCCAAGCTGATTGGATTTAGCTATATAATTGAGTATAAAAAGGGAAAGGAGAATGTGGTTGCCGATGCACTCTTCAGAATTTCTAGTATGCAAGTCACTTGTATGCTTCTCTCTTTAGTTGATAGTAACCTCTATGCAATGATTCAGCTCAGTTGGCAGACCGATCCTGCCCTTCAGCAACTCATTCAGAACCTTACTAATGGATCACAACAGCACGACAAATACAGCTGGAGGCCTTATCAATTAAGAAGAAAGGGAAAATTGGTCATTGGTCAGGATGAGGGCCTCAAGGATAGAATTCTACAATGGTTGCATTCCTCCCCTGGTGGAGGGCATTCGGGACGAGATGCTGCATTACACAGAGTTAAGTCTCTATTCTTTTGGAAAGGAATGTCCAGAGATGTAGCTCAATTCGTTAGACAATGCCCCATTTGTCAAGCTTGCAAATCTGAAGCCATAGCCTATCCTGGTCTACTTCAGCCTTTACCAATTCCTCACTCAGCTTGGATTGACATCTCCATGGACTTCATCAAGGGCCTCCCTCAATCCTATGGGAAGGATGTCATATTTGTGGTGGTAGATCGATTAAGCAAGGCTGCTCACTTCTTGTCACTGGCACACCCTTATACTGCCCTCACAGTTGCTCAGTTCTATATAGATCACATCTACAAGCTTCAGGGTCTTTCCACTTCCATTGTCAGCGATAGGGATGCTGTTGATTCCTGGCAAGCATTGTTTTCTATATAGGGGGTCGAATTACACCATCCACAGCCTACCATCCTCAATCTAATGGATAGATAGAGGCCGTGAACAAAGGATTAGAAACCTACCTCCAGTGTATGCGCAGCACCCATCCCTCTCAGTGGTCAAAGTGGCTACCACTAGCTAAGTGGTGGTATAACACTACTTGGCACTCATCCACTCCTAAGACTCCCTATGAAATTGTACATGGACAACCACCTCCTTTACACATCCCTTACATCCTAGGCGAGACTCAAGTAGACACAGTTGACAGAAGCTTACAACACAAGGAAAGCATGATACAGGTCCTTAAATATCATCTTGCCCGAGCCCAGAACCATATGAAACAGATTGTTGATAGAAAAAGGTTTGATTGAGTTTTCAAACCTGGTGATTGAGTTTATTTGAAGCTGCACCCTTACAGACAAATTACGGTGGCCCACAGAACTTCCTATAAGCTCTCTCCTAAGTTCTATGGGCCATTCCTAGTCCTAGCAGCTATGGGAAAAGTGGCTTACCGTCTTGAACTTCCTGACTCAGCTCAAATACATAACATTTTTCATGTCTCTTAGCTCAAGCCTCACTTCGGGGACCCTCCCACTACAATCACCTCCCTTCCAAATGACATTGAAGCAGCCCCCCCTAGAGAACCTGAATTGATTTTAGACAGAGGCATAGTCAATCGCAACAACAGAGCAATCACCAAGGTTCTAGTCAAATGGAAGGTCCAACCGAGAGAGGCAACCTCTTGGGAATTCCTATATGACCTTCAATTGCAATACCTTGATTTTCACCCTTGAGGACAAGGGTGCTGTTGGGGAGAGAGTATTGATACGGTATAATCAGCAAAATGCACCAAAAATTAGCGGGCAAGAAAATCTGGTTTTTGGCGAGAAAAAAGGTTGGCAGTAGGCGCGGGAGGTTTAAAGCCTAGGCACGTGTCCAACATAATTAGTTAGGATATTTTAGATATTTTCAGCTATTTTCCAATTCATTGCTCTTTTTATGTAATTTCTTGCAATTTCCTTGATTAGTTTTGATTTCATTATAAATAGATAATGATGTAAGGATTAGAGGGTTATGAATGAAGTAATCATCTATCTTCTCCCTCAAATTCTCCCTTCTTTTCTCCCTTTAACCTCTAAATTTCTCTTCTCCCTTTAAACTCTATCTCTTATTGAATTTAGATCAAAATTCTATTAAGTTAGAATTCTTTATCACACCCTTTGTCGATCTGTCTTAGCATTGGGTACACATAGGTGATCATATCAGGAGTCCTTTTGAGACTAAGGAATTTCAATTGAGGAGAGGCTACGAAGGTTTAAACTCGAGTTACTTCCGAGTTGAGACGAGGTAGAAACCTTTTTAATATTTGAGTCATGCAATGTCTAGGTTTCTCTTATTAAGTAAGCATTTTTGAATTTTGTTATCATATCGTATTTCCCATTGCAATTAGTGCTCTCACTCGGTAATCCTATCAAATATCAATCTTCTAAAATACCATTTACATTTCTTGCAGAATCAGCCGATACTTTTTTCCTTAAAGTAGGTCAAGATTACGAGGGTGATGGCAAAATCAGGCTCAAATCCAGGTGGTTTATTTGTATGGACGGATAACTTACTACTATATCAAGCTCTCTTGTTACACAAACTCGTCAATTTTCTTTACAAGGATAAGGACAACACTAGACCCCAATATCAAGACATAGCTTGATGTAGTTAACCAACAATGAAAACAGGATAGATAGTTTGAAACTAAAGATGAGTAAAACTTCCTTTGATCTTGCGAAAGGATTAGAGGAGCTTTATGTTACTAGTTTATGGTTTTCATTGTTGCATTATATAATTTTTTTTTTTTTTTTTTGGGAACGCAGTTGCATTATATAATTTTGAGGATATCTTATCCTTGACCTTTTAAACTTCTTTCTCTCTTAGTATTATTTCTTTTTTAAAATTAAAAAAAAAAAACTTTCTTGATCTTGGCAACATAGGCCCCTCACATTAACACGATCTGCAGCCCGTTTTACATGGATTTTGAATGCTAAACAGAAAGGGAACTATAAATAAATGGCAGTTTATGAAGGGAAAAGATCAGAATTTCTCACCTCAAATCTCACAATTCATACATTTCATTGTTCCAATACACATGCTAGAATTTAAAGAACATTAAACCAAAAAGATCAAACTAACAAAATGATCACGCTTAACATCTCTAGCTATCGGACAGAGAGCCTGACGAATAGTATTGGTCTGGCTAATCTTGGACCAAATTAGCATGTTCGATCAGTTTTCGTCTGGTTTGGTCTCGGACCAAATTAGCACGTTCATTCCAAATTTCTCACACCAGCATCTTGACTTTAAAAATGTTGATAACTTAAACTCAGGTCAGACCAGACTAGACCAGTGATCTAAATCAAGGACCGAAAATTAGACCGAATAGCAATGGGTACAGTCTGGCTCGAGACTTAACAACCCAGTCTGCTCGTTGGTTTTTGAACCCCGAGACAGTAACCCGAAACTACAATAAGTTAATCATAGCTTAAGCATCATAGAAGGAAAACTTACAACTAGAAAGGGAAATATACATACAAAAGCCATAAGGCACCATCCTCCAAGGCCCAGAATGATCAATAAGACGTTCTTCCATCACCCTCGGTGATCGTATCTTTGAACGAAGCACCACTTGGTATCATCGGCAACACATGCTCCTGGTGTGGTACAATCACGTCAAGCAGGTATGGTCCCGGAGTGTCCAACATCTTCTGGATCGCTGCCCGAAGATCCGCCTTCTTCATCACACGAGCAGCAGGTATTTCACAGGCTTCTGCAAACTTGAGCATGTTCGGGAATATATCGGTTGCTTTAGATGGGTTCCCTAGGTAGGTATGAGCCCTATTGGCCTTGTAGAACCTGTCTTCCCATTGAACCACCATACCCAGATGCTGATTATTCAAAAGCATTATCTTAACAGGGAGATTCTCCACTCTAATGGTTGCTAGTTCTTGTACATTCATAATGAAGCTCCCATCACCATCAATGTCCACAACAACAGCATCAGGTCTAGCAACAGCAGCACCAATTGCAGCGGGTAAACCGAAACCCATTGCCCCTAACCCACCGGATGTCAGCCACTGTCGAGGGTTTCGGTACTTGTAAAACTGAGCAGCCCACATCTGATGTTGACCGACACCGGTACTTATAATAGCATTTCCATTTGTTAACTCATCAAGGACTTGAATTGCATACTGTGGAGGGATTGCATCCCCAAAGGTCTTGTAACTCAATGGGTATTTCTTCTTCTGCTCATCCAATTCCTCTTTCCAGGATGAGAAATCTAACTTCTGATTCACCTTCTTGGACTCCATAATCCTATTCATCCCCTCCAACGCAACTTTCATGTCAGAACAGATCGACACATGTGGCTGTTTGTTCTTCCCGATCTCCGCTGGGTCGATATCAATGTGAACAATCTTTGCCCTGCTAGCAAAAGCCTCGAGTTTACCGGTCACACGGTCATCAAATCGAACCCCGAAAGCAAGCAGCAAATCAGCCTTATCCACAGCATAATTGGCATAGACAGACCCATGCATCCCCAACATATGGAGGGATAACTCATCTGAACAAGAGTAAGACCCAAGACCCATCAAAGTACTAGCCACAGGAATGCCAGTTAATTCAACAAATCTTCTCAATTCCTCACTAGAATTCAAACACCCACCACCCACATACAAAACTGGTCTCTTAGACTCAGAAATCAACCTCACAATCTGATCCAAATGTACCGAATCAGGCAATTTCGGCAGCCTAGCCATGTAACCAGACAGCTTAATGGGCTCATCCCAATTAGGAACAACCAATTGCTGCTGTATATCCTTAGGTATATCAATAAGAACCGGCCCGGGCCGACCCGAATTCGCTAGAAAGAAAGCTTCTTTAACAATTCTAGGGATTTCTTCAACATCCATAACAAGATAATTGTGCTTGGTGATTGATCGAGTTACCTCAACAATGGGGGTCTCCTGGAAGGCGTCAGTTCCAATCATGCGGCGAGGCACCTGTTACAGGAAAAATAAATTAATCATGGATTAGATATGTGACTAAATAGTATTTTAGGTATCCCCAAATATTATTATACAACGGCACTTGTGTTCTAATTGAAAGATATGAACATTAATATGAAATGAAATCTCTTCCTAAATTCAATTATATTTCCCCATCAACCCTAAAGTTCCGTAGAGGGCGATCTAGCCACTCTTCCGGGTTTTAACAGGACCTGCCCGGTGATGGCGACGATGGGGACCGAATCAAGGAGGGCATCAGCGAGGCCGGAGACAAGGTTGGTGGCACCAGGCCCGGATGTTGCAATGCACACCCCAGCGCGTCCAGTGGCGCGTGCGTATCCCTCTGCAGCGAACACCCCGCCCTGCTCATGGCGGGGGAGCACGTTACGGATGGAGGCAGAACGGGTCAAAGCCTGGTGAATTTCCATGGATGCCCCTCCTGGGTAGGCAAAAACCGTGGTGACCCCTTCTCTCTCCAGGGCTTCCACAAGGACATCGGAGCCTTTTCTGGGTTGATCAGGGGCAAAACGGGAAATAAAAGTGTCATTCTGAGATGGGGTTGGGTCTGTGGAGGTGGAGGTGGAGGCGGAGATGGGGAGCGCGGAGATGGGGTGGAGATGGCGGTGGCGGAGAGAAGAGGAGGTGGGTGGATGGGGAATAGAGGGAAAGGGAAGGGTAAAATGGGAAGAATGGGTGATTAGGGTTTTGGTAGTGGAGGAGAGAGAAGAAGGAAGAGGGGAGAATGTAGGATTTGCAGAGGTGGCCGCCATTGTTGAATCTGAGAGAGAGAGAGAGAGACAGAGAGGGGAAATTAGGGTTTGTTTTGTAAGGACGTAGGCGACTGAGAATGAACTGAGAATGAGGGGAGGGGGTTGAGCGTGTGATTTATACGGCTTGCTGATATTGCGGTTTATAGTAGGAAAGTCCAATGAAGATAATTTTACAAAAAAAATAATCTCCCTTTAAAATAACATTCTATAGGAATAAGATTTATATTTTAGCTTTCTTAGACTTATTTTGGCAAAAATTCTTTGAAGTGCTAGATTTGTTATTGTTATTATTACTATTATAAGGTAGTATACATCTTATTTTCAAATCCTGTCATGATAAGAGCCTTCGAGATACTAGATGGTTGTTATTGTTGTAAAGATGTTAGTACATGTTAAGTTTTGAATGCATAAACTCTATAAGATAATATTTAGTTCAAAAATTACGTATATGTAATAAAATATTTCAAATGATAGTGTGAAAAAGTATAAAACTTCATTGTTTATAGGTGAACTCATCATTCCACTGCTATTTTGATCATTTCACGTAAGAAGCGCAATGTTATAACACTTTTGCTAGAGAAAAAATTAGATGAGAGATCTATTTTATACTCTTATATATGATTGTTTGAGTTATTTTATTAAATATATGTAACTTTTTAAATAGAATATTATTTTAAAAAGCTTATGACTCAAAAATTTAAAAAAAAAAAAAAATCAAATCTTAATGTATCAGCTTGTAATTTAGCGTTTTACATAAATAGCCATGCACTTGACACGGTTAGCTAGGGATGGCAATGAGGCGGGTAAAACTCGTTACCCGCAGGTTTCCGCCCCGTTTGGGGTGGGTAAGGGTATAGATGAGGCGGGTAACGGGTACGGATAGGGTACACATGTCAATACCTGTCACGAGTATAGGGCGGGTACGGGTATAGGCTTGTACCCGCCCCGCCCCGCCCCGCCCCATACCCGCATGTACCCGCACTGCCCCACCTCGTACCCGCATATACCCGCATTGTAATCACATATTGGGGTTACCAGTTGTGTTATTTTATATAAAATATTTCTTATACAATTTATAAGTATGGATTCATGGTTATTATTGAAAGGAAAAATAAAAGAATTTATGGGTAATAAGTTGGACATGGATAATAAGGCGGATATGAAGCAAGTAAGTGCAGGTAGGGGTAGGCAGGGGCGGTAGGGGCGGTACGTGGGTAATGGATCGGGTATGAGTATGAGTTTGTACCTGCTGGGGCGGGTACCGGTACCCACTTCATACCCGTGGCGGGTAGGATTTGGGTGGTAGGTAGGGGTATGGAGGCAGCGCCCCCCGTACCCGCCCCGCCCCACCCCATTGCCATCCCTACTGGTGGCCGTAGAGGACAGTTTGGAATCGGAGGACAAAATAGAAATTTAAAAAAAAAAAAAAAAAAGAAGATTTAATATTTAATAATTTCAGAAAAATGGCTATTTTTTATGGATCACATGTTTTTGGTATGTCAGCAGATCAGAAACTGAGGGTGGGCACCAAGTTTGAATGATTTGGGTGAGCTCATATTGTGATCCCTACGGTTAAGTGATGTAGGACTAGCAAAGTTAATCTATAATTTACTGAGTCCGTTTTATCTAAATTAAAAACTATCTTGAATTATTTGACAATTAAAATGATTCAGTCTGAGAATAAGTTTGATTAGTGTTTAGAAAGAAGGGAGTAAGTTTGACTTGAATTTAACTCAATTTGAAAATTGCCCGTTACCCAAATTAACCAAAGTAGATCGGCATTTACCAAATAAAAACTAGTGGCGGATCCAGAAAGTTTTTTCACTGGGGGCATATACTAGTAGTCACTGAGAATCAAAAAATTTAACATAGCGGGATCTATATATATGATAAAAAAAGTATGTATGTGTATGTGTATGTGTATATAGATAAATAAATAATTTGGGTTAAATTTCACGTAGTTGTGAAGCTTTTAAAAGAAAAAATTGTAAACAAAATAAAAAATAAGACAATTTGTCTAATAGAAATTGAATTAAGTCTAGAATTTTAATATTAAATTAAAAATTATATATATATATATATATACACTTGTACAAATAATTGTACTAGTACAACCAAAAAAAGTTTTGTATAAGTAAAATAGAACCATAACTTAGGGTTTCCCCCTCCCCCAAAAAAAAAAAATTATAACTTAGTCAAAGATTACAAATTTATTAGTATATTATATAGAGTTTTATAGTGTTTGAAAATGTAGAATCAGAACTTTAAAAATAATATAATAATTAAAATATTCCAAAAATTTGATATTATGGGGCCTTGAACCCTTGACATAGGAAATAGTGAGAATAACATTCAACCATCAAGTTAGAGTGTAAAATATATTAATGGGCACCATTTTTTTTTTCTTATAACTGTATTTAAAATTTATAATAAGCCACAACTAATACTTGAAATTCAGCTCACGGGCCACCGAGGGCCCGTGCCCCTAGTGCCACTAATGTGGATCCGTCCCTGATAAAAACCCAACCTACAATAATAAGGAAGTGAAGTACAATTAGTTTATCGATAACAAAACATTAATCCTATAATTGGTGGTACAAGGTTAAATAGGTTGTTCAACAAGAATAAGTCTCTCGTTAAGTAGAGGACAAGGTTAAACAAAAGTTTGACAGAAATAAGTAGCTCTCGGGATACATAGCTAATACGCTCTTTTTTAGATGAAATGTTGATTATGTTGCCGAATTATAAACGTCTCCATAATAGAGTACAATTGAATTCGTCTAATGAATACGTTGCTAAATTTTAAATTTATGTACAAGATGGAGTTATTTGTGCTACTAATTTTTGAGTACATGATGAAATACCTTATCTTTTTGCAAAGGAAAAAAATATCAACATTCACAAATATTCTCAGTAAGTTTTTCATTTGACAAAATTTTCAAATTCATCATTCTTGTTTTTCAACAAGAAGTTTTAAACTGGGGGTGTCAAGGAGCCGAGTCGAGCCGAGCACTCCCTTGTTTGAACTCGAGTTCGATAAGGCTTATCAAGCTCGATTTCGAGCCGAGCTCTTATCAAGCATTTCTAACCTTTGATCGAATTCGGTTCGATAAGAATATAGTGTGTTCGATACTCGGCTCGGCTCGACTCATTAGGCTTATCGAGCAGAGTCGAGCTAGTTGTCGAGTCAAGTCAAGCTCATTATCGAGCCCAATCAAGTTTAAAACCGAGCCAAGCTCACAATCGAGTCGAGCTCATTAACAAGCCGAGCTTTTTTAGTTATTAACGAGCCATTATCGAACCATTTTTGAACCAATACCTACTATTATCGAGCTCTTAACACTTTACTTTTGACAGGCCTTTCTTGCCCCTGAATTGAGATTTGTTTTTAATCTTTCCTCTCTTTTTATTGTTTTAATTATCTCTAGTTTTTGTCCTACCTCTAGCTGTTAGCCCTTCCCCATTATTGTTGTTATTATTATTAGAGTATTTACTGTCCCTTTTTAGTTCTATAATTTTAGACCTAAGGGCATCCTCAACTTTATGAAGTGATATGGTTTTCCGTCCATACCTAAGGGTGTCTTGAAATGCTCTTAAGTACTTAAGTAATGAGCCTAAAAGAATCACTGCTTGTACTTCATTAGGAACTTCTACTTCTACATTCGCAAGATCATTTAAAACCCTATACAAGTCATCAAGATTGTCCTCTATGGTCTATTTTCATCAATTTTAAAGGTATAGAACCATTCCATGTATAATACTCTATAAGCTAACGGTTTTGTGGCATATAGTTCTTCTAACTTAGCCCACACAACAAGACAACTAGTTTCACCACAAACTTTAGAAAGAACGAAGTTACGTAAACAAAGTAAGAGGTTACCATGAGCCATTGTCTCAATGTTTACCTTCTTCGTGTCTGATAGCCCTATTGGCTTGTTCTTTTCTGGTAGGAGTGCTGAACTGGCCCCAAGAGACATCTACAATGCCTTGACCTTGACCTTCTATAGCTCAAATTTATTCCTACTGTTAAATTTCTTCTATGTTGTGTTTAATAGAAATCTCAAGAATCATTAACACTAACAATGGCTTTAATACCACTTGTTGTCATTATTAGGTGAGATAGCTTTTGTTAAATAGTTTACAAGTTTCGAAAAGCAAAAGAATCGAGTAAAAACACAAGATCTCAAATCTAAGACAACAAAACAAAGAACACAAGGATTTTTACGAGGTTCATACCCAAAAAAGATGATCCTAGTCCTTGGCTCCATATTTTTAGAGATCTCCACTATATCGTTAATTATTATAAATTTGCAGGCCAATTACAACGTAAGAACTGAAATACAGACTTAATAGACGGCTTCTAAATGGAATACCTAACATCAAAACCTGATATACACAAGATACAACCTGTTCCTACTTCAATCCTCCATGGAATGCTTAGATCAAGACTTGAATCACCATAAAAAAGCAAGTAGAACTAGAGAGCATTTGGGAAGAAAGGAAATAAGGGCTTTGTCAGAAGAAAACGAAGAGAAAAGGGGAGAAAATGATGCAGCATATAGGAAACTCTAAAACAGAGCCTTATATACCCATATACATCAATCCATGTCACTGCCTGCATGGGGCATTTCCAGCCTTTGGATACTACATCAACGACTACAAAACGACCAAAGAAACACAAATCCAATGCTTCATATTGCACCGCCCATTTAAGTTGATTCGTGGATGGGAGGACACGCGTCACGCTTCTAATGGAAAGAAGGTATGACAGCAGACAGCAGACAGCGGGCAGGGGGCAAGGGCAATTTGGACATTGACCAAACGTGCCCAATTTGAAAATAAAAACGGTTTAAGCCCCAGTTTTCCACTTATTTACCAAAATGCCATTCTATTTAGTTGGTTCTTGAAATGATGCATTTTGAGTTTAGTACATAAATCAAGTGATGCGCCTTTGGTTTTGTAATAATCCTAATTTTGTTTAAGCTCATTTTTAGCCCTAATCTTAAATTAAGGCATGGTATAGGATATATGGGTACCAAATAGGATACAACACAAATATATCTAGTGATGTATCATTTTCTGTTTTAAGTTTTTGCTTCGAGAAACTAAAAATTAAATTTTAGGTTATAAATTTTGCGGTGAATTATAGTTTTCTACCCTAAGGTTTGATAAATTATTTTTTAATGAAAATAATAATGCATATTTATGAGAAAAACCTTCAAATTTTTATAGGAAAGCCATGGGCGCAGGAGAAACCATTCCGCTAACAATCTAAAGGAGATGACATGACTGATGCAACTTATGTGTGTGTGTAGACATAGATGCCCCAAGGAAACTCTAATTTCCCTCATGGGATTTTTGTATAGAATCGGATTTTGCTAGTAGTGATATCTAGGATGAACATACCTAAACGCATGCCATGAGAGCTTAGTTTCCTCATCTCATCAATAGTACATGAGCATTGATGAGCCAAGCTATGCTCTTTGAAGGTTAAGCATGGAGAAATAGAACCAAACAAGATGGCACCTATACTGACTAGCAAGAGATTAAAAAGTTGAAAGATTTAGATCATTGAGACTGAAAAGCCCGTGTGGGAAATTAGGGTTTTTTTCTACGTGTCTATAAGTAGACACACATGAGTTTGATCATTTTCTTATATTTTTAACATTTAGTGAACGTATTATCATTAATTAGGATCAGTTGAGCTATATACTAGTGATATATATGAATTAGGAATGGACTTCACGAGTTGGGATTGATCCAGTGATAACTACTGTACATATTGCACATTTGCATGTCGTCGAAAAAAAAACAAATGGAATTACTTTTTCCACATACATTTTATTAGTTGTTTATCTCTTTCGCCTGTTTGAATATTTATACATAATATTCTTTTTTTACCTATACTTGATCTGAGCACAATGTAAACTTATTTGGGCTTCATTAGGCTTGAAATTCGCTTGATTAGACACCTTTAGCCTCATAAACTACTTGAGATTGGCTCGTTATGGTTGACGAGCTTATAAGCTCGAGCTTCATTAGGTTTGTGCTTGACTCGCTAAGCTAAATGAGCTGGCTTACTTTGTTTAAGCTAGGCATATAGCATAAGATAATAGCGGAAAAATGCTTTCCCCTCAGTGATGGAAACTGTTTTGTCCTTTCACCGAGGGGAAGTAATTTCCATCAGTGACTATTTGTGAATTACGGACCAAGTTTTGAAATTGTCTTTTCAATCTTGCTTACGGAAGATCATACAAAGATGTTTTTGCTTTATCTCTCAGAAAATCAAATGAGTCTTTTATAATGTTGAAAGCCTCAGTGACTCCGATACAATGGTTCTTGTCCAAATGTAACTCTAGTGTACGTTGTTTTGAATGGCGTGTTAGCGTGCCATCGTCTGCTCAGGGAGCCACCCCCAGTAAGCTGTATCTATCCAATTTTCTATCAACCTTATGCGAAGCAATGGCTAGCAAATTCAGTAAGGTTGTCCACAAAGTGGTTTTTTCCGTCCATAGGTATATGTTTTGGTCTTTTTGGGCAATTTTTCTTGCACCCTTGGTATCTCCTCCTAAATTTTTCTCAACTAGTTCCTTTGCTGTGATTGCTTCTTCTTTGTTGAAGTCCATATTTATTTAAACCTTTACCGTTCTAAAAATGATAATGCTATAAGCTGAATGAATAAAGCAGAGAGAGAATGGAAGAAATAGAGCAAGATTTGCATGTCAACAATAAGTTAACAAAATATATACATCGCCAATGACTGCTGAATGCAAGGACCTTCTTTAGAAGTAGATACGTGGATATTGTTATGTGAATCTTGAAGATAAAAATATTTCATTAACTTACTCTTGATATGTGAATCTTGATCTAGTTCTTTCATTTTTTCTCTGTTTTATTCTTTCAATTTCTAACATTTTCTTTTTTGGAATGGTTGAGGTTTAAATAAATATGGACTCCAATAAAGAGGAAGCAATCAGAGCAAAGAAACTAGCTGAGAAAAAAAATTCCATAAGAAGATGCCAAGGGTGCCAGTGACCTTGCCCAGAAAGCCCACACCATGTACACAGAAAAGTGGAAAAAATCACTAAGTGGATATAGCCTTACTAAACATGCTAGTCATTGCCTCACATGAGGTTGATGCAGAGCCGAATAGGTATTGGTTTATTGGGCATAAATCTCCGGGAGGAGGATGGGATGCTTACACGCAAATTTCAAATGGCGTACACTACAATTACTGTTTCGGGGTTTAGGATTCTCTTTGTATTTATAGCGAGCGGAGGGCTTGTTGGTGCTACGCAGGAGGTGATGCCGCTTGGGTGTGATTGATGGAAGAGGGAGTGGTACCGTTCTGATGGTATTTTGCAGAAGAGGAGGCGGTACCGTATACTGGTTGGCTGGATAAAAATAGATGTCCTAAGGGTCCACTTTTTAGGGCTTGGCGGTATATGTGAGGAGGATCTTTTCCAGAGGTGACTGTTGAGTTTTGCCTAGGTGCAGTTTTGCTTAGGTGGCAGCATGGTTTGCTTACCGTAACATGTTGCCTCTTTTTTACCTCTTTTGGCAGTTTCCCTAACAGTTAGCCCCCCACTTTGGAGTTAAAAGGTACTTTTAGCCTCAAAGTGTTTTGTTACAAATACTCTAAGCGATCATTATTATCCTCCAAGTGTTTGGCTATAAATACTTTAAGTGACTGGCTATTTAAATATCCTAAGTGACTTGTTTTTATTGGATTTCATTCTATTTTCTCTAGTTTTTCACTCATGGATGACACCACTCGTGAGATTTGGTTGTGGCTTCCTGCTAAGTCGATTTTAAAATTTGCTTGTGTGTCTCCTAGTT
This sequence comes from Simmondsia chinensis, assembly GCA_018398585.1. Lineage (NCBI taxonomy): Eukaryota > Viridiplantae > Streptophyta > Magnoliopsida > Caryophyllales > Simmondsiaceae > Simmondsia > Simmondsia chinensis. The sequence continues at coordinate 10,714,216 of JAGTTD010000023.1, read as the reverse complement.
TTCATAATTTACTTTTGGACTATGAGTTTGTTGAAAAGCAACCTTTTCGTACTTTGAGCCGTATTGCTGATGGATTTGTATTACAGCTTGAGAGTGACTTAAGTCTTGACAATTTAGAAGTGTTTTCTTCTTCAGGAGACTTTTCTCCAATTATTCCCGCTGAAGTGCTGGAAGTTTTAACTGATAATGTTCATGTATTGGGTATTGAAGGTGGTTTAATGTTGCATCGTGGTTATAATCTTTCTCAAATATTTGTTTGTAATCCAGCCGTGGGGGGTGTGTCAGTTGATACCTTTGCCTGATGGAGTTTCCATGGGTTACGCGGATTCTCCTTTAAACTTAGTGCTTTGATACAATGCCTGCGCCGCTGCCTCCTTGATTTACGGAACCGTCCACGAATACCTTCCACAGATGATCCTCTTTGGAGGGAGTTGCTAGTTTGGGTATTTCGAAATCACATTCTACCAGGAAATCAGCTAGGACCTGTGCCTTAATGGCTTGACGAGGTGAGTATCGTATGTCATATTATGAAAGCTCAACTGCCCATCATAACATTCTTCTTGAGCAGTCCAACTTTGCAAGCAACTTTCGAAAGAGGAGGGGGGGGGGGGGGGGGGGGGGGGGGGGGAGTACAGTTATGGTATGGGCTTGGAAGTAAGGTCTCAATTTGGGTGCGGCTATGACTAGGGCTAACGCGGTTTTCTAAATAGCAGGATACCTCCTTTCTGCATCCTTAAGAGATTGACTTAAGAAATATACCGGGAACTATCGTCCTTCACGATCAGCTACCAGGACTGCACTTGTAGTGTTTTCAGAAATATCTAAGTAATGTTCAGATTCTCATTTGGCTCAGGAGAGGTAATGATGGAGAGATGTGCCAAGTATTGTTTCAGCTGGCTAAAGGGATGCTCACATTCTTCATTCCAATAAAAGGGGTGCTTTTTTTTCGTAATATTTTGAAGAATGGCAGGGCCTTTTCTGCGGAACAACTAATGAATTGGTTAAGGGAGGCTATGCAGCTAGCTAGGATTTTTTTGTAATTTGATTGGATATAAAAATAATTTAACATACTTTGCACAATAAGGACAAAAATTTGATACAAAATTGACACTAGTGAAATTTGAACCCCATACCTCTAACATATAAAGTTCACCATTACCATGAAAGCTACAATTTTTTTATGATTTTATTAGGTAAAATTAATATACATACATATATAATAATAAAAATATACCCAAACAGGCAATTTTTTTGGGGCCTGAGGCCCGGCCTGCTTGGGAACTGGGCTAAGCCGGGCCTTGGCCCCCATGGGCTGGGCCGGGCTGGGTTACGGGCCACCCGGTCCACTGGCCACCTCTAGCTTCAAAGAAGGTCGAAAGGGAGGCCGACATATATATATGTGGCCTACTGGGTGTTGATCTTGGGGCCGATGAAGAACAATTAATTGCCAGGTCATAAAGAAACCTTTAAACTACTCCCACACAAAATAATTCTGTTGGAATGATGCAAGCTTTCCAAATTGTGCTACTGTTTTCAATTTCTCCTTCTTGTCTCAATTGGTTTCAAACATGTTATCTAAATCAAACCCAATTTTTGATTATTTGTCTACCAAAGAGAGTGGTATAATATGTATTCAAAAGAAAGACAATAAAGTTGACACTCAATCTTAATTTCTTACATATTGTTTATCTTTTTATTAAATCCCTACAATAAAATCAATATAAAAGACACTTATTCATAAATTTTATTTACTTAGTTATTTATTTCATTTATTTAATTAAAATAAAGTTCAAATTGAAAAATGGTGGTCGAGGGAGAAGGAGCCTTAATTATAGGTTGAGTGACTAAGGAGAAGAAAAGTTCATAAAATAGCCATCTCTATACTCGTCAAAAAGCTTCATATCCAATTCAAGCAATCTCGCAAATCTAATGGTAATATTTTCAATCAAAGAAAAAAAAAAAAAAAATGAAATACTTTGATACATTGGTAAGAACTACATTCAATTCTAGCATAATTGGTGAAAGCCAGAACATCTTTAAGAACAATTTATTACATAAAAAAATGAAAATTCATTCAATAAGAAACTTAATGAAATTAAATTATGCTTAATTTTCAAAGAACTCCAAAATACTTTTTCCATTTTCCATATACGTATACACACATATGGCGATAAATTGATGGTTTTATTTGCAGGCGCTCCTATACTTCAGGATGGGGGTCCTCGAAAACAGTCTCCTTTTCACTCGGAAGGGGTATGGCTGCGTACATATACCCCTCCCAGACCCTACTTTAGCGGGAGCTGCGAGGTACTGGAATTGTTGTTGTTGTATACACACATATATAAAAATATATTTTTTCCCAGTTATACATGTCAAAAGAAAAACTTACCTCCCCCCAACCCATATATATATATATATATATATATATATATATATATATATATATATAATTAGATCTAAATCAATGGAATTTAGGTCATTGACTCTAATAAGAGATGTAAAAATAATTTAAAATATGGACCCTTAATCCTCTTCTTTCTTATTCTCTCATAAAAGTCATACCATATAGTAGCATTATATTTAAAATGACAAGCAGGATGACATGAGACTCGACATGTTCTTTTTAACACTGCTGCCGTTCTTGTCTTTTTCCTTAAACATGTTGCTCTTTATATGCATTATTTCTCGTTCCTTTCAAATATGTACGATTTTGCCCTATACAAGTTTTAGGGATATAGAGCACCAAGCAGTAAGGTATCAGGCAACAGATTGAAGGGTTGACCTATTTGGTAACAAGGCCAGTCTAGAGATCTCTCTAGAGATCTCTGAAACAAGTTTTGATTGGTTAACTTTTTTTTTTTTTTTTTTAATAAGAGAGGCATCTAGCTTAGCTAACATATCTCAAATAAGCTAATATTTGGGTTATTTATAATATACAATGTACATATACAACAACAACGACAACAAACCTAGCGCCTCAATGGCTCCTGCCAATGCAGGGTCCCCCCGCCGGGGGGGGGGGGGAGGTACCCAGCCTTACCCCTTCAGAGTGTTATCTTACGTTAAAAGCATAACAACAACGGCACACAGAGAGCATAAAGCAGCAACAAGTAATAAAACAAGCAACAAAGCCACAAAGAAACAAGCAGCAACGCACATATATGCCTAGGGGCGCTATGACTAGCCTACTTTTGCTCCTCTAATCTAAACCGCTATATTGGCTACACCTATACTAGCTCTCCACTTAGCTTTATCTAAGGTCATCTCCTCATTTAGGTGTAGGTGGGTGAGGTCATGTTGAATCGTCTCCATCCACCTCTTGTTTAACCTGTCTCCCCCTCTTCTCCTGTGCATAGTAAAAGCATAATGAACATATATATTCATAATATATTATTATATATCGTTTTTTCTTCAATTATAAATAGCAATATACAATAGCTCTTCACTTAGCTCTATCTAAGGCCATCTCCTTATTTAGGTGTAGGTGGGTGAGGTCATGTTGAATCGTCTCCATCCACCTCTTCTTTAGCCTGTCTCCCCCTCTTCTCCTGTGCGTAGTAAGGGCATAATGAACATATATATTCATAATATATTATTATAGATCGTTTTTTCTTCAATTATAAATAGCAATATACAATAGAAACAAATTATTTCTTCAATTATGAATAGTAACATATAAACAAACTTATAATATTACAATTACAGTCGTTATGGAAATGGAGTTGGTGAACTATGAATTCCAACATATAATCATACGGTAGCTTTAACTTCTGTGTATTTGCTCCTTAATCCCCACATTTGTGTGCGTTGACTATGGCCTCGTTTATATGAGTTGTTGTTTTGTATTACAACCATGTCGCTAATTATCGGAGACAGTAGCTTATAGTAGACCTAACCATTTTTGACCTAGTCTGACAGGGAGACCCAAGTTTGAATAAAAAAACTCGGGTTATGGTTGAGAGATTGGTGACCCACACCGGAAATGATCGAATCCAAAAGGACCTGAAACTTCAAGTAATCCGACCTGACCTAAGAGTGTAGATGAGTCAAGTTTGCTCACTAGTCTTCGCGAGCTGGCTCGTGATAAAATTCGAAAGGCTCTGAGCCAGCACAAGTCTAGTGAAGCTCAAGCACATAGTCTGCGAGCTTAAATGAGTCTACATAAGCCTATCTTAATATAATATATTAACTTACATGTGCCCAACCACGTCAACTTTGAGCCTAAATGAGCAGAGACTGACCTTAAACGATCCCAAATGAGCATAGATTGAGCTTAAATGAGCTTAAATATTGCAAGCTTAGTTCAAGGCTTGTTGAGCTAATCTTGATCCCAATCCTTTGAAAACCGAGCTCGAGCTCGAGCTACCAAGCTTGGGCTCAACTCGGCTCAAGTACAACCCTAACCCGACCAACCCAATTGCCAGGAACTTAAATGCATTTAGACCAGTGAATGGAACTGCTATTGCTGAATGGAATCTCTTTCGCAAAATAACAGTAAGATTGTCAACTGAAGAAAATTATGAACCGCAACCATCAAAATACAACTCCAACACAATATTTAGGCAGGCACGGAATCAACTTAAGGAGAAGTCTGACTCTTCATCACAGAAACAATCTCGTCACAAAGAGATACTAAAGTTGGTAGATTTCACTAGCATTCAACAGGACAAAGAAATGATTCTCGCCATCTTTGTATAGAACATAAACCGGACCCACAAACCCATAGAGCTCCTTGGCACATAAAATGGGGTGATGTGAAAATTAGTGAATCGATAAGTGGAAATTACAAGGTACAAAAATAGCAGTTAAGCCTCAATACGTCTACTAATACTCTTCTTTACTTTCCTTTCCTCCTTTGCATTGGGAATTTTCCCCCTTCCATAAAATAGGATCAAATACTTTATAACGTCATACTTCAAAAGCATGTATAGATTGAAACGTAATTAGCAAGAACATCCTACGTGTATGCCTTTCAAAGATTGTGCTCGTTAAGTGAATTTATATCATACCCACTCAGTCTCTCTTGATCCTGTGCCTACAATGACCGTGTTCAGCAACCACAACCAAAATTACATCAAAACTACCGAGAATCGCTTAACTATCACCAATGATTCCACTAATAGTGAGGATTATGGATTTCATTCGCACTGCTTACGTGCTAAATACTTGACAATAGAAATACGCTGACACAAAAATACATTATGATTTGCCCATTACAAAATCCTCATATGTTCACGACCTTTATGTCAAAACCACTCATCTTCATAATCGGATCTATAAAAAGTTTAGAGACTTCTTTCTTTTTCTTTTTGCTAATCCGGATATTTAGACAACTTATGGGCACCTTGACTTCAGCTCACATTGCTTACATATTGAATACCAGACAATATAAATTAGTTCGAACAAAAATACATTGCAAGTATGCCATTAGATTGTCCTCGTACATAGGCAATCTTTAAATCAAGACCACTTAATGTGTATCTTCATAATCAGATATATCACAACTTTGTAAACTCTTTTTTTCGCCAATCTAGACATCTAGACAGCTTACAGGCACCTTGACTAATACTTAATTGCATACACCGTCGACTCGAAAACTTCCCTGCGTGCAAAGACCTATGGGTGGCTCTAAGTAATTGTTTTGCAGCTAAAGACAGGATTTGAACCTCATATCACATTTGGTACATATGCCTCACCACTTGAGCTAACCCCTTGGATTTCGAAGTCATAAACTTGATATGCAATCACACAGACATTTCAATTTTTGTTACATGCATTATATGTTTGAGAGTTGTTGTATCGCCTATTGCTACCTCATGCTTTCTTTATGCTTGTTCTGTGCCGTTGTTTTTGCTCTTATACTTTTATACTTTTATGCTATTATGCTTTTTTTGCAGTTATGCTTCTCAAATTGGGGGTCCTCGAACACAGCCTCCCTTTAGGGTAATACCTTGAAGGGGTAAGGCTGCGTACATTATCCCCCCCCCCCCCCCCCCCCCCCCCCCCCCAAAAAAAAAAAAACCCCTGCATATGCAGGAGCCCTTGAGGCACTGGGTCGGTTGTTGTTGCTATTGCATTATAGTGACAATTAAGCATTATTTGTTAATTGGTCATCAATGAGTTGGAATGGCTTGATTTAGTTAGTCATTAAACTCTACATAAATACTTGTAATCAAGAATCGTATGAATAACAAGAAATCACACTCAATTTTTGAATTCCCTCTCCTTTCCCATCTACTCTCTCTCTCTGTCTATCCTGCTCCTCTCTTCATCATCTACTCTTCTTCTCCCATCTCTCTCTCTCATCTTCTTCTCCTAGTATATTCTCCTTCCTAAACTAGCTATATCTAGATACAATCTAAATTGATTGAATCAATTTCCAACCAATATCAGAGAAACACAAACTGAGATGATCTTAATAGCAGAAAGGAAAGAAGTAAACAATCATTCTCCATACCTTCCAAATCATATATGATCCCCCAATTAATCAAACGGATCAAAACTCATACTCACAGAGAAATCCAATTTAACACAAATTCAGATCTTTAGATAGAGAAATTGACCTTAATCTAACCGGATCCGACGATGATGTTGTTAATGGGAATGAATATGAGCTTGACGAAGAATCCAACGAATCCCATCACCACAAACCCAACTGCAGTCCGGAATGCCACCTTGGTGAACTTTAAATCACAAACAAAGCCAAGAAAAAGATAACTTAAGAATCGAGATAGAAAACCCTAATTAATAGGAGAATAGAAATAGAAGTTACCTTTGCGATCGGGCTTGTGGCAACCCTTGACAAAGCGAACACTGTCCCTGGAGAATTCTCTGAGGGGGTCGACGACTGTGTCTAGTGCATCCATTGCCGCTGCAGCTTGAGAAGATCAGAGAATGCCTTTGAGAGTGATAGAGAGAGAGAAGGCCAATTGAAGCGGGTGAATGTTAAAAGGTTTTTTAATTGGCTGCATGTTCATTTAATTCAATTCACTTATAATAAATTTAATGTAAAAAAATAAGTTTCAAATGAATTTTGATTTTAATATTGATAAATAGATTTTGAATTAGGTTGAATTTAGATAACATCAAATTAAAATCAAATTTGACCCAAAATTATGTTTAGTACATGCTAAAATTTTAAAACTATTAATTTTAAGTCTTCCATGGGCCAAACCAGATTTCAATTTTTTTTTATTCTACCACTATTTTGAAATTTGTTCGGATATCATGATATCCTTTGTAACTGTTTGCTCCTTTCGTCTCTTTTGATGTTTGTGTGGTCGTCTAAAATACACAATCAGACAAACATGCACAAAGGGACTTTCTATGACTTGTGAGCGAGCCTAATTTTTAAACCGCACATGTTTGACCTCAATCAATCATCTTTGAAGAGGGTTGATGCTTTCAATGAATCCAACTTTGGTTTCCAATTTAATGTGGATTCTACACTTGCTCTAATTAAGAAGACTTAATATATATATATATATATATATATATATATATATATATATATATATATATATATACACATATGTATGTATATATATTGTGCTTTTTTGGGTTTAATAGTTTGATAGGAAATAAAAAAAGGATATGGATCAAATGACAGTTGGGGTGACAGAGCGGAGCCCACAGATACCTTACCTCGTACACTTAAAAGCTAGGACCTGGGATGGAGACAAGCTCAAGAGCTCAATAGTCCACTTAAAAGTCTGTGTCTATAGATTTTTAGGCCTAGCATCCTTGATTTATGATAACTAGAATGAGTTAAAGCTTGACAAGATTTAGATAGAGCGAACCGTATTCAGGTCACTAGATTAGGACCAACACAATCAAGGTTAAGCCATGGCCGTCAAAGCCTTGAAACGGTGACTCAAAACTAAATTCACCTAACTTACTAAGCAGTGACACTAGTGTTAAGAAAAACACAATCAAGCTTGAAGCTTGGCCTTCAAAGTGTTAAACCAATGATGCGAATCTAAACTCGTTGATTGTGGGAACAGATATAAAACAAGAATTTCATACCTAAAACCAGAGAATTTGTATTGCCTTGACGAATGCAAAATAAGAAGTTGCAAGCTAAGATAAGTTACGATACTCCTAGAAATAAAGCACAAGTGTGTTGTAAAAGAACACTTGAAGAAGTTTTGTTATACTGGTATTGGACACTTTACAGCGACAATAGTGCCCTTTATTTATGGACCTAAGTTCTAACGACTACGTCTTGAAAACCAAGCATATTTGCCCCACTTTCTGCCTCAATGCTCCTTTCCTGAGCTGAACTTGCCCTAACACACATGCTCGAGGCCCTTTTAGTTGCTCCACGTTCATCCGCTTCATTTTGGTTATAGGCCCACGTTCCTTGATATGAGCTCCAAAAAATTGTTTCGAGCTTAGAAACCGCCTTTCTTGCAGCCTTCTTGGTAGTTCCTCGAGCTTGATCCCCTTTTACTCCATCCAACCATCTTGAGAGGTTGTTAACATTCAAGGGTTTTTAACTTATAAAGCAGCTGGACTCGAAACGCAATTATTTCTATTTTTAAAGGCCAGTTATGCCTTGAGCATGGCCTCACGTGACAGGTACATGTCCTTTTATCCTTAAATGGCATTGTCCCAACTCCCTCAAGTTTGGTATGTAAACAAATACCCCCTTTTAGCCATTGGTAATATCAGATTTCCAACAAGCTGAACAATTTGTTTGATTTGACCCTCAATGGCTACAGGGACCTCAAGACAATGTTGTTGATGCTTGAGTTGCCTTTGTTCCCACATGTCTATAAATATCATAGTTAGGGTTTTGAAATTTTCATCTTGTGCACTATTCTCTCTCTCTTGCAATTTTCAAGCACTCAACACTTGCTCTTAAGCCTTTGGTTTCTTGCTCATTCTTTGTCTTAAACACTTTTTCTTTAGAGCCTTTAACCTTAGACCATAGAGATGGCCCAAATCACTTATTGTGTCTCTATCTCCATCCCTAAGGCTAATAGCCTTGTGGAGTGTTTGACATGTTTAGTCCAATCAGATAACTCAGTGGTCCTAGATAAGCTCTAGGTCCCCATAGACGCTATCTTCATTAAGGAGGACCCTTCTTGTATTCCTGAGGAGGGTCCCTCGTCTTCGTATGAGCCATGTATTCTTGGCCCAATCATTAACCCCGTGGAAGAGGTGTTTAGTCTTGAGAGTACATTTCTTGACACTTTAGATTCTCCTTTGCTTTGTTCTGTGTATGTAGGTTATTCTTGGGGAGGACGGAGCGTCTGCAAAGAGTCTACCCAATTCTAGGAGTGAACTTTCTTAACAAAGCAGTATACAGATTGGGTGGACCAATAATGCTTCACTATGAGTAGAAATGGAAGGATCCCCACATATTCAAGGCCATTAGATTATGTAAGGTCTCACTCAGGTATGATTTTCCAATTATGACAGCCCTTACTTGCTACTAGAACATTTATCATAACACTTGTGTCCTTCCTGCGGGTTTTCCTAGAATTGTCTTGCAGGATATTGCAGCTCTAACAAGTCTTTCACCTTAAGGGTCTGTAGTGCCTTTACTTTTTCATCTTGAAAGAGGCTGAGGCCTTTGCCTCTTCTTTTTCTGTGACTTCTTTGCCCACTAATTTATTATATGTTTCTTTATATTTTGGCCTTTATTAAACAAAGCATCAAAATTGGACCATGACTTTTTGAAGTTACAACTGTGGCATTCTAACATAAATACTTATAGGGGTGTAATCAAACTACGTATTCGATGAACTATTCGTGTTCAAAACCAATTAAGGCTCTTTTGTATTCATTTTGGAGGCTCAACAGCCTATTGATTTGAATTTAAGTATGCTCGATAAGCTTAACAAGTGAGTTCGGGGAGCCGGGGGGGGGGGGGGGGGGGGGGGGTGGGGGGGGGTGTTTCAAGCACTTTGATTAAGGCCAATAAGGCTTGTTAGCAGTTGGTTTTGGCTTGAAAAGGGTTCAACGATGATATGATAGTAACTTGAATAGCTCAGTGAGCTTGACTTGGTAGCAAGCTTGACTCAGTTCGAGTATGAGCTCAACTCAACGATAACAAGCTTGACTTAGCTCGATTAGCTAACAAATGGAATTGAGCTGAATAACAATCACACTAGCATCTTATAAAACTAAGTTTTAAAAGCTCAAAAAACTTGTCTTGGACCTGAGCTTGATAATATTTTGAAGCTTGAGCTCAAACAAGTGTGTGTTTGACGTGGCTCGACAACCTCACAAAATAACTTGATCGATCAATTTTAAAATTTGATTGATTTACAAAACGATGAATGATGAATCGATGGCATTGAATTTGCTACGGATGATGAGGTAGGTGAGCATCATGTTTTGAAATCTCAATGCTCTTGTGTAAATTGGGGCCAAGAGAAGGGGGTGAAGTTGGGGTGCAAATGAACCGAAACGTTCGATGAACTACTCATGTTCGAAATCGATTAGGGCTCGTTCATGTTCATTATGAGGGCTCGATAGCTTATCGAGCCGAGTTCGAGCAGGCTCGATAAGCTTAACGAGCTGAGTTTGAATGGGGTTATGCTCGATTAGGTACCATTCGTGAATAGTTTGATAATAGCTCGATAAGAGCTCCTTAAAGGACTCTATATGAGCTCGTTAAGGGCTCACTTGTAGTTTGTATTTGTTCGAAAATGGTTCGATAATGGCTCGATAGTAACTTGAAATGCTTGGCTCTGTAGCGAGCTTGGTTCGGTTTCAAGCTTGATTGGGCTCGTTAATCAGCTCGACTTGGATCTATAATGAGCTTGACTCGGCTCGATAAGTCTAACAAGCTAAGCCGAGTTTCGAACACACTAAAATCTTATCGAACCAAATTCGAACAAGGGCTGGAAATGGTCAATAAGAGCTCGGCTCGAACTCGATCTTGATAAGCCTTATCGAGTTCGAGTTTGAACAAGATAGTGCTCGGCTTGACTCGGCTAGTTTATGCCCCTAGGGTGAAGGCTAGGAATTTTAATTGGGCTAAAATTCATTGCATGTTCATTTAATTTGGTCAACTTAAAATGAATTTGGATGTGTTGATCAAAAAAAAAAAAAATGAATTTGGATGTAAAAAGTAAGGTTTAAATGGATTTTGGTTTTGATGTTGATAAATGAATTTTAAATTGGGTTGGATTTGGATGACACTAAATCCAGTCTAAAATTATATTTAGTGTAAGATAAAATTTGAAAACTATTAATTTTGGGTCTTTCATGTGCCAAAACAGATTCCAAATTTTTTTTTTTATTAGGCCAATATTTTGAAACTTATTCTGACACCAGGATATCCTTTGTAAAAGTCATAATGTAACACATCCATGTATAAAAAATACTGGTTAAAAGATTTTTGAATAATGGCAAAATATTACATCATATCATTATTATTGTTGTTATTATTATTGTTATTATTATTATTGTTGTTGTTATTAGGGAAATTAATACTTAGGTACCCTGAGATTTGAACATTTATAACTTAAATACTCCAACATTTTAATATATCTACAATGAGATACCTTAAGTTTTAGATATTTTATTACTAAGGTATCCTAAAATTTTAAAATTTTACTAGTTAAATACCCTTTAATAAAAAAAAAATTCAATAGATTTCCATTAGAAAATGCAAAAATTGAACACGATTTCAACAATATATAAGTATTTTTATTAGAATTTGATAGTTTTTTGCCGAAAAATGTGAAAATGACACATAATTATGGTAATATTTAGGCAGTCTACATCAACATTCGGCGAATATTTTATCACAATTCACTGAATGTTTGATAAAAATATTGGCACTAAATTATATATATTATCGTAGTCATGCATTATACGAATATTTTTTGTATAAGATTGATTAAATTCTTATAAAAATTCATGAAATTCGGTCATAGGGTACCTAACTGATAAAATATTCGAACCTCAGAATACGTCATTGTATGTGTTGAAATGTTAGGGTATTTAAGTGATAGATGCTCAAATCTCAGGGTACCTAAGTTGTTGTTGTTGTTATTACTATTATTATTATTATTATTATTATTGTTGTTGTTGTTGTTGTTGTTGTTGTTGTGAATTGTCTTAAAATTAACTTTTATGGTACTATTATTGCATTATGTGTATATATATAAAAGCCACACATTTGGTTAAAAGTGGGGGAAATGAGTAATGTTAGGTAGGTGGAAAATGGTGTCAGCAACCAAATAAGTGGTTCAGAATTCACTCTTATCCTCTCATCCTTTCACTTTAGTCATCCCCTATATGGCAGGACTCTTATGAGAAAATGAAAGTGAGGGTTAATCTTGGACCACTAATTGGGTTATAGACAACATCTTCATTCCACTTGACATCACCCCCTTTCTCCTTATTAATCAAATGTGTGGTCTAGAGTTACCCTCTCATCTTTCACCATCTTATAAAAGTCATCATCTATATATTTTATATAGGGGATTGCTCTTATGAGATGATTGGAGTAAGAGAAAAGATTTAGAGCCACTCATTTAGTTGCTGACACCATCTGCTTTCCACCTAACATCACCCCTCTTCTTCCACTTTAACTAAATGTGTGGACCAAATTCACCATTGCACCTCTCACCCTCTCATAATAGTCATGTATTTGGGTCAAATATTCATTCCATCGATGAATATGGATTTGAATTGAATTTTGTTAGATCATATCTATAAATGGCCATGGTAATCCGTACATATGGGTCGACAGGCTTGGCCTTGTACCAATATAAAATTGTATTCACCTATTATGAGTATACGGGAGGCATTCGAAGTTGGTGAATTGCTTATTATTTTACATGGTATCAAAGCCAAACTGGCCCTCTCATAATTTTCTTTGTTTTTTTTTTATTTTTTATTTTTTATTTTTTAAATGCAAATCCTAGCCAATAATAAAAAAATCCCTAACCTCATTGAAGCCCTAATCATTTTTTGTGCTGCTCCACCTTTGCTCTAACCCTAAAGCTCCGTGCCTAGTTGAAGCCCGAATTTTGGCACCGCCGTGCTGTTTCTATTTGTTGGTTTGCCTGGCCCTAATTTGGGTCACCACTATGCTTGACGCCTCACTGCAGTCCTGTATCGTTTTTTGTTTATTCCTTGTTTTGTTCATTCCCCATTTAGTTTTCATTCGTTTGCTCATTCTCTGCCATCGTCTGCACCTACAACCACTGCATTCCAATTTCGCGGCTAGTCTTATCCAAGGGCAAGCTCTAGCCTATTTCGTCCAATTTCCCTGCAATTTTTGTCCTCCATGGCCTACGCATTATCAACGACAACACCATATGATTATGGAAATTGGGGATCTTAGAATGCTTTGGGAAGTAATTATCAAAGTTTGTGGATCATTGCTCTGGTGTTTCACCCTGCTTCACAATCTTGGCCGCTCTATTTTGGTGCACCTCCTCATGGTAGTATTATGCTTTCTAATGCCCTATTTCATCCTCCAAATAATATTTATGTTATTAGCTATATTTTCTGTTTAGGATTTACGTCTTCTCAACCTATTCTCAATCATTTATTTCCAACTTCACTCATATGCTTGATTCCCCCCTAGATAATGGATAGTGGTGCGTTACCTCTTTTATCCTTAATCATGGTTTTGATAAAATTTAGTTGGTATTGGTGTGTCTTTACCGATCGCCGGGGTTTGTTCTAGTATCCTCACTACTCCTGTTGGTCATTTTAATTTACATATTCTTTATTGCTAGTCTATGCACCAATTTACTATTAGCTCATCAATTTTTTCAAGATAATCATTGTCTTTTATAATTTGACTTGGGTTGTTTTTTATTAAGAATTCTAAGACAATGTTGTTGGGAATGTATTTCAAAATTTTTTTCTCTAAAAAACTAGAGCGAGCGTAGCAGAAAACTAATTTAAAATTCTTAATTTTAAATCTAATGCCTTGATCTAATTAAACTATTTAATTAGACCTAGTTCTTACTCTAATAGGCTCATAATATAACAATCGAAAAACATCGAAGTAAACAAGTAGAAACATGGTATGTAACGATATAAAGGGAAGTAAATTAAAAATCAAGTACTTAATTTAAATATACTTGAAATGCAAAACAAAACTCTTACTTGTAGATCTAAAATCAAAAGAATTGACACCTCAAGGTAGAGGTGGCCAGCCCGGCTCGTGTATGGCACGGCCCGGGGTACCCGGGCCTGGCCTGAGCTTGGGGTGCCCAACGGCTTTTAGAGCCGTTGGGAAAGAGCCGTTGAACGGCTCTATTATTAAAAAAGCCGTTCAACGGCTGTTTTAATTAAAAAAAAAATTATATATTTTTTTTCTATAAATACTTAAACCTCCCCAACGTATTTCCTCACCAAATCTTCAATCCTCTCTTCTCTCTCTATACATTCATCATTTCCCACCTTCTCTAACCCTGCTAATTGCAAAATTGTGCTCTAAAGTTCGAAGTTCGTAAAGTATTTGGTTGAAGTTCGAATTTCATTGTTCTCTCGTTTCGGTAATTTTAGTATCGTAATTTTATTTGATTCGCATTTTTAGTTATTTAATTTGTATTACTACTTGTATTTTATAAATACTAATCACTTATACTAATATGGCACACAACTCTTCATCATCTTCTGGAGCCGGACGTGCAAGTTCTAGCTCTTCTCGGCCACCTAGAATCCCTCAAAGGAGTAGAATTGTCTTATTTAATACTGAAGAATGACCTTTTATACAACTAGACCCATCACCCCCATACACTGATAATAGAATAGATTATGACTTTTCACAACAACAGGATTATTATGAGTCAGGTGGTGGTGGGATTGGAGACTCACAAACTGATGAGGAACCCACGCTCACCACCGAAGCCCAGCCTGAAACTAGTACCGGTGCTAGTAGGCGTACAACTAGTGGGGTATAGAAGCACTTTACCCTTAATAAGACAACTAATAAAGCAACTTGTAAATTATGTGACCCAGCTAAGGATTTTAGTCATCAACCTGGCAGTGGGACGGGCACATTAAACAGACATATACTTAGGTGCCACCCTGAGCAATACCTAGAAAAGAGCCAACAACGTTTAGTACAGCAAGTGACCGGTGCACTTGCTAATTTTAGGTTCTCTCAAGAGAGCAACCGAAAGGGGTTAGCTAAATATGTAATTTTGAGTGAAAGGCTTTTTAATACCCACGAAGACCCAAATTTCGTCAACTACCTCCAACGAAATATGAATCCCGCCATTGTGAGGATTCCTCGGAACACCGTAAAGTGGGACGCTTTTACGTTGTACCACGGGATGAAAGCTGGGGTCTTCACACATTTTGTGACGAACACGAGCATGTTCTCGTTGACGTTGAACGTATGGACGTCCAAACCCGGCCAACCTTATATGTGCATAACGGCACAGTGGACCGATGAATCCTTCATCATCCAAAAGAGGATAATTCATTTTGGACTTTTAGATTGCCCCCACAATGCCGAGGTAGTTAAGGGTGCGATTATGTCGGCAGTCCGCGATTGGGGCATAGAGCGACGTATCTTCAGTATTACGTTCGACAATGCTACCAATAACACTGCAGCCGTTACACATTAATTAGGCAAATGAGACCCATGTTAGGTGGGAAGTGTTTCCATATTCGTTGCATTTGTCACATTTTGCATTTAGTGGTAATGGATGGTTTAGATCTTATAAAAGTATCCCTTACCACCTTAAGATCCGTAATAATATCGATTAAATCATCAGGCACTAGAAAAAGAAGATTTAGAAATTTATGTAGGTTGCATAAAATAGAATATAAACAATTCAAATTAGACTCCCAAACTAGGTGGTCGTCTACGGTAGAAATGTTAGAGCGCATTCTACTATACGAAGACGTTCTGATGGAATTCGCCCAGGAAAATCATACAGAATGGAGCGATTACAACCTGGCCTGTATAAATTGGGAGACAATAGATCAAATTTGTAACTTTTTTAGCATGTTTAAAGAGGCAACGATATTTTTTTCGGGTTGCTACTATCCGACCATGCCTCAAGCAATATCAAGATTGCTTGATATTGTCAATTGGATGGTAGGTAATGAATCAAACCCCATTTTGATCGAATTGATTAAGGCAATGAAAGAAAAGTTTGGCAAATATTATTCTGAACTGCCTCTTACATACCGCTTGGCAACTATTTTAGACCCTCGTTGTAAACGCGGGGGTTTTAACTTGTTTTGCCAACATTGTTTCAAATATTTGCATCCTAGTCTTAATATCGACACTTTCATTGCCGATGTCGATAACGACTTGCATCATTTATTTTCTCAATATTCCCGTCAATTAGCGTCCAATAATCCTAGTACTGCTGCAGTTGGATCTTCCACATCTAGTAGAAGTAGTTCACACATGTCATATTCGTGGAAGTTGTTGGAGCAATTTACGCCTACAGTAGCCCCCACGTCATGTGATGAGCTAGATTATTATTTGCGGATACCGTTGGTCCATATTTTCGGAC
This sequence comes from Simmondsia chinensis, assembly GCA_018398585.1. NCBI lineage: Eukaryota > Viridiplantae > Streptophyta > Magnoliopsida > Caryophyllales > Simmondsiaceae > Simmondsia > Simmondsia chinensis. The sequence goes on along the minus strand of JAGTTD010000023.1, from coordinate 10,697,750 downwards.
TGCCGGCCAACCCGCATTTTGACCTTTTACAATGGTAGAACACAAACCAAGCCCAGTATCCTGTGCTTTCCACCATGGCACGTGATATACTAAGTTGTCCGGTGTCTTCAGTAGCATCGGAGTGTGCTTTCAGTCTTGGTGGCAGGTTGCTTGGAACGAAGAGGGCGAAGCTATCGCCGTCAAGCTTGGAGATGTCCGTGTGCTTGAAGGGTTGGCTGCTAGCAGAGGCCAGAGATCAACAGAGAATGAAGCTGGATTCATCGAGCGATGAAGAAGACGACCGCACAACTGATACGTCAAATGATGGCGTAGAAACCCCCCTAGGCGACTGATATCAAAACTTTTGTATGTCAATTATTTACTTTTAAATATTTACGTCAAAAGACGACCGCACCCCCCATATGTCAAACTTTGTATTTTTTGATTAACAAATTTGTACTTTTAAATATTAGGCCCCAACTGCGTTGTATTTGTACTTGTAGTTGTTACATTATTTATTTACCATTATTTTTTTTTGATAAGATATTTACCATTACTTATTGTATATTTTATTTTATTACATGTATTGAGCATTATTTTTTTAAACATGTATATTTAGCATTATTAGTGCTTGAAAAAAAATGTACTTGTATCTTATATTATTTATCAATGAATTACAATAATTTTAGTACAAAATAATTTTATATTATTTTAATTTTTTTATTTCTGTAAAAAAGAGGGCCCAAGCCTGGCCCGGCCAGGCCTGCCTGCACTGTAGAGAGCCCGGTCCGGCTCGGCCCACTACAGTGGCGGGCCGGGCCTCGACCTCAAGGTCTTGTTCACAATAAGCTCAATTAGCACTAGAGTGTGGGCTCCCGAAATATTAAATTTAGAAAAAAAATTTAAATTTTTGCTGTTAATCTTTCCGAAAACTAATTTTTCAGAAAAATTATGTTAAACATTAATTAAAAAAACCCCTAAAATAATTTTAAGATTTTTGTCGTGAGAGAAAACTAGGTTTCAAAACCTAATTTCAAAAAAACATTAAGAACAAAAACACACCCACGCGCGTGCGCGCGCACACACACATATATATGTAGAAAAACCAGTTGTTGATGTCACATATGATCAGCATTCAACCCAATAAGCGCGTTTATGCCATGTTGCTGATGTCACCATGACGTCAGCAACACGGTGAGTTAAACTGGGACTCATGCAGGCGCGGGTATGAGATTTTGGTTATATTTTCCTTTTTTTTTGTTTAAATTCTCACATGTATAAAATTTATCTCATGAATGTTATTTTGTAAAATTAATTTATTCATCTTATGAATAAATAGTTTTTCTTACAAATTATGCTTAGCAAAATTAATTTATTCTTCTTATGAATAAGTAATTCATCCATTCAATTTAAATATTTTCAAATAATGCTTAAGTTGAGGCTTGCAAAGGGATCCCAGGAACAATCTAACTCTGGCTCCAAATGGGTTAAATCTGATTATCATCTCATGATAACAATTAATTACTATTTAATAAAACTTAATTCCACTAAATAAGTTTTAATACACTCAAGAATTTCCCAAGTAATTTTATTGTAACTATTTACCCCTCTATTAGATATCCTTGTGTAAAAACAACTTTAACTGCTGTCGTTATTTTACTCACATCTATAGCCGTAGTTCTGGACTCGCCACTCTCGAACAATTCATAATATAGAAACAATTTTAGTATTAATTTCAAATATCAAACATATGGAATACTTCGGTCAAATATTTTAGAATGTGTTCGTATATTTGTGAATCAACTAAGGGGACATCTTACATTGTAGAATCCAAGTATCCCTTCCCGCCACACTTGATGCAATTGCCCAATGACGTAAGATCCTAGTTTTTCACTTTTAACCTCATCATTTTAGGTGTCAAACCAATTAACATTGCATGCACGAGTCCGGACTATTTTCTGGATTTATAGTTATCGTCATACAGAATTAATTATTTCTGATAGCAGTTAAAGAAATAACTAATTCAGGTGGTCTTGCTCAGTGTTCCAATCTTATTAAAAATACCAACATGACGCTCTTGGATCCCTATCCACATGACCAAGATGAGTCATCAAAAGCATCATATTATAGTGTTATCAGACAAGTCTTCCAAACTTATCACCGATTATGAACATACTTTGACAACATGTCACAAGTTTGTTCTAAGTCTTTCCATGGTTCAATATTATTGACCACTTAAACCAAACCTAACATGTCATCTTGGACAACGTCCATCTCGTGGAACGTTTTAGAAAAATAATCACACGCTTGTTTAACTCATAAAACATAATTACACAATAAATAAATAGAACAATTTTATTTACTTAATATTTAAAACTAAGTAATTAGGTTTTTCTAAGATGCCTATTCCAATAGATGTCTACCACAATCCATTGTCTTAGTATGAAACTTCTTTTCTCAGTTCCTAGGTTGTCTTAGTAATTAGGTAGTTGTTGTTATGAATGCGAGAATGCGAGGCGTGGGCTGTTGGAGCTTACTGCTATCATATTGGTGTTGCTGCTATGCTGCGGGTGTTGCTGTTTTGGCGCCAATGTTGGGGTTTAAAATTCAGTTAGGTAGCTTCTAGATATTTCCTAGATATTCCTTCTCATAAGATAGTTGGTTATGTGTCTTGATTCATTGTATTAGTTGGCTTATCTTGCCTATAAGTAGTGTTCAGCTGTAATTCAGATTTATCCAATGAAAATTACCAATCTCTTTGAGATCTACTTCTCTTCTCATCTTATTCTCTCTCTATTTTCTCATCTCCTTTCACTTCTTTCTCATCCCATACTCTCTTATCCTTAGCTTACGTTTGTGAATCAATCACAAACGTAATAACTGGTATCAGAGCCTCGTTTGGCTTCCAAATCAAATGTGATTTGATATCAAATATCCTTTGATTGCATTGCAATTTGCTTAAGAATTTAGTTCTGAATTCTATTGCAAGTTGCAGAGAAAAGTTGCTTGAAAAAAAAAAAAAAACACATAAAAAGAGATTCAATTGTTGATCACATTGCTGACAGTTAAACAACAAAATTCAGTGGTTGAAGAAGCAGGTGCAGTTTGATCGCATTGAGAGTTAACTGCCGTACTTTGGTCACAATCAGTTGAGTATCAACTTCTATTGCTGCATTGTTCTTGATTGAATTCAGTAAGCTGAAGTGATGCAATTTGATTAATATTATACTTGATCATAATCAAAAGATCAGAAACAAGTTGCATTGAGGTTAATTCAGACTCTACAATTCAGTAACTGAGGTGGAGGTAAAGATTTTCTGAATTTCAAGCTGCACTTCGGTGAGTATTTGTTTTGTTACTCGTTTGTGATGTAGTTGTGTTGATAAGTATAGAAATGGTGAGAATCATCAATATCGACGTTTGATTCTTGAGAATTATAGGTTATTGAGTGGAGAGTTGCCTAGAAGAAAATCTGTCAGCAAAGCAAAAATCTGACAGTGAACTGTGAAACGAAAGTGTTGAAAAATCCGATTTTGTTCTTGAAGTTCGCTTTGAGTATTGTGTTGATGACTTGATTGCGAGTTAGAGTCGAGCTAAATTCAGAGGTGTAAGTCGAATTACTCAACTAACATTGTGGTTAGGGTTTGCTCGAGTTCCCTCTGTTCGAAGTTCGTCAGTTAGGGTTTGGGAATCTGCGGCCATTACTTTAGTAGAATCAGAATTTGTAGATCGTTGATTCAAGGAATCAAGCATAACATCTGGTATGAGCTTCGCAGCAGAACAGGAGTTTCTTACATGTGATCAATTGAACATTAAGTTGGAAGAATTTATGATGCAATTTAGGCAAATGCTTAGAGACGAGGTATCTGTGGCTAAGAGTGGTGTTCCTCTGCAATCTACTCAAAGTCTGATGCAAGATGAGGATGTAAGCACTCCAACCAGATGCACGCGCGTAGTTCTGCGTACTGAACCGCAGAGTTCAGTGGAGAAATCACAAGATCAGCTGAAAAGGGAGCAAAGATCTGAGGAACAATTGTGTGAAGGATTACAAGAACAGGATCGAAAGATGAATGGACAAATCAATGGTTGGGTTGATCGGCAAGTTCAACCGATTGAAGTAGACATATCTGATCAGCATATGGAGCAACTTGAAGTGAAATTAGCTGAGATTCGAGAACAATTTAGAAGGCCAAACTCTTCCGCTATTCAACCAATGAGGCCTTTTGAAGAATTGAATCATCAGGTGCATTGTGAGGCTGATAAAACTGCAGTAGCTGAGGCGCACATTGTGGAGCCACTTAATGTAGTTGAAGAAGAATTGGATCAAGGTAATGTAGAAATTGATGAACACGAGTTGGATGAACCTGAGGTTGAACGAGATGATCATTATGAAGACTCTTTGTTAGAGTTAGAGTATTTTGAAGTGGATGAGCTACAGCATGACATGCTTCAGGAATGGGAATACGATTTTCATGTCATGGGAATGATAAAGAATGCAAAGAGTAAAGTGAAGAGGAATCATCTTAACGACGCATTGAAAGAATTTTGGGAAACAAACAAGATTACAAAGAAGAAGTTGAAGCTTAAGGTGGTGTTTCAGCCTAGGAGGTTTGATGATCAACAAGAACTAACTTAAGATGCTACTCTTACTAATGTTAAGGCTGGTATACAAGGTTCAGGACAAGCTTATATGCAGAACCGTAGCACTTACATTACTGAGCAATGTTATTCTGTTGGAGAATCAGTTGTTCTTGCTGCAGTACCTTCAAATACAGATCAAGGTATGCTTAAGTTCACCTTTGGGCGTGCTGTTGTGCTAACTCAAATCCAGAACAACATTATATTGGATGCCTTGCAAGGTCTCTTGTGTTGGGAGGATGTTTATGAACTTAGAGCAGCTGAAATGCACTATCGGCATGCCGATCGGCAAGTTCGGAATGATCTGTTTCTTCATTTGAGTAGAGTTGTGACTTATCCAAGTGCAAGTTCTTATGATAAGTTGCCCCCTGATCCGGGAGAAGTCTCTCAAGACTATATGAAGCTGAGAGGAGTCGAATTTTTGCTGAAAAGATGCACTCGAGCTGTAAGAGTGCGCCTCAAGGTCCATAACAAACAAGGCTGGGTTCCTTTGCAAGCAATTGAGCTGAAGGTTATGTACCAAGGTTGTAGTGTGGGAAGACAGATCTCTAATCAGATCCACATTAGTACCATAAGTGCTTTAAATGATATAGTTGATAATGGCAAGTCCTTTGAACCGGGAGGGGATGAATCATAAGTGATTGGAGAAGCTTGGCAACAGGTGTTGCTGTGTGATGATGAAACGTTCGGTGTCAGTGCAAGCGTTAGGGGAAAAAAGGTAGAGGCTGTGGGTCATGACGAGGTTAACATTAAAGCAAGCTTTGAGGGAAAGGCTTATACATGTTACAGGCTACAAAATTCAGATTGTGACATTGAAGTCTCAATTGTTCCAAAATTGGTGTGGTTTTGGTTCAAACACAAGCATCTCCTTGAAGGGATGGTAGTTGTTGTTAGTTGGTGGTTTGAAGATATGCTGGGCTGCTGGTATGACCACACAGCTGGTGTGCAAAGCCAAGTCAAGACGATGATGGTAGCACTTGAGGATTGGAACAAACAGCCTGCTGCCCAGATGCAGATTCTGTAGGTGTGTGGGGTGATCTGCTATGGGTGCTCCGAATGGAAAAATTATATGCACAAGCTTCAATATTTCCTTGGTGTTGGGAGAGAGAAGATTAGTGCAACATCAAGGCCAACTCCAGCTGAAATGGAAGTGAAAATCAGCAAGGACAGACTTGAGAACAGGCTGGAATGTGTGAACAGCAGCAAATACAGTGTCGATTGGAATGCTTTAGGTGTTCAAGTTATGACATTCTGCAATTGGCATTCAACAATGGTTTATGAAATCTTAGTTGGTGTGGTCTATGCAAGATCAAGGAGCTTCCATGTGGCCAAGAATCGAATTGAAATATATGATTTCTGCAGCCATGAGTAGCTTGGGGTAGATACTGCTAAATTTCTGGGATCTGCAGCATACCATGTGGATTTGGAAAGCAATCAAGAATTTGTTGAGCTTGGTCTAAGGTGGTTTAGTAAGTGGATGTTTAAGAAATACAAATTTTGGATAAGATCCAAGATGAAGGAGTTCCAGCTGCAATTTTATGGGATTTCAACTTGTGTTGTCACTAAGGTCATGATATAGGGTCGTTTGGGCTGTAATTGGACACTTCTTTTAGTGGATATTGATCCTTGGATCTCTTGGTTTGAGTTGGGAAGGCCTCACGAGATGTTTAAGGACTTCATATGCAGTTTAATGGGTTTTAAGACATTCAGATTCGGTTTTGCAGCATCTATCAAGCAGAATTACCGAGTTGTTGCTACTCTGCAGCAATGTTAAGCCTTGAGCTGTATTATTTGCATCTGGAAGTGTCTTAGATGGGTTGTGAATGTTTGGTTTGATCAGTGCAGACCACCTGAGGAGGATTATACATTCAAGCACAAGCATTTTGTAGCAACAAGAGACATACTCAGCTGCGGGTTTTCAGCAAGAACTTCAACACTTCATAAACAAGAAGTTCAGCTATCTTTTCATAAGCTAAGTGATCTACATTGTTACAACTCTCTTCCATTCTTGAGGACAAGAATGTTTTCAAGGGGAAGGGATTGTTATGAACGTGAGAATCCGAGGCGTGGGCTGTTGGTGTCTGGCTGTTGGAGCTTACTGCTGTCATATTGGTGCTGCTGCTATGCTGCGGGTGTTGCTGTTTTGGCGCCAATATTGGGGTTTAAAAGTTAGTTAGGTAGCTTCTAGATATTTCCTAGATATTCCTTCTTATAAGATAGTTGGTTATGTGTCTTGATTCATTGTATTAGTTGGCTTATCTTGCCTATAAGTAGTGTTCAGCTGTAATTCAGATTTATCCAATGAAAATTACCAATCTCTTTGAGATATACTTCTCTTCTCATCTTATTCTCTCTCTATTTTCTCATCTCCTTTCACTTCTTTCTCATCCCATACTCTCTTAGCCTTAGCTTACGTTTGTGAATCAATCACAAACGTAACAGTCATGCCCTTTAGATGTGTGGACATCTTATGTTTGAGTTAGTTATAATCATTATTTTCATATTTAGTTTGACCTATTTGTTCAATTTCAAAATCTCATCTTGATCAGTTTGGAACCGAATTAAGCAAATCCAACATAATGGCACTAAGTTATCATGCCCACATTGATGTAGCACAATCTTATTTGATTTAGTTTTATCTTATCTTATATTTAGAAAAATAGTTTTTATTAGAGTTACGATTTATCTTATCTAATATTATTTTAGGGTTTAGGTTTCTACATATACAGCTTTGTAATTCATTATCTTTTTAAGAGAAATTATCACTTAGGTACCATGAGTTTGAGTATTTATAACTTAGGTACCCTAATATTTTAATATATATAATGAGGTACCCTGAGTTTTAGATATTTTATCACTTAGGTATGTGAAGTTTTAAACTTTATTAATCAGGTACGCTTTAGTCAAAAATTTGATAAATTTTCGTTAGAAAATGCTAAAATTAAATATGATTTCAATAATATATAAATGTTTTCATTAGAATTTAATGATTTTTTGCCCAAAAATGAGAAAATAACACATAATTATGGTAAATTTTAGGTGGTCTACATCAACATTCGGTGAATATTTTATCACAATTCCCTAAATTTTTTGTGAAAACATTTACACTAGCTTATATATATACATAGATTTATATTATCGTATTCATGTAATAAATCAACATTTTTTTGTATAAAATTGATTAGTTTCTTACATTTTTTATCACATTTTTTTGTAATATATCAAATTCTGTCATAGGGTACCTAATTGATAAAATATTCAAATCTCAGGATATCCCATTGTATATATTGAAATGTTGTGGAACCTAAGTGATAAACGCTCTAACCTCAAAGTACCTAAGTGATAATTTTCTTTTTTTTTTAAAAAAATTTTTATGAATAAAAGTGAGTTGTGCTTTTTAATAGCAAGTAGAGCTACGTCAATTTGGTATCAGAACTTAAGTTATAGATGGTCGCCACAGAGCCAATGTAGCCGTTACTTAAGCCCTAATATTGCCGCAGAGTAGTATGTCTACCCTGTCACTGCCACAGTGTTGTGATGCTATCCTTTGTCACTAAAACTAACCCCTGCAAAAAGAAAAGCCTAGCCAAAAAAGCCAAAAAAACCTATATTGTATGCTGAAACCCTAGTGCCACCGTGGGCCACTGTCTACACTAGCTCACCGCCAATGTCAGCCCTTAGACCTCCGCTACCCACCACCCTCCAAAACCCTAACACCATCATTTTGAGTTCGTGGATTAACCTCAAACGAAAATCCTAACCCTGTTCGAAGTCACCTTTTAACCCTGACCCACCAATCCCAGCTACTAACCGAGACCAAAACAATCGATTTGCCTTTGATTTGTCCACCAAATCCAAAATCTATCCTTTAACCCATCTCAAAATCCTTAATCAAACCAAAATCTGAAATCAATTCGAGCCTATAGCCTTAAATCGAGCAATAATTGTTCGCGTTCAAATCCCCCGAAACCTTAACTGAAGTGCGAACCCGATTTTCAAACCCTAACCTGTGCCCAAGATTGTCAAAATTGGGATTCTATGTAGAATCGATGAGGGGTCATCAGAATCAAAATTGTAGAATTGAATCGAGAATTTTAAGATTTTACTTTATGTATATATAAATTATTTATACTGACAAAATTAGTATAACATTTCTCAAATATAAGATAAAGAACATCAAAAAGTCTAAAATACATTAATTTTTCAATGCATTGGACCCAAAGGTAGAAAAAAGAGTAACATCATTCTAACATTAACATGGGGGCGGCGGAGAGCATGGTAGTTGGATTCATGGACAGCCAGAGCATGGTGGTTGGATTTGATGGTGACTAAGTGGGAGGAGGAAGAAGAAGGAGTTGGGACTCAGGAAGAGAGAGACTAAGAGAGTGTTTAGTCTTAGGTTTTTTTTGCATTTGTTTGACTTTGTTTGATTTTGACTTCTTTTCTGCATTAAACAAAGCTCGCAACAAATACATGACTAAACTTGAACAAGAATCGATGTAAAAAATACAAAAGTAGAAATATACAACTTTTATGATCTAAGTACAAAGTTGAGAAAATCAAAAACAATTTGAAGTAATTTCATACAAACTAAAATTTTTGAAAAGTGTGTGAAAATTTTTTATAATTTGAAGTAATTAACATATAAAATATTATTTATTTTTAATTTTTACTAAGATATCTAATATTTACTATTATATACAAAAATACAAAAAAAAAAAAACCTCTAGAATTAGAAATATATGTAAAGCCCAATGAGGGCACCAACACGCCGTCACCAGATCCCATTAGAACTCTGAAGTTAAGTATGCTTGGGCGATAGTAGTACCAGGATGAGTGACCTCTTAAAAAGTCCTCACCCTCAGGTTGGGTTCATTGGGAAACAACCTCTCTTTAGATTAACACCCTGAAGGGGAAAGGCTGCGTACATCCGCCCCCCCAGACCCTGAGGCATTGGGTATGTTCCTTTTTATGTAAAGCCCAATGATCTATATAGAACTAGAAATATATGTAAAGCTTGAGAAATTTTGCTAAAATATGTAATATTTAATATTATATATATATATAAAAAAAAGCTCAGGAACCAAAAAAAAAAAAAAAAAAAAAAAAACGCGCTTGATTGCTTAATGTACAAGTAAGACTACTCATCACTAGGCCAATGATCTAAAGCCAATTATTACTTCATCATAATAAATATATATATGTAAATCCCTGCTCAGCTTGAATCGGTAGAATCTCTTGTAGAATTGTGATTCAACCGATTCTATTGCAATTCTACCGACTTTGGACCGATTCTATTCCAATTCTACTTAAATGCAATTTTTTATACGATTTGAATCGATGGACTAAGGTAGGATCGTAGAATCGTATGATTCTATGATTTGAATCGTGATTTTAACAACCATGGATGAGACATGGCGGGAGGACATTAACGGTAGGTCCGTCGTTATGGGATTTGGGATCTCCAGCACATTGATAAAAATGGTTCAAGCGATTCGGTGGCCAATTCAAGGATGAATTCTCTCCAATCCAGGGAAAATGATGCCATTAACTTCTTGGCGGGACAAATTACAACTCATATATTGGTAGAATAGATCAACAAACCGAGTCAAGGGAAGCGTGGTGGAATAGAGCTCGACAAGCTTGGTGGAAGAAGAAAGGAAGCTCTACTTGGCAAGAGTTACCCAGAAGATCCCATGGCAAATTCGAGGGTGAATTCTCTCAAACTCAGAGAGGATGATGCAGCCGCCATCCCACTATTGGCTGTTCAATACAGGATGGATGGCGTCGCCATGGCAGGAGGCTTGGCGGGGTAGGCTATACGGAATGGTGCAGCCCCACGTTCGAGATTGGCGGGTTTCATGATAGGGTGGTAGCTGTGAAGAGTTGGTCTTGACAGGACTAGTAGCTAGCAGGGAAGAGAGATACGGGCAACCTTGGCGGTTTAGTCTTGGTGGCAGCACTGGTTGGTGCTATGGAGACACGGAGCTGCAGATTAAAGGCAGTGAAGATAGAGTTTTGGTCTCAGTAGAATGAGTTTATATTTTCAGATTTAAATCTTTAATGTTCTGTTTATCTTTAGGCCTTTATAGTTATATTTTAGAACTTTATTTTAAGTCAAATAGCTCCTCTATAAATATAAGAGGAATTAGGTTGTTTGCGTCATTCAATTTTTCAGATTTTTATGAGTCATTTTGAGTTCTTTATATTTCGAGTTGTGAGAATTGAGCTTTATTTCCTCTTTCTTTTTATTAGTGAGCTACTAAAATTAAAGGAAAGACTGTTGAGCCTTCCCGTTCCCCTAAATCTTCCACTACGCACTGCTTCAATTTATAAGAAATAATTATGATATTACTACCAGAGTAATAATGTGATTTTTGGTGAATAATAATCACAATTGTTTATAAAACTATTACGGTATTCATATTTTAGCTTTGACAATAATATTATCCAATAATTGAAGGTATTTTTTTTTTCATATTCTAGTAGGGGGCTACCCACAATTGGAAAACAATCTAAACTAAAATAAAAAAAGGTAAAATAGGTTGTACTTTTATACCAAGAATCTTGAAATAATACGAAAGATGCTTGCTATGTTTTACAATTGGCAAATTTCTTGTATTTTTGGAGAAGGTAATCAAACTTCAGATTTGATGAGTGATTTGAATATAACCTTAATATAAACGAAAGTGATCTCGAGGTCTATTAACAAAGGCTCGAGTATTACACAACTATAAGCAGAAATGACAAAGGGTAGAAAAATAGTAAGGAGAGAATAGATCGAAGAATTGCCGTGCTATGGAGAAGTCCATTGTCCTTAGTCGTTTATGCCCCCATTCTGGTACAATAGGACCAATGGTACTCTGATGTGTTTTAAAAAGTGTTTTAAAACTATGTACTCGCAAGTGTTTGAGATTGTCGTAGCCATATTGGGTGGGTCCCATCCGCAGGGAATAAGAGTTAAGTCGGATTTCATTATTAACAAGTGATTTGATTTTTTGGTTTTTGTCGATTATTTGGATAATTAACTAAAGAAAGAGATAAAATATATACCAAAGGTGCCAATTCAATTGAGGTTTGTTCAAGTAATGAAATCAGCATAGATTTATTCGTATACTGTTATTATATTATACTATGATAACGATTTATGAGGCTTAGGCTACAAGCACTAAGCCTGGTCAACATTTGAACTACATCTTAGGATAATAAACTAGTTTAACGGTATAACTTATCATATCACCCTACGTATATCATAGGTTATCTCATTAGCACTACTTAATTCCTTTTTTACTCCTAATTCAATAATAAACCCGAGTTAATACTTAAGTTAGGGCTTAGGATAATAAACTAGTCTAAGTGCATAACCCATCTTATCACCCAAGGTGTAGCATGGATTATCTCAATAGCACTAACAAATTCCTTTGTCACTTCTAATTAAGTATTAATTGGTATAAAAAAGATTGTGTTCAAGATTAGGTACAACTTCAACCCTGCCCACGCGTGAAAGCCAGTTATGTTATGGTCTAGGCTACAAGCTCGTAGACAAATGCTAATAATTTGGAGATCTTAACATGGCTACAAGCACATAAAGAAAACCAAACAACAATCATAAATTTTCCATAGAGGTATGTAAATAACATAACAAAACCATTGTCAAAAGCATAATATAAATTTGGGATATGAACGGCTACCCGTCCTTCATCATAACCTAAAAGAATCTCCTCCATGAGAGTTTTACACACCGTTCAAATCTTAAAAGAAAAAACAATGAACAAAACTAGCAATTGAAGACTCCCTCAATTGACGTTGACATTGATCCGAGCTTTGATCCTCCCAACACTTCGACCAGCTGCGCTTCGGCTTTTGAGAACCTCTTGGATCTCGTAGCTTCTTTGGAAAGAGAGGAGGAGAGAGGAGACGTGACTAAAGATCTCCAAAAAATGGGTCTCCTTTTGTACTTATAGGGCGGTGTAATATAATATATATATTACTTTGCTTGGCAATGTTGGTCCACTAAAGTTTACGGGAAGAGGCAGCGTGCGACTGCGCCATGCTGCCCTCTAAGTACAAAAGGAGACTTATTTTTTTTTAGGGATCTTTGGCCACGTCTTCTCTTCTCCTTTCCTTCCCGAAGCAGCTATGATTTCCAAGAGGTTCTCAAAAGCTGAAGAGCAGCTGGTCGGAATGTTGGGTGGATTAAAGCTTGGATCAACGTCAACGTCAATTGAGGGAGTCTTCAATTTCTAGTTTTATTCATTGTTTTTCTATTTAAGATTTGAATGATGTATAAAACTCACACTGATGAGTAGACTCTTTTAGTTCAGAGATGAAGGACAGGTAACCGTTAGTATTCCAGGTTTATATTATGCTTTTGGCAATGGTTTTGCTATGTTATTTATGCACCCTTGTGGGAAATTTATGATTGTTGCTTGGTTTTTTTAATGTATTCTTGTAGCTATATTAAGATCTCCAAATTATTAACATTTGTCTATGATCTTGTAGTCTAGACCATAACATAACTAGTTTTTACGTGTGGTCAGATTTAATTAGGAGTGGCAAACAAATTAATACTTAATTAGGAGTGGCAAACAAATTTTTCAGTGCTATTTGGATAATCCATTATGCACCTAGGGTGATAAGATAAGTTATTATGCTCTTAGACTAATTCTTTAGCCTAAGCCCTAACTTAAGTATTAACTCAGATTTAATATTAAATTAGGAGCAAGAAAAGAACCAAGTAGTGCTAATAAGATAACCTATATTACATGTAGGGCGATATGATAGGTTATGCCTTTAGACTAGTTCATTACCCTAAGCCCTAGTTTAAATATTAACCCAAGCTTAGTGCTTGTAGCCGAAGCCTCCTAAATCATTGTCATAGTATACTATAATGATGGGATACGAGTAAAGCTACCCAGAATTCATTCCCTGAACTAACCTCACCTAAATTGACACATTTAGTATAGATTTTATTACTTCATTTAGTTAATTATCCAAACAATTAACAAAAACCAAAAAATCTAATCACTCGTTAATAATGAAATCTGGCTTAACTCTAATTTCTAGTGTATATGATCCGTATACCCAATTTAGCAACAACGATCTCATACAATTGTGATTACATTGTTTTAAAACACTTTTTAAAACATGGTTCATTTACTGACTGGAGTCCGCCGTGTTAATTGTAGACAACACCTTGTTTATGTAGGTAGCTTGAGATAGGGCCAGCATCTTATTTTTACGATCTCGCAGAAGCTTAATCCCAAGAATATAGCTGGCTTCTCTTAGATCTTTCATATCGAACCGACTGGACAACCAAATCTTAATAGCTGATAAAACTCCCATATCATTCCCAATGAGTAGGAATTTCATCCACATACAATACCAAGAAAGTTACTACCTTCTCCATTATGCGTTTGTATGGTTCATTCACTGGTTGAACAAATATGTAAGACTTTATCGCTTCATTGAATCTCTTATTCCATTAGCAAGTTGCTTGTTTGAGTCCATAAATGGGTCTATTTAGTTTGCATATCTTGTGCTTCTAATTTTTACCCGTGAACCCATCCGGTTGCTCTATATAGATGTCTTCATCAAGACTGCCATTCAAAAAGGTTGTCTTGACATCCATTCTCTACATCTCATAATCAAAATGAGCTACAATGGGTAAGAGTATCCTAATGGAATTTAACATGTCTACTAGTGAGAAGGTTTCGTTATAATCAACACCTTCCTTTTAATTATAACCCCTTAGCAACTAGTCTTGCCATGAAGGTCTCTACCTTCCCGTCCCCTCCTCTCTTCCTCTTGTAGACCCACTTACAAATACTAGGTGGTGCCTTTATAAGATCCTAGACTTGATTAGAATACATAAGTTCCATCTCAGATCTCATTGTTAAGACCCATTGGTCAGTGTCCTTATCCTCAAGTGCCTCATCATAAGTAAGAGGATTAGATACATCGCCTGATTTAACCATTAAGGTAGCAAACATGTATCTATCAGGTTTCTCGACAATCTGCCCACTATGATGAGGTTCCATTGTACTAAGAATTGTCGCAAAACGGACTACATGTGTATCTAATACACCTACTTGGTCTTAAGGCATATCAAACCGTTTAGAAGTAGCGTCATCCTCAATTAATTCATCCAACACTATTTGACTTTTACCTTTGTAGTTGACTAGAAAATACTCCTCCAAAAAAATTTGGAATTTACGCTAACAAACACCTTTTGGTCTGAAGGAATGTATAAAAGACCATCTTTTGTATCCGTAGGGTAGCCTATAAACACACACACACACACTCTTATGTTCTGGACTCCAACTTGTCCAGGTTCTTTTTCAACACATGTTCTGGACATCACCAAATATGAAGATATCCATAGTTTCACATGTGTGTTAGGAATGAATTCATAGCAACCCAAACTAGGAACATAAGCTGCTGTTTCTAAGACATGGCCCCAAAAGGAGATCGGTAAAGTAGCATGACTCATCATGGACCATACCATCTCTAACAACCTCATATTTCTCCTTTTTGTAATGCCATTTTGCTGCAATGTATCCGGTGTAGAAAGTTGGGATCTAATTCCACTTGCAGTTAGGAAATCTAAAAACTCGCCTGAAACTTACTCACTACCTTGATCCGATCGAAGTGATTTGATATGTTTACTCGTTTGATTCTCGACTTCAGCCTTAAACTGCATGAACTTTTCAAAAGAGTTAGACTTTTGTCTTATGAAGTAAACATAACCACGCCTAGAGTAATCATCAGTAAAGGTGATGAACGTTCATTGGTCCACATAAATCTGTGTGAACTAGCTCAAGCAAGTCACGAACTCTATTGCCTTTACTCTTAAAGACAGACTTAGTTATCTTTCCTTCTATGCAGGATTCACAGACTGGTAAGGATTTCAAGTCTAATGACTCAATTAATCCTTCATTCACTAGTCTATGGTTCCTACTAGAGTTAATATGACCAAGGCAGTGGTATCATTTGAAGGCATTATCTATTTTAGGAATTTTCTTTTTAAGAGGTACACTTAGTTTACTAGTGTTAGATTCGAACATGCGATCAATAGAGTTTTGATCAGGCATTAAAGTAAACAAACCATCGACAACAATACCTTTCCAAATAAACAATTTATTATGCTTAACGACAAAATTTGTTCTAAAACTAAATGAATATCCATCATCAAGTAATTGTGACATAGAAATCAAATTCCTGCTTAATGCAGGTAGATAAAGACATTTCTTTAAAATTAGAACTGTACTCCTAAAAACTAAGCTAATGTCTCCCACTCCTGATACGAAAATGCGCCTCCCGTCTCCTACAATCAGGTGCAACTCTCCATCATGCAACTTCTTGGTGAGCCTGAGTCCCTGCAATATATTGCAGACATGGTGAGTTGAACCCGAGTTAGGAACCTGTTGGACTCTCAACTACACATGACTCAATCAAATACGATATCTCCACACTTTGCCCTAATAGTTTCTTTGTCGGAGCAGGAAGACTTGCTATGTATTCAAGGCAATTCTTCTTCCAGTAACCATCCTTCCCACGAAAGAAATACTTTTCTCTTGCTAATGGCTTTTTTTCATTGGCTTAGCTGCTACATTAGTAGCTTTGCCTTTATTCTTCTTCTTTCTAGACTTTTTCTTAGATGGCTTCCTATTCCTCATCCAGGGTGCTTAAGTTAAGTGGACAGTCCCCTTAGCCCTTATCAACCCTTCAGCTACTTGCAGCTCTTTCATTAATTCAAGTTATGGAAAACCATTATTATTTATTATATAGTTTAGCCTGAACTGAGTGAATGACTTTGCCAAGGAGCTAAGTATCATGTCTTACGGAGATTGACTATCAGTCTTAACACCAAGGAATTCCAGTTCATTTAGATAAGCCATCAATTTTTTAAACATGTTCCTAAACTGGACTTCCTTCAGGCATTTTCATAAACATGAGCTTTCTCAAAAGCTCCTGTCATGCTACTTTATCTTGCCCATTGAACATCTTCTTAAGATGTTTTTTTCATTTCCGCTGTCGTCTTCATCTCAAGCATCTGATGCTTGAGAACATTAGACACGGAAGCCAAAATGTACCTGGTAAGATCATTGGACTTAATCCAGCACAAATAACATTCCTTGACAGCAGCTATAGCATTATTAGCAAGCACAGAAAAATAGGGTTCAGTTAACATAATCTTATATTCCTCATGGATTAGCACAATATCTAGGTTCATTTTGCAATCTGGGTAATTGGGTCTAGTAAGGAGGTTATCTTTTAGTATGGAATGCAATGCACCAGCAGTCGTCATGATTACACTTAAAAGATGTAAAAAAAAAAAAAAAAAAAACCATACGAGTCATGCATCTAAATACAATGTTATTTTTTTCAAAGTTTAGCAATCATTATAAATTAGGTATCCACTACACCTACTGTAGCAAAAGCATTGATGATCCAAACTACCCACTTGTTACTCCCCGTCGGCGAGGCAGCAACAAGCTTAGCCCAGTTGAGAACGTTTCTTTATTATTATATTTTTTTTGTAAACTCTTTACTAAATATCAATAAATCACCATTCTGTCCTTAGCTCTAAAATAGTACAATAAAGCTCCTCAGGGAGACTAATGTAGTATTTTAGTCAAGTGTAAACTATTACCTTAATATCCATACGAGGTCTCGAAATAATCCAAGTCGGTTTGGTTGCACTCGATTACTTGGACTTTAGTTCATCCGAACAAAAGACTAACCTTGTATTCCACATATCAACATCCTCCTCAGGGACTAATGCAGACTCACTATATTGTTAGACAAGTAATGGTGACCGGGAGTTTTTAGCCTTTGAACCTCGCTCTCACTTGATTTTTAAAATAAATTAGCAGATTTTAATTACCTTAAGTTATCTCATAACCTAATTAAAATAAAATGAACAGAATAATTAAATTACTCTCCTAATCTAATTAGGACTATTTAAATTATTCAATACAATCAAACATGTCATTAAAACTCCTTTTATTAACAATTTAAGTCAAGATACGACTCTAATATTTTCTAAACTCTTTTAAAAAAATATTAATTATCATATAATCTTTTTTAGAATCTCATTCTAAAAATAAATAAATAAAAAAAACTCTCTTTTTTTTTTTTGACCTCATCCGTTGACCTCAGTAGCTAACGTTAGCAGTGAAGTCATCATTGATTTATATTTACATATTTTTTTTTGAATTTTGATTTAAAATTAAATTTTCATATTGTAATTAATTATAATCTTATTACATCAATTAATTTTATTTAATCTAATTAGATAATTATGCGAAGAATTTAACCTATCATGAAAATCCTATTTTCACAACCGTAAACCAAAAACTATGTAAACAATGATGAATACATTCCTTTTAATTGAATGTCAAACAATTTAAAACAATCAATTAAACATATAGCAACTTATATGAACATATTCAATGATAATTACATCATACTTTTATATGATCCTATCATAAATTCGTATCTAAGAAGTTTTTCAATTATATCAATCAAAGTCTTCAAGCACATCATGAATAATCAGAGTCCGGCTCTGATACCAATTGTTGGGTGGGAAATTTTAATTCCTTGAACTAAAATTACATACAACGATTTTATCTGGCGTAGCAGAATCCTCATTTAAAATTCCCAATTTTAAATACATGCATGTCTTTAGACATAGAAATGCTTAGCATAAATGACATACCCGTGAAAAACAATTAAATACGAATTTAAAAGTATAAGTCGAGAAATCTCACCTTGTTGTAGATTGAAAGTGCAAAGATGCTCCAATAATACCCCCGAGATCTTCTACACAATCCCTCTAATAGCAATGGAAGAGTGGGCTTCGTAAAATCAAGCAATTCTTAAAAAGTTTTTAAGAATTAATTGGAAAGAAGGCTTTCTTTTTTAATTCTTTAATTAATTAAGAGCAAACCCAACAAATTGAATTAAACTCGAATGAGCCAGGCACGTCTATTGTAGAAGTCTCAAAACCTAACTAATTCAATTTAAAATATAAAATAAAAGGTAAAATTGTATTTTAGTTAGGATAAAACATCCAAAATAATTACCCAAAGATACAAAATACCACGTGTGTCCCTTTAATTTTTGCTGTGGGGTGCCAATCCGAGCCTTGCAGTGTGGATCGCACGGGATGCAGGCCACGTGGGCTGGTTGGCCAGGGGTCCCAACGCTAATCGGCCCTCGGGCCACGAGTCGCGCACTGATTTGCCTGCGCGGTATTTTTATGATTTTACTTTTCTATTATTTTTCTTGTAGAAATTTATTCCATGGATATTTGGGTTTAATAAGAAATTGAATTAAACTTGAATGAGCTAGGCACCCCTATTTGTAGAAGTCTTAAAACCTGACTAACTTAATTTAAAATATAAAATAAAGGGTAAAATTGTATTTTAGTTGGGATAAAACATCCAAAATAATTACCCAAAAATACAATATACCACGCGTGTCCCTTTAATTTTTGCCGTGGGGTAGGCACGGATCGCCATGGGATGCAGGCCACGCGGGCTGGTTGGCTGGGGGGACTCGGCCCCTTGGGCCATGAGTCACGCACTGATTGGCCCGCGCGTTATTTTCATGATTTTACCTTTTTATTATTTTTCTTGTAGAAATTTATTCCAAGGATATTTGGGTTTAATAAGAAATTGAATTAAACTCGAAT
The DNA here is from genome assembly GCA_018398585.1 of Simmondsia chinensis. Taxonomy (NCBI): domain Eukaryota; kingdom Viridiplantae; phylum Streptophyta; class Magnoliopsida; order Caryophyllales; family Simmondsiaceae; genus Simmondsia; species Simmondsia chinensis. The sequence goes on along the minus strand of JAGTTD010000023.1, from coordinate 10,678,432 downwards.
GAGCTAGGCACCCCTATTTGTAGAAGTCTCAAAACCTGACTAATTCAATTTAAAATACAAAATAAAAGGTAAAATTGTATTTTAGTTAGGATAAAACATCCAAAATAATTACCCAAAAATACAAAATACCACGCGTGTCCCTTTAATTTTTTTTGCGGGGTGCCGGTATATGCCTTGCGGTGCGGATCGCCATGGGATGAAGGCCTCGCGGGTTGGTTGGCAAGGGGGGCCGACGCTGATCACCCCCTTTGGCCATGTGTCGCGCACCGATTCACCTGCGGGTTATTTTCACGATTTTACCTTTTTATTATTTTTCTTGTAAAAATTTGTTCCATTGATATTTGGGTTTAATAGAAAATAATTTTATTCAACACTTGAATGAAATAATTTATCTTATGAATTCTTTTAATTTCTTTAGGTGCATAATTTAGTGGCTTGCACATGGACCTCAGGACAATTCATTCCTCACTCCAAATGGATAAAATCCAAATGCCATCTCATGGTAACAATTAATTACAATTTAGTAAACTTAATTTTACTAAATAAGTTTTACTGCACTTTATAAATAAATATATTTACTTGTTAAATTTTTCTATAATAATTTACTCACAATTAGAGGTAGTCATGGGCCAGGCACGGGCTAGGCCTTGGCTTAGTGTGGTCAGCTGGGGCCGAGGCCCAGGCCTTGTACTCAGCCAGGCTAGCCCGGCCCGGCCCGGCCACTTTTTTAATATATACATAAATATATATATGTACAATCATAATTACAAATAGATTTTATAAAATAAAATATATTGTAACTTGTTAAAAAATACAACTACAATAATATAATAGTGCCATATAAAATTACAAATATATTTTATAAAGAAAATATATTATAAAAAATAGAATTATAACAATATAAATAAATTAATCTAAATTTGCTATAATTGGTGCGGTACTTGTACTAGAGTTGGTGTCGTCTTTTTCATTGCTTGGTGATTCCAATTTCAGACGGTCTCGGTCTGTATCTGCTGTAGCCATCCGGTCCTTTAAGAGCACCGAGATGCTAAGGTGGCCGGTACTAACTTCGCTCTCTTTGATCCAAGCAATCTACCACTTGCACTAGAGGCAGACTCCGATGCTACCGTAGGCACCGGACATGTTAATATATCGAATGCCATGGCGGAAAGCACGGGATATAGGGTTTTGTTTGAATTCCACCATTGCAAATTATGAAAAAATGGATTAGCCTCTGTCAGTTAAAAGTCGAGCATAGGCAAACACATGTACCAAGAAAGCTCATCATATGACGCGGGACTTTGTTTGGCTTTTAATTGGTCAAACATATCCCACACATATAATTTTCCTCGAGAAGAGGATAAAAAAGATGATGTAGAAGAAATATTTGTATGAGATGATAATCTTTGAGAATACACGAAAAATAAATTATGTAAATTTTCATTAACTTTAGTAACAAAAGATGCTACATCAAAAGTTAGTTTCATTTTTGCATAAAATATTTGTGCAAATAATTGAAAACCAGTAAGTTTATAATGTAGATAAAAAATAGTGGCAATATAATATGCAATTGGTAATTCAGAATAATACAATAACAACAATAATAGGCCCAGTGCCATATGGTAATTTAGAATAATATTTAAAATTTTTTTCTATCGTGGCCGTAATAGAGCCCTTTAACATGGGGTTTGAGCAGTTATTTATCATCCAAGCAGCAATATCTAACAGTTAAGATATTGTTTGTGGAATGGGTGGGTAATAACATCCCAAAAAAATATGGTAGCCTCTTTTAAAATAATTTTTTTTTATAGATTACTTAATTATATCCCAATTTATATTTTCTAAATTCAAAGAAATTAGATCTGCATGATTTTACTGTACAAAGTCAATTAAAACGTCTTTGTATGGTATGCATATTTCTAGCATTAAAATCGTGGACGACCACCTATTATGTGTATCTAATTTGAATTGTTTAAAAGGAACACCGTGTGCATCACAAAGTCCTTAAATTTTGGGCCTAATTCGAGATGTCTTAATTGCTTTAATTACTTCTCTTAAAAGCACAAGAGAAAAATCTATAAATTATATACCATCCATTACTATTAAATGCAATACATAACAAATGCAACGTAAATGAAAATATTTTCCATTTAACATGGGCCTCATATACCTAATTAATTATTAAACAGATGTAGTATTATTAGTAGTATTATCACAAGTAATGCTTAAAATTTTGTTGTCTATTCCCCACTCACGGCATGCGTTCATAATGACACATGTGATTACATGAGTACTATAGGGATATTCAAATAGGTGAAAATGAATTATTCGTTTTTGCATAACATAGAAAGAATAAATCCAATGTGCAATTATGCACATGAAAGGTACGTTGGATTTCGTCTTCCACGAGTTAGAAGTCAAAGAGAACATGCCCATGTTCGTCTTTAAAATGTCTTGAAGTTCGTTTTTTATATTTACAAATTCTCTGAATGCGTTCTGCTTCAAAGTGTTCCAAGGGACTCTTAGAGCAGCAGGGTTTAACGCAATTTTACAGTACCGGATGAATCTAGGATCTTTGCTAGTGCTAAACGACTTTTCAGCCGAAATGACATATCTCATTCATTCGTGTCTATTAGTTTCTTGTGTAAACTTAAAGTTTGCAAGTGCACCAGTCGCTTGCTGTATGAAAGTTTGTTAGGTTCTATCTGCATTTAATTCGGGATGGCTTCTATCTAGGTGCCTTTTTAATGTGCCAGTTCCACTATTAAGTGGATGCCTAAAAACTTTTGGAGGATCACATAGAGTACAATATGCTTTAGCATGATCACGATCTAGTGTAAAATGCTTCCATACATCGCCACTATTGCATCTACTACTGCCTCGCAGAGGTGTGGGTTTGAGTTTCATTGTTGGTGGGTATGGGCTCGAGTTCAGAACATCCCGCACCACTGGATTCAGGATAACCCTGTTCGTAGAGGTGTTCTTGTTTCCAATCATAGGTGTCTATGTAGGGAGGCAATAGAATGGGTTCTAAAAAAATATGTTCATGTGTATTAAGCTCAACTCCTCTAGATTGGCTACTACTGTTACCCATTTTAGGGAATTTGAGTGGTCAAGAAGAGCAAGAATTAGATTGACCAGCTCCAAATGAATATAAATTATGTGCCATTATATTGTTAATTTATTATTATAAAATACGAGTAAGGCAAATAAAAATGACGAATAAATAAAATTTTTATACTAATTTTGTCGAAGCAAAAACTAAAATTTGAACTTCTACAAACTTCTACGAGTATAACACAATTGAAACTTCGAGCTTGAGAGACTGAGCGCGAAGAACTGAAAGTAGAGAGGAGAGAATTGGAGACGATTGATGATTGTTGTGTAGTGGAATGAAAAAAATTTGGTTAGTATTTATAGAAAAAAAAAGGATTTTTTAATATATTTTTTTAAAAGCTACCCATTGGGACAGCAGGTTTGGGGGCTTTTGCCCCACAACCGGCCCAGTTCAAGGATTGGGCCAGGCTAGGTCACAGTCTAAACAGGCTAGCCGGACCGATTCGCAGGCCAACCCGGCCCGTTGGCCATCTCTACTCACAATTAACCCTTTAATAAATGTCCATGAGAAATATAACTTAAACTACAATTGTTATTCTTTCTCACTTGACATTCTTAGTTCCCAACTTGCCCTTCTCAAATAATTCATTAATACAAACAAATACTTTTGTATGAATCCAAATGTCTAACATAAGGACTACTCTGGCCAAAGTCTCCGGAATCAATTCGAATACTTGAGAATCAACTAAGGGGACATTTTACATGGTAGATTCCTAGTAAAATATCCATTGTCGCCACGCTTCATGCAATTGCCCAATGAGCGTAAATCCCGGTTAGATGTAATAATCTCATCCTTTTAGCACATCAAAGCAATTAACATTCCATGCACGAGTTCAGATTATTTTTCGAATTAAGATTCATTGTATAAATAAAATATATGAGTTGCCACTTCTGATACTAGTACGGAAACAGGCAAATCACGAGGTCATATTCAGTGTAACAATCTCATTGTAATACACCAGATCATTATCCATGTGACCAATATAAGTTATCTAAATGTCTTTTTATAGTTTTAGCAGAAAAGTAGCCCAAACTCATCACTGACTACGAACTAATTATTAAATAGCATTCTTATCTATTGTTTAGTCCTTATGTGGTTTAATCTCATTATCCACTAAAAATAGATAACCCAAATGTCATTTAAGGACTTCGTCCATCTTATGCTACGTGCTTTAAACGAAAGCAACAACATATCTTTAAAGATTCGTGAATTAAATAGACGATAAAAATAAATTTTATTCATTAATAATAATGTTTACATAAATTGGGTTCTCTATGACACTAGCTCTAACAAGTTAAACATGCAGAACATAAGGTTAATTAAATAACATATAATACATATAAATTCCCCTTCCTCCACCCGCCTGACCATCTCTCTCTCGAATCACCTTGACCCCTATCGCTTGTCTTAGTTTTCTTGGCGGAGAAGCATTCCCTCTCTCATCTCCCTCTATCTCTCGTCTCGCCCAACCCCTGTCTTACACTGGAACTCTCTCTCTCTTTTCTTAAGCTATCTCGATCTCCACCATTATCTCCTTCTCTCTCGAACACCATCATCTCTCTCTTTTTGTTATCTAGCTTCTGTACTCAACCTACGCTAAGGATTTTACTACGTTTATTTATGTCTTATTTATTCATGTTATTAAGTTTGGAAGATATACTGACATGATCGTCGGAGGGATCTCTCGCAGGCTAAACCTGTGGGTTTCTTTCACTATTTGTTCAATTTGCAAGTTACACCAGGTTTGGTCCTGTTTCCTTTCTCACTAAGAGTTTGAGTTTGATGCTCCATATATATATATGTAAAGACAAAAGCATTGTGGCAGTATAGGAGCCTGTATCATTGTGATTCACTTTCCACCATCATGCATGTATAGAAGACTTAAGAATGTGCGTATGAATTAAGTGAAGAAAATTGAGAGATTATTGTGTTATTCAGATTCCTTAATTTTTGAATAAAATATGTGCTTCTTTTCTCTAATTATATTTGAGTTTGTATTTTTATCCTTGCTTTGTTGAATATTTTATATTGTTAGTTTTATAACACGTTAAAAGCATAAGTCTTTAGCCAACTGAGGATCATTGTATACTTGAGGTAAGTCATCATTTTCTTAATTATATGTCCTTTATAATGTCAAATCTTACTAAAATTGAATTTGCTACTCTTGATATATCTAAAAAAATTATTTGTCGTGGACCGTTGTTGCTATGAATCTTGGAGACATAATTAAATAATGAAATAGCGCATCCCTACATGATTGCACCAAAGCAATGGTATTTCTCAATCATCATTTCCGTTGTTTATAATATGAGGGATAGCTTTCTAGGCGAGTAATTTATATGGATAACATATCGGCTAGTTATAAAAGGATTGAAGGTTATACCTATTTTGATTTACTAGCCTGATACCCACTCGCTCGGTAGTTATAACCTCAATGGTATGAGTATAATAAGCAGGTAATTATTATATAAAAATTAGGCAGAATTAAATTAGAAATTGGACCCAAAAATACCAAATAAACCGACTATACAAATAGAGGAGTCCGGCCCATCACATACGAAGTACATAGAGAAGTGCATCCCATCTTGTGATGGGATGGACGTGTACATCTTAAGAGGAGAGAGGGGGCATATATGATACATAAAAAGGGGGTAAAGCATAGAAGAAAGGCATATTCATCGAAGGCAAGATTCATCCAAGCAAGTCGATTTATCACATGCCTCCCATCTTTCTTCTTCTTTCATGATTTCCTCTCCGGAGCAATAATCGATCAAGCCTTCTATTCCTCTTAAACTATGTATCTTATGCCTAGTTAATTTACAAATAGGGCTCAAGGTAGCCCCTTTATTGAATCCTCTTAGGGGCTTCAACCAAATATTTTGATATATTTATCTAATTCTATTAATTTATTGATTTGATTATTATGTTTATTACTTGCATTTATTACTATTTTATGGGATTGATGCTGACATGAGCATCGGAGGGGTCCCTTGTGGGTTATCGCACGGCCATCTAGCTGTTTGTTTGATCTTGTAGGGAATATCAAGTCAAGCGTGTAGTTAGAGCTTGAGTTCAGCTCATCCTAATGAACCCATCTCAAACATAACTCAAAGTATGATGAACAGACACCTTGACCCCAAGCATCGTAAACATCTGTGAAAGATTAAAAGTCGAGTATCTTACTGTAAAGGAATTGTATTGCCTCTGGTTCAAATTAAAGGAGAGGTTCGATCATCAAAAGTCGATGATCGTCTCTAAAGCTCGCTATTAATGGATTCACCTGTGGTTGCATGATTTTAAAACTGTAAGCAAGTATAACTCTGCAATATTTACTATTACCTCCCAACTGAAATTATGCGGGGACATGTTTGACTATAGTAGTATTATCCATCTAATATTTTATACGACATGTATTTTAGTTATATGTGTGAATTATTTTTGACATGTCTCATTGCCAAAGATTGGACATGTTTAACTATAATTTAAAATGTACTATTGTGATTATTTAACATATTTTGCAATATCACAATAATAGTTCCGTTTGTACTTATATATGTGTTTTATGTTTGAAAATATGGATGGTAGAAATTTATGACCATCAGACTTTAATAAAATGATGTTTTCCTACAATGCACAAACTACAGTGGTATTATCCATCTGATATTTTAGACGACATGTATTTTAATTATATGTGTGAATTATTTTTGACATGTTTCATTGCCAAAGATCGGACATGTTTAACTATAACTTAAAATATACTATTATGATTATTTAACATATTTTGTGATATCACATTAATAGTTCCATTTGTACTTATATGTGTGTTTTATGTTTGAAAATATGCGGTGGAAATTTATGTTCAACAGACAACATAACAATGGTGGATGTATTAAACTTAATTAAAGGCTCTAGAAGAGCACATATTATGTTTTCTAGACAAATGATACCACTCTTAAGTAAGGCTACATTCTCTGTTAGGTCACAAAGAAATTTAATTAGTTTTGGAGATACTCGTCGAGATGGTTAACCTGAAATTAACGGACCTAAAGGCTTTTATTTTACAACATGACTATTTGGGTTATTCGGGTATAACAATGATTAAGAGAATCGTCAGAAATTCTCTTCCAAACCCATTGAAGAACTAGAAGAGTCTTATATCGGATAAAATATCATGTGCTGCTTGTATTTAAGGCAAAATGATTACTGTTCCATACTCAATTAAAAATTGAGTTTGAGTCATATACATTTTTTGAGAAACACTAGAAAAAGGATACATGTGGGTCAATTATATCATCATGTGAATCAACCGGATATTTTATAGTATTAATAGAGGCCTCTACCTATTAGTCATATGACTATGGATAATACACTCATGATGTTGCATTTGTGAGACTAATTACATAAATAATCCAACTATGGGCTCGCATATTGCATTATTCGATTTGAGAATGTATGAAAATGATTACTATATATTAATTAGGATACAATTGACAACTTTGTGGCCTACACACATACACAAAATGATCTTGCAGAATTTTTAAGTATAAGTGCCTACAATGATTTGGTAGACCATTACTATTATCTACTTTTACATGGGTACATGCTATGATATATGTTGCAACATTAATTGGTACTAAAAACCAGCTGATTATCATGGATCTCCCTAGTATAATTTGTCTCTAATAAGAACTAGATATATAACCCATGTAATCTCAATTACACCACCTCACAACAAAAGATGGGTCCAAACTAGGGACTTAAAATTTATGTGGGTTTGAATTCCGGCAATTATGTAATATTAAAAGATATTTATTTGAAGCATTTTATAGCATAGTTTGTTGATTGTAAATTTGAAGAAATAAGGTTTCCAAAATAAGGGGGAGAAAAGCAAAAGTTGGAAAAAGAAAATTTATGTGGAATGCATCATCAGACGAGAAGTTCAGAAAATTATTTACTTATAAAAGATTACAAGCCAATTGTCAGATGCATTCACTAATACAACGAGGGTGATGCAATCACATGTCCCCACTAGAAATGCTCCTATTTAAATTGATATCTCAATTGAACAATATTCTAAGACATTAACAAATACATCCATTACATACCAAAAGCATGGTAAACATATTAATTCCAAAGATTTAAATCTAAGACAAAAAAAGGGAGCAATAAAAAAAGATTGGTCCCTGTACTGTGAAACTCCCTACATCATTGTACTAGAAAAGCCTCAAGAGTGGTGAGAAGGCATGTGTCTTTGTCAGAAATTGGTCAACTTACTATCGCTTCAAAAGTCATACCTACATCATTGTTCAACCTTTGTTTGACTCGTGGACTTCTTAAAAAGCTGTCATTTTAACTATGATAGTCTTAATGTACCCTCTAGGAAAGAACTCTTCAAGGGTAATCGCGTGCCCAGGCTTTTGCTTCAAGAGATCAACTGACATCACCTCTTGCTTCTTAGCCCTTAGCTTCTTGTGGTTAGTCCTATCCAATTGGTAATCATTTCTTTTAAACTTTTCGACAAGGATAAAGGAGCCAAGAGTACCTCCTGGACGTCTTGTCTGTAATGAGGGTTCACCCCTTTTCATTGTCTTTGATATATCTTTTAGCTCTTCTAGATGCATAATCACTTCCTGTATATGGATCACCATTAGACCTAAACTTCAAAATTAGATAGCATGATAGCACTCCCTTTGCCGAGTCTTGTGGTGAGGTGAAGTCTTTATTAAATGGGATATCACTAGCCTAGCGAGTGATCTAAACATCATAGAAGCATGGTTGGCTTAATCCATGTCATGTGGGTCGCGGATGATAGTCCCATTGTTTACAAGCTACATGATATGTTCTTTTAGGTAATACACTTCTCGACATTGTGGCTATCTGCATGATGGTTTTGGGTTATAGGTACATACCTCATTATGACATGCATATACCACTTTGGTACAAGCAACATTACAAGCTTCTTCTCTAGTAGATCATCTAGCGTGCCAAGGAAGTTGGAATTTGAATATGGATATCCCTTTGACAGTTCTTTCTGTAGGTCGCTTCCTCTCTGCTTCTCTCAGTGGAGCATACTTCTTATTCAGCCCATCTGAGTTTGCCAGAGATATTTACAGCGTTGAGCTTATGGCCATAGTTTCTTTTGTTATAGACTTAGGCTAGCATTTCTCCTTTGTTCTTGTCCTTTCATCTTTCTTGATGCCATGAGCCGAAGAGGTTTTATGACTATGATTGCCTGGGTTTACCTCAATGTCATGAACTTGGGTCTCTAATTCCTTAAATGTTCTGGCTTTTTTCATGCAAAATGTAATATAATTCCAACTTTGTGTCTTAAGTGCACATTCCAGTTATTAAATTTTCGTTAGGTATTTCCAACAATCAAGATAGAGATCATCCTACCCTTGATTGTAGTTGATGACGAACTCATATTTTCATTAAGTTGTGAATGTAAGCTTGACCATGGAGAGAGTGTGATGAGTATTGTGGAACCTATTGAGGAACTCACCTCAATCTACTCACAACTATCTGTGGATTCCAATTCTAGGTTGACGTACCATTTAAATGCAATTTCTTTGAGGGACCAAATGTATTTTTTCACTAGTAGCTCATCGTTAGTACTGTCCTTACTACGTGCTTCGACAAAATGAAAAAAAAAATATGATACCACATGTCTCCCTTTCTATCATATTTTCAGAATTTGGGAGGCTGACAATCGGTTGGCACCTTGAGGTTGCGAAAAATTTTCATGTATGGTTTTTGGCAGTGGTAGCTCCCATACTAGGAGCAACTTATCTAGACCATAACATTTTTGGTGATTCACTCCTAGATCTATTGACCATACTCCAATGCAAGTGATTCTATCTTCAGTGCTAGTGTAGGCTTCTAGAGAATAACAACCTTGGGACGGTTCGCTCATACTTCCTCATTTTAGAATCAACATCGTCACTATAAAATGTGACTCTTTTGGTGTCTTTCTCATTGTTAGGCTAAAAGGGTTTTTTGTTAAAAGTAGTGATTGTTTATCACCCCATAACTTTGTAGCTTGTCTAGCTGCTTTATCACGGAGATATTACTAGTCACCATTATGGATATGCTGGTTTACCTTGTGGATTCAACAAACTTCCATTGCAAAAGTTTGGGTGATGAACTGCCACTGTTGTCCCATTCCAAGGGAGTGAGAACATCCTTCACACCAACAACACATAGTTAAGAGCTTTACCCCTATTCATGTATGGTGTCTCTTGGGACATTGAGATGGTGCTCAGGCAGAGAGGAGAATGTTATCATTGGTTTTAGTCCTTGTAGTGATGTTCGCGTAAGGGTTACCAACTTGTGCAACAATCAATACGAGTGTTTAGATCCACCACTTTTTTGAGTTTTGAGTTATGCTCTTCCTAGATGCGGTTTGATATTTTGATTTGAAGAAGAAAGGGATAAGAGGTAGAGAGGTCTCATTGTGTGTGACAAAATTATTATGCATAAGATTTGAGAAAGAAAAAAATAATCATGCAACCAAAAATTAATAAATTGTATTTCTTTAGTAGAACATGTGTACAATCTTTACTTACTTATATATACAACACATTATAATTGGTTCCTATATATATATATATATATATCATCTACGAGATTATGATGTTTAGAATAACAAAATAAAATTAAGCAATATTGTGTAAAGACCAAAGCGTAGTGTTTAGTACATTGGGGATTCTTAAAACGTGTCGCTCCCACGGTATTGTTGCTCTGATGGGAAGAATGGGATTTGGGTAAATAAACTAAAGACTGAGGGTTATTCCATTTTGATTTTTAGTTTTGCGGTACATTTGGTCTTTTACCATTCTGCTCTTGTCCAGATGCTCTATTTACCTACCCTGCCCCCGCTCGTTGCTGCCCAAGTAGAAACCTGCCCTAGAAGCTTGGGCCATCCTTGGACACACGTCGTTCATCAGTGTTGCTTTTTTAGGACGCGCGTGGTTCTCTCGTGCTCCCATATTGTATTACTTTTCGGCATTCTGGACTATTAGATGCAATGTGGCGAATGGTTGAGATCTTGCCATGCAGGGATTGACAGGGATTGAGGATGTTTGGTATATAAGGGGAGATATTTTTAGGGCTTCTATATTAAGAATGCCATTTTTTCTCTTTGCTTTCTCCAGAAACTCTCTTTGTATCTCCCCCTTCCCTCCCTCCCTCCCTCCCACCCAAATAGCTGCCCTCTAAAAACCCTAGATGTCTGGCCTTCTTCATCCTTCATTGAGAATTGTGCATGGAGATGTTGTAAAATCCTTGTATATATACATCTGTAGCAAGGTTTTCTATCTTGAAAACCTAGAGTCTTGTATTTTTATTATATTCATGCATTGATCTTGTTCTGTAAATTGTAAATATAACATAATGAGAGAGACTTTTCTAGAAATAGAGAGTCGTGGGTTGGAACCATATTTTTGGGGTCTGAATCGTGTTAAAATCTGGTGATTTTGTTTTCTTTCTCGATCTTTGCCTTGTAGTCTTTCATTCGCACTTGTAATTTTTCGTACTATTAAGCAACCATTTGATAGCCTTTCAGGGCTTTTGATTATTTGGGCCGACTTTGACGTAGTCAATTATTTGCTTTAATTGACCTAAATTTAGTCAAACACTGACTTTTGTTTACGATATTTTCTCCTTGAATTGGTGGCAATAAATTAGTGATTATCGTTATAATGTAAACCCACACAAAAGGGGAGCCATCTCATTACGATATACAGAGGTACATATGAGAGATATATGGAGATATACAAAGACATATAAAGATATACAAAGATATAAAAGGATATACAATATAATATAGAGATACATACCTAAATAATGTGATACTCTAATAATTATGATGAAGTTTTCACGTCTATAAGTTCCTAAAAAGACATTCCAATAAGCACTTGATGACCCAAAGGAATTCATACAAATGAGTCCAAGTTCCCTATGTCCTTGTAATATGGAGGACACAAAAAGCAGTAGGATAAGGTTCAGACTTCATTTACAAGCAACCAATTGAAGTCCAATTTGTACTTCAATTCAGAAAAGACCTACGAGATGTATCGGCTTCCCATTGGGGAAACACCAAAGGAATTCATAAAAGTAGCTGCTTCATTATGTAGTGGAAGAGCAATAAAGTACTTTTTAGTGACAAATACGGTGTTCACTAAGAACTAGCTAAAATTTAGGTGCGCTTTTAAAGTCAACTAAATTTTATAATTTTATAATGTCATATCTAGACTTTTTAAAATTTTCAAAGTCACTCTTTAGTGTGACGGCATTAGCATACGTTAGTTTTTGCTAACGTAACATCTAAAAAAATAAAATTTTAAAATATTTATAAAATTTTGAAATATTTACAATGTTCTTTTAAATAATTAAAATATTTTAAAATTATTTTAAATGTTAATCTTGAATTTTTAAAATAATTTTCTCTTTTTTTTTTTAATTAAGGTGTGATATGAAAATGTTTAGAAAAGCTTAGGTGTAACATTAAAAAAATTAGAAAATCTAGATAGTTTATTGAAACTATATCTAAAATTTAAGTGATTTTAGTAAAAAAAACCAAAAAAATATAAATACTTGAGGTTTGATTATTAATCTGTCACTTGTGATTCAATATACCAGTCCCATATGATCACTTGATGTCATTGCTCAGATAGGATACTGGTTTCCCCAGTATGAATTTAATAGATCAGGTTTCTATTCTAATAATATCTTGATCAATAATGCGGGGTTTTCGATCATTTGGCATCTTGACAGCATATTATGAGCGATGTTTGCGAAAATTTGGGTATTAAACCTGGTAGGTTATGTAACAGGGCGAGTATGCCGGTTTTGCATATTGAGAATGTTTCTCTTATGGCTCAATTACCTCTTAATAGTGCCCTCAATGTTTGAGGTTTTGTTACAGTTTAATATCGATGAGAACTTCAAAATTAAGCGTGCTTGAGCGAGAGTAGTAACAGGATAGGTGACCTCCTGGGAAGTCCTCGTGTTGCCAACCGTATAAGGTTGGGGGTCCTCGGAAATAGCCTCTCGATAGGGTTACACTCTAAAGGGGTAAGGCTGCGTTCATCCACCCCTCCCAGACCCCACTTAGGCGGGAGCCCTTGAGACACTGGGTCTATTATTATTGTTGTTGGTCAGTGAATCAAGCATACCATGGCAGACATCACTTAATGCCGCAAATGGGTCACTCCTTGCTCGCGTCAACTTGGTCCAAAAACCCAACGCATACACCTAAGTAAAGAATAAATAACAGTTAACCAGCATTGCCTTCATAAACCACAAGACGCTTAACACGTTCCTGCCATCATACCTTACTATTTTTCCTTGGACTATCGCACAAAATTTTAGCTCTAGGTTCCAAACTTATGGTCATCACTTCATAACTCGAGATAGACCTTTTTTTATTGACCGAGTCGGCAACCAGCTCTAGCCTTGCCTGTGTTAACTTTGTGATGTAGATCGACCTAGAGATCTGACTTGCAGCCTCGAACCTCAAAGACGCGTGGTGATATAGGATAGGATGCCCCTAACTCGTTGATTGTGTCCAACGATGCTTGATTAAGAGGGATCGGCAAAAACTCGTTGATTCTGTGAATGCCTGAATAATAACCTAAAGTAGAACTATGTAATTTTATTGAACTCTTTCAAGATAAAAAATACAAGATCAACTCAAAACATGAGAAAACTCATCAAATAAATTCAGTAATCAAAAGCTTCTTTAAACAAACAATTAATGGACTATTTATAGGCACTCTTTTAACCCTACTCTTAATTCAAATTAAACTCTAAAAACAATCATATTCTAAGGCTCCGTTGGTTTTGACAGAAAAGTAAAATCTAGGAATTAATTTTTTTTCGAAAAAGGTTTTCCAAGGAAATATAAATTCCGAGTGGGGTTTTCTGCGGTTTGTTTCAAAGGAAAACTTAAATTTCCATTGTGATTTCTTCTTGCATGTTTTAAAAAAAATATTTTTCACCAAGCATTTTATATTTTATTATAGGACAACATAAGTAACAATACAATATATATGAAGAAAAAAAACTTAAACAAATATTAAAGCTATATAAATTAAGAAAAAATATTTCTTAGGTATTTTAAAAGTTGAGTATTTATCATCTAAATACCTTGTCATTTTAATATATAAACTGAGGTGCCTTTAGATAAGAAATTTTATCACTTGTGTCTATACTGTGTTAAAATCTGGTAAATTTTCATTAAAGTTCGGCTAATTTTTGCAAAAAACTGATGTGATATAAACTTTGACATATTATCAAAAGGTTTTCCACATTCTAACGAAAATTACTTATATATTATCAAAAAAATGTGTCATGTTAGCGTTTTTGGGAAAAATAAATTATCGCATTATGATAGAGGATACATATAGATTGTTGTTTTCATTTAAAATCCACTAAATTTTGGTAAAAGATACTTAATTCATGAGAAAATTTTTAAACTTCAAGGTACTATATTGTATATTATTGAAATATCGTAGTACGTATATAATGAATGCTAAAATATTGGGGCACTTAGATAACTTTCTTGTATGATATTATATAATAATTCAACTTGATTAAAATTATTCTGTTGCAATTATAATAAAGTAACATCAAAGTTGCTTTTAATTATGTTGCAGCCAGCCTAGATGAACTAGGCGCCTAGGTGAGCAGGTGACGATGAGATAGGGCGCGTGGATGGCTTGGCGAGAGCGTTGGTGAGAGGGGACCTGGCGTGATGCCAAGAATCCTATGGCAAGAGCTGCATGATTCCAGCCGTAATCTTAGGAATTTTCTTAACTAATTTGTTATTTTCCTTATTTTTAGGATTTAGTTGTTATATTTAGCTGATTTGATTTTATTTCCTTAATTAATCTCTTATTTCTCCCTCTATAAAAGGGAGAAGGCTTGGTTAGGGTTAAGTAGTTCTCCAATTAAAATCTCAAATTGTTTATCTTTTTTCGTAGTTTCTCAACCTGTGAGAATTCGAGCTTTTATCAACTCTTTGTAATATGTTGATTCTTTAATAAAATATAAAGGGAAGGCCGTTGAACCTTTCCGTAGCCTTTATTTCCTTTCACACGCTTCATCAGTTGGTATTAGAGCGCAGAAACGTTTCTTGAAGAACGATGGCCCTTAGAGGACAAAGGAATGCCACCGTTGAAGAAGTTATTGACCGTGACTGACATCAACAACATGAGAGGAGATTTGAGGAACTGGAAGAGAGATTCTGGAGGGTCGAGTGATGCTTGATCCAACTTAGGGAAAACTCCAACCTCCCGGAACGAGTTAGGCCCCAACGCCAACCTTCACTAGGCGTTAATGGTGGAGACGTGGATGATCCTTTCCTTAACCAATTTCAAGACAAAAATATCCCGGAGCCAAGGTTGAGGCGCCAACCGTGCAATGGAGGTGACCACAATGACCACGAAGGCAGGATGTGGGAGTCCGAGCTTTGGATTGAGATTCTAGAATTTAATGGAGGAGGACGTCTGAAAGAGTTCCTTGTTTGGCTCATTGCTGATGAGGAAGTCTTGAAGTTTCGGGAGATCCCGGAATGAAAGCAGGCGCCACTGGTTGCTATGCACCTTCACCGAAGGGCAGCTGCCTGGTGGCACTAACAATAGTAGATCTGACTTAGACAAGGCAAAACTAAGGTTGAATCTTGGGAGAAGATGAATAAACACTTGTGAGGCGCCTTCTTGCCTCATAATCACGCCCATTTGGTAAACCAGTGCCTGCAGAGCCTTCGCTAAGGAACAAGAACCGTGGAGGAGTACATGTTTGAGTTCCATGCCTTAGTCGCTAGGAATGACTTGGCAAAATCGAAAGAACAGTTGGTGGATAGATACATTGGCGGATTGAGACAAAGCATACAAGATGTCCTTAATATGTTTGATATTTTCACCGTGTCAGAAGCCGCTCATAGAGCTGCATAAGTGGAGAGACAGCAGAGACGCCGTCTTGTTGGTGGCACCTAGACCACGCCAACTGGGGGAAGACAACAGACCCAGGCCATGTTGAATCCGAGTGCTCCATTCAAAGCACCACCAGCCAACATTGTCAGGCAAGCCAATCAAGACTTGGGGGGTTCTTCTAGAGCCCGTTGCTTTAAATGTGGAGAGGTAGGACACTGCGCCTCAGATTGTCGCAAGGGAGACAGACCGAGGAAGGCCCTCCTCATTGAAAAGCCAAGAGTTGAAGAAGATGAAACTATCGGTGAGAATAGTTTTGAGGAGTTAGCGGAACTAGAACTGGAGCAACATCTCCCTAATGGTGACAAGGGCCAATGTCTTGTTGTTAGGTGTGCGTGCTTCACACTAAGAGAAGAAGACGGGGATAGCTGGTTGCGAAATAACATTTTTCAGACAACCTGCACTATTGGTGGCAAGGTATGTCGGGTGGTTATTGATTCGGGGAGTTGTGAAAATGCAATGTTGGAGGAAGCCGTGACAAAGTTAGGACTAAAAATGGAAGTACACCCGCATCCATACAAGCTCTCTTGGCTGAAGAAGGGAAACCAAGTGACCATTTCAAGGTGTTGTTTTGGGAACTTCTCTATTGGTCCTAAGTACAAAGAAGGCGTTTGGTGTGATGTGGTGACCATGGACGCATGCCACTTGCTGTTGGGGCATTCTTGGCAATTTGATCATGGAGTTGTCCATGACGAGAGGAAGAATACCTATAGCTTCCTTTTTGAGGGGTTAAGATACTCTTACTTCCAGAAGAAGGAGGAGAAGCCCAAGGTAGCTGAAGCCAAGACCTGAATATCATGAGCCGTGCAATGTTGGCCAAGGAAGTTGGCGAGACCAAAGTCTTGTTTGTTCTGATTGGTAAGGAGAGCACTGTCATCTCCAAGTACTTACCACAAGAGGTCAAGGGATTATTAAAAGAGTATGCTGATGTTTTCCCAGAGGAACTTCCTGCTTCACTCCTGCCTTTAAAAGACGTGTAGCACTGTATTGATCTAATTCCTGGCGCTTCACTTCCCGACCGCCCTCACTACTGGATGAGCCCTGCTAAACATGGGAACTGAGACGCCAAGTTGAACAACTCCTCGCCAAGGGGTTCATTAGAGAGAGCCTAAGTTCGTGTGAAGTACTTGGTTTGCTCACGCCAAAAAAAGACGAGTCATAGACAATGTGCGTGGATAGCCGTGCCATAAATAAGATCATGGTACGTTATAGATTTCCAATTCCAAGGCATGATGATTTGTTAGATCAACTTCAGTGTGCCAAGGTGTTCTCTAAATTGGATCTCAAGAGCGGGTATCATCAGATCCGCATATCATGCCTTGGGATGAGTGGAAGACAGCTTTCAAGACGAGGGAGGGACTTTATGAGTGGATGGTCATGCTGTTCGGGTTGTCCGATGCTCTGAGCACATTTATGACATTCATGAACCAGGTCCTTCGCCTTTTCATTGGTAAATTTTTTGTTGTGTACTTTGATGACATCCTCATCTTCAGCCAAGTCCAAGAAGATCAGCTTCGCCATCTTCAGAGGTACTTCAAATCTTGAGACTTCAAAGCCTATTCGCCACACTCAAAAAGTGTGAATTCATGAAGGACAGAGTGACCTTCCTTGGGTTCGTTGTGTCCAAGGATGGGATTACACTTGATGATGAAAAAATCAAGGCCATCAGAGATTTGCCTCAACCGAAGACAATAGGTATGGTAAGAAGCTTCCACGGGTTGGCGTCATTCTATAAGCACTTCATCCCAGCCTTCAGCACAATCATGGCGCCATTCAACGATTGTATGAAGAAGGGGACTTTTGTTTGGACTCCGCAAGCTCAATCAGCATTCGCCAAGATCAAAGAGAAGTTGACACTGGCCCTAGTGCTAGTTCTCCCGGATTTCTGACAAAAGTTCGAGCTGCACACCGACACCTCGAAGACAGGTATGAGCGTCGTGCTCAGCCAACAAGGGAGGCCAGTCGCCTACTTTAGTGAGAAGCTGAATGGTAGCAGGCTGAATTACTCCACGTACGACTTGGAGTTCTATGCATTGGTGTAAGCACTCAAGTATTGGCATTCATACTTGGCTAGCCGAGAATTCATTCTGTATTTGGACAACGTGGCCCTCAAATTCATAAACAGCCAAGACAAACTCTTCGATCGACACACCAAGTGGGCTAGTTACATATTCCACTTCACCATAAAACACAGGTCAGGCGAGCTGAACAAGGTTGCAGACACATTGAGTAGGCGAACCTTAGTCTTGGCGCTAAGCAGAACTGAGGTCACAGGTTTCGAGCACATGGCTAATCTGTACAGGGATAAACCTACTTTCAACACTATCTGGCGAGAAGCACAAGATGGGTACAACCCAAATTATTCCATCCATGGCGGTTTTCTCTTCAAGGGCAATCAGTTGTGTGTTCCTCAATCAAGTTGGCGGCTCAAAATTATTGAAGAAAAACACGATGCAGGGCACATGGGGCGAGACGAGACACTCAAGCTTATTACCACCAACTACTACTGGCTAACGATCTGCAAAGAAGTTGAGAGGTTTGTCAAGTGTTGTTGCGCTTGTCAAATTTCTAAGGGTGGGATGACGAACACAAGGCTTTACCTACCATTACCGGTACCTAGCCAACCGTGGGCGGATGTGGGCATGGATTTTGTATTGGGGTTACTGAGGACTATTGGCAGGGTTGATTTCGTTTTTGTGGTAGTTGACCAATTTTCGAAGATGGCGTACTTCATTGGGTGTAAGAAAGCCGCAGACGCCATTCATGTTGCGGGTCTTTACTTCAAAGAGGTGTACAAGTTGCATGGGTTGCCAATGAGTATAGTGTCTGATCGGGATGTGCGTTTTTTCAACCACTTCTGGCGGACCTTATGGAAGATGGCTAATACTTCTCTTGCTTTCAACATAGTTCATCACCCTCAAATGGATGGACAAACGGAAGTCACCAACCGGTCTTTAGGTAACCTTCTCCATTGTTTGGTTGCAAAAAACACCAAGAGCTGGGCAACGAAGCTCTATCGAGTTGAATTCGCCTACAATAGTTTAGTGAATAGAAGTACAGGGTTTGTGCCATTTTAAGTTGTTTATGGTTTTGTGCCTTGCGCCCCTATTAACCTGGCCCTAGTACCCGACTTAACGTGTCCCCATGGAAAGGCTGAAGACTTCGTCTCATCCCTCAGGGATATTCATGAACAAACACAGGCGCGGTTATTGAAGGCCAACGCCAAGTATAAAGCCACCTGTGATAGCAAATGGCGAAGTATTCAGTTTCAAGTTGGTGATAAGGTATGCGCAGTTTTAACTCGAGAACGTTTCCCAGCTTGGGAGTATAATAAGCTCATGGCTCGCAAAATTGGCCCAGTAGCGGTTGTGGAGAAGATTAACGATAATGCTTATCGTCTTCAACTTCCACCTGGCATGCGCACTTCAAATGTTTTCAACTTCAAGCACCTCAGTCCTTACTTTGGCAAAAATGACAGTGTTGATCGGCAAGCGAATTTGAGTGCAAATTCTCTCCAACCCGGGGAGGATGATGCAGCCAGCCTAGATGAACTAGGTGCCTAGGTGAGCAGGTGAGGATGAGACAGGGTGCGTGGATGGCTTAGCGGGAGCGTTGGCGAGAGGGGGCTTGGCGTGAGTCCAAGAAGTAGATCTGATGCGAAGGGCCGAGTGATTCCAGCGGTAATCTTAGGGATTTTCTTAACTAATTTGTTATTTTCCTTATTTTTAGGATTTAGTTGTTATATTTAGCTGATTTAATTTTATTTTCTTAATTAATCTCTTATTTCCCCCTCTATAAAAGGGAGAAGGCTAGGTTAAGGTTAAGTAGTTCTCCAATAAAATCTCAAATTGTTTATCTTTTTTCATCGTTTCTCAACCTGTGAGAATTCGAACTTTTATCACCTCTTTGTAATTTGTTAATTCTTTAATAAAATAAAAAGGAAGGCTGTTGAACCTTTCCATAGCCCTTATTTCCTATCACACACTGCATCAAATTATTTGGTCTAATTCTTGTTCAATATTGTGACGTTAAATGTCTACAGTCTAGTCTGGTTTATTTCGTTTCGATCTAGATTTGCATGATGATTACCGCGAAAGTTGTTGAGCCACTTAGAATCATGACTTCCCCCGTTTTGAAAAGGAAGTGATTTCCCTTATTTGATTTCTGTTTGCAAAAGACGCGTCAAATAATGAAAAAGGAAAAAATTATTTCCTAGAATGTAGTTTTTTTCCTAAACAAACAGAGCCTAAATGTAACTAAATCTAATATAATCCTAGCATAACTTATAAGCCTAAATCTAATTGCATAATTCAGTTAAAATAAACCCTAATAAATAAAATATTAATTAAACAAAACATCTAAACCTAATTAAACAAAAATACCCTAAAATCCTAGTCATAATAAAATTGCATCTCGCACTACTTTTCCAGTCCGGATGCAATTTCTATAATTCGAAGGCTGAATTTTCTCTTTTTTTGTCTTAATTGAATTACTTTGTTCAAATTTACATCACTTTGTAATTAAATATTTGTCAAAAGACGACATGAATGCTTTTGTCTATGTGACGTATGACAACACCATCAATTCGTCCTCTCAAAAGCCCAACAATTTATGGAAGTGTACAAAAGCGTTGTTAAAAAATGACATGATCCCCTGACATTTTCCTCCAAAACTATAATATATCCCACTAAAGGCTTGAAGTAAAATCGATCAATCATTTTCTTAGATACGTGTCAAGCAATCTTACGTGCATGTCAAATCTTGAAAAACTAGGAAATGTTTATGTGTCTACTTCCTGCTGGACGTCCATTTGTTTGAAATGTCCATTTCATAAGTTGAATATAAATTAAACAGCAATGTTATACGCCACGAGAATTGGGCGCATGAAAATAGCACGAATAGGAAATAGTTTGTGATTTACGACAAATTACTTCCTAGTATCCTTCTACTCGTGCCATATATATGGCTTGTTTTGTCGTAACTTGTAGCATATTTGTAAATTGAATGATTCAATACATTTATAACTTGACGAAGGATGTAGTTGGTTCCAGTACCTGTCATACTTGAGGTTTGACTTGTCAACATCTAGCTTGCCTCAGACTTTGTTCGAAACTGGCCAAGATTGGACGCTTTTGGTTGATGCTTAGCTTGTTATAGGATTGGACTTGGATTAGCTTGGTTGAGCTCGAACTTGGCTTAGTAATCTCTAAGCTATAACAACCTTGTCTTGCCTCATTTAAACTGTGAACTAGGCTAATTTATGCTCAAATTCAGCTCATAGGTTGGGTAATAGCCAAGACCCATCCAATCCATATCAATTGGGTTGGGTTGGGTATATTTTCAATATTTGGTTTAGTGGATCCAATATACTTTGCATCCATGGATATCGGGTATGGTTTTGGGTTACCCATTGGTCGGCATTCATTATCTTGGAGCATTTCCAAATGAGCCTAAATCAAAATTAAATGAGCCTAAATGAGGTAAACATATTTTGGATATTTTGAGGTTTTACTAGTTATTATTATAGGTACCCCGGACATTTCAATCTATAAGTGGGATACTTTAATGTTTGACTATTATTTAGGTATCCGATGCTTTAATATATAAGTGGGATACCTTGAGGTTTGACTATTTTTTACATAAGTACCCGACGTTTCAATATATAAGTGAGATACCGGAGATTTGACTATTTATTACTTAGGTATTCTGAAGTTCTAATATATATGTAGGATACCTTAAGGTTTAAACTTCTATGAATTAGGTACTTGGATATTTTAAAATTTTATCAATCCGGTATTCTTCTAAATTTCGATAGATATTTACTGAAAATATTAAATTAGAATATGACTCTAATAATATATAAGTATTTTCATTATAATTTGGTTAATTTGACAAAAAATGTTGGCACGACACAAGATTTTGGCAACATATGTGAGTAATTTACACAACAATTTGGTGAGTATTTTATTACAATTCATTAAATTTTGATATGACTTTTATATATTATCTTTGCATAAAATTGTTTAGATTTCTGAAAGATCTCATCAAATTCCAACTCAGGATACCTTGAAGATAAAATATTGAAACTTATGCTACTTCAATTGTATTATATGTAGTTGAAATAGAGTATCTGTATAATAAATGTTAAAATCTCTGGGTACCTAACTGATTATATGTATATACATGCATGCGGATGATTTAAATTACAACAATCCTAACATATTATCGTTCAAATCAATAAATGATAATTGGATCCCTTCTTGGTTTTGTTATTGATTTTTTTACCTTGAACTTGAAATTAGAAGGGGTTAAAATCGGAACTTAGATTAATGTTTATGCATTAACCAAACATGGGCGGACCCAACACAACCCAACCCGACCCAACCCAGAACCATCATCCCATCACTTGGTGGGTATGGGTCAAATGTTGGATGGGTCATACTGGTTCTTGATCCAACCCACCCAAACCCAACCCACGTACACCCCTAATTTAAACTCAAATTGCGTACGATTAGCACACTTAATCTCATAAATTGTATTGGGGTTGATTTAGGCTCGTAAACCTACGAGTTAGAGGTACAATAGACATGAGCTTGGCTAGGAAAGCTAAACTAACTGTGTGGGTTTGGTTGAAGCTCAAAAAGAGCAAAGCTTGAGTTTGACGTGCCGGCTTGAGAGGGATCACGAGCTAGTTCAACTTATTTGCACCCTGATCTGGGGAACCAACTTGTATTGCTGGCTACTTTTTGATGAATGGAAATAAAAAAAAAAGGGGAAAAAAAAAAGGAACTTAAACGTTCCTCAAAATTTGAACTTAAGAATGCTAGTCATGTTATGTGTGACAATGGTTCGGTGAAATTTTGAAGCAAAGAACTAAAAGACTGACAAATTTACAATCGCAATGGTAGAATACATGGGAAAACATAGGTAAAATATGAAAAAAAAAATATTTAAGTTTGTTTCATACCCCCAACAGATGGCCATAATGCACTGATCCCAATTACTAGAAAAGTTTGTTTCATACCCCCAACAGATGGCCATAATGCACTGATCCCAATTACTAGAAAAGTCTATGCACTAATATGATGACTACATTACAATTACATGCCAAGAATCAAATGCATAAATAAATTACATACAAGAGCCGTAGGCTTCTAAATTAGAAACCTTACAATAGTCAACTAGCTGTAGCAAATGCCATAGATCATACCTGAGATGGGGGTATGGCCACCTAAAGCTAGGGTTTCAGAGCCTCTGGAAGGGAGAGAACGAAAACCAGAGATGAGGAAACAAAAATTCACCGGCATTCCTCTTTTTTTAGAAAATCTTTCTCCTTTTATACTCAAGTGCCCTAATCCATGTCGAAGCCTTGTGGCCGTATAGCAGCCATCCAAGCATCATTTCATTAAAGGTGGAGGACGCCCAAAAGCACACAATCTAGGCCATCACAAATAGGGGTGCACACAGTCTGGTTTGGTGGATTTTGGTTATCAAACTGAACCAAACCGTAAAAATACGGTTTGATGATTTTACAAGCCAAAACCTAACTGTTTTGTCTCACAAACTAAATTGGACCAAATCGTAATTATGATTTGCTCCGGTTTGGTTTACAGTTTCTACTATAATAATAGATAAATTGTTATAAACACTAATATGAACCTCCTGAAGGAATCAAAAGTCACTACTAAAATCATCATCAACTATAAAAATATCCTAAAATACAAAAACATTACTTCTCTTCTTAATTTTTAGTATAAAACATTAATGTAAGAAAATTTCAATAGTAATAATGTTTTGGATTATTTACTCCAAAGATCTCTATACTTTGCCCTTTGTATGAATTTTTAGTCCTACACTTCTAGCTGTGTTAATTTTGTTTTTGTACAAGTGTATTGTGTCAATTTAGTCCTTAAAATGAAATTTGTGTTAAGTTGTTAGTAAATTTTTTTATGATTTAATCAGAGATTGGGATAAATTGAATTAATGGGTGGATTTGTAGTGGGTTACTTGAATTTAACTTGATTGTACTATTAAACATTATATCGTTAACTTAACTTAAATTGGACCAAAAGACTAAATTGACACAATATAGATAGTACAAGGACTAAATTGACACAATATAAATAGTACAAGGATAAATTAATACAATTATATAGAACTTTGACACTTTTTTTAGGCTATTGTTGCAAATTGTACTGACTACTAACGTGGCTTGTTATAATTTGGATGGCATAAGTAAATCATTGAACCTCCTTTTGTACTTTTTTTTTTTTTTTTTGTGGTTTAACCCCTACTAACCAAAATTTTCTTAACTAAACCATAATATTTCAAACTATAGACCAAACCAAACTGTATAATATAGTTTGTCCAATTTGGATTATAATTTAAACTGTTTTGTGTGCACCCCTAATCATAGAGGCGATAGACATCCCATGGAGACGCATAAAATCATGAGGTGTGTCCTAGCAAAAGGACGTATCATAACGTAATGGGTACAATTCGGGGCAGGGCACAAGAGGGCACGAGCACACAATTTTGTGATTTAACCAAGAAATAAACAATGTCAAAATGTTCCCGATTTCAAGATTAGAGCAAAATTACCTTAATTTTTGGCTGTTTACATCTCATGCCAATGATTTCATCTTCCCTGTCTAAAGTCTTAAACTATTAGCCCACTCATTGCAAAATTGTTGAACTCACAACTACCATCACTTTGAAAATAATTGATTTCGGAATCAAACTGGTTTTCAACAAATGCTTTGAAATCAAAAGATATAGAGAAAATCTCGTCTTTTCTATGCATCAGGTAAAGCCATGAAAAACGAGAAAATCATCAATAAAAAGAAGATGGTATTGAAACTCAGAGCTAGACGCAATAGGAGCTTGCCAAGCATCAGAATGAATTCATTATAAAGGTTGAGTAGTTGTATGCGTAACACAACAAAATGGAAGTGTATACGACGTGACTAAACAAACATACAATTGCAATGTTTTAACGAACTAGGACTAGTAGAAATTAAACAATGGCGATTTAAAATGCCTAAAACAGAATTACCTAAGTGCTTGAAGCGCTTGTGCCAAACTTTAGTGGTGACTGCCTGTGCCACTAGTCCAAAGAGATGCCGCAAAAAGCCTTAAAGCAGTCCATTATTGGGTTTCCAAGGAGGGATGTCCTTGTCCCTTTGTCCTTGAGACAAAACAAAGAAGAGTCAAATTCTACAACAAGTTATTATCACGAAACAACTGCTTAATAGACAATAGATTATATGTAAGGCCAGGGACAAGAAGAACATTAGATAGTGGCAAAGGGATCGAGTACTTATGGTAGTGGAACCAACTTGAGAAACATTAAGTAGAGTTCCATTGCCAACTTGAATAAATTTAGAACCAGTGTAACAGTGTAAACATTTCAATAAACATTTCAAAATACTTGAGTTTGAAGTCATATGGTTCTATTAACACTTCAAAATAACTGAGTTTGAAGTCATATGGTTCTATGCACTAGAGTCTGGATACCGCATGCAGTTTGTAGAATCTAAAATAGACACAGTTAAGGGAGAATGAAATAGACGAGTCTCACATACTGAATATTATACTAATATAAATGACGCATCTCATTTATGCCTTTTTTCCGATAATTAGCGACAAAGTCGCTATACAATAGGCACCTCATATAAATGAGACCTGATTCAATACATAGGAAATTGGGAAACAAAACAAAGTTCAGAAAAAAATAGAACCGACTAGAGAAACAGAATTATAGGACAAAACATAGGCAAACAACCAATAGGGACTATAAGACTACGACAACCACTAGACAGTATGGACCACGAAAAAAGGGGTAGATCATGTGTACTGAAAATGGGGTTGAGGTTTATAGGGAAGCAGATCGACCAATACCCGAATTCTTCAAGGCAATGCACTCAATCACAGGCGATTCATCACCATCAAAGCTCAGGCCAAACTTTTTCCCCGTCTCCCACCACATCTTACACCAAGAAGCTTATCAACATCTATAACCCTTTTACCTTTATTTGCCAGATTCTTCTTCTTCCTTTTTTTTTTTTTTTTTTTGTTTGTTTTTACTAGTAGACTTGACTGATCTCCTCACGCTACTTCTGGGTGACATATTCTTTAGATCAAACTAGTAACATGTTGTCAAAGTATGTTCGTAGTCAGTGATAAGTTTGGACAAATTGTCTGATAAGACTATAATATGATATTTTTGATGACTTGTCTTGGCCATGTAGATAGGGATCCGAGAGTATTATGTTGGTATTGTCAATAAGGTTAGAACACTGAGCAGGACCACAAGAATTAGTTGTTTCTTTAGCTGCTATCAGAAATAACTTCTATAAATCAAAAACTCTGAATCCAAGAAATAGTCTAAACACATGTATGGATTGTTCGTTGCTTTGATGTGCCCAAAGGATTAATCAGAGTGCATTAACTTGAATCTTACGTACGTTGAGTAACAGCATGAAGTGTAGTAGGGACAGTTATTTTTTTGTGGAATCCATAGTCTCTGACGAGATAAAGATGTCCCCTTAGTTGCTTTGCAAATATACGAACAGATTCTGGAATCTTTGGCCGAAGTATTCTATATGTTTGACATTTGAAACCAATATAGAAATTGTTTCTGTATTATTAAATTGTTTGAGAAGAATGAGTCGAAAACTATGATGAGGGATGTGACAAAAGTAACAATAGTCTTTAAAGTTACTTTTACTCATGAAAATCTAATGGAGGGATTAATTCTCACAATAAAAGTCATTGAAAAATTCTTGAGTGTAGTAAAATTTATTTAGTGGAATTAAGTTTTACTAAATGGTAATAAATTGTTATCATGAAATGATAATCAGATTTGACCCATTTGGAGCTAGAGTTACGTTGTCCCCGAGGTCTCTCCGTAAGCCTCAACTTGCATTATTTGAAAATATTTAAAATGAATTCATGAGATGAATTATTTGTTCATAAGATGAATAAATTAATTTTTACCAAATATAATTCATAAGATGAATTTATACATGAGGGATTAAAAATAAAAAAAGGAATCGCGTACATGGTAACCGATCAGTGCCCATCTGTTTGAGCCAATAACAGCACGACAAGTGTTGTATCGTGACTAGATAAAGGGGCATCTATGCGCCCGTGTTCGGGCGAACCGTCGCATGCTGGGTTGCCCGTCATCACTCATCTGCACCTGTTTGTAAGATGGAGTTCAATGATATACCAATGGCATATTCTATCATCCAATGTGTGCACTAGTCTTTGGAAGCCTAATATCTCGTCAATGGCCAACTGCTCAAGTAGTTGGTTAGCTACCCTTGTCTTCTGAATGCCAATGAGGACCATTTTTCTTCTAGTAAAGGGGCAAAGACTTAGTCTAGACACAACAAGGCTTATTTTTATCAACGATGTTAATGACGTTGACTGGAAGAGGGCTAGGGAAAGGGTCTTTATTGACACCCATTTGTCCTTCTTATGGGAAGATCAATTCCCTTGCTTCTATGGAATCTTGAACCACGTTACTAAAGATCACGCAGTTCTTCTTTGAATGGGTTAACAAAATTTACAGTATACCTTCCCTTTGTTAGAGTCTAGGTCAGGATTCCTGTGCTTACCCCTGATCTTGAGTTTGATATTTGCCTCATGCCAATCGAATATTACATTGGCTCTTGAGAAGTCAAATGAATGTCTTCTCAAGTCTTGGGATTGGTAAGTCTTCCTTGCTTTAATACCTTCTTAGTCAATGGATTACAAACATAGGATGTCCTTTGACTTATTCAGTGATGCAAATTTTATATGGAGGATCTTCTTCTTCTTCTTCAATTAGATTGTGTACATAAGTCCCATACATGTTATTTTTCTTCAAGCTATCTTCTTTTAAGACAGCCTCGTATTTAACGGCACATTCTGCCAGCTGTAAGAGCATCACGAAATTAGAACCTTCAAATTCCTTCCTAAATTCAATATCCAAGCCATTTAAAGCTAGCTTGGTGTATTCCACTTCAGGAAGGGCTACTGTGCACGTTAACTTGGCTCTCTTGAATTCATAGATTCACCTAGGTTTTATCTCATTCGAGCCAAGTTAGACATGGAAGTTCCTAAGTCCATTCTTGGAAACTAAGCCTGAAATTGCCTTGCAATGTCATCCCAAAAATATATGGAATTCAGTGGTAGGCTAATGTACCACTGAAAAGCAGTCCTAGTTAAGGAGCTAGGGAACAGCCTAAGCTTGAGATATTGATTGTCAGCCATTCCCTAAGTTGGCAATTAAATCTTGCAAAGTACCATTCCATAGCTTGATCAGTAAGGCTCCTTTGAGAAGAGGGTAAACTCAAGAATTTTATATCCTCGGGGAACAGGGCAGTCCCTATCTACTTAGTTCGGGTAAGGTTTACTATACTAGGGTCTATTGACCCTTCTGAGGCTTGACCCATACATCGGCTTGATGAGGGCAACCAGTTGGTCCTAGATGGGTAGGTCAAGCACATGGTTATGTGCCTGCCATTTCCCTCCAAGTGGGTGAGGATCTCGAGAGGCATCTATAGGATAGCCTTGATCACCGGTCATAATTGGGTGTAGGAACGAATGTTGCTGCCCAAACCTGGGTAACTCCCTGATCAATATAGCCATGTGCTTGGATTGCCACGAAGTATGCTTCAGTGGGACATGAGTTATACGACATGCTTGGGAGCATAATATTAGCAAGACGATGGTTCATCCTCTTTTGATTAGTCCCCATGTCATGGTCTTGAGAAAGTGGGTGGTTAACTTGCTCCCAAAGTGTGATAAGTATAAAGAGGCCAAGAACAGATATGCTAGTTCCCAGGAGCTGGTACCTATCCTTGCATTCCTACTTTAAGGCCTTGAGTGGGACTCAAAGTTACCTCGACTACATGAGGAGGTTATGAACGATTTTTCCTCCCTGTCTCAGGGACAACACTTTAGCGTTGAGATCCCTCAGGGCTAGAGAAAAACTCTGATTCGAAGGGTCAGCAACCCCAAGAGGCACATTGTTCCTATAGCTAGATTCCAAGTGTGTGATACTTGAGTTAGCCATAACTGGGTTTTCCGTTCTCTCAAGGACATTATAGGTAACCTAAGTCACTCGTAATCGTGAGCTTTAGGGAGCCTCACGGGTATATCCAGTTGGTGCTGACGGAGGTGCAGGCCTAAGTTTCCTGATATCCTCTTTAATGGCTTGAACCAAGCCATTATGTGCCTCATCCTGTCCATCCAAGATAGGCATGACCTCAACTACTATCTATCTTGCCACATCCTTAGCAATAGGGGCAGCAGTAGAAGACAATGTTGAGTTTATTTCAACAAAGACTCAGTCTGTCTCTTTGTGAAGCCTATAATGCATCGAGGTTCCAACAATGTTTATTATGGCTTTCTAGGATGTCATCATCACCACTGCTCTCATCGTCGTGGCTATTACTCCGTTCATCCCCTTGTGTTATAGGGCTCTACTTAAGATGATGCTCAAGCGGGGATCCAATAAGGGTCAAGCCCTCTGGCTCCTCATGCTCGAGAGCACTAGACCACCAGGTTTTGACCATTGGTGAATGGTATGAGACTATGTTATGGTAATCCAAGATGGGCTAAAGACAAGACATTTCGTTTCAAGCCTCCCACTGTGGTTTCCAAAATGGCGTGTTTGCTTTATTCTGTTTACAATTAAGTGTGATGTGGTCGCTGTAAATTGATAAACAAAACAAACGTGTAAAAGGGACTCACTATGACAAGCCAGTGAGCCTAATGATGAACCACACGTCTTCGACCTCAACCACTCGCCACCTTAGGAGAAAAGGTTGTAATATGTTGGCGTATCTGACTTTGGTTATATAGTGAGTTCTGCTTATGCTTTAATTAAGAAGACTTTTGTTAAGTATTTTTGTGAGTTTTTCTTATATATATGTTGATAGAAAATAAAAGGATATGGACCTAACCTAAGTGGTAGTCATAGTGACAAAGCAGGACCCATAGACACCTTTCCTCATACACTTAAAAGTTAGGAACTGGGGTGGAGACAAACCCAAAAGCTTAGCAATCCACTTACAAACTCGAGTCTATCAGGTTTTAAGTCTAGCACCCTTGACTTATAATAACTCGAATAAGTTAAGCTCTGACAAGATTAAGATGGCGCAAACCATATTCAGGTCACTGAATTAGGACCAACGCAATCAAGGTCAACCCTTGGCCTTCGAAGCCCCAAACAATGGCGCAAACATAAGTTCATCTAACTTATTAAGTAGTGACAGTAATGTTAAGACCAAAGCAATCAAGAGTCAAGCCTTGGCCGTCAAAGCCTTAAACTAAAGCTTCAAATATCAACTTTTTGATTTGTTGCAACAGATTAAAACTGGAGAGTTATACCTGAAGCCCGGGAAACTATATTATTGAAGAGGTAAGTATAACAACATTCTATGCTATGCTAGGCTACGTTAAGTTCTGCTACTTCTAAGAAAAGAGCACTAGTGTCCTATAAACGAAAACTTTAAGAAGTTTTGTATCAAGTGTGTGTACAAATTTTGACTGACGCAGAGTCCTTTATTTATAGAAAATGTAAAATAATGGCTGCTAACATTTCTACGACAATTTCAATCACGTCTGGCCACTAAGCTTCTTCTCTGTGCACGCAAATCTTTAATTAATGTGCCTTGAATTCAGTATTAGAGGGAAATTCTTGGTGCCCACATCCATATTCCTAGCAAAAGTCCCTTCTAGAAACCCCACGTTCTCTTGGATTAAGCTTAGCGCCCAAGTATCTGAGATTGCGCGCTCTAAGTAACTGTCTCAATTCTAGAAATAGCTCATTTGGCAGCCTTCTTGGCAACCCCTTGAGCTCAAGCTTCCTTCACCCCTCAACCATCTCAAGCCTTGAGTGGTTGATGCCCTTGTCAAGTGTAATAATCACCACAGGATACTGGGATCGAGATACCGTTATTTTAGTACTTGAATGCTTGACTTCTCTCGAGAAGGAACTCACTTGATGACCACGTGGCACTTTATCCAAAACTGTGTCATCCTAGCCCCTTCGAAATTAGGGTGTAAACAGTTCCAAGACATAAAAACTAATGCAACCCTAGTGGAGTTAAAAAAAAAGGTATCTAGAAAAAAAAAACAAAAAGAGTTATCAATGTTCTAGGCATCTGAAAAATATTTCTAAACTTTAGGGGTACTTAAAAATATATAATCAAACCTCAATATACCTTGAACCAAATTTTCTTATCTATGAGTTTTTGTGTGTGTCGGGCAAGAAAACTAAGATATGAACCAAAATATGTGGTAGTTGGGATGAAGAAGCCAAGACACTTGCATACACCTTGCTTCAAATGCTTAAAAGTTGAAAACTGTGATGAAAATAAGCTCGAGAACTTGACAACATATATTAAGTCTGATTTAGTCACATGTATTCTTGACACCCTTTAACACAAGATAACTTAGAATAGTTCAAGCTTAACAAGATTTAGGAGGAGTGAACCAAGCCTATTCCGATCTCTACTTCGCATCATCCTATGGATACTCGTTTGAAAGCCAGTATTGTTAAGACTTTAACCAAGCCTTCTATGATGCTCATTCTACTTCACAAGATGCTTCATATTCTTATAAACAGGCCCTTAATGATGATCATTGGCACAATGCTATTCTCGATAAGTATAATGCACTTCTTCGAAACAACACATGGGCTCTTGTTCCTTAGCCGGATAATGTAAATTTAGTTGGTTCGAAATGGGTTTTAAATGTCAAGAAAACTCCTAAAGGTGCTGTTGAGCGCTATAACTTGAATTGTGGAGCATGGATTCACTCAGAGGCATGGTATTAATTATGACGAGACTTCAAGCCCCGCTTTTAAGCCTACTATTATTCGCACCGATGTTATCTATTGCTACTTCTCGTCATTGGCCTATTCATCAACTTGATATCAAAAGCGCTTTTCTTAATGGGCATTTAATTGAGGGGTTATATGAAGCAACCACTACTGTTTGCGGATGCTAATTTTCTTGATCATGTGTGCAAGTTGAATAGGTCTCTTTATGGGCTCAAGCAAGCTCCATGTGCATGGTATAACCGTTTTGCATCCTTTTTGCTTCGCCTTAATTTCATGAGTTGCAAATTGGATTCTTCAATGTTTATTCTGCGTAAAGGCTATGATATGGCTATTTTATTGGTCCATGTGGATGATATAGTACTTAAATCCTCTTCCTCTACTCTACTTCACCATTTGTTACATAGCCCACATTACGAATTTGATATGATAGATTTGGGATGCCTAAATTATTTCCTTGGGATTTCTATAACTCATTCCTCTCGTGGCCTTTTTTGTTCTGAAGCTAAGTACGCTCATGATCTGCTTGATAAGAATAATATGTTTCCGTGCAAACCAGTGGCAATGCCTACAAAATCAAAGTCCAAGCTCTGTAGTGAAGGTGTGACCCTATGTTTGATCCTTCTTTATATCGTAGTGCGGTTGGTGGTTTGCAATATCTTGCTTTCACCCACCCATGTATCTCTTATGCTATTTAGCAGGTGTTCATTGAGTTGTAGTCAGGCGTATTCTTTGCTACATCTGAGGTACTTTAGATCATAGGTTAATTATCTCTCCTTGTAGTACTAACCAGGTTGTAGCTTATTCAGATGCTGACTGGACCGGATGTCCTGAAACCCGCAGTTCTACATTAGGTTTCTATGTTTATCTTCATGGTAATATTATTTCATGGTCTTACAAACGACAACCTATTATTTCTCGTTCTAGTGCCGAGGTCATGGTGTTGCTAATGCTCTTTCTGAATGTTGTTGGCCATGTTCCCTTCTTGGTTAATTGGGAATTTTACTTATGAAAGCCACTATGGTATGTTGCGATAATGTTTCTGCTACTTATTTATCCACTAATCCAGTTTAACATGTTTGCACGAAGCATATAAAGATTGACATTGTTCGTGAGCGTGTTCACTTGGGCCTTGTGTGTGTGCTTCACATTCCTTCTTCCCAACATATTGCTGACATCTTCACTAAAAGCCTTCCACGCCATATGTTTCTTCACTTCAAGCCCAATCTTTGCATGCAGTCTTCTCCTGCTTCAATTGAGGGGGAGTGTTAGATTATACATCTATTTATGATTATTCTTGTATATAGGCCTATTGGGCTCAATCTTGTATATTGGGGTCAGTTTTGTATAAGCCCCACATATCATATTATTTCTCTATATAAATTTATGAGAGAGCACCCTTAGTTGGTGGATTCCTCATTATCTTACAATATCCTAGAGGCTCTTATTTCCCTTGACGCCTCGAGTAACCATTTGGTGTTGGGGATTCCCTTTCCTGTAATGTTTCAGATAATCTTCTTAAGAAAAAGACTTCTTCTATAGTGGCATCACTAATAACCGACTTGTATACTTGTTCTTTTGAGTTGATTTTATCACGTGACAAGCATGCCCCTTAGTATTTAGAAAGATGTTGATCCCAGATCCCTTGAGTTTTGCTAGGTTAAAAACACACAATGCCAAAAATAAAGAACAATTGCTTGAATGTTCTAGGGCATGTGTACCCAGACTAGATAGGAATAGCCATGACCACAATTTTACAACCGGAGTCAATAATAGTGCTATTCCAACCACGAGAGATTGCCAAAAAATGCGCTTCTGATATTGCCGAAGTTGGAGTTGTACACGGGGAGCTCCCATACGAAAAGATGATAAAACCTCATGCCAGATGAACTCGCGAGCCTCCAGAAACAACTCCAATGGTCGATGTTCCACTAGGGCTCTTTCTTGTAACGTTATTCAATTCAATAAGGCCTTCAGGGTCACTTGTTTGAACTAAAAGATCTCCTTTGAAGCTTTACCAGCATCCCCAACTGGTTCCATCAATCGCTATAAAAAACTTGGTTGCATCAATGTTTCCGAATCCACCAACAAAGCATTGTGCATATAGATTAACTTCTTGCCGGTGTTTAACTACGTCACCACTTTCAAGACATATAGGACTCCGATACTTCTTGCAGATGTTTACATGCTTACATGCTTATTTGTTTACATGCTTACTATTGGAAATATTTTTCATAATATACATCAAATAACTATTTTACATGAACACAATTACACCAATCAAACATAAATAATACAACATCATAATGGGATAAAATATAGTATATGAATTTTATCAAAACATGAACTGATAATCTAATACAACATCAACGGCATGATAAAATAAATTGGATAGGGAAAGTTCAAAGAAAACATATCTTTGTAGGGTTGAGGCACGCAAAAGACGCTCTCCTTAGAAAGGAAATGCCCCTCCTGCACGAGTTTGATCTTTCAATTAAGTGCGCTCCTTTTATAGGACTCAACAACCCGTTGGACCTTAATTTGTGCAATAATAAAAGATCCCCGAGCCTCATTTACCATAACTCAGACTTTTATGAAAAAGTGGGAGGAGAAACAAGAAAAGTGAAGAGATAAGTTTTCCCAATTTTGTCGACTATTTTTTCAATCTCCTTATTTTCTAACTTTTCTTTCAAATTTATTGACAAAAAATACGTAACTTATTCATCACAAAAAGTGCTGAAGTATTTCTTGATATCTCGTTTAATGTCGTGGACTATTTCAACATTTTATTAGCTTTAAATTTTTGGAAATATTAACCATGATTGTCAATATTTGCTCCCAAGAAAATCTCCAACAAATTGATTTTATGTACATATATTTGAAAGGATTTACAATTAAATTATGAGTATATCCTATTCTATTTAAAAAGTAACTCTTACAAAATCTTTAACAAATATATTTTTCTTTTCCATAAGAAAACTAGTTCATATATAATTTTTAAATCACTATAAACATAACACTCCCCCGCATGATTTAAAAATTTTAAAATATTGTGAGTATTGTATTTTGTCAATACATGTAGGTACCTTCAGGGTTTGAACCAACACTTAGTGTTATGAGCTTCAACCTGAAGAAACCATAGTAGAAAAAAATGCTTTGAATCAGATCTCTTGTAACCAGGTCTAGACCCATCCCACACAGAGAATACAAGTAATTGTAAGGTTTTATCGATGGGGCGTGTTACGGTCATGCGCACGAAATCCTGTATCATGAGTGTCATTAGGGAATAGCCCTTTCCTCACAGCGGCGACCACACCACCACAATCACGTAGGTGAACCCTCTAAGGGTGATCTGTGATTAACACCCCGCTAATAATGTGCCTTTGGGTTCATTTAGAGTATAAAAATTCTTCCTTAATCATCACAGTGAAGA
Organism: Simmondsia chinensis; assembly: GCA_018398585.1. Taxonomy (NCBI): domain Eukaryota; kingdom Viridiplantae; phylum Streptophyta; class Magnoliopsida; order Caryophyllales; family Simmondsiaceae; genus Simmondsia; species Simmondsia chinensis. The sequence goes on along the minus strand of JAGTTD010000023.1, from coordinate 10,643,051 downwards.
GCACGTCATCATAGGAATGGGACCCGGGAATACCCTGCTATAAGTGATATTTTTAGTGCTCTTTTAGTCACCCATCAGTTTCGGTTTTACCCGTTGAACCTCATTTATGGGATCTCCATACCTTTGAACACAGGTTTCCATTGTGGTGACTCATTTTATGGGCTTCAGTCCCACTCCCCTCATTGATTAACAACTCATAGGCACGTCTGCCCTTTTGTAAGTGAAATCACAACTTCTTCTCTTTTTGATCTTTTATTCTCATCATCATTCTTTGTTGCCTCTATTGTAGAGCACTCTTTATATGCTGACAATCTTTTTTTTCAACTCTATTGTAGAGCACATCTTCATCTTTCCATTTAGTGGAAATCCATGGCATAGCATACCCATTGGTGAATATAGATCATCTTTATTCACCTAGATCAAATATTAATTAGAACGCTACGCCTTTTAATAAAAATCACTTAAACATAAGACATCATAATGCCACTCATTCAACAATCTTAAGCATTTCAAATAACACTCACGTAAAGAATGGCTTCAATAAATACTCACAAAGAAATACCAATTTGCATTTTTTCACAAGCATCACATCTTAGTATAATATAGAGTATTTCATCTCCACACAGCATTAGCATATCAAGTGCCTTCTTTTCTTTTGGTTACTCTTAATTTTCTGTCATTCAATGCATCTTTTAAGACAATCCATGCATTTTTTAGTGTAATGATTTTGAGTAAGATTTATATAGAAATATCGAACATCTATTACTCATAATTGGCTACACTGGATGGATCAAATCAATATAAACCCGAGTAGAGTTCACAACATTAACTCGGCCATCAAATCTATCAAATACACTGAAGATGATTACCGTAATTTATGGTCCAGAAACCAAACAAAGAATTGACCAACAAATTTTTTATTTTTTTGATAATTAAATCTTGAACTGAATCAAAATTGAATTGGACTGAGTTTTCTCTAAATGTCCAAACCAAATTGATTGTGCCCAAAATATATAATCAATTGCTTTATAAATTTTTACTAAAATCCTCATTTTGTAAACTTCAAATTCATTCTAGCCTATCTTTGTCTTTTCTTTTTTGCACATGACTACTTTGCACTCCATTCATTTCCCTCTTTAATTCATCATTGTAAACAGGAGGAATCAATTTAGGAGATTAGACCAATATTCTGGGTATTCAAAAGTTGCAAATTATATTGATCTACTTTAAAACATTTTTATCTTCTGCATTTCCTTCAAAAGAAAACCAGACACAAATCTGTAGAAATAATTAATGTATAGGCCACCTTGTATGAAATTAGTTGAAATACAAAGTCAAGCACAAGCTGTCTAAGTACGAATAAGGCGAACACAAACGTAATTTTTTTTTTCCCCCCCTTTTACATAAGCTACAGTCTTGTTTGGGCAAAACAAAGTCACATTTATGCAAGAACAAAAGGACACATACTGATTAATATCACAAACTACACATAATACACATATAATACTTGGATTATTGCCTTTATTTCACAAATGGGGATTCCCACATTGTATTAACTCACGCCAATAATTACAAGGATATGGTTGTAAGCGCTACACAAATAGATATGGGGATATTTCAATCAATTAACTTGCATCACATAAATGGATCTAATAGTATGATAAAAAAAAATTATACAACTATTTCTCATACAGAAAACTTACCCCTACACTTTGGTGGTCATATTGAAATCCACATATGAGATTAGCTCATAGTGATATTCATAAACATATACACATGTACATGTGTAAGATATGCATGCTACTAAACATATCATATTTGTAATGAATCATATCACAATATACATATGAGCAACATTTCACATCATCTCTCACCCGCCAATTGGAATTTCTTCCCCCTTTTCCTGTGATGTTGGCTCGGTACCCTCCCTGTCTGGTACCTTCCCTATCTGATACCGTTGCACGCATCGCCAGGGGAGGGAGGATTATTCCCCTCCTGTTCTCCACCCTCTTCCAAGTTTTTGTTTGTCTTCAATTTGGTAATTTTGTGGGTGGCTCTAATCCGGCTCCCTCCGTTGTCCTTCTAGTGTAGGTCTCTGTCTGTTTTTCCTGTTTTTGGTTTTTAGGTGCTTTCCTGGTGTTGGATTTTTTGTGCCTGTCCCTGTTGTCATTTCCCTGTTTATTTTGTTCTTTTCTATTGTACCCACTTCCGTTTACGGGGTGGTCCAGGGCTCGCTTTGACGAGTTGCCTGTTTGTACTACGACTATGCCAATAATTATCAAAAAAATGTAATATTTTTAATTAACAAATAGATAAATACACTTATACGATCAATCCACACAACACAGTTAAAATGTTTTTGAATTGTTCGTTTCAAAAGTTTGTAACACCATTAATATATATCAATTATTAAGGGAATTTAAAATAATCCTTTTTTTAAGGTATAACAATATGGTAGGCACATGTTCCTTATTTACTCAAGATACAAAATTTTCTCTTTTTTTTTTTCAGAAATTTATTCATATAGCTAAAACCCTTTTGTTTCTTTTTTTTTTTTTTTTTTTTTTTTTTTTTTTTTTTTTGCCAATTCATTTGATTAAAGTAATATTTAAATCTCTTCAATATTGTTTCAAACTCAAAATATAAATTACTACACTTTACTCTAATCATAAAAACAATATAACCCAAAAATTATATCAAATTAGTTTTATTTAAAATAAACTTTTAAAACCGACACAATATGACTTTTAAATAATCACTTCTTTAAAAAAATAATCCTCCAAATGTTACCAAATAATTTGGTTTTATGTTTTATGTATCCAAAACTACTCATGTTATGATTGTCATTTTTACGCTCTTGAGTTTTCACTCCACTTATGGAAGACAGAGAGCCAAGACCCCGACATTCTTTGGGTTCAAGCCAAATTTATATAAATTTAAGTCCAATTTGACTGCACATGCGAAGGAACAAATGCATACATGTTTACGAACATGGAAGTTCCTAATTTAAAAAAAAATGTCAATTGATCATATTCATCCAAATCGTCAAAACTAATAGTAGGATTAACAAATGCCTTTCCTTTTTCTTTTCTTCTTATCATGTATTTTTATATGAGAAATAAAAACGAAACATACCAAAAATCTATCCCACAATGACGGATAATTTTTAGCATCGGCAACTGAGAGACTCTAACAAGTTTATTTATTGTTTTCAATTCCCTTTTTTTATTTATTTATTACTTTATTTTATTTTATTGAAATAGTACCATCCGCTATATTTTGTTTTTTTTTTTTTTTTTTTGAAATTTATATATGTATTTTAATTTGCTTAGTAGTAAAAACACACTTTCGCTAATATAACCGTCACCAATAATGAAGCATATCAAATACCCTTTTTCAATAAAAAAGGCTGCCTATAGTTTTAATCATCCCAAAAATAATCTCAAGTATATACACAAGAATTACAAGTCTAACAACAAAAAATTTAATGTACCAAGTGGGATATCAATAACAATAATTCTTCTAAAACTTATAATTTATCAGAATCAACAATTGATCATTCAACTTTCCAATTTATTCATTCAAACCTACATCAAATTAATTATATGCTTTAAATGTTTGATATAGGATCCACCATACATTATGATCAATCATTATATATTGGTTAACAATGAAACATGAACAACCTGAGTATAAATAGTGAGTCAATTTTCATGTATTTTAAAATTATAGATAATCATAACAATTAGAATTGTCATTATTGAATTATCCCCATTAAATGTCCTATTGGGATTTGTTGATCCAATTAGATTATTCATCAATTCAACCTGCCACATTACATGTACATCCTTTCTAACCAATTAATTCTTATATGGTTATTTCCTTCATAAGACTGTTAGAAATATTTTTCATAATATACATAAAATAACTATTTTACATGAACACAACTACACCAATCAAACATAAATAATACAACATCATAATGTGATAAAATATAGTATATGAATTTTATCAAAACATGAACTGACAATTCATTACAAACATCAACGACATGAATAAAATAAATTGGATAGGGAAAGTTTAGAGAAAACATATCCTTGTAGAGTTGAGACACGCAAAAGGTGCTCTCCTTAGAAAGGAAAAGCCTCTCCTGCGCGAGTTTGATTTTTCAATTAATTGTGCTCCTTTCCTACAATTCAACAACTCGTTGGACCTCAATTTGTGTAGCAATAACAGGTCCCCGAACCTCAATTACCATAACTCATAGTTTTATGAAAAAGTGGGAGGAGAAACAAGAAAAATGAAGAGATAAGTTTTCCCAATTATGTTGACTGTTTTTTCAATCTCCTTATTTCTAACTTTTCTCTTAAATTTATAGACAAAAAATATGCAACTAATTCATCACAAAAAGTGCTGAAGTATTTCCTGATATCTCGTTTAAAGTCGAGGACTATTACAACATTTTATTATATTTAAATTTTTGGAAATATCAACCCATGATTGCCAATATTTGCTCCCAAGAAAATCTCCAACAAATTGATATTATGTACATGTATTTTGAAGGGATCTACAATTAATTTATGAGCATATCCTTTTCTATTTAAAAAGTAACTCTTACAAAATCTTTTACAAATATATTTTTCTTCTCCATTAGAAAAATAGTTCATATATACTTTTTAAATTGCTTAAAACACAATTTTTTTAACACTTACATGCTTACTTGCTTACATGCTCACATACTTTACATACTTTTTATGATCTCTATACTTTACATGTTCTTCATACATGTTATTAATGCTCTACTTACATGCCTTTCTTAACTATCAACTATCAGGATGGGGGTTCTTGGAAACAGCCTCTTGTCAAGGTCTTACCCTGAGGGGGTAAGGCTGCGTATTACCCCTCTCAGACTCTGCGTACGCGGGAGCCCTTGAGGCATTGAGACTATTGTAGCTGCTGTTGATGTTGGTCAGTCTCCAGATTTTAGGGGTTAAAAGTCAGTTTTGAATAGTGGACCTTACGTTTTGGTAATGTAGGTACAGTACTTGGCTTAAGCACACATTGAATGATTTATGTGTTGTAATACTAGCTAATGTCAACTGGGGACAAGCATTGCAAACACTCTAATAATATAATTAAATTCCAAAAGAGACCATTCTCAAAGTAGGGGCCCCAAGCAAAAGTTTGGATTGCATGAGGTCTTGATCCACCATAATGGAACATCTATATTAGAACCTGAACCAAATTTAATATCATACTAGAGGATATTATTTGACCTAATTGATAGAAAGCTGACTAGTTCAGATTGAAGGAGTTGGCTCAAGTGGTAGGTCAGTCGGACCTTGAGTCTCATGAAGTGTTGGGTTTTGAATCAACTTAAGACTCAAAAATAGACAAGTTTGTCGCACAATTAAAATTTTTTAAGATTTAGTCATCCAACTCCTAAAGAAAATCCCATTTGGTTAGCCAAATTCTTTAAAAAAGACAAATAGGTCACCCAAGTAAAAATATACAAAATAAATTATCGCCTAACATCAAATAAAAACTCATTTTGCTCATAAGTGATTTAAAATAATAAAATTTATTAATCTAGTAAAATGCAACAAATTTTAATTATACTTTTTGACTTATTATTTCATTGATCCCCATAAGTTTTCAGAGTAGTCCCTCATTTTTATTTTGTAGTAGGATTTAGTATCCTTTATTTACTAACATTGAGTAAATGTTAAAGGATTATAAATGAATTTTTGACATTAAATAAAATATGAGAAAATATTTAGGTAAATTACATATTAGTACCCCCAAGGTTTGGTGTATTAATTTTTAAATCCACAAACTTTGTGAAATAAATTGATTCCAAAAAGTTACATAAATTTAATAAAATAAAATAGCGATGTGTAATGATATAAAATAGGCCCCGCTTTCATTCCTTTATATCGTTGTTTGGACTATTTTGTTAAATACAAATAACTTTTTTGACAAAAAAATTATTTCACAAAGTTTTTGGACTAAAAAATAATATACTAAACCTTATGGTACTAATATATAATTTACCCAAAATATTTTAAACAATGAGAAACAAGGAATATTGCATGCTTTAAATATGAGAAAATATTTAAAACATGAGAACCAATAAAATGTTTAAAAAAGAAATTTATTTTGTAACCATATTGGCCTTCGTCTTTCATTCCTTTGAACTCTCTTTTTTAAATATTTTCTTGTATTTTACTGTATATGAAAATTATTTTCTTTTATTTTTTACCAATTGTTCATAAGCAAATGAGAATTAATTCGGTTGCAAAATAAAACATGTAATGCTATTTTTGTTTTTATAAGAAGGTGAGCACTAATGAAATAAAATATTCAAAAAATATAATAAATGATCTCTACTAAGGTTATGAATTAGATCATTTTTTAAAAGTACTTTAGTGACCAAAATGGGTTCTTATTTAAAATTGAGTGATAAACTTTTCCAAATGTTTATTAGAATTACACTTATTAATTTTAAACTACTTGAGTAACTAATAAGATTTTTAAAAGTTGGGTGATTAAATGATACTTTTATTAGTAATTAGGTGATTAAATCTTTCAAAATTTGATTTGGGTTATTACTTTTAGCCACTTCGGTCCAAAAGGGGATTTAACTCGGTTTTGAATCCTATATTTGGATGCAAGAACCACTTAAAAAAAAAAAAAAAAAGACTAACTGTATGAAAAAGCAAGCCATACCAACACTCGCAAACAATTATGACTAGCCATGACCTCAAGCAATGGAAATAGATGCTTATAACCCCCAATTTGTTAAAAGCTGTTATAAAATATCAAACTAAAGCAATGGATATAAAAGATGGTACAAAAAGAGAGCATTACAGCTGTGGTGTCAACCTTCGCTGGGGGGTACACATTTAAACTAGCCCGGATACCTCAATAATCAAAAGAAAGGCCAAAATGTCGGGATTGACCCCACATACAATATGAAGTTGCATCCCCTTGTACATATATAAGTAAGAAGAAGGGGAACAACCACTCATGCATGATAATTTAAACAAGCACAAAGAAAGCAAGAAGGGAAAAAAAAAAAAAAAAGAGAGAAATGGGGAGAGGAAAAGTGGTATTGAAGAGGATAGAGAATGACACAAGTAGAAAAGTGACATTCTCAAAGAGAAGAAACGGTCTTCTCAAAAAGGCATATGAGCTTTCCATTCTATGTGATGCTGAACTTGCTCTTCTCATTTTCTCTCCCTCTGGCGAGCTCTTCCATTTTGCTTCTCACGAGTTAGTACATCTCTTTCTCTTCCTTGTTTTGTTACTTTCTCAATTAAACAATGAAAATCTTTATACAAAAAAGTCGTTTTATTGAAAATATTTAAGAAACATTTCCATAGGCAAAATATTCTACCTTCAACAAAATAGAGCCTTAGTTTCAGTATCATGTTGACGGTAAAACATCGGTTCAGTGGTTAAAATTTTAAGATTAAGATTGTGGTGTTAATTCAGCAGCCTCGTCCTGAAGATTATGGCTTTTCCTCGAATTGCTTTATCTAACACCCAAGTATTTTAGGAACATTCACAAATAGTTAGTTCAGTGATTGTCAACATTATTTGAGAAGCTCTTTCAGCATTTTAGGAGTGTTTGACCATTATTTCTTAAAGTTAGGATTATAAGGGAAATTACTTCTGTATTACAACTATTGTTTCTATTCATGAGAATATTTCTATATAGAAATAAAGTTATTTTTTTCTATTAGAAAAATTCTTTTTTTCCATCTTGTCAAATAGTTAATTCAAGCTCCCTTATTCAAAAAAAGCGTTGCTAAAGAGTAACCACAATAAATCAAAAGTAAGGACCAACTTATTGAATGGATAGCTAACTTTTATCTAACTTCAAATGTGTATATATATATATATATATATATATATATATATATATCGGCTAGAATAAGAATAAAAGTTTTATAAAAATATTATAAAATTAAATCTACACTATTAGATCTTAAATAAATTAACCAACGGTTCTAATTAAATCCTAATTTTTTTCTTTGTCATCCCTTTACATTCCAATTTTTTATAACTCTCTCTCTCCTATTCTTTTCTTTCACCAATTTTTTTTATATCTCTTTTTTTAATCTTTTACAAATTTTTTTCTTCTCACTTTTTTAACCTTTCACAAATTTTTCCTCTCTTCTCCCATTTCTACATTTATATCTCAAATTTTTTTGCTCCCTCTCATTTCTTTTTTAACCTTTCACAAATTTTTCCTCTCTTCTCCCATTTCTACATTTATATCTCAATTTTTTTTGCTCCCTCTCATTTCTTTTTTAACCTTTCATCAATTTTTTTTCTCTCCTTTCCTTTTTATATTTACACCCTGAATCTTTTTTTACTCTCTCTTCTTCTTAATTTTTCACCAGCTTTTTCTCTCTCATCTGTTTTCTATGTTTACACCCAAATTTTTTGTCACTTTTTCTTCTTTCCTATTTAAGGTATCGCTAATTTTTTTCTCTCTCATCCCCTTTCTACATTTATACTCCAAATTTTTTTTATTCTCTCTCATCTCTTTTTAATCTTTGACCAATTTTTTTTTCTCTCCTCCCATTTTTATATTTACACAACAATATTTTTTTTACTCTCTCTCCTCTCTTTTTTAGCATTTCACTATTTTTTTCTTTTTATCCCCTTTTAATGTTTGCACCCAAATTCCTTTTTAATCTTTTACCAAATTTTTTTTTCTCTCTCCTACCCTTTCTGTATTTAGACTCTTTTTTTTTACTCTCTCCTTTTCTTTTAACTTTGCACTAATCTTTTTGGCTCTCATACTCTTTTTAAGTTTACACCTTAATTTTTTTACTCTTTCTCCTGCCCTTTTTGACCTTTCACTAATTTTTTCTTTCATCCCTTTTCTACCTTTACACCCAAATTCTTTTTTACTCTTTTTCCTGTCTTTTTTGACCTTTCACCAAATTTTTTTCTTTCTTCTTTTCTTTCTATGTTTACACCCCCATTTATTTTACTCTCTATCCTTTTCTTTTTAACCTTTCACTAATTTTTTTCTATATCCTCTCATTTTTAACCCTTCACCTTTTTTTTTTCCTCTTTATCCTCCCTTATCTTCATTTATACCCCAAGTTTTTTTATTCTTTCTCTATCCTCTACTTTTTTACGTTTAGACCCCATTTTTTAACTCTCTTAGCTCTCATTTTTAACCTTTCACCAAATTTTTCTTTTCTCTCTATCCTCCCCTTTATGACTATTATATCATTTGCATGGATAACTCAAATTTGGTTCTCCTTAAATTTAGAAGATCGTAAATAAGTATAATTTACTCTTTTTTTTATTATACATTTAGAAGATTGTATCAATAATAATTTACTCTTTCTAATACTCTGCCTTTGCAACTAGTTTTGCTAACCGGTTCTGCATGGCATTGTTGCTAATAGCCGAAAAGTGCAGGTAAAGGACAAGTTAAAATTTAAAATATAATATATAACATTTGGAGAATTTAGAATTCTCATAAGTAATAGAAAGACTAATATAACATAACTCTTACAACATAATAAAAGATTAAAATAATACATGGCTGTACAGAACAAAAATTGAAGCAGTAAATCCATGTCTTGATAACACTCGTATTTGCCGAGAGGAGAAAGAGTAAAAAAAAAATGAGTATAAACATAGAAAGGGAAGGACAAAGAGAAAACAAATTGGTGAAATGTTTAAAAGGACAACAGAAAGAGTAAAAAAAAAATAAAAAAATTAGTGTAAATGTAGCAATCGGGTGAGAGAGAAAAATTGGTGAAATGTTAAAAAAGGGGAGAAGAAAGAGTAAAAAAAAAATTAGGGTGTAAACATAAAAATGGGATGAGAGAGAAAAAATATTAGGATGTAAACGTAGAAAGGCTAAAAAAGAGAGCAGAGAGTAAAAAAAATGGGATATAAACGTAAAAAGAGATGAGAGAGGGAAATAATTGGTAAAATGTTAAAAAGTAAATAAGAGAAGAAAAAAAAAAAATTTGGATGTAACCCTAGAAAAGGGAAGAGAGAGAAAGAAATAGGTAAAACGTTAAAAAAGGATTATGGTGAGTAAAAAAAATTGGGATGTAAATATAAAAAGGGGAGAATTAAGAAAAAAAATGGTAAAAGGTTAAAACAGAGAGCAGAGAAAGTTAAAAAAAAATTAGGGTATAAACGTAAAAAAAGGAGAAAAAAGAAAAAAAAGGGTGAAAAGTTAAAAAGAGACGACAGGAAGTTAAAAAAAAAAAAAAAAATTAGAGTGTAAGGCTCCGTTTGTTTCAAAGGAAAAAGAGATTATCGGAAATGGTTTTCCTATTTTTCGTTGTTGGGCGCCAAGATTTTGACGGAAAACATTTTTCTAAGGAAAAGCTTTTCCTCTCTAATGAGTAAAATGTTTTCCCTTGTAAAAGAAGAGAAGTTAACATTCCAAGTGTTTTAAAAAGTTTTGGGCTATACGTCAGTCGTAATATGACATATTATTTAATTAATATGTAGATATATCTCATCATAATTCAGTAAAAATTTTTATAATCTGCTCAATTGTTGTTGAAAACATTGATATAATTATATATATTATTGTAATTATGTACCACATCAACACTCTATGATGAAAATTAATTAGATTTTGATAAAAATTTACCAAGCTCGGTATCTGAATGATAAAAATTTTGAAACGTCAATGGGCCTCATTTTATTTTTTCGAAATATGTAGGTTATGTGGGGGATAAATAGTCAAACTCGAGGTCCTTAAGTGATAAATTTCTGTATTTTTCATTAAAAATAACTTCTTCATAATCAAAAGAAGCCTTAGACTTTAAACTTTTTCATCTCTCGCTTTTTCATTTTAAAACATACAAAAATACATCATAATACGGAATTAAGTTTTCCTTTGAAACAAATAAAGGAAAACCCCATTCAGATTTCTTATTTCCTAGGAAAATCTTTTTCGAAGAAAAACCAATTCCAAGTGTCTAGATTTTCGCTAAAATAAACCGAGCCTAAATGTATAAAGGGGAGGAGAAATAAAAAATTGGTAAAAGAAAAAAAAAGGGAGAGTAAGAAAAAAAAAATGAAACTTTAAAAAGGATAGAAGAGAGAGAGAGAGTTAAAAAAATTGAGATGTAAAAGGAGGAGCGAGAAAAAAATTGGGTTTCATAAGAACCGTTGATCAATTTTATTTAAGATCTATTGATGTAGATTTAATTTTCTTATATTCTCACGAAACTTTCATTTTCATTATAACCGCTCTATATATATATAAGGTGGCATTCTTAAGAGACAGTGAGAGCATAAGATGGGCGAATCCTGGTCCTTCATTAAGATTTGTTGAATATTAAATGAAAAATAAAAATTTACGGCTCATACTCTTTCATGAGGCAGAAAGAAAGAAGGGGTAAGCGAAGGAAATTATTATTTTTTTAATACTTAACAAATCTTGGCTGTAAATTGCAATGGAGGACTATGATTCGCTCCTCTTACCCTTTCATAAGAACGCCACGCTATATGTATATAAAGTGGCGTTCTTTTAAGAAGGTGAGAGCCTAAGAGGAGGCAATCCTTACCCTTCATTGTAATGGACGGACAAGGTTTGTTGGACACCTAAAAAAAAAAAAACAATTTACGGCCCATACCCCTGCATTAGGCAAAAAGGAAAGAAAGGATAACGGAAGAAAATTTTTTTTTTTTTTCAATACTAAAAAAATTTTGGCCGTGAATTGTTATTATTTTTAGTGTCTAACAAATCTTGGCCACCCATTACAATAAAGGTCAGGATTGACTCTTCTCACGCTCTCACCCTCTCATAAGAATGCCATCCTAAATATAAATATATATATATATACAAGATATGACTTTTGTAAGAGAGCCAAAGATACGAGGGTGAATTCTGGACCACACATTTGGCTAAAGTGGGAGAGGGAGGTGATGTCATGTTGACTGAATGTCCACAGCCAAATAAGTGGCTCAAAATTCATTCACACTTTCTCATTTGAGTCAAATATTGGTAGAATATCAGCAGCCAAATAAGTGGCTCAAAATTCATTCACACCCCCTCATTTGAGTCATATATATATATAAGTAGGCTATCAAATAATGGAACATTATCATCAATATAAATTATTATTCAATAAGAAACACTAAGGACAATGGATGGCAAAGGTGCACCTTTAGTGAGATTGTGACACTAATAAAAACACAGTGGATGAGTGTTGGTGCCATGTTAAAGTCCTCTTACAGTTTCACGTTTCGAAAGAATAGCCCTAAAAAGAAAAGATGATTTTGAAGTGCATATAATTGATTGTTCATTTGATGATTATAGCGGCATGGATAGAATCATAGGCAAGTACAAAGAAGACGTAGGACTTCCGCTACATGTCAACCACGGCCCCAAAACCACAGAGGTAAATTTTCTTGTTTTTTGCTTCTTCTTTGTTCTTGGACAGTGTTGGTGAATTTTGCCCGTTATGTTGACTCTGTCCTTGTTGCTTTAGATTGATACTTAGCATCAAGTTAAAGATAATATTTTAAAATAAGTAAGTTTAACTTATTAAATTAATTTAATTGACAATAAATTATTGGCTTCTTTACTTTACAGGTCTTTGTATTTGTTCATAGTATTAGTTTAGTACATTTAATAATATTAATTTTGTCTCTATGGAATTTAGATTTTGTTACTCATGGTTATTAAACTCCTAATCTGGATCTTAGAATCTTACGATTCTGCAATCATACAATGGTCGATTGATCCGGATCCTAAGTAGAATCTCAATTTTGTAGAACCTTACGATCCATTAATATTAAACAAAACTAACGGATATGATCATAATACAATTTTACAACTCCAACGATCCGATCTCGATCCTACCATGCATACATAAAAAGTTCAAAAGTAAAAATTTCAAGTATATATATATATATATATATATATATATATATATATGTTAAACAAACGTACTTTCTTACCCTCAGGTAAAAGAAAGTTAAACTAAATGTTTATATATATTCTCATTAAATTTAAATTAAGCTTATTTTTAAGGTATAACATTATAAAGTTTGATTAGCAACATCTATGTTATACTATAGCATATTGTCATATTTGATTACATTTCTTAATTATGCATACCCTTTTAAGTTAAGACCTTATACAGTACTTTGTGAATTATGCAACTAATTTTAATATCGAAAATAATTATAACATACATGTAGTAGGTGTCAAAGAACCAACTTTCCCTAAAAGCTTAAGTTGATGGGTGAAAGCCCAGCATTGGCTTTATGCTCTAATATGCCTCTCACGCAAATGCTCATTAGGCTTGAGCGTGACTATTGCACAGGCTCACCACATATCTTATACTTAAGTTAAGTTAATATTGAAATTGGGGTTATTAGGATTTGAACTAGTGACTTTTTGGTCAACAAGACTCTGATATCATGTCAAAGAACCAACTTTTCCAAAATGGTTAAGCTAGTGGGTCAAGGCTCCAGATTGATTTTGTGCACTAAAAGTAGAATCATACGATTTTGGATTCGATCCTATGATTCCGATTCTATGAACCCCTTAACGATCCTAAGTAGAATCCCGATTCTAACAACCGCGTTACTTATTCCTTTAATAAAATTGACATTACACTTGTGATAGAGTTTTTAGTAGTCATGTCATAGATGGGTTCAAATTGGTAAAATAGTGGGTTTGTATTAGTCCACTTGGATCGGATATGGCCGCCAATGACGATGAATATGATGGCTTCTCAAGTGGGTCTAAATTGTTCGTGAGTTATTTGGTGGGTTTGATGGCGAATGGTAATGAATTCATCGGTCTTTCCATGTGGCTGAGTAAGGTCTTAGAATAGGTGTGAGATCCTGTGCGAGTAGGGAAGTAGTTTATATACGACAAGGAGTGGTGATTAACTATTGCACAATTTATGAAACAACTGAAGGAGAATTCTGAGTGGTACAACTTCTGATTTTTTGGCTTGATTCTTTTCTTGATTAAGTGACCAAATTAAGTTACTCAAAGAACCATTTTGATCTCTGTCTGCCCATCCGTCTGTGGGTGATAATAACACTAAAGTCTATTGAGGTATTAGCAAGTCCATAAAAACCCCTCCAAAAGTTGCTTATAAATTGAATATCTTTGTCTAAGACAATGGATGTTGGTAGACCATGCATCTAATGAACTACAACAAAATAGAGTTGGCCATGAGAAGCATCTATATCTACGCTAAAAACAATTCAATAAACTTGGGAGTGGTGAAGTGTGACATCTTGTAAAACTGCTCAACCACCACAAAGAGGGAATACACATCTCAATGAGTTCCCAAAAGCCAAATAAAATGTTTGTGATAACATAGGTTAAGGTTGGCTCGGCATCGGAAGAGGCACATTGGTCACCTTTCCCCTAAGAAACTGGGAAAATTCGATGCCTTCACACAAACCGATATACTTTACAGCGTAAAGAAAGTCAATACTTCACTAGTCTATAAGTCTTGTCTCGCTCCATATACCTCTCACTGTTTTTTTTTTTTCCTCTAAATGATCTTCGGAAAAGTCAATACAACACGTGAAAATATTTCTATTGAAGTAAAAGTTTCTGTGTTGTAAATAGTAGGGTACTGGACCACTTGTGTCTTCTTGCCCAATGTTACCTAAGATTAGGTTTGTCGGGTAAACTTCTACTTATGCCTCGAATTTGTGTACTTTGATATAATGGAAAAGCGACAATGTTCTGCAACTAAGGGCATTCACAGTTTTGCTTAATGTCCTCGACTCGTGCTTGGGAACATGTGGAGAAGTTGAATGAATCCCACAAAACTTAGCATTTCAGTTCGAGAGTGGCTGTCGATGTACTTGAGGGAAGAATTTTGGAATAGAGTACAAACAGGCAATTGGCAGGATAGGGATTCTACTTCTTAAGGCCACGTACCACAACATAAAATTTGACTTCATAAGTGGAATACCACAACTTGCCCTCACTCTGCTTTTCCCGGAAATGGGCCACAGGTCGCCCTTCTTGTCCAAGTGCAATATACATGCTAATCTTGGAGACATTGCTGGGAAGCTCAAATGTCTTCTAGAATCCAGTAAGGCTAGAACAGATGCGGTGCTCAACTTCTTATTTATTTCACGGAAGTGCCCTATGCCTTTAGAGTTTAACTTAAGTTACCAGATTTCACATAATTTGCAATAGGCGCCATAATGATGCTGAAATATGGGGAAAATCATTGGCAGAATAAAGCAACCCGATACAAAGTTGCATACTTTGCTTGTTGTCCGTGGTTGTCACCAATCTCTAGAAGATGCAATTTTTCTTTAATCTGCTATGATTTCATCCTTAATAACCACAAAGCCGATAAATCAGCCGTTCTCAACAGTAAAAGCATATTTGTTATTCTTGGCTAATATATGTAGCATTCATAAGGTGGTGAGCGCTTCCTTCAAGCGGTGGATATGAGTTCAGGCTATATATCAAGATATCAACAAAGTATACTAAAACAAACTAAAATAGGAATGGATTTAGTATTTGATCTAGGAATCAAATGAAATGTACCAAATAGGACCAACCACTTAAAAAACCCTTCTCGATTTTGGAATGTTATCTTCCACTCCTCCCCTGATTAAATCTCGATATGATGGTACACAAGCTATAAGTGTAGCTCGCTGAAAACCTTATCGCTATTCAACTAATCTAGGAGATCGTGAAACTTAGGCAAAGGGAACCGGTAATGAGCTAGTATGTCGACTATTGACACAATTTTTTAAATTTTTATTGGGTTTCATGTGTTAAAACAACACAAGGACTTAGGCCCCCTCGAAAGTTTTGGTGAGTAACTTTTTAACCTGATCCTTAAGCTCTTCATGTTTAGTAAGGTTCACCTAGTAATGCGATCCATTTAGAATCGTTTTACCACAAACCAGGTCATTTCAATGCTAAAAGTACCTGGTAAAAGAAGGTTTTCGTTTACCATTAATGCGAATTAGCACGTGTCCTCCTTCTTCAATATTTGCACACTCTTCCTACCGACAAACAGGAAAGTATAGATGATGCGACAACTATATGGGTCACTTCTTGGATAAAATTCCGTAGTTGTAACGCCCCCAAATGTTATACCGAATAGGCTTAAGTTAAAAGGACGCTACACAGCCTTACAACAATAAATCCCCTCATTATGGTACGAAGCCCAAAATCTTTCAATTAAAATTCCTCAAAATTCCATAAATTTTGCCAACATATATGACCTCAAGTACAAATACATCAATACTAACATTTTAAAACTAATTGTGCGGAAGCTTAAATTACAATATCTCAGACAGTCTATAATATCCCGCTACAAAACTATCAAATAATTAAACTACAAAAATAGACAAAATCCCGAAATAGAGAGCCGCTGCATTGTCCTCATTCCTCTAGAATTTGCCACCGGCTACTAATCTGGAAGATAAATTAATTGGGTGAGCAAACAACGGCTCAGCAAATATACCATACACCATACCCGGATCAGGCATATTATTTAAAACAAATAAACCTCCAACCAAAGCAAGTAAAATCAATTTTTTTTTCCTTCAGAAATCATGTTGAAGTAGCACCAAATCACTACTTTATAATTTAACTTAATTCACAAGAACTCATTTTGGTAAAACTTACAGATGAAACGAAAACTACTGCCGGTATTATTCCCGCGACAGGGTCACAATCGACGTTCATATTTCACATATTCGAACCGGTTCTAAGTCGACAGATCCGCTAGGATCGAACGTAGATCTATGTGTCGGTATTATTCCCGCGATAGGGTCACAGATCGACTTTCACATTTCACATTTCGCATTCTATTGTCGATAGACCCCGGAGGGTCAACGTAGTTGTCAGTAAGCTCTTCCCATGAAATCTTTTATTTCAAATAGCAAGTTCACAATAGTTTCTTTCGCATACTCACAAATACAATTTCTTTCAATAGTCACATGTTTAAACATCAATTTAACGTATAAATCAGTACAATTCAAACTACATATTAACACATCAAACAATAGTAGAAATCACATATTTAAACAACAAATCAACGTATAAATCAGTATATATTAAATCAAAAGAGTAGAAATCACGCAATTAACCAAATATATATGCCTGAACCTATTTTAACAAACTAATAAACTATTCAAATATAAGTCTTACATATCGAACCCTTATAATCAAATTTTTTTCATATTTATAAACAAGTAGGGGGAGTGATATACTTACCTTTACTAGCGTTTAATCCAAAAGTCAAACTCCTATTATGGGTCAGCCTCGGATCCTATCAAGCGAGAACCGAAATTTAGAATTTGACGAGAGAAAAAGTGAGAGCGAAAGTGATAGAGGGGAGAGAATAGAGGGAGATGCAGGGAGGCGAGAGAGACGTGAGAATAGAGAGAGGTGAGGGTTTTGGGGGTGGGGTTTCACGGTCCCTCTTTCTTTTATTATATATATATATATTTTTTTTTTTCTCTTTATATATATATATATATACCTTTACCTATTTTAATCACTTTAGCATTACTGATGGACCTTTTTTTGATAATTAATTTATTAATTTATTTATAATTCAATCGAAATAATCGCGAATTTTAATTGTATTATAATATCTAGTCTAATTTAATTGGACTAGATATTACATGTCATATGAATAACATGAGACAAGTATTCATGATTACAATGTTACAACAAAAGCTAGCGGCTTACTTTGCCCTTATAGAGAAGTTAACTATAGAAAGCTCAAATACTATTACTTAATTTTTGTTCATGAACTAGAAGAGCCTTGCACTGCTTTTGATGGGCTTCCATCCCTTACCCTTGTTACTTAACCCCAACATTGAAGATCATGTTCACCAAGCAGTGGAGCCTATCACTAAGTGACATCTCCATGCGAGCTAAGGCATACCCACATTACTGCAAACAGTTGTCCCTCATCTCTTGTTACTTCTTCCTTGACAGCGAAGACTAAAGTTGGCTCCGCATCTTCATTAGTTAATCTAGCCACTTCTCATTCCACTACGTAAAGCCCCTCTCCATATCTCTCTCCTTTGCCGTACTTGGTCACTCCATGTCCACTTCTTCACACTTGAAGCAACATGCACCAACGGTTCTAGCCGGAGCCTAATTACTTGATTATTTGAGCTCATTCTTGCTGGCCTACTACACTAGCCCTCCCCCCCAGTGTTTCTTAGGCTAGAGTAGAATTCACTTGCCAACCATTCTAAGAGTTCGTAGGTTTTTAAAGCCTTTGTTGTTTCTTTACCTCAAGTGGCCTTACATAAGCTTTAATGATGGAAAAAGACAAAGAATGTATTTAGTAACTCTTGATAAGATTTTTTTGAGCCCAGGTACTCATTCACCTATTATTCCTCTATTTCTACCGTGTGGTTCCTTGCCAATGAAGCATAGAATTCTACAGTTATTCTTCCTCTGATCAAGAAATCGGACATAAGTTTGGATCATATAGAACATCCGCTTCGTGTAATTCCAAGAGAGAAAGGAACTTAAAAAATGCTTCTTTTTCTTCCCCATGTCGCAATCTTATTCTTCACCACTCTCAAGTATAAGTATTTGTTTACAACCTAATTTTGTTAGGGCTAGGACGGCGCCGTTTTTGGATAAATTGCCACGTTCACGTGAGATCCTTCTTGAAGGGGATTTGACCATTGGATATTGTGATAATGGTGTCTCGAGCCTAGTACTTGAGGACATCATTACCCATGATGGGGGTAATAGCCACTCAAGGCTTGAGATGGCTAGAGAGTGAAATAAGCTCGGGCTCGAGGGGCTGCCAAGAGCTAGGTGGTTCCTAGGCTTAAGGTAGTTACTTGGGGCACAATTTCAACTGCTTGCACCTTAAGTTTAATTCAGGAGAACGTGGGGATTCTAGAGGGAACTTCTACTAAAAATTCAGACGTGGGCATCAAGGATTTCCCTTTAAAACTTAGGACACGTTGGTGAAGAATGAACACTCGTAGAATAGGCGCTTAGCGACTAGACATGGGTGGAGTTTCCGAGAAAATAGGAGCAGCCGTTTTTTTCTTTTTCTATAAATATAGGACTTTACGTCTATCCAAAGTAGTACTGATACACTCAATACCAATCTTCTTTAAGTTACTGTCATGAACATGACATGTCCCAGCGCCCTGATCGTGCCATGACATTGTCATGACACTGTCAAGTCCGTGGCCCAGTTCGCTACCCAGTTGCTGTCCAGGTCGTTGCCCAGTCGCGTCCCAATCCATGTCATGACATTGTCATGACACTGCCTTGTTCGCACCCCAGAAGCTGCCAGTTCGGGCCCCAGGTCGTGCCCCAGTTCGCTGTCAGCACCCACGCGCCTGGCATTGCCAGCTCACCTCAAGATAGTATAATTGTCAGCTGTCCAGCATTCCAGAACATTTCAGACCCTTCTAGAAGCTGCCAACTCATTATAAATAGTACTGTTTAGATCTTATCCTTTATTTTCAGCAAATATTAGATATTTTCCTAATATTTAGATATTTTTCTTTGTCTATAAATAAAAGGTTGTAATTAGGGTTTTGCTCATCCAATGAAATATTATCCAACTTTTCTCTTTCTCGTCTCTTACTCTCTTCCTCTCTTTGTCATCTAAATTTCATCTTCTCTTCCTCATCCCAAAAACCCTAATCCGTGTGTCATCAACCTTAGGGCTGTGACATTTGGTATTAGAGCATCGTCTCTAACCTTTGGGTTTGTGACATTTGGTATCAGAGCATCGTCACCAACCTTTTGGGTTTGTGACATTTGGTATCAGAGCCATCTTATGGTCACTAAGCTGGCAATTCCATGCAACGCGAGTAGCTGCTGCCATGTCTTCATCGGAGGAGACAAACGAATCACAAGAACGTGTCACCATCGTTGAAAGACAGTTGGAGAGGCTGGATGCTTCTTCCCATGACCAGGGCAAGGCCATTGACGCGCTGGCTAACTGTCAGCAAGCAGCTATCCACCATGGAGTCCTTGGCGGAGTCCATTAACTGTCTGCTTTGCAGTCAGGAGAAAGGACCGGAGGAGGCTCCAGAGGCTGTCCATGAAGGGAACCGTAGAGGTGTTGAAGGGACCGGCGAATACGTGAGGTAGGGTGGAGATAGAGTGCTGGCACCACCCCCATGCTCACCAGAGCAAAGAGGAGAAACAAGGTTCCAAACCCATACCATGGAGGAAGGGGACCATAGCCGTCATAATGGCAACACACGAGATTGGGCCCTTAACTACAACCCAAGGCTCGATTTTCCAAAGTTTGAAGGAACCAACCCACGAGCGTGGGTGAGAAAATGCCTTAAGTGTTTTCGGTGCTATTAAGTGCCCAATCAGGAGTGGGCGGAAATAGCCGCAAGTCATATGCATGACCAAGGAGACGTGTGGTTCCACAAATTAGAGCTACAACATCCGAGTTTGACTTGGCAGTTTTTTATTGACGAGCTGTGCAAGGCATTTGGTGATAAGTCACTCCAAGATGTGGTGGAGGAGTTTAGCAAGGCAGTGCAAACGGGGACAGTGGAGGAATACCAGAACCGCTTCGCAGAGCTTAAGGGTTGGACGCTAGTCTATTATCCATCCTTGAGTGAAGGGCACTTTGTCTCAAGTTTCATTAGCGGGTTAAAGCCCGCCATCAAGGCAACAGTCAAGGATAACCATCCGCAAGATTTTAGCTCAGCTTTTAAACAGGCCAGATTGCAACAGATTCCATTATTGAGATCCGGAGCACCACCGGGTACAAGCATGGTCCCTATAGGGGGCCGGTACAGAGCTCAGGAAAAAAGACAGGGTCTACATTTAGGCCAGGACCCACCACCACCCTCCAAAGTAACGCGAACTCGCAAGCTACCATGTCTAAGCCAGGAGCACCCAGGATCGGATCTGTTGTCTCCAACGGTACTTACCCCCCAAGGCGCGAACCAGGGCAATGTTACAAATGTCATGAGAGATACTTCCCTGGACACGTATGCAAGAACAAGCAATTACAAAGCATGGAAGAACAAGAGGAAGAAGAGGAGGAACTAGAGGATGTTGAAGAAGAAGCTCCACAAGAGGAAGGATATGGGGTCATGGAAATCTCCTTGAATGCGCTATCCGGGTGCATAACTCACAACACCTTACATTTGGAAGGGTCCATCAAGAAGAGGACCGCTACGATCTTAGTGGACAGCGGGAGCACCAATAGCTTCCTAGATGAGCAGATGGTTCAAGAACTCAGGCTGGAAACAGTACCAACGGCTGTCATGACCGTTACAGTGGCCAACGGGGAAGGCCTTGTTAGCTACCAAAGGTGCTCAAGGCTGACATGGAAGGTAGAAGGGACAACATTCATGGATGACCTGAGATTATTAGAGCTGCGAGGCAGTGACATGGTCCTAGGAGTGGACGGGTTGCAGCGCTACGAACCAGTGACCATCGACTTTACAAATCTGAAGTTCACTTGTGTTAAGGACGGGAAGGTTGTGCACCTTCAAGGCACAGCTAAACAAGCCTCCCTACAATCGATTTCAGAAAAAGGGCTCAAGAAATTCTTGAAGAAGAAAGTAGAAAGCATCATGGGACACTTGTTCATGGCTACCGTAGTAGAGGAAACTGAAGTGCACCTCCATCAAGGCATTGCACACGTATTGCGCAAGTATGAGGATGTCTTTGACAACCCCAGTGCGTTTCCCCTGGAGCGTGCACATGCCATGGCATACGCACCGTGATAGGGGCGAGACTCGTGAACATAAGGCCCTGCCGATACCCGCACGCATAGAAAAACGAAATAGAGAAGCAGGTGCTTGAGATGCTTGCCTTATCCATCATACGGCCCAGCAGGAGCCCCTTTGCCTCACCCGTGCTGCTTGTGAGGAAAAAGGATGTTACCTACCGATTCTGTGTGGATTATAGGCAATTAAATGGCATCACTATAAAAGACAAGTTTCCAATGCCCATGATAGATGATCTCATGGATGAACTACGAGGGGCCAGCATATTCTCAAACATAGATTTGAGGGCCGGGTATCTCCAAATTCGGGTGAGAGAGGAGGACATACGCAAGACGACTTTCTAAACACACCACGGACACTACGAGTTTGGGGTCATGCCTTTCGATTTGACCGACACGCCTGCATCATTCCAAGCCTTGATGAACGAGGTATTCACTGAATTCTTGCGCAAGTTCGTGTTGGTTTTCTTTGATGACATACTAGACTATAGCCCAAGTCTCACCGAACACGTGGGGCACCTTGACAAAGTCCTAAGGTCCTTGCACGCACACCGCCTGTATGCCAAGCGCAGCAAGTGCACGTTTGGCCAGGACTGAGTGGAGTACGTACGGCACGTCATATCAGGGGAAGGACTAGCAACCGATGCGGAAAAAATTGAGGCCATGAAAAATTGGCCTAGGTCCATGAACGTGAAAGGCCTTAGGGGATTCCTTGGGCTCACGGGTTATTACAGAAAATTTATGAAGGGCTACGAAACCATTAGCAAGCCTCTGACTAACTTCCTTAAGAAGGGAGAATTCAAGTTGAACGAGGAAGCGCAAGGTGCATTCGAGACACTCAAGCCATGATGACCGCTCCTGTGTTGGCCTTACCAGACTTTAGCAAACCATTTGTACTTGAAACAAATGCATGTGGAGTAGGCATAGGTGCCGTGCTGACACAAGAGGGAAGAATGATAGCATATTTGAGCAAGGCCTTGAGCCCACACCACTTGGGTCTCTCTGTACATGAAAAAGAATTGCAGCGCTGATGGCTGTAGAAAAATGGAGACATTACTTATGGGATAACCGATTTGTCATCAAGACGGATCATTCCAGCTTGCGCCACCTACTAGAATAGCGTGTCACCACCCAGCTGCAGCAAAAGGGCCTTTCTAAGCTCATGGGCTTGACCTACATCATTTTGTACAGAAAGAGAGCAGAAAACAAGGCCGCTGATGCTTTGTCAAGGTGCGCTGAAGACAACGAAGGCACGACCTGTGCGCTAATGACCTCAGTAACTCCATTATGGATGCGTGACGTAGGGGACACCTATGAGGGTGATGATCAAGCTTCAAGGTTAATTGCACAACTAGTGATTGACCCGGAGAGCAACTGTCCTTATACTTACCAAAGCGGAGTACTGCGCTACAAGGGGAGAATTTACATTGGAAGCACAACGGAGCTCAAGGGCAAGATAATGCAAGCACTTCATGACTCTCTTATAGGAGGGCATTCAGGCGCCTTAGGCACCTTGATGCATGTCAAGCGCCCGTTTTATTGGCCTCATATGAAGAACACCGTGCAAGAGTGGATCAATAACTGTGATACATGCCAACGCATCAAGAATGAAAATATTGTTTACCTGGGGCAGTTACAACTGTTAGCCATTCCAAGCCAAGCTTGGGAGAGCATTAGCATAGACTTGATCGAAGGACTACCAAGATCCTTAGGTAAGGACACTATCTTCGTGGTGGTGGACAGGCTCGCCAAGTGTTCACACTTCTTGGCATTGACACACCCCTATACCACAACAAATGTAGCACAGGTTTACTTCAACACAGTTTACTAAATATATGGGCAGCCCATGGACATAGGCTCGGACCGCGATGGGATCTTTCAGAGCCTATTCTAGAAGGAACTGCCGCGCCTCGCCAGGGTAGAGCTAAGTATGAGTAACGCCTACCACCAGCAGTTGGACGGATAGACCAAAAGGGTGAACCAGAGTCTTGAGACCTACCTAAGAGGGATGGCACTACATAGACCCAAGCTTTGGGCACAGTGGCTACCGTTGGTGGAATACTGGTATAATACTAACTACCACACAACCTTAAAGACTACGCCTTTCCGCACACTTTATGGGTACGAGCCGCGCACCTTGGCCATTGACATCCCGTGTGACGTCCACTCCGTAGCTATAGAAGACTGGGAAAACGAATGCCAAGTCATGATCAACCTCCTAAAGGATAATCTCAGGGAAGCCCAACACCGTCACAAACAACAAGCTGATACACGCAGGACCGAGAGAAAATTTGAGGTGGGAGACCTCATTTATTTGAAGCTCCATCCATACCGCCAAACTTCAGTTGCTATGAGACGGAACCTCAAATGAGCTACACGCTACTACGGGCCCCAGAAGGTCCTAGCAAAGATCGGGGAAGTGGCCTACAAACTAGAGTTACCTGAAGGATCCCAGGTGCACCCAGTCTTTCACGTCTCAAGGCTTAAGAGGAAGTTAGGGGAAAACGCATCCTATAGCTCAGAGCTACCACACTTGAACTTGAAAGGCAACCTTGAAGTCAAGCCGCAAGCTGTGTTGAAGCAACGCACAATAACTAAAAAAGGGCAGAAGACCAAGCAAGTGCTCATTCAGTGGGAAGGCATGCCAACTGACACCGTAACTTGGGAGGATTGAGCCTTCATCAAAGGCCAATTCCCTCACTTCAATCCTTGAGAACAAGGATTCTCTGAATGCCCCAAGGGGGGGGGGGGGGTGGGGGGGCAGCAATGTCATGAGCATGACATGTCCCAGCGCCCTGATCGTGCCATGACATTGTCATAACACTGTCAAGTGCTTGCCCCAGGTCACTGCCCAGTCGCTGCCAGGTCGCTGCCCAGTTGCGTCCCAGCTCGCGTCCCAATCCATGTCATGACATTGTCATGACACTGTGCAGTTAGCGCCCCAGACGCTGCCAGTTCGCGTCCCCGATCGTGCCCCCAGTTCGTTGCCAGCACCCGCGCGCCTGGCACTGCCAACTCACCTCAAGACGGTACAATTGCCAGCTGTCCAGCATTGCAGAACATTCCAAATTCTTCTAGAAGCTGCCAGCTCATTTTAAATAGTACTATTTCGATCTTATCCTTTATTTTCAGCAAATATTAGATATTTTCCTGATATCAGGATGTTTTGCTTTGTCTATAAATAGAAGGTTGTAATTAGGGTTTTGCTCATCCAATGAAATATTATCCAACTTTTCTCTTTCTCGTCTCTTACTCTCTTCCTCTCTTTCCCATCTAAATTTCATCTTCTCTTCCTCATCCCAAAAGCCCTAATCCGTGTGTCATCAACCCCAGGGTTGTGATATGTGGTATCAGAGCATCGTCCCCAACCTTTGGGTTCGTGACATTTGGTATAAGAGCATTGTCACCAACCTTTTGGGTTTGTGACACACACGTGCTCTTTTTCTAGGAGTAACATAACGTAGATCATTGTTGTACTTATTTCCATTGCAATACAGTTCTCGGGCTTCAGGTATAACTTTCTATTTTTATTTTGTTTCCATAAATAGACAAATTGAGATTTGAGGCTTTAGTTTAGGGCTTTGACGGCTTCCCTTGATTTCCTTGGTCTTAACACTACTGTCACTGCTTAATACGTCAGGTGAACTGAGGTTCACACCATTGATTAGGGCTTTAACGGTCAAGGCTTGTCCCTGATTACGTTGGTCCTGATCCAGTGACCTGCATACGTTTTGCTCCACCTTAATATTTTCAGACCTAAACTCATTCGAGTTAATATAAGTTAAGGGCAGAAGCTTAAAAACCTAATTGACTCAGGCTTGTAAGTGGACGGCTAAGCTCTTGGGTCTGTCTCCACCCCAATTCCGGACTTTTAAGTGTATGAGGAAAGGTGTCTGTGGGCACTGCTTCGTCACTGTAATTGCCACTTATGTTAGCTCCATATCCTTTAATTTTCTATCACAAATATACATACAAAATGCACAAAAGTATTTAACAAAGTCTTCTTAATTGAACCATAAGCAGAACTTATGGTATAACCAAAGTTAGATACACTAACATGTCACTACCTTTTCTCCGGAAAAGTGTTAGTGGTTGAGGTCAAAGACGTGCAGTTCGCAATTCAGCTCACTTCCTAGTCGCGGTGAGTCCCTTTTGCATGCTTTGTTTTCATATTATACGGTGACCACATGTGCATCACTTGAAACTATTTGGTTATGTCTCAAATTACTTGTTTTATTTTTATGGGGTTGTCGCCGGGTCACTGATCGATCGGGAGAGAATCCGATCGATCGGGTGATTTAAGGAAAGATTCATGAGTTTTTAGGAAATTAGAGGGCCGATCGATCTGTGTGCCGATCAATCGGTTGTTTCCCGATCGATCGGGTTCCTCCTGACCTGCGTCTATATAAAGGACGTAGGGTTTACATCATAAATTATCCAATCAAAGGTAAGGTGCCGCCATTGAGAGAAAAGAGGTGATTTCGTAATTCCTCCAAGATTTTGAGTGCTACGAGAGTTCAGAGGGAGTGATTGTAATTCTTCCATATATCTCGTTCTGGGAAGTGTCATTGTAATTCTTCCGTTCAGTTAATAAAGAATCTCCATCTCCGCCCGTGGTTTTCTACCCTCTCAATTGTTGAAGGGTTTCCACGTAAATATTGTGTGTTCTTGTTTTATTCTTTCTTTCTCCATATTTGTGTACGTCTCTTTTTGCGTGAGTCATATTATTTGAATCGAATCTTGTTACCAGGGTTTTACGCTTCCGCATCAAGTTTTCCCCAACAAATTGATATCATAGGATATCAGATTTGTTCAAGTTTTCCTCACAAATTGGTATTACAGCCCTGTTTATTTCGATTTGATAATATGACGTCCGCAATTAGACCCGAAATTGAGAAGCTTGGTGGTCAAGGGAGTTTCAGCTTATGGTAGGTTCACGTTAAGGGCCTCTTGACTCAGAATGGATTGAAGAAAGCTTTAGACTGGAAAGAGAAGAAATCAGAGAATCTTACAGAAGCACAATGGGAGGAGTTAGATGAGAAGGCGCTCACAGCAATTCAGATGTGTCTTACTGATGACGTTTTGATAGAAGTTCTGGAAGTGAAGACCGCTAAGGAGTTGTGGGAGAAATTGTAGGATATATTCTGTTTCAAGTCTGTCTCCAACAAACTTGCAGTTAAGCGCCGGTTATTCACGTTTCGTATGTCAAAAGGTACGTCACTTAAGAACCATGTCAGGGAATTTAATTCAATTATTCAAGATTTGAAAGAATTGGATGATGTTCTTAAGGATGAAGATTAGGCAATATTGTTGTTATGTTCTCTCTCTGCTTCATATAAGAGTTTTGTTGAAAGCATGATTTATGGTGGTAGACAAACCATATCTGTTGATGAAGTTAAGAGAAACCTACTGAGTAAAGAACGAGTAGATAGAGAATTATCTGATTCTGTTTATAACTCAGGTAGTAGTTTATTTGTGAGGGGGAAAACTGAGTATGATCATAGTGGTAGCAAGTCTAAATCTAGGTATCAAGACCTAACCTGTAACTACTGTCATAAGAAGGGGCACATTAAGAAAGACTGTTATAAGATTAAGAGAAAATTAGAAGCAGATAACAGGTCTGACCAGAGATCCATATCAGCTAGTGTTGTGAATGGTGAGAATGAAGATTTTCTATTGTATGTGTCTGAACCTCAGTCCAATTTGAAAGATAGTTGGATTTTGGATTCGGGTTGCTCCTATCATGCCTGTCCCAATCAGGATTGGTTTTCCACGTACGAGTCTATTCAAGGTGGAGTTGCTTTGATGGGTAATGATAATCCATGCAAAGTTTTGGGTATAGGAACAATTCGTTTTAGGATGGTCGATGGCACTATCAGGGTTTTGGGCGATGTTCGTCATGTTCCTGATTTGAAGAAGAATCTCATACCTTTAGGTACTCTTGAGTTTAAAGGGTATAGGTACACAGCTGAAGGTGTAGTTTTGAGGGTCGTTAAGGGTGCATTGACAGTTATGAAGGGCAGAAGGTTAGGTACTCTGTATGAGCTTGTCGGTTCCACAGTTGTTAGATCTGTTGCAGTATCTTCATCATTCTTGTTGTTGACAGAATCAAAGATCACAAATTTAGGACGTTTGAGATTGGATCATACAGGTGATAGGGGTCTGTTTGAGCACAGTGTGAGGGGCTCTTTGTGTGGTCTATCTACAGGACTGGTGGTATGTGAACAAGGGCTTTATGGGAAGCAGAAAGGTTTTTGCTTCAAAAAATTCCTGACGAGTAGACGTGTCACGTTTGGTGAGTCTTCGTTATTGTCTCCACAGAAGATGTCATCAGTTGTTTGTGATTCAGGTTAGGTGAGTAAGCTAGAGGGAGTTCAGTTCAATAACACAGTTCAGCAGCAGGCGGCTGTTTTAGATAATGTGTCAAGAGCCAATTTAGAGAAGAAGAAGATTGGCATTGTTGATAACCTCTCAAATATTTTCACTCAGTTCCTACCTAACAGGAAGTTCAAGCTTCGCTCGGTTAGGTTTCGTACTTCGTTGAGTTAACCCCGTGTGTGGGGGTTTAGTGGAGAAGGTGGAGGAAATTCTTTTATATATGTAATTTGAGCCAAGGTGGAGATTTGTTTGGTTATGTCTCAAATTACTTGTTTTATCTTTATGGGGTTACCGTAGGGTCACCGATCGATCGGGAGGGAATCCGATCTATCGGGTGATTTAAGGAAAAATTCGGGAGTTTTTAGGAAATTAGAGGGCCGATCGATCGGCTGGTTCCGATCGATTAGGCCCCTCTTGACCTGCGTCTATATAAAGGACATAGGTTTTATGTCATAAATTATCCAATCAAAGGTGAGCTGTCGCCATTGAGAGAAAAGAGGTGATTTCGTAATTCCTCCAAGATTTTGAGTGCTACGAGAGTTCAAAGGAAGTGATTGTAATTCTTCCATATATCTTGTTCTGGGAAGTGTCGTTGTAATTCTTCCATTTTGTTAATAAAGAATCTCCATCTCCCCCCGTGGTTTTCTTCCCTCTCGATTGTAGAGGGATTTCCACGTAAATATTGTGTGTTCTTGTTTTGTTCTTTCTTTCTCCATATTTGTGTACTTCTCTTTTTGCGTGAGTCATATTATTTGAATTGAATCTTGTTACCAGGGTTTTACGCTTCCGCATCAAGTTTTCCCCAACAAACTGGTATCATAGTATATCAGATTTGTTTAAGTTTCCTTCACAGAAACAAAATAGAGCAAACACACCTTTTGGCCACCACAGTGGGAGGCTTGAAATAAGACTTCATTGTCTTTAGCCCAGTGTTGATTACCAGAGCTAAATAACCAGCCATTCGCCAATGGTTAGAGCCAGGAGGTCTAGTGCCCTCGAGCACGAGGATCTAGAAGGTTTAGCCCTTATTAGATCCCCACTCGAGCATCCTCTTGAGCAAAGTCTCATATCTTGAAGGGATGAGCCAAGTCAAAGCTATGGCGGTGAAAGTGGCGATGACAATGATATCCCATAAGATGAATGTATTGGGCTTGGTGGCTACTCTCACAAGAGTTTCATCGCCATGCTCAAACGTCATTTAGAGATTGTGGACCAAAGAGTCTAACAGACAATGAGAGAAGCTTTTGGGAGGCAATGTCCTAAAATATACTGCAATTTAGCGACTTAGCATGAAAACTCTACTGTCATGAGAGCCTTAATTAAGGACATTGGAACCTTTATGAACGAAAGGCTTCATAAAGAGACTGTCAGAGTCTCGGTAGAAAGGAACTCGAACTTGTCTTCTACTGCTACCCTTAGTGCTAAGTATGTGGCCAGGCAAACGAATCTATTTTGGTGAGACAAGCTAAGGCTCATAATGGCTTGGCCCAAGCCATTAGGGAGGATATCAGGCAACTTAGGCCTCTACCCCCATCAACAGTGCCCGCTGGTTATCCTCGTGAGATGCCCTCAAGCTCGCAGTTACCAGTTGTACAAGCTGACCATACGGTCCCTGTGAGAATGGAAAACCCAACTGTGGCTACTCTGGGTGTTATACACTTCGAACCTAGCCATAGAAATAATAACGTGCCTTTAGGAGTTGCAGGCCCTTCTAACCAGAGTTTCTCTCTAACTTTAAGGGACCTCAACCCTACCACGCCATCGTTTCCTATTCTCAAGACAGGGGGCATAGCTGTGCATATCCTCCTCAAGTGGTAGAGGTGACCTTAAGGCCCACTCAAGGCCTAGAACTAGGAATGGAAGGTCTGGTCCCTGCTTTAAGGAACCAAGCTTCTTAGCATAGGCCTCTTAATACTTACTACATTGAGGGGTGATCAGGAAAGGATGAACCAACAATTTGCTGGTGCTGGTATGTTTTCAAGCATGCCATGTAACCTAGGTCTTGCTGGGGCATACTTTATTGCCAGCCAAGCACATGGCCGCTATGATCAAGGGGTTTTCCTAGGGTTTGGGGGGCAATAATTGCTCTCGCACCCAAATGTGATGGGTGCTCTAGGGTATCTTGAAGATCCCCCTTGAGATCTTCACCCACTTAGGGGGCAGTGGCAGGCATATAATCATGTTCCTAACCTTCCCTTCCAAGATAAATTGGCCACCCTCATTGTGCAAATGTACGGGCCTAGCCTTGTGAGGGTCAATAGTCCCTTGTATAGTAAACCTTACTCTAACTACATAGACAAGGATTACCCTTTTCCTTGAGGACACAAAATCCTCGAGTTTAACCTTTTTTCAGGAGAAGGGATGGCTTCTGCTCTTGAGCACTTGGCAAGATTTAATTGCCAATGTAGAAAAGCAACAGATAACCAATATCTCAAGGTAAGGCTGTTCCCTAGCTCATTAACTAGGACTGCTTTCCAGTGGTATACCTAATTCTATCTACTCTTGGGATGATATTGCCAGACAATTCCAGGCCCAATTATTGAGAAAAGAATGAGGAACTTCCATGTTAGACTTGGCTCCAATGAGACAAAAGCCAGGTAGGTTAGTGTAAGAATACATTAACCGGTTCAAGCGAGCCAGGTTAAAATGTACCGTTGCCCTTCCTGTGGTTGAGTATGCCTAGCTGGCCCTTAACGGTTGGGATATTGAATTTAGGATGAAATTTGACGTCTTTAACTTTATGATGCTTCAACCTGTAGAATTTGTCCCTAGATACGAAGCGGTCCTAAAAGCAGAAAGCCTTATGAAAAACAACGTGTATGAGACCAACGTACATGACCTGATAAAGGAGGAAGATGATCCTCCATATGAAATCGATGTGAAAGAATACGTCAAGGGACCTCTCATGGTTTGCAATCCTTTGATCAAGAAGGACATTAAAGACAGGAAGGCTTGTCAGTCTCAAGATTTGATAAAATATTCGTTTGACCTTTCTGGAGCCGAGGTGATATTCAATTGGCTTGAGGAAAATAATAAACTCAAAGTCAGGGGTAAACACAGAAAATTGAATCCCAACTCAAGTCAGGGAAAGGTATACAGTAAGTGGCATGATTCGTTGACTCATTCAACGAAAAACTACGTAATCTTTAGAAACATGGTTCAATATGTCATAGAAGCAAGGGAATTAACCTTCCTAGAACAAGGACAGATGGGTGTCGATAAAGATCTCTTTCCTAGTCCTGACTAGGTTAACATAGTTACCATCCCTATAACAGCCAAACTAATGGCAGATTGTTGCTTGAGATGGATACAGACAAAGAAGAAATGGTTGTCGCCAACTCTTTGTTTAATAGATTGCTCAAGTCAGGGACACTGAGGTTCCTCCAAACGACATTGAGATTGCCAAAGGATCATTGTAACTGCCATATTACACGTGATTGTGGAACATTCAAAATGTTCATAAAGAAGTAATTAGAGGAGGGCACTAAACTTCTCTCTTGGGAAGAAGAGTTAGCCATGGCGTTTCTCACAAATGACCATTGGCAGACAATCTTGACCTCTAAGAAGCTAGTGTCAAGGAAACTCCTGCGCCTCACTTATGACCTCTATGGAGGGTGTAGTTACAAGCTAGTGTATGAAATGAAGAAGCTAAACCTTTGCCCAAAGAAAATGAAAAGCTCCTCCCTCAGGGTTGTCATCTTCAGGGCTTTCTCGAATTTGTATGCTCAAGACTCTGATCATTATGAGGACAAGACACCCTAAGAGGAACCTGAAATATACTTTACTGAAGCCATTAGGCATCAGGTTTGGTAATGTTTGGAACCTAGAATCACCTCGATCAGGAGGTAGTTGATCCTTCCAACCTTACTCGAACTCGAAAAAGAAGACAGCTATGAAAAAGGCAGCTCAACGAAGAATTGTGCTTGAATGTTGCCTGAACAAGCTCTCTCAAGAAGAAGCCAAGGTCCATAAGGGCAAGCAAGCCGAGCATATGGATCTTGAAGATCTAGTGACGGAGTTTAGGCCTTTTACTGCTGATAGACGACCAACTCATAAAAAAAAGTGAAAGATGGGCTAGTCTCTCATCTTCAGAAGGCCAAAAATCTTGGTGGGATCACCTTGCCAAGAACTTCCTAGCACTAAAATAAGTTGAGAACAAGGTGGAGTATTCCCCTTTAGCATCAACTTGGTGGAACTAATGGATCGTGTCAATCCAACTTGGTTTGACATCAAAAACGATTTCCACAAAGAATATTTTCTTTAGCCAATGAGGAATCTCGAACCTCAAAGGTTGATCTCAAGAACCAACATCACGAGCAGGACATGCTAACTGAAAGCAGTCCTCAACAGCCAGATCATGATACTACCATGGTTAACAGCCCTAAGGAGGGGGTAGACCAAGGGATTCGGATACAATTTGGAACGCTGCTTGAAAATGTTGATGAGTCAGAATTGCCCTAATCCTTCCTTTGGAATTCATGGAAGCTGATGGTCCAGAAGGTCTCGAGGGTGATGTGATAGCATCGAATGAGGAGCCTCAAGTGGACCTCGTGGCAGAAGTAGCAGCCACTAAATGTACACTCAGATCCCTTGTCTTTTAAGCTTAATGCTACAACACCAAACTGCCTAATGATCTATCTAACATAATCAAGATGATCTTTGATGGGCCTAATACCGCCAATAAACACATCAAGCCCCTATATATCAAGGCCAAATTCGATGTCATTTTGGTAAATCGAGTATTAGTGGATAATGGGGCGGCTATCAACTTATTGCCTTCATATATGTTGGGGGTCATTGGTAAGTCTTCAGAGGACTTGATGACTTCGGATGTGGCAATTTGTGGCTTCTCAGGAGCTACCACCAAATCTAAATGAGTCATCCCAATTGGCTCAATAGTTGGTGGCTCAAGCAAGCTGACAACTTTCTTTGGCGGCTTAAGCATGCTGACAACTTTTTTTGTGGTGGAAACTATCTCAAACTATAATGCTTTGCTTGGTAGAGATTGGTTGCATGCGAATTATTGTATTCCATCATCATTGCACCAATTGCTAATCTTCTGGAACCGTGACAAGTACGATGTTATTATGGCAGATAACAGGCCATACATGGCTTGCTCCAACTATGTTGAGGCAAAATTCTATGAAGATGGAGTGGGACCTTTAGAGGTCAAGAGGACCACTCCATAACATGCCCAACAAGAAGACATGATAGCCATCTTGGATAGCCCCCTAACCGAAGCTGAGGTTGGTCAAATTGGAGGTCGAGTATGAGGATTCTAACTTCTAGGGATACATGAGGACTCTTTTTGATGAAGGGGACTTCCAGAGCACTCCAGAATCCCAATGTGCAGGGATCAAGACCTCCAAGTAATGGCCCAAGGGGCCATTTCCTCAGCATTAGCGAAGCTCGTGGCCAAGCGTGATGAAGATCCGCTTTGGACTGGACAACCATTTCATGGTCTTTAAGTCCATGCAACACAAGAAAAGGAGTCGGAGCTCTCTGATCTAGAAGCAGCACCAGCCAAGATAGAGGATCTAAGGGTGGAAGTCTATGACCTCCTCCTCGATGTTAATTTGGGCTCAATAGAAGACCCAAGGCTTACCTATCTCAGCGCTTTGCTCTCTAAGGAGCAGAGCGAGCAGTACTTGACTTTGCTTTGTGAATTCAAGGATTGCTTCACTTGGGACCACCATGAGAAACCTAGCCTAGACAAAAAAGTGGTTGAGCATAGGCTTCCTATAAAGACAGGCTTGAACCCCATCATTCGGGGCCAAGGAGGATGTCCCAAGAAGTAATTGGCTTGGCCAAGGAAGAAATTGAAAGACTTCTAAAGGCCAAATTCATCATAACAACTAGGTATGTTGAATGGCTGGCTAACATTGTACCAGTCATAAAAAAGAATGGAAAAATTAAGGTCTGTATTGATTTCAGAATTTGAATACAACAAAGGATGAGTACCCAATGCTTATTGTTGACGTACTCATTGACTCAGCCTTGAGGCATGAGGTTTTGTCCTTCGTGGCCGGCTACTGAGGGTATTACCAAGTTATGATAGCTTCGTAAGATACCACAAGAAAGCATTCAAATGTCCTGGGTCAATAGGGACGTTTGATAGGGTGGTCATGCCTTTTGACTTGAAGAATGTTGCCGCCACCTATCAAAGAGCCATGATCACGATTTTTTCATGATTTCATTGGCAAGGCCATGGAAGTTTGTATAGATGACATTGTGGTCAAATCAAAATCCCAATTTAAACACTTGGATGACTTAAGGGGTGCGTTTCATAGGATGAGAGCCCACAACCTTAGGATGAATCCATTAAAATGCACTTTTGGCATACAAGCTGGAAACTTTCTAGGCTTTCTGGTACACCAAAGGGGCATCGAGGTGCATATCAATAAGACCAAGGTCATCAAGGTGGCCAAGCCGCCTTCAAATAAAAAAAAGCTTCAATGCTTCTTGGGGCAAGTTAATTTCGTAAGACATTTTATCTCGAATATCGCATGAAAAACCAAAGTCTTCTCTCCACTGTTGAGACTCAAGTTTGGGAAGGACTTCAAGTGGGAGGAGCCACATCAAGGAGAGTTTGAGGCCATCGAAGAGTACTTGATTATGCTGCCAGTACTTATTCCACAAAAGCAGGGCAAGCCTCTGAAGTACTTATTCCACAAAAGTCTTCTCTCCACTTGTGCTCTTTTCCTAGGAGTAGCGTAACTTAGCTAGGCGTAGTGTAACATCAATCATTGTTGTACTTACTTCCATTGTAATACAACTTTGGGGCTTCAAGTATGACTTTTTAGTTTTAATCTTTTCCCATAAATCGACAAGTTGAGTTTTGAGGCCTTTGTTTAAGGTTTTGACGGCCAAGACTTTTTTCCCTTGATTGTGTTGGCCTTAACACTACTGTCACCTCTTAATATGTTAGGTGAACTTAGGTTCGCGCCATTGATTAGGGCTTTGATGGACAAGGCTTGTCCTTTAATTGGATTGGTCCCGATCCAATGACCCAAATACGGCTTGCGCCATCTTAATCTTGTCAGACCTAAACTCATTTGAGTTATTATAAGTTAAGGGTGCTAGGCTTAAAAACCAGACTGACTTGGGCTTGAAATATACTGAAGAGCTTTTGGGTTTGTTTCACCCCAGTTCCTTACTTTTAAGTGTACGAGGAAAGGTGTATGTGGGCCCTGCTCCGTCACTGCAACTGCCACTTGAGTTAGGTCCATGTCTTTTAATTTTCTGTCACAAATATGCATAAAAAGTCCGTAAAAATATTTAACAAAGTCTTCTTAATTGAAAGCAGAATTCACGATATAACCGAAGTTAGATACACCAAAATATCACAACCTTTTGTATAAAAACGTTGAGTGGTAGAGGTCAAAGATATGCAGCTTGTATTAAGGCTCACTTCTTAGTCGTGGTGAGTACATTTTGCATGTTTGTTTTGTTTTCATATTATACGGAGACCACACATGCATCACTTGAAACAAAATAGGGTAAACATTATTTGAGTTGTTGCCCCTCGGCGCCACCCCTCCCACGTAGTCCAGTCACCGTTCGTAGAACCTGCCTATTCTGTGGAACCTCTATTAAGTCTAGCCCCTATTCAACTGATACTAGCTAATCTAGAAATTCTCTATTGTCTCGCCCAACTTTGAATGGTAGGATTTGAATTCAATTCAAGATTCACAATGCTTCACTTTGGGGCACTCAGAAAGATCATAAGGAAGCATCTCGGGCGGTTGTGTCCTCGATTTCACACTTTATTGAAAGGGCTATTGAAACTTGCCTCTATTTCTCCTGCATCTTCAATTGATTAAAAATTTTGAGGTTATGTTTTTGGGTTCCTATATATAGCCATCTGACCCATCATCGTAACGAAATGCCAGAATCGAGCTTCGTACTCTTTGAACAGCCTAGTCATTTGTCGAGTATGGTCGCTCTCATAAATCTCATCCAGTGGATCCATCCTTTTTTTTTTTTATTTTTTATTTTTATCCCTTTGGCCATAAATAAAATGGTTTAGCTATGATAATGTATTGATGTAGGCAACGACCGGAAGCAAACACTAGAGTTGACCACCTTCCTCAATTGAAATTGAAAATCAATTCTTAATAAGGGGTTGAGTTAACTCTTTTCCCACCAAAGAAACTAAAGTGACACAAAAAAGATAATACATATCAAATATCAATTGATCAAAATAGTTTACAACGAAAGATAAGATCCTGA
This sequence comes from Simmondsia chinensis, assembly GCA_018398585.1. Taxonomy (NCBI): domain Eukaryota; kingdom Viridiplantae; phylum Streptophyta; class Magnoliopsida; order Caryophyllales; family Simmondsiaceae; genus Simmondsia; species Simmondsia chinensis. Next base: position 10,606,716 of record JAGTTD010000023.1, on the reverse strand, counting down.
TTCAGAACAAGAAAAGATTTTCAAAATAACTATAATTATTTTTACACTCATACCGTGAAAACAACTGAAACTATATTCTTAATTGATTCTTGATTGGAGAGCTTGAGCAACAATCAACCCCAATCCTATCTCCTGCATCAGCTATCCTTTTATAAATTATTGAATCATGTATTTTAGTACCAATGGGGTACATCTTGTTAGTACCCCCGGCATTGTTCTTGTACTAATGCATATTACATTTCCGCGCATGCAGTTTTGGAGGAGTGAAATCAACCAAATGAAAAGAACTATAGCTACGTTAGAAGCTAAAAACAGGTAATGCGTCCACGTACGTAATGTGTAAATGACTCAAGTTGAGATGAGTTCATGTTTACAAGATTTGAAGTTTTAACTTTCTAGCGTTTTGTTCAACTTATGCTCGGCATACAGCTACTTGATGCTGTGAACTTTAGGGGAAATTGGGCTTGCTTTGACTTGAATTACATGTCTCATCAAGTTTAGAGTCTTGTTTTCCAATTCACTTAACCTCATTTAAGATTGGGTTCTATCGGTTCCTCTAAAACCATTTATACTTAACCCTCATAGTTCTTCAAAGCTTGATCTTTGTTTGTCTTGGACTATAACCCTGCAACCTAGTGATTGGCTAAAGTGTCGAGCTCAAGCTTAGAAGAAACCAAGCCATGTGACATAAACAAGAAGCTAATTCAAGAGAGTTCACGAGTCAACATGACTCAATGATATTCAAAGCGGTACAATATGCTAGGTTATGTTTGCTACTATTTTCCATTTGTTGTCATTTTTCTTAGTTTGTTCTTTTCAATTTTCTCCTAAACTAGAAAGCAATTGAAATCGGTACCCAAAAAAAAAAGAAAAAGAAAAAGAAATGATCATTTCGAATTTGCAATTTTAGTTTCTCAAAAATTTAAATTGCATGTAAAAAATAATATTAAATATACTAGTAGTGTTTTTATGTGATCAATGAACCATCACTAATATTTAACATGAATGCATATATTTATTGATAATAAGTGAAGGCATTTAGCTGGAGAAGATTTGTCATTGTTGGGAATGAAAGAGTTGAGGCAACTTGAACGGCAAGTTAAGCTTGGTGTTGATCGCATTCGCTCTAAGAAGGTACGTCTTCAAGTTATTTATAATGTCTTTTCTACTCTAGATTTAATTAAAGATAGCTAAAGTTAATCAGCGGTTATTACATAACAACTATAACATAACACATTTCAAGATAGGTATACAAAAATTTTTTTATACTTGCTCTCCTGGTGTTTTTTTTTTTTTTTTTTTTTTTTTGATCTTCACTTCTCTAATTCCCTTTTGGCCTGGGGGATTTAAAGACCGTCTCTCTGTCCATAAACATTTACTCATTCTCTCTCCCGCTTTTCTTATTTCCTCCATGTGAGGAATTGGAATATTTTTTGAACAAGCATCCTCGATTATGCTAATCCTAGTCTAAACCACTTCCTCTTAAGAAGGCTTAACCTCTTCACTACTACACAAGTGAAAAAAATTTATACCCCATTTGTGGCTTGTTGGACCTACACAATACTCTCTCGGAGAGTAGGGACAGTAGCTGGACAGTAAGGCATTGGGCCACGGAAGATTCTACAAAAACACACCTATCCACGGTCAGCGTAGCCCAAGCCTCAAAACTTGGAGGGAATGATGGAACAATCAAACCTTAGGCTAGCCCAATCCTCAAAACTTGGAGGGAATGATGGATCAATCAAGCCTTGGCTAATAGCCTACTCAACACCCCTCATAGCGTTACCATCCAAGTTGATCCCTGACATACTAGCTCTTTCCCACTCCACCAAGTTTTGGGCCATGGAAGCAATAGAATTGTAGGCTAGGTGTAACTAGTCCAACTCCATGCAACCTATAAATCTCAATCCAACTACTTTCAACTATGTACAATGCTAATACCAATTAAAGCATCTTGCAACGGTACTCCATCACAATATTCCTATTGGGGAAAATAAAATAGGCATTCCCCAACGTACGACATGCCAATGCCCAATGCATGCAATCACTTTTCGGATGTAACCAAAAGCCTGCATTGGCCCACATCCACATAACTCCGACGTTGGAAAACTTGAATTCATCTATTGTTGTATGCAAAATGTGAAGATTTCATTTCTCTCTTTCTCGATAACATGTAGAGAGGTCTTTAGTTTGACACATATGCATTTCTTTTTGATGATCTTCTTAATGGAGATGCTAGTAATGGTCTCTTTTGATACCACCTTAGGCTTGTACATCTCTAGAAATAGATGAATTAAAAAGGAAGAGAAATAACAACCTCTTATCCTCATATGCGACTTGTTCTTGTTTTTAGAGGACCTTTCTTGATCCATTTGCTGCATTTCCTCATCCCATCGATAAGCATATGAAGTTATAACATATCTTTCCAAAGACCCAAGAATGTGTAATCATTAACCTCCCTAATAGCTCCAACATGATATACAAAACTCACAAAACCCAATGTGATGTTCCTTCCACTTCTTTTCCAAGGGACATATGCATCCACTAAATTGCCTCATGTTGGGTTTTTCCCTCCAATTTGGAGGATGAAGCCCAATATTATATTCGGGCTTTGTTATTTTATTTTGGCCCATCTTTACTCAATAAATAAATAAATAAATGGGATTTTTTAGGGTGAAGAAATTCTGCAGAAAACACACACAAAAACACAAAAAAAAAAAAAAAACCGCAGAGAGAGAGAGAAATCACAGGAGAGAGAAAGAGCTGTGCAGGAACTTTCCCGGCAGCGATCGTTGGTCAAACGTTTTCCGATCTGGATGTAATTTTAGTATGTTGTTCCTGGCATCTTGATCTTCATATCCGACGGTTGGATTGTCATTTTACATCTCCAAAGTCGGTATTTAGCTCAGCCCCAGCTCCTATACGTTTTTTGATGTTTTCCACCTTAGGGTGAGATTGTTGGGAGATTTGTTGTTCCAAGATCATTCTTGATGTATTGTATGCCTCTAGCTTGGCCTAGAGAAGATAAATTGGTGTACCCACTTGTGATTTGGTGATAGTAGAAGAAGGTACTGTTTATTGACGATCCCGTGGTTTTTACCCTTCACATTGGAGGGGTTTTCCACATAAAAATCGTGTGTCTCTGTCTTTTGTTTCTTTTTGTGGGTTGATTTGTTTGATCGTTGTTCCATTCTTGATTGTGATTTGTGGTGGTTTATGTGATTGCCCATTTGATTAACACAAAGAGGGAAATAAGTCATTTTTCCCAACACCTCATTCTCTTAAAAATTTTCATCAACCAGAGATTGCAAGCAGACTCAGGAAGGCTATCAACAAACAACGTGAACAAACCATTGTCAATGCAATTCTTCTGTGTTATGGGGGCCGACATCTCTCCCTCTTCTCATCATTTCCTCCTACAACGTGAACACCATGATTGAAGCATTGCCACAAATATGACCCAGAACTCTGATTTGATTACATGATACAATGTTTTTGTAACTAAGTGTTTGACAAATGGGAACATTTGATTATCGAAGCAGTTGTGAAATTTTGTTGTGTCTAGGTTTATAAGATTTTATCACAAGGGATCCACTTATAACTTTGAATGAAAATTTATTATAGAAGTAATTAACATGAGGTAGAGTAGTAGAATAGCATAGTATTATATGTTTATCTTTTCTTTGTAATTGGACTAATATAAGACTATGATCGTACATTAGAGTTTTCAACACTCCCTCTAACAAGTGATTTTTCTTCAATGAAACACCTTGACTTGAGGCTCTCACATGTCAAACAAATGCCTAAAAACACCAACATACTCAAGTGAATGTTCGAGCCTAGGCCTTGCCGCTTGTGGATTTGTCTGGAACAAGCGTAATCCACATACACATACATACATATACGCACGAAATTTCATTATAGAATCAATAAGCATTAGCTAGAATAATTTCTACTTGTAATGTTTTAATTTTGCTAATTTCATGGTTTTGATTAACAAATTTCATGCTCTTCTTTTCCAAATTTTGCGTAAGCCATGCATAGCCGCAAATTCCCCCCTCCCCCCCCCCCCCCCCCTACGCGGGGCGGGGGGAGGGGGGGTGGGTTTTCTTCTATCTCATCTCCCTTCTTTTTGTAACTACCTCATGTTTCCTTTTTAAAGGAACATATTAGATACATATATGTGGAGACAACCCATGATTGTTAAAACCCTAAATTGGGTTACTACACGAACACAAGGGGATCGGAGAGAAGCCAAAACACTGAAAATTTAACAAGTTCGATTAAAAGCCCACGTCCACAATGGGAAGTGCAAAAATTTCACCATTATAATCTGGATGTGCAAAAGTATTTTCTTCTACTGTCTTTTCATACTACACAAACACTACACATAAACATAGTCTAAATTTATAGGATAATTTTTGTGATTGGTTTGGAGAGGAAGGTGTGCCATTAATGTCAAAAGTAATTTTCAATTTGGTTGAAGAAAAAATTAATTTGTGGTACAAGATGAAGATAACAAGTATAACCGTCAACTATGTCAACGTTATCTTATCTTCCATCACAAAAACAATTCCCATTTATCCCTCTAACACAAAACATTACTATCCTTCCAACTTCAAATAGAAAACTCGTCAACTATGCTCTTCATGGTCTCTCAATCGAATATGCTGTTTTTTTCTATTTTAACTCGAAAACATCTTCCGCTCCCAGTTTTGAGGAACTTAAATCGACTTCACTCAATTAAGAGGGCGAGCTCATTCATTACTAGGGTTGCCCCTCCACTGATCAAAATAACATTTTTAGTTGCCATAAGTGCAGGTACTCAAGGATCGAACCAAGGGCGTGGGGGGTCGAGGTGACCAAGGAAAAGCAACAACCGTTGGGTTGGATGAGGGACAGCTCTATGGGACATAATCAACAACATCAACAAGGATCAAGCACATCATAGTAAAATGCATAATAATGCACTTCTATCAAAACAGAGTCGAAGGTCACCCTTCATAAACTACATGTGCTATAGTCGGGCCCGCACACCAATTTTCTGTCGAATTTGCAACCACATCAGTCACCGCTGCCATATCTATCGTTATCACTTCAATCAAAGAAAAGTTTCCGACCTGTCACACTTCTTTACTGCCATGTTCATCACTTATTCTCAAGACTATAATGGGTATCCAGACTCTAGTGCATCCAAACATATGACCCTCAACGTAGTTATTGTTTGTAATCTTTCCTAATAAAGGCCATAAGAGTATCCTAGTTGGTGATGTCGCATTGCTACTTGTGACGCATATGGATTATTCTCATATCCCCACAGAAAGTGGGCCCCTCTCCTTGACCAACACTATGTTTGTCCCCCTAGTTAACCCACAACCTCCTATCTATCAAATGACTCTACCAAGATAATAATTATACTGTTGAATTTGACTCCGAATTTTTATGTGTCAAGGACAAAACTACAAGGACCCCTCTGCTAGGAGTACGAAGTAATGGACCTCAATATAACTTCTCGTCACACTCCATTAGTCTTGTTGCTCATACACACTCTTGCTAACCTTGGCATCCTAATTTATAGCATCTAGGATGTCATGCAGGACGCATCTTTTGTAATTATAAACTCGTTCCCAGTTATACATTTAAGATATTTGTCGATGTTGCTTGGGTAAATCCCGCTACTTACCTTTCGAACATGTATTACAATCCTCCCCTTCCCCATTATACATAATTCATTTCAATGTTTGGCAAGCCCCACTTTCGTCTACTTCCTGCCTTAATTACTACATCACATTTATTAATGACTTTTCATGGTTAACTTGATTATTGCCTAGCGCAATGAAATATGAAGTTTTTGAAATCTTTAAAAGCTTAAAGCCCTTTTTGAAAACCAATTTTCAAAACAAATAAAAATTTTCAAATTGAAGGTGGACTTGAATTTCAAAATTTTAAATTAACAATCTTTAAAAGCATGGCTATGTTTTGTCATCAATACAACCTTCACTTTTGCCTTTCTTGTCCTGATACCCCATAGCAAAATGAGGTGGCAGAAAGGAAGCATCTACACATTATCAAAATGGCACGAACGCCACTAATTCAATCTTGTTGACCTTACTCAATTTTGGATGATGCGGCTTGTACCGCTTGCTTTTTTAGTAAATCATTTTCCAACTTTAGTTTTATCAAACATCTCACCATTTGAAAAATGTTTTCAAAAATCTCCCACTGTGCCAATTTTAGTGTCTTCCGGTGTGCGTTTTATCCTTACATCACAGCCTGTGCCCCACACAAATTCACCCCACGATCAGTTTCATGCATCTTTATCAGATATTACGTTGCAAAGGCTATTGGTGCTCAATCAAAAAAGCGATCAAATTTACGTTAACTATCATGCCAAATTTTATGAATCTTGGCTCCTGTACTCGAACTTGCAAACCCATTGTGTGCCCCTTGGGTTGGCACGACGTTCGAGGTTGTAGATCTGCTACTTCCCCTGACGTTCCAGTCACAAGAAGACCCCTCCCAGGTCTAGTGGCAGCCTGCCCCGACACTACTATCACCTCTCCTGAGAAAGCAACAATACCGTGCCCCGCTTTGACACCAATGTCAAACAACACCCCCTCCCCCCACAACTTTTTGGTCCTCTTGTTCTGTCGTTTGAACACCCACCCCCTGCTTTGGAATCCTTGACACCCTCATGACTAATTCATTCCCTGACAACCTACCCAAAATTGTTGTCTGCCAACCCTCGGCAGCCACACTGCTACCAAACCCCAGTCTAGTTGAACTCGACTCAAGACTGCTCCCCTTGCTTGAATTGGTTGTCGTTGCCCCTGCACCACCTGGTCGTGCTGCCTCGATGCCTAAGCACTGGTTTCGGGGCCTGTAAGACCTCTGACGAACACCCATTTGATGTAAACCAGGTTAGAAGATGGAATCCGAAAACCAAGTACCCATTTTCTCTATCTTCAATAATTGTAATTCTTGAAACCACATGTTACTCACAAGCACTCAAAAGTCCTAAGTAGCTTGAGGCGTAATAGATGAGTTTAATGAGCTAATCCAAAATAATACTTAGAAATAGTCCCACGTGACCGGCCAAGAATTTTGTAGGAAGTTCCTTAGAATATCAAGTATAAAGCTAATGGGCCTGTTGATTGGCTTAAGGCCCGCCTTGTTACACAAGGTTATCCATCAACGCGAGACTATTGATTTTAAGGAAACCTTTAGCCCTATTGGTCAAACCCTCCACAATCTAGTTCATATTACGCTTGGTTCGTAAGACAATTAGATATCAAAAATTCCTTCCTACATAGAAATCTTGAAGAAGAAGTTTACATACGACAACCATACGGCTGTATATGCCCTTAGCATCCAACTCATGTGTATCGTCTATGAAAGTCACTTTACTGTCTCTAGCAGGTTGTTATAGCAAGGTTTCAAAGATTTAGTAACTTCCTTTATATTCTTGGGTTTACATGTTACATGGCGGACCCCACCTGTCTTTTTTCATCATTATAAAAATATGGATTATTTGCAACAAAGGTTTCTGTATTTTACTTATTGTGTAAATTTATTTCTTATACTTTTAGTTGTGTTAACTTGGTCCTTGTACTATATATTGTGTTAATTTAGTCCTATGATCAAATTAAAGTTAAATTAATGATGTAATTTGTAAGTAAAAATTATTGTTAGATGTAAGTAATCCACTTAAAATCCATCTATTGACTCAAGTTAACCTAACTTGTTGACCAACTATTAAAATTTTTATCAAAAACTTAACATAAATTTTACTATAGGGAGATAATTGACACAATATAAATTGTAGAGGGACTAAATTTATAAAACTGAAAATATAAGGACTAAATTGACGCAATTGACAAAGTATAGGGATCTTTGGCATAAATAACCCTAAAAATAATGATCTTATCTGTTGACTTCTTTATGTTGATGGTATCATACACACCCGTTCTAACTACCACTCTCTTGATAGTCTTGTTGCTATTGAAAGATCTAGCTTCTCTTCACTATTGTCAAGGCATTTTAGGCCAAACGGACTACTAGTGGTATATTCTTCTCTCAACACAAATTCACCAATGATTTACTCCTCAAACATCATATGAGTGATACCAAACCCACAAAAACATGCTGACCCTCACGTATCTGCCTATCCTTACATGAAGGGGACCTCTTGCCAAATCTGATTGAGTACATGAATGCAATTGGTACTATAGAGTATCTAATCAGGACTTAACCTGATATCTTTTATGTTGTTAATCCTTTTTCTAGGTTTATGCATGCTCCCCGAACTAGTCACTGGCAGGTCGTAAAGCGCATTCTTCGCTGCCTCAAAAGCACCCAAGACCATACTATCCATCCTTCCCGGCTCCTGTACCTCCGTTGTTGCCTTCGCCAATGCTGATTAGGGAAAATGCCTTTATACACAACACTTCAAAAAAGGCTATAGTCTTTTCCTCTAGACCCAGCCTCGTCTCCTAGTGCACTAAAAACCAAGCAATAGTCTCCAAATCCTCCACTGAGTTTGAATACCATGTGGTTGCCCAAGCTATTGCTAAAAATGATTGTGTTCAATACCTCATGCAAGACATCGGACTTCAACATTCCATGCCCATAACCATATGCTACGACAATGTCCCCACTTCATACCTCCCCCCAAACCTTGTGTTCAATGACCGAAGTGAACATGTCGATGTTGACTACCACTATGTACAAGACAAATTCCACAAAGGTGACTTCTAGGTTCATTGCACGTCCACCACCAAGCAAAAAGGACTATTTGTTGGTCTCTTTCACTACCACGAAAGCAATCTTCATGTTTTTCCACCACATTCAAATTCAGGGAGCTTATTGAAGGATACTCCAAGATACATTCGATTATTAAGAGACCCTTCTACAGTAGTAAAGTTCTCTAGGGTTCACTCGTATTGACTCTTGATGTACCCCCATCTCTATCATAGTATTAAAAGGTTCTATTTGTGTCATTTGTTCACCATCAAGTTCCCTACATATAGAGATTGCTATGTTTTCATTCATATGTAATTTTCTATACTGTGCCATACTTTTAGAGTTCCCAGCCCTTTTACTAAAAGGTCATGAGTTTTAATTCCAACTACCTCTGCTTTTCATACTAAATAATTGACCCACAAGGTACGAGATGTACATGTGTATTACTTGCGCTTGGAGCCCGATCAAACATTTGTCACATATACATATCTACATGAATCTCAATCATTTATGTCATGTATGCAGAGGCGAGTAGCTTCAGAGCATATAAGTTCGATGAAGAGGAAGGTAAGTTCTTTGACGTATTAAAGATGCATCCCATGAAAGGGCATGCACATTCATACATGCATATACATACATACATGATGATGATTGTAATATTGCATGATAAAATGCAGCATAAAGCCCTGCAGGAGGAGAACTCTCATCTCCACAAGAAAGTGAGTGAAGTACGCAATAATTTATTCTAAAATTAAAAAGTTTCATTAGTTACATCAAAAGTTCATGTATTTATCCATTGTGTCAATTTAATAGTTTTACTTTCAATTATATCAATTTAGTTCTTGTAACATAAAGATGTCTTGTGTTCGAAACTCGTGTCCTTTGTCAAGGAATCAACTTTCCCAAAAGCTTAAGCTGATGGGTGAAGGCTCACGAATAGTTTTATACTCTAACATCCCCCCTCACATGAATGCCAATTGGGCTTGAAGCGTGGATGGTGCACAAGCCTACCTTATACCTTGTGCTTAAATTGTTTTCTTTTAATATTGAAAGTAAGGACTGTTGAGATTCGAATTCGTGACCTCTTGGTCAACAAGGCTCAGACATCATGTTAAGGAACTAACTTTCCCAAAAGCTTAACCTGATGGGTGAAGCTCCATTAATAGTTTTACACTCTGACATCCCTCCCTATAAATGTCGTCTGTGGAAAAAAGTCGAACGCATTTTCCAACGGAAAAAAAACAAAACAAATGTATAATTTAAATTGTGTTCACATTGTCATATGATAAAAACGATGTTAATGGCATGATTATTAATCATTTGAGCATTTTAGATGTAAGCGACACAATACAAATCCATCGGTTGGCCCAATACCAACTCACCTATGACACTACCACTTACAATTTGGTTGCCCACTTGTCATCGATTCTACTTGAGGACTAAATGCATAAGCAGGTGTAGAGAGATTAAATTGATACAATTAAAATTAGTACAATAACTAAATTAATAGAGTTGAAAAAAAATACAAGACCTATGGCTTAAACGCCCTTAAAACATTTTACCATCTACATACCATCTACCAGAATTCAGCAAATTCTGATGACATAGCTCGAATCCGAGTAAAACTTAGTGACATTTTTCTATTTTGAGGCAAACCTTCCCTAAAGTTTGGCATCAACTTGATTGGATTCTGATAAAACAATATATATGGAATAAAAAGATTATCATATTTATGTACGTCATGTTAATATATCTGGGTGAAAATTCGTCATGCGGAGGATATTTAGTTAATAAAACTTTATTGGAGTATTCAAGTGAAAAATTCATGCAATAACTGTAAGCAAAAAATCATGCTAATGGTTACGATTTATGTGTACTGATGCAGCTACAAGAGTTAGAGGATCCAAATGCTGGAACAAGCCTATTTTAATGCGGAATAAGAGGTAACCATTTAGGCAGTCTATGGAAGACAATCCATGGACCTACAATTTTACTGTACCAGTACAACATAAACGATAAAAGACAATGAAAAGTATACAATTGTAGCGAAAAAGTGGTCTCTAAAATAGTCTTAAGGCAAGATTTTTTATGTTGCTGCATCTGCCCTCATTTCTTGTGCACAACTCTTATGTCAATGATTCTGATGTCGCTTCCGTAATTTGATGTTGAAGGCATCAGAAGTCGAAAAGTTGTTGCACTTGTTTAACCAAAGAATGGAAGTTATTTGAGTATGATAATGTGTTAAATTCCACTAGACCTTTAGGCCCAACCCACAAAGTTGGCATATATGAGATCTACATATAAGCTCAAGTGAGGTTCTATCCTAAAATCAATCGTATTGGGTGGGGTAGCACACTAGGCTTATATTTTGATCTCTTCTTTCTCATAGTCACAGCTTCTATGTAGGATTTTACAAAACTTAGTTGTGGAGTCTTCAACAGTATGCAATACTTTTTAACTCGTAACTTTGTTAAAAGTTATTCAACAATTTCCAACATTTCATTTTTTCCTAGGTCAACAATTTTCTCATTGATTAGTATATAATTAATCAGCTCTATGCTCTATAAATATTAAATTTGATTAACGAATTATGTATATATATATATATATATATATATAATTTAAGTCCCAAAAAAAAAAAAAAAATGCAGAGGATATCATATATTGAGTTTTTTCACAGTTGGTGAAACCCTACAAAATAAACAAGAGTGCAATATATTGAGTGACGTGAACTTAGATTTTTCATCATATGTAACGTTCATAGTTTTTTGATATTTATTCTTAAAAAATGGATAATGCATGGGGGAAATCTTACATCACCTTTAGTTAAGCTATAAATTAAAGACAGTTTCAGAGGGTGCCACATCTAACTTTTTTTGAAAAGAAGTTTACCAAAAAAGGGATATTCTCGCCAAATAAATCGATACATGCTAGCCTACCCAAGCAGTGCATGATACATAACACTTCCTTATACACAATATGGATCGCCAAAAAATATTGGCCCTATTTCTAATGCCATTCAAGAGGATATATTATATTATGCATATACAATTATATACTTCTTTGAAAACCGTCCTTCTAGAAGAGCAATGTCTTCACCATATAAGTAGGCATATGTCAACATATATACATGGCATGAGATAATTAATGAACGAGATGACTTAATTTAAAATACATGTAGAAATGATTTTATGTCCTAAAAAAAATTAAATTTTGTATTTTTTAACCAGGAGATGACTCTCATAAGAGAAAACAAGTGGGACAAAGAGATTCTTGGACGTAAAACAAAGGGAAGCACATCATTCACTTGTATTTTCTTAAATTAGGTTGTGTCATATGTTGGTGTATTTTCAAAATATGTGTTGTATAATACGTATATATATGTTAAAAGTTGTTTCTGTATGTATAAGATGTGTTTAAAATTGTCCCGATACTTGGTTTGAATGTTTAGAGCTTGTTAAGGGTGTGCGTCGACACATACCATGTGTGTCGACACACAATCCTACAGAACTATGGGGAAACAGCTGTGTGTCAACACACATGGCCCGTGTGTCGACACACAGCTATTTACAGAAGCGCACGGAGGAAGTCTGTGTGTCGACACATAGGAAATGTGTGTCGACACACAGATCTAGAGTAACTCTGTGAGTCGACTTGTGTGTCAACACAGAGCTTCGACACACAGGTCTGTTTTGACGATTTGTTTGCCCAGTTTTTTCCTAGTTCTTTATTTCAATTTTGGCTCTTCGTTTTGGGACGCCTCTTTACATGTATACATATATATATATATATCCACACTTTGATGGTTTAATTCGTTGGATGAAAAACACAAGGAAAAAATAAGATTAAAAGATCTTTGTATTCAAGTGTTCTTGTGTTGTGTTCTTGAACAAAAACACCAATTTCTTAATATCTCGATCTCTCTCTCCCTTTACACATTCTCTCTTCATTTTTCGTTGTTTTTGTATCCCTGAGGATATTTCATACACCGAAATAAACCTTAAGGAAAGTGATTACATCTCTTGGTTACCCGGTTGCAAGTATTTTGCAAGTATTTCGACAATTTGTTCTAACAATCTTAAGGTTTAGTTATCTGATTTGGGTTATGGCTTCATCACTAAGGGAATTGACAGCCAACTTTGTGAAGTTGGACCGGTTTGATGGTGGGAACTTCCGTCGGTGGCAGAGGAAGATGCACTTCCTCATCACGACGCTGAATATGGTGTATGTCCTGAATACACTATCTCCATCCCCCGTCTCTGAGGAGGAGGAGACGTTGGCCGAGCAAAGGGCGAGACTGTAGTGGGAGAATGATGACTACATCTGCAGAGGGCATATTCTGAATGGTATGGCTGATGCCCTATTTGATATTTACTTGAACGTGCCGACCGCGAAGGAACTTTGGGACGCACTTGAGGCACGCTATATGGCCGAGGATGGTACAAGCAAAAAGTTCCTGGTTAGTTAATTTAACAATTATAAGATGGTAGATGCTCGTCCTGTCATGGAGCAATTCCATGAAATCGAACAAATATTGAATAATTTTAAACAACACAAAACGAACATGGATGATACAATAGTTGTTCCTTAATTGACAAACTCCCTCTTTCTTGGAAAGATGTTAAGCAAAGTCTTAAATACAAGAAGGAGGATATGTCAATTGAGGAATTGGCTAACCATTTACATGTTAAGGAAGGTTACAGGGTACAGGATGACAACAAAGACCGCCCTGGTGATGTTGGTAAAATTAACATCACAGAAGAAGGCCAATCAAGCAAGGGACCCAAGAGAACCGGACACTTCCAAAAGAAGAAGCATGACAAGAGGCCAAAAATGGTCTGTTGAGATTGTCAGAAACCCGGCCACTTACACAAGGATTGTTACCGCCTTAAAAAGAATAAAGGCAAGGGGCTTGATCATTGCTCCAAAAATTCGAATGAGAGATTCGTGACAATGATATCGGAAGTCAATCTAGTCGAGAGTGATAACTCTTGGTGGATTGACCCAGGGGCCACGAGACATGTGTGTAAGGATAGGGGGTTCTTCACGACTTTTGAGCCCATGGATAATGGAACTGAGTTGTTCATGGGAAATGGGGCGTTGGTCCCGGTTAAAGGAAAGGGAAAAGTTGATTTACTTTTCACATTTGGAAAAACTCTTACTTTAACCGATGTATGCTTCGCCCCTGACGTTAAGAAGAACCTCGTGTCCAGTGGTCTGTTAAATAGGTTTGGGTTCAAGTTGGTCTTCGAGGCCGACAAGTTTATTTTGTGTAAGGGTGAGTTTTTGTTGGCAAAGAGTACTTATGTAATGGTATGTTCAAAATGAACATTGATAATAAAATTGAAAGTTCTATTTATATGCTTGACTCGTCATTTTTATGGCATCAAAGATTAGGTCATATGAATTTTCATAGATTACATGAAATGGTAAATTCTTTGTTGATTCCTCACATAGATAAAGTTGATGACAAATGCATTACATGCATGCTAACTAAGATAACGAAATTACCATTTCCTTCAGTGCAAAGAGTTACTAATCTACTTGACCTAGTACATAGTGATTTATATGATTTCAAGCGCACACTGAGTTTAGGTGGAAAGAATTACTTTGTGACATTTATTGATGACTGTTTGAGATTTTGTTACGTATATCTGATAAGTAACAAAGATGAATTGCTTGATAGATTTAAAGCATATAAAGCAGAAACTGAATTACACTATGAGACCTTCCTCAAACGCCTTAGGTCGGACCGGGGTGGGGAGTACTACGATCCTAAATATTTTGAAACCACTGGAATTATACATGAAATAACTGCACCATATTCGCCACAACAGAATTGCGTAGCTGAGACTAAAAACTGGACTCTAACTGAGATGGTTTACTCCATGTTATCTTATTCCGGTCTCAGCGATGGGTTTTGGGGTGAGGCCATGTTAACAGCCTGTCATGTATTGAATAGAGTTCCAAACAAAAGAAATAAAATAACCCCGTATGAGTTGTGGAACAAACGAGCCCCTAATTTGAATTATTTGAAAGTGTGGAGGTGTAGGGCAGTTGTTAAAGTCCCTGAACCTAAATGAAAAAAGTTAGGTGAAGGAGGCATTGATTACATCTTTGTGGGTTATGTGTCTCATAGCAAGGCATATCGGTTCTATGTAATCAAACCTAATGATTATATCAATGTGGATACGATAATAGAATTGAGAGACGCGATATTTGATGAGAATCGGTTTACTTCTATCCCTGGACCGAGGGATTATGTATCGGTTGAAAGTGACACTCAACTGTCAAATGATGATGTTCGTCATGAGAGGGAAGATGTCCCTTAAAGTGCTCTAGAACTCCGTAGGAGTAAGACAGCGAGGAAAGAGAAATCTTTTGGTTCGGACTTCTACACATATTTTGTAGAAGGTTCGAGGAACGACGTGGAACAAGTGGCTCCATATTGTTGTGTCATGGAAGCTGATCCCATGACGTTTAATGAGGCAATGAGGTCTCATGATGCCTCATTTTGGAAAGAGGCTGTAAATGATGAGATGGATTCCATCTTAGGTAATAATATCTGGATCCTTGTGGACCTTCCATGAGGAAGTAAGCCCATCGGGTGTAAATGGATATTCAAAAAGAATATGAAAGTCGATGGAACAATTGATAAGTTTAAGGCCCAATTGTTGGCTAAAGGGTTCACCCAAAAGCATGGGTTGGACTACTTTGACACGTATGCCCCCGTAGCAAGAATATCAACGATAAGGGTATTAATAGCCCTTGCCTCTATTTTTAGATTAGTGATACGCCAAATAGATGTCAAAACGGTATTCTTGAATGATGAGCTAGAGGAGGAAGTATACATGGAACAACCAGAAGGGTTTGTTGTTCCGGGCCAAGAGAGAAAAGTATGTAAACTCATACACTCTCTGTATGGGCTAAAGCAAGCCCCAAAGCAATGGCATCAGAAGTTTAATCAAGTTGTTCTCAACAACAAATTCGTTATAAACGAATCGGATAAATGTGTCTATAGCAAGTTTGATAATGGCAAAGGGGTCATTATATGTTTGTATGTCGATGACATGCTGATATTCGGTACTGATATAGAACAAGTAAAGAGAACTAAACAGTTTCTCTTTGAAAACTTTGCTATCAAAGACATGGGTGAGGCGGAAGTAATCCTAGGTATAAGGATTGTAAGGAATGGTGATACCATTTCCTTAACGCAGTCTCACTACAACGAAAAGGCATTAAAAAAGTTCCATTTCTTTTATTGTGCACCGATATCCATACCAATGGATCCTAGTGTGAAATTAGTACCGAATGGAGGTGCTCTAGTGGCACAACTAGAGTACACATGAGCAATTGGTTGTCTTATGTATGCCATGACAAGCACAGGGCCTGATATCGCCTTTGCTATTAGAAAGCTGAGTAGATATACCAGCAATCTGAGTAAGTTGCACTGGGATGCGGTGCACTGGGTACTGAAGTACCTAAAGAAGACTATGAACTATGGTCTCACGTATGTTGGGAATCCTCCTATTTTGGAGGGGTACACTGATGCAAGTTGGATCTCCGATGTGGAGGATCATGGATCCACGATCCTGTTTGGTGGGGCTGCAGTTTCTTGGGGTTCCAAGAAACAAACTTGCATATCTGATTCTACAATGGCGGCGGAGTTTATAGCTCTCGCATTTTTGGCTAATAAAGCCGAGTGGTTAAAGGATCTTTTGTATGAAATACCTTTGTGGCCGAAGCCGATCTCACCGATCTCTATCCATTGTGATAGTCAGGCAACGCTTTCTAGAGCGTACAGTGAGGTGTATAATGGGAAGTCCAGACACATTGGTGTAAGACATAGTATGGTGAGACACCTTATTCGGGAAGATGTTATCACTATGGACTTTGTGAGGACCAGTCAGAATCTAGTGGATCCGTTCACTAAAGGCTTGGCTAAAGACTTGGTTCTGAGAACAAATGAAGGGATGGGGTTGAAACCTATCGTATTTAGTCGCCCATGATAGGCCCTCAACTCGACACCTAGTGTGACGCTAGGTCTCGGGTTCAATGAGAGAGACTTGTCATCTGTGTGATTCGAAGCACTAAATGAGAAATTTTCCATCCCGAGTGTGAAGTGTTTGATACCAGCGTTAGAGATTCTAAAGGATGAGCAAAAGCTCTTAATGGACTTGGTTCTAGAACTTATTGAATGTCGCGCCGCAGGGACATGATCAATGAGGTCCACCTTAATGTGTGTTGAAGTTTGGCCGCTTCAAAGGGGTGATTTTTGGCTAAGGGTTTGGCTCTAAAACACTCACCAAGGGTACATGACACAATGCCACAAATGTGTCGATCTGGGAGTTGTAGGGTGTGTACGGGGAGTACGCCTTGTGCGTGATTAGATAGTCGGTTGTACAGGGAGTACGCCTTGTGCGTGATTAGATAGTCGGTTAGTCAAATGGGTTGTGTGGTTCAATGCCTGGTCTACCATTTTCGATCCGACTAACTATATGGTCTTTTCACTAGCCGGGGGTTCAATCGTGGGACACCCTCGTTGATGCACAATAAGGCCTCCTTTAACCGAGATGTCTTTTTTAGATTGGTTGTATTTTGAAAATGGTGGGGGGTTGTTGGTGTATTTTCAAAATATGTGTTGTATAATACGTATATATGTTAAAAGTTGTTTATGTATGCATAAGATGTGCTTGAGATTGTCCCGATACTTGTTTTCAATGGTTAGAGCTTGTTAGGGGTGTGTGTCGACACATGGGTCATGTGTGTCGACACACAATCCTACAGAACGACGGGGAACATACAAAAGCGCATGGAGGAAGTTTGTGTGTCGACACATAGATCTACAGTAACTCTGTGTGTTGAACTGTGTGTCGACACACAGCTTTGACACACAGGTCTGTTTTGACGGTTTACCTGTGCGGTTTTTTCCTGGTTCTTTATTTCAACTTTGGCTCTTCGTTTTGGGACGCCTCTTTACATGTATACATATATATATCTCCACACTTTGATGATTTAATTCATTGGATGAAAAACACAAGGGAAAAATAAGATTAAAAGATCTTTGCATTCAAGTGTTCTTGTGTCGTGTTCTTGAACAAGAACACCAATCTCTTCATATCTCGATCTCTCTCTCCCTTTACACATTCTCACTTCATTTTTGGTTGTTGGTGTATCCCTGAGGATATTTCGTATACCGAAATAAACCGTAAGAAAAATGATTACACGGCCTCAACACCTTAGATCTCTTGGTTACTCGGTTGCAAGTATTTTGCATGTATTTCAACAATTTGTTCTAACATCATATACTTTGAGGTATGTTATGATAAGTATAATGATGCTTTAATTCTAAATATGCTTTATGTCGCCATCAAATGCAATTTTTGAAAGTGTTCTTTGCAGTTCACTCGGCATAGTTAGATATGGGAATTGTTTCAGCTTTGTTAGGGAAACCAAAGGAAGAAGAAAAAAAAAAGACAAAATATATCAATGATGAAGAACAAACCAAACACAAAATTTACTTGATTTGTTTAATTGTGCTTGCATAGATGGAGCTCTAGAAATTTTCACTATAACTTAGGAATAAGGCAAAAAATTCTTTTCTTCTCACAAATAACAAATTGTAAAACGTAAGTATATATAGAGTTACACAAATCCTAGTAGGCATAAGAACATCCCCATAAAATCAAGTAAGGATTAGGAATTGGCCAATCCTTCTTTGTATGGACATGGCATATCACAAAATAAAACTAGGCCCCATAGAAGAAATCCAACATCCTTTAGTTTGATGTGTGTGCTCCTAAAGGAATTGGATATGAGTTTGAATTTTCCTTTTTACATGAATGGAAATGTACCCCTTAGCTATGTTGAGTTTTAAGTATCTATCTCTAGGTATTCTAGTATAGACGATGAGGTATCCAGGGTTTTAAAAAAATTATTACCTAAATACTTTATATCTAATCCATTTTTGCTAGAATCTAACAAATTTCTACCCTGAATTTCTGAGTTGGCACATAATTCCAATAACACATATGATTCATATTAATGCAGGGCGTAGATGAAAAATTAAAGAACCAGAAGGTTCAACAACCCTCACTTAATTCTTATTAAGAAAATAATAAAAAACAAAGGGAAAAAAGTTACTCAAATTTTCACAACTTAAGAACCCTAGAAATAATCAAAGTTATTAAAGAATAATTGAATGCAAAAGCCCTGGCTCATCTCTTCTTTAAATAGAGAACTAAAAAACCTAAAAAAAAATAAAAGATAAAGTCATAACAAATCTTTCCTTATCTCATCTTTAATTAGCTGGAGCGTCTTGTCCCTGCCTATGTTTCCTTCATTACATTTTTTTTCTTCAATGATTTTGAGGTGCAGACTCGTCCCTGCCTATGTTTCCTTCATTACATTTTTTTCTTAAATGATTTTGAGGTGCAGACTCGCTCCTGGATGCAAAGCTAGTTTCCTTTAAAGAGGAACCCGTCATGGATAGAATAACCGAGAACAGAGCTAGATTGAGCCTCCCACCAAATTTCTCCAAAGGCAAGATCATCGGCATATTGTTCCGCTAACTGCTCGAAGCCTGTAATGGTGACTTTGCTCTGGGACAAAAGAAGAGTGAGCTTACTCAAGGCATCCATCACCTTGTTCAACGCTCATGACTTGGGATTAATCACAAAATGAAAGAGCTGAATGTAACTCGCCCACATGGCTTGCCGATCCGATAATTTGTCTTAGCTATTAATATATACTTCAAGGCCATATTGTCAAAATAAAAGACAAGCTCTGTATTGGTGAGATAAGATTTCCAGTGTTGCAAAGTGCTTACCACCGTGTAGGACTCAAGATCATAAGTAGAATAATTCAACTTACATTCATCGAGTTTCTCACTAAAATGAGCAATTGGTCTTCCCTGTTGGCTGACTACTGCGCCAATTCCAATCTTGGAAGCGTCTGTGTGTAGCTTAATGGTCTTCTGGAAATCCGGCAAAGCTAATACCGCTGTCATAGTCAATCTTATCTTTATCTTAGCAAAGGCGTTAGCTACTTTTGGAGTTCAACCAAAGGAACTCCCCTTTATATAATCTGTGATAGGTGCCATGATCGAACTGAAGTTTGGTACAACCGCCAATAGAATGACGCCAACCCATTGAAACTCCTTTGCCAATTGGTTTTGGCTATGGCCAATCACGAATGGCAGCAATCTTCCCTTCGTCTGCAACTATGCCATCCTTGGACACAATAAATCCAAGGAAGGTTACTCGGTTTTTCACAAACTCACACTTCTTTAAGGCGGCAAACAAGTGTTGATCTCTCAAGGCACCCAGCACTTCCTTGAGATGTGTTATATTCTGAACTTGATTTCAGCTATAAATCAAAATATCATCAAAGTAGATGGCAATGAACGTCCCAATGAAAGGACATAGAAACTGATTCATAACCCTAATGAAGGTACTTGGCGCATTGGACAAACCAAATGGCCTGACAAGCCACTCGTACAACCTTTCGCGCATCTTGAAGGCTGTCTTCCACTCATCTTCTGGCGAGATGTGGATCTGATGATATCCCCTCTTCAGATCTAGCTTGCTAAACACCTTTGAGCTCTGTAGCTGATCGAGTAAGTCATCAGAACTTGGGATGGGAAAATGGTAGTGTACTGTGATCTTGATGATGGCTCTACTATCTATGTACATCCACCAACTACCGTCCTTCTTTGGCATCAACAGAGCGGGAACCACACAAGGACTTAAGCTCTCCTAGATAATTCCTCCGGAGAGAAATTCCTCCACTTGGCACCTTAGCTCCTCAAGCTCAATGGAACTCATACGATAATGGGGCCTATTTAGCAAGGCTGCCGCTGGCATTATATCAATGTGGCGCTGTACGTTCGTCAATGGCAGCAATGTATTCGGTAACTATTTCGGAACGACATCCTCGAATTCTCTTAATAAGTCCCCAATCACACTCGGTATCTCCCTTGGATCACCCGTACTCTCTTTCCAGATCAAGACAAAGACAATCTTAATTTCACCAAACTCTTCGGCGAACATAGCTCTGCCTTGTAATTTCGGATTTGCAGCTACTAAAGCTCTTAGTACCTCATCCTTTTGGGCAACAAGATCGTCCTTATTCCCTTAAAGATGAAACTATATGTCACACCACTCCCTATGCCGATACTTCAACCCAATTAAGAAATGAACCAAGCATCGCTTTGAAACAGTTATCTGGTTACCCTTCTTAAGCCATGAAAGCATGTATGGATTTCGGTATACCTCCACTTTCAAACCCCACTTTGTGACAGCCTCCTCAGAAATTACGTTCACACAATAGGTTGAATCAATAACCACGCGGCAAACTCTACAATCAATGGTGTAGGTAGTCGGGAAGATATTGTTCCTTAGCCAACTGTCACTGTCTTCCTCTTTGGGCGCGAAACAAACTCACCTAATCACAAGGAAATGGCCATCGTCACCCACCACGGTGTTCTCTTCGAGCGCTAACTCATCTTGTACCTCTCCTTCAAATGCCACACCATCTTCATCTTGACGCTGTTTGAGGTACAAACTCTTGCCAAGTCTATCACCCTTTCGACATTCAGTGGCACAGTGACCTAGCTCTCCACACTTGAAGTAATGGGTCCTTGAACTACCCGTCAAAGCTTAGTTAACTAGCTTGGTAGCATTGGCACTAACAGGTTTATTATCCATGCCGCGGTTCGGAGCGACTCGCACTTGGTCATGCTCACTAACCTGGGTGTTCAAAGTTCCACCAACTGTACGTCGACGTTGTTTCCTTTCAACGTTCATGGCCCTCTAGTTTGCCTCCAAGATGTGAAAGATGTCAAACATGTTCAAAACCTCCTGTATAGATTCCTTCAACCCGCCAACATAGCGATCTGCCAATTGCTCCTCAGTCTTTGCCAAGTCATTCTTTGCGACCAATGAGTAAAACTCAATCGTGTACTATTCCAAGGGCTTGGAGCCCTGATGCAAACCTTATAGATGTTGGTACATCACGTTGGTGTGACCGTGAGGCAGGAAGGCGCCTGTCATATGTTTCTTTATCTTCTCCCATGTCTCTATCTTTTCCTTACCCAGCCATAGCCAAGTATGCTTCAGCTGTTGCCACTAAGCATCGGCCCTACCCCTCGACAGGGTGGCCACCGATGGCGCCTGCTTCTGCTCTGGAACCTTCTTGAACTTAAGGACTTCCTCCACCAAAGCTAACCAATCCCAGAAGTCCTCTGGGCAGCCACCCCATTGAACTCCGGAATCTCGATCCGGAGACCGAATTCCCATCTTCGATCTTCCACACCGGTGTTCCCGATATTGGGCCAATTCCTCCTGAAATGATGATCTGATAAGTCAACTTTAGGAAACGGATTGTGGAAGTTTTCGCCTGTTTCTTAATTGTCACCTCATGCCAGTGGGTTTTGAGATCAAGCGTCGGGCACTTGATCGGGATTCACGCCCTATTGAATCAAGCACCGCTTAATACGCCAGACTTTCTCCTCCATGTCCTCAAACTCGCTCTTAGTCTTCCGTTGCCAGTTTCGCTCATAAATGTCTCTGATAGTGATGTATCTCTATCTCCCATGAGTCATCGCAGAAGTTGTTCTTAGCTCTGATACAAACTGATGCAGGGCATAGATAAAAAATTAGGAAATGGGAAGGTTTAACAACTTTCCCTTAATTCTTATTATAGAAATAATAAAAACAATGTGGAAAAAGTTAATTAAATTCTCACAACCCTAGAATAGGAGAAAACCCTAGAAATAATCAAAGTTATGAAAGAATAATAGAATGCAAAACCCTAGCTCATCTTCCCCTTAAATAGGGAACTAAAAGACCTAGAAAATAAATGATAAAATCATCTTTTCTTATCTAAAATACTTTCCTAATCAAAAATAAAACATAAACCCTAGCCCTAGATGCGAGAGTACAATCCCTACCGCAGCCGCAAGCCAACTCGCCAACCTACTAACCCGCCAATCCTTAGTTGCAAATGCTTATGAAGTTACCGGCTACATCCCATATTGTCAATTTCTTTCTGTGTATAGAAGGTGCTTATATAAGATGCATATAGACTCTCGCAAAGTTTTACAATAAATTCATTGAATTTTGATAGAAGGTACTCACTATTATCTAAATGATGTGTTATGTTAGCATTTCTAGCAAATAATGCCAACTTCTTAATAGGGATACCAATAGATTGTCGAAGTTACATTTTATATTAGCATCTTTTGCCCCACAATCCAAATCACCGGCATATTAGCATCTAACCGCCACGGGGTTTTTTCTCGTCTTCTATCTCCCATTTCGTCTCTGTCCATAGTCCAAATCACCGGCTTTCCCTCCTCACCCGCTGTCTTCTTCGCCGCCGTGTGTCCATTTCCGCTGCGAGTCCCATCTCCATCACCGTGGTCCGTCTCCACCACCGAGTCCCTTGCTTCGCCGCCGATTTCCATCCTGCGCGGCCTTCACCTCCGAGTGCCTTAGCTGTCACTTCGCCGCCCCCAGCCGGCTGC
Source organism: Simmondsia chinensis (assembly GCA_018398585.1). Lineage (NCBI taxonomy): Eukaryota > Viridiplantae > Streptophyta > Magnoliopsida > Caryophyllales > Simmondsiaceae > Simmondsia > Simmondsia chinensis. Next base: position 10,583,447 of record JAGTTD010000023.1, on the reverse strand, counting down.
CCTGTCTCATCCGGTGTTTTATTTTTATTTTTTGCTTCTACGATGTTTTTTCTAAGGTCCAGACAAAACCCATGATAGCACCTCTCTTGTTCCAACATCAATTTTGTTCTCAGGACTAGTCTAGTAGAGTCCGGTTGTGTTTTTGTTTTTATGAACCACCTGGTACACCTCTGTCTCACCGAAAATGTAATTCATCAAGAGGCTTTGTGACTTCATCCACCAATCTAGATTTTCCTTCCCCTTCCTTGTGTTGTGAGCTCGGTACCCTCCCAGGCCGTCCCATGTTTGGTACCTTGCTTGCAATGTGGGGGAGAGGGGGAATTTCCTTTCCTATTTTCCACCCTCTTGAGACTGTTTGTTTTTTGATTGGGAGGTGTGGATATGTGTGTGCGTACTTTGAATTCAACTAGTGCCTTACTAGCTTCTAGTCCTCTTTACTAGCTTCTCGTCCTCTTCTATTTGTGTGATGTTGTCCCGTTGTCTTGGGTGTCTATTTTTTCCCGTTTTGTTTTTGATCTATGTTCCCATCTCCGCTTAGGGGATGGTTGTGGTCTCGCCTTGTCAAGGCCCGGTATGTACTACGGCTTTTGCCGATGATTATCGAAAAAAATAATAGCATCTTTCGGAAACAATCTCTCTACAGTGTAGCACCTTATAGGGGTAAGGTTGTATACATCTTACCCTTTTCAAACCCTACCTTGATATGAGCCTCTTAAAAAAATTGGGTTGTTTTATTGTTGTTTTTGTATCTACCAGTGAAATTGTGTGTGATATTTCCATTAGTCTTATGTTCAATTGAGATTGATTTTGTACTAGTAAAACTCATAGAATCTTCGCATGAAAATTTAATGAGTTCCAGAAAAGGGAACCTAATTGATAAAATCGAAATCTTAAGGAAAATAAGTGATAAAATTTTTTAATCATCGGATAGTTGATTACATAGATTAAAACCTTAGAATACATAGATGATAGAAGATCAAAACCCTGAATACCCAAGTGGCAAATTCCCTAAATATTTTATTGACATTTTCTATGCATTTTTTCTGAACCTACATAGGGTTGCCATTTGGCCTACCTCGGATAATGTTCAAACCAAGACTCTTTGCCGCACCCCTTAAATCCTTCGTATGAAATCGGGTCTAATGAAAGTAACATGTCATGAAGCTGTCTTACTTTTCAAACTATTTTGGTGGAGATTGTCCTAATGTTATAATTTAAGAGTTTATAAGCAAACTATTGTGGGTTTTAAGTGCACTTCGTGACAAACTTGAAAATGTATTTACCACTATTAAAGGGTGCATCAGCTTAGAAACACATGTGATTAACCTCAAACTAGCACCTATTATATTTTTGGTAGTTTTTTTTTTTTTTTAATTGTATTTGACTTCATCTTGCAATTTATGTGAATCCTACAAACGTGGATCCTATTAAGGAGAGTTACACAATTATATAATTTTGTACTGAAATAAAGAATATATATGGACTCAATTCGAGCGGCAGTTGGGGTGCAGCAACATGAAATACCCCTCTATGTAATGTCTCAAATGTTCAGTAGTTGGTGGTGTCTAGATAGGATTGAGAGTTTGACAACCTATCTTGAGCTTGATTCAATCATATGGTTGGCCTAGCGACTTAAAATCAAAATAACTTAATCAAGTTCATACCTAATGAAATTTAGATGGAGTGAGTCAATCCGAGTACCAAATCCAAGATCAACAAAATTCGCTTAGGTAAGTATTGTTCAAGTATTGAGTCTTGTATTCTTGCTCTTTTGGCTTTTGCCTAGTATGTCACACCATTTGTTTTGGGCTTGTTTTTAATTATTACAAAAAAAATAAAATTCAATTAAGGTCAATACTTGGCAATTAAAACCTTGGACCAATATGGCGTAATTTGAATTCAATAGAAGGGACAATAGCAGGAAACTACGGTGGAAAGCATACGAAATATACGTTCTCAAACATCCCTGTCATTGTGGTAGTACTAGAAAGCTATTGAATTACTGTAGAAACTACTTCGATGGAGATGTGATAAAAAGGGCAGAGTCTACATTGAAAATTATAGAAAAGGTTTTGACTTGGTTGTGGAACCCTTGTCTAAATCTTCCACTCCCTTATATACATATCCCAAAATTAAGTAACTCTCGGATTTATGCATGCATGGCTATTCTCTTCAACGCTCCAAGCACTCTATGTTCTGCTTAAATTCCACCAAAGACGGAGGTTGTTGAAGAGTAGTGTCCTTCTTCCTCCTATGCCTTTCTTTTTGCAATTATCCTTGAGGAACACTTTTTCTTTGCCTACTAGTAGTATTGTGTGGTCCGAACCAATGCAATTTGCTTAAGGTATGCAGTTAGGATCGAGGTGTAGTGTAGGGCTCTCAATGAGAACCAACAGAGCTAACATAAGATGCTTGGTCGGAACCCAGGGATCTTCTTAAGGTACTTGGCAAAGAACATGGTACTACGTTTAGAGCTCATGGTGAGAATCAACAGAGCTAATAGAACATGCATGGCAATTATATACATACCGTCAATACAAAAGTAATATTTTGATAGATTACAAAGGTCATAAAGCAACAACTTATTAGTTATGAACAAAACGCACAAGGGATAATGAGATTATCTAAACCTAGTATTTCTTCAAATTCTATATTTTCCAGCTCCAAGGTCCCATTCATTCAACTTAGTCGATAGGTGCCTTCTCAATGTACACAGATGACCCGATATGGCCCTTCCCTATTGGGAGCAAGTTTCCCATACTTGATATCTTTGTTGGACGCATGTTTTCATCGGGACCCCAATCACTCTAGGGACCCCAAACCAAGTAACTAGATTCTTCCATAGAAATTTTGGCTACTAGCTCTGCCTCAATCCACTTGCTAAGTAATCAATTGCCACTATTATAGATTTTTGATAACTAGTGGTGCCCCTAGAATGTCAATCCCTCCTTGTGAAAAGGGAGTTGGATTAATTACAGATTGTAGAAGGTTGGGTAGACTACAGATCATGGTAGCAAACATTTATCGCCTGATGAGGTCCTCAACATCCTTCTTAATGTTGGGAAGAATACCAATCTCAAGGCTTTTGCCAACGCATGTTGTCCCCTTGTCCTATGCAAAAACCCTCACCTATTTCTTTTTGAACGTTTTTACATTCTTCCTTTTTACTGCACTTGATTAGCTAGTGTGAGATTAATCTTTTGTACCACTACCGCCGCCAAGGACGACGGAATGAGATGTCTATCACCTTATCTTTCATGCCTCTATGGCTTCCTTTGGAACTATCCCAAGCTCGATATAATCAATTCTGCCCTACCAACGACGAAAGAAGACTAGTGAGGTGTTGCATATGAGTTTCCTGGAAATGGCGCAAAAAGCTTCGATGTAGCTGTAGAGTATGTTAACAAATTTGCCTTTGCAAGCACACGAATTTGTCAGCGCTTCTGGGCGCATACAAGTGTCGTGTCCATAGGGAATTGATATTAAGCGAAATTCAATTTACTCTTGCGCTTTTGATGCGAGTTTCATTGGAAACTTTGTAATTAACTAAGACCAATAAGAAGTGGTTAAACCAAAGGCAATCAATGAAAGAACATAGAGAATGATTTTGGGTTAAAAAGTTTTTCACCCAAATAATATGGCTTATTATGGCAATATCATTAGAACTTAAGCTGTAAGCTCTAATCTCACATTAAATTAGGGCATAGGGTAATGAATTATTCCAATGGCATATACCCCATTCAACGGCTCTGTTTACACCCTAATTTGAGAGGGCCGGGAGAATGAAATTTTGAGCAAAGTGCCATGTTTTTAACACGTGAGGCTTCTCTCGAGGATAATTAAGCCTTTAGATGGTGAGATAATTGCGTCTCGAGCCCAGCATCCTGAGATAATTATTACCCTTGACAAGGGTATCAACAATTCGAGGCTTGAAATGGCTGATGAGTGAAGGCAGCTCAAGCTTAGGGGACTTTCAGGAAGGTTGCAAGACAGGTGGTTTTTAGGCTTGATGTTTTTACTTGGAGCACAATTTTAGTTACTTGGGCGTTAAGCTTAAATTAAGAGAATGTGAGATTTCTAGAAGGCACTTCTGCCAATATCACAGATGTGGGCACTAAGGGTTTCCCTCAAATACTGAATTCAAGACACGTTCATTGAAGATCGTCACGCGAAGAAGAAAGTTAGTGGCCAGATGTGGGTGAAGTTTTCACAAAAATATTAATAGCCGTTATTTTTAGTTTCATATAAAAAAGGACTAGGTGTTAGTCCAAAGTAGTACACATATTCATTACAAACTTCTTCAAGTTTTCTTTTACAACACACTTGTGCTTTTTCCCATGGAGTAGCATAACTTTGCTAGGTGTAGCGTAACATAGATATCTATTGTACTTAGCTCCTTAGCAATACAGTTTCTCGAGCTTCAAGTATGCCTTTCCAGTTTAATCTATTCCCACAAATCGACAAGCTGAGATTTGAGGCTTTATTTTAAGGCTTTGACCGCCAAGGCTTGTCCCTTGATTGCGTTGATCTTAAAACTATTTTCACTGCTTGAAAAGTTAGGAGAACTTAGGCTCGCACCATTAATTATGGCTTTAACGGCCAAGGCTTGTCCATTGATTGCGTTGGTCCTAATCCAATGACCTGAATACGATTTACTCCAACCTAAGCTTGTCAGACCGAAACTCATTTGAGTTATTATAAGCTAAGGGTGCCAGCTTAAAAACCTGATTGACTCGAGCTCGTAAGCGGACTGCTGAGCCCTTTGGTTTGCGTCCACTCCAGTTCCTGACTTTTGAGTGTATGGGCAAAGGTGTATGCAGGCCATGCTCCATCATTGTAACTGAACCTGAGTTAGGTCCATATTCTTTAATTTTCTGTCATAAAAATACATAAAAATCAACAAAAATATTGAACAAAGCCTTCACAATTAAAGCACAGGCGGAACTCTTGGTATAACCGAAGTCAGATACAACAGCATATCACAACCTTTTCTCCGAAAACAGTTAGTGGTTGAGGTCAAAGACATACGGTTCGCAATGAGGCTCACTCCCTAGTCATGGTGAGTCCCTTTTGCATATTTGTTTTGTTTTCACATTTATGGCTACCACACATAGAACTTGAAATGAAATAGAGCAAACATGCCTTTTGGCGACTATAGTGGGAGGCTTGAAATGAGATTTCATTGTCTTTAGCCCGTCGTGGACTACCAGAACGTAATTGCTAGCCATTCGTTGATGGTCAGAACCAAGAGGTCTAGTGTGCTCGAGCATGAGGAACAAGAAGCCTTAACCTCGATTGGATCCCCGCTTCAGTGTCCTCTTGTGCAAAGTCCCATATCTCGAAGGGATGAACCAAGTCACAGCCACGGCAACTAAAGTGGGGGTGATGGTGACATCTCAGAAGATGAACGTATTGGGCATGGTGGACATTCTCACAAGAGTTTCATGGCTGTGCTCAAACATCATTTAGATATTGCGGACCGAAGAGTCCAACAAACAATGAGAGAAGCCTTCGAGAGACAACGTGCTGAAACAGAATGCAATCTAGCGGCTCAACATGGAAACTCTACTGTCATGAGACCTATAATTAACGACGTTTGAGCCTCCATTAATGCAAGGCTTCACAAAAGAACTTATAGTGTCTTAGTTGAAATGAACTGAACCTTGTCCTCCACTGCTACCCTTATTGCTAGGGACGTGGCTAGACAGATGGTGGTTAAAGTTTAACTTATCTGGGTTAGATAGGTTGAGACTCATAATGGCTTGGTCCAAGCCCTTTGGGAGGATATCAGGCGTCTTAGGCCTATACATCTTCCATTTGTACCAGTTAGATATCTTCATGAGACGCCCTTGAGCCTGTAGTTACCAGCTGCTCAAGCTGACTACAATGTCCCTAAGAGAATGGAAAACTCAATTGTGGCCCACCTAGGTCTTACACACTTGGAATCTTGACATAGAACCGACAATGTGCCCCTTGGAGCTCCTGGGTCTTTGAATCAGAGTTACTCTCTAACCACGAGGGACCTCGGTGCAAATGCACTGGTGTTACCTATCCTTGAGATAGGGGGGGCATAACCGTTTATACGCTCCTCATGGAGTGAAGGTTGTCCCAAGGCCCACTCAAGGCCTTGACGTAGGTGTGCAAGGTTAGATTCCTACATTCGAGAACCAAACTTCTTATCTTAGATCTTTTCATACTTATTATACTCGGGGCAAAATAACAACCCACTTCCTCAAGACCATGACTTGGGGATTGACCGGGCTAGGATAAGCCAACAACCTGCTAGCATTGGTGTGCTTTTAGGCATGCCATTTTACCAGGTCTTGCTAGAGCATACTTCATGGTCAAGCAAGTGCATGGCCATTATGATCGAGGTAGTCACCCATAATTCGTGGGACAACAACCATTCCTACACCCTATTGTGATGGGTGGGTAGGGGTATGCTGCAGACCCCCCTTGAGATCCTTACCCACTTAAGACTCAATGGAAGGAGCACGACCATGTCCCTAACCTGACCCCTCCAGGACTAATTGGCTGCCCCCGTTAAGCAAATGTATAAGCCCGGTCTCACATGGATCAACAGACCCTTGTATAGTGGACCTTACCTTGACTACATAGACAGGGATTACCTTTTTCCTCAAGGATACAAAATGAGTTTACCTTAGTGCAAGGGGCTTTTTCCACCTTCGAACACCTGGAAAGATTCAACCACCAGTGTAGAGAAGTGGTAGATAATCAATATCTCAAATTAAGGCTGCTCCCTAGCTAATTAACTAGGACCGCTTTCCAATGGTATATCAGCTTGCCCCCTAATTTTTATTTATGTTTGGGATGATATGGCCGGGCATATCTAGGCCCATTTCCCTAGAATAGAATTAGGAACTTTAGAGTCATGATGGATAATGGTTTAGCATTCAACGTGTTGCCATCATATACATTGGGGGTCATTAGTAATTCTTGAAAAGAATTAATCACTTAAGGTTTTGTAATCTCTGGCTTATCTTGAGCTACTACCAAATCTGAAGGAGTCATTCCGATTGACTTAACTGTTGGAGGCTTAAGCAAGCTGACAACTTTCTTTTTGGTGGAAACTAACTCGAGCTATAATGCTTTGCTAGGTAGAGATTGGCTACATGCCAATTATTATATTCCATCTTCACTTCATCAGTTGCTAATCTTCTGAAACTATGAGAAATATGAGGTTGTTATGGCAGATAACAAGCCATTCATGGCTTGCTCCAATTGCGTTGAGGTAAAATTCTACAAAGATAGCGTAGGACCTCTAGACGTAAAGAGGACCACTCCACAATCCGCCGAATAGCAGGACACGATAGCCATCCTTAACAGCTGACCTATTGAGCTAAGGCTGGTCATGCAGATGTCGAGTCTAAAGACTCTGACTTCTAGGAATTCATGAAGGCTCTTTCTAACAAAGGAGACTTCCAAAGCACTCCAAAACCCCAATGCTGAGGCACTAAGACCTCCTAATAATGGCCCAAGAGGCCATATCTTTATCATTAGCAAGGCCTGTGGGCTGGCGCGCTGAGGATCAGCTTGGGACTGAATAGCCATTCAATGGTTTCCAAGTCCACACAGCACAAGAAAAGGAGTTGGAGGTCTTCGACCTAAGAGTAGCACCGGCCAAGATAGAGTATTTAAGGGCTGAAGTCCAAGACCCCCTCCTCGAGGTTAATATAGGTTCAATAGAAAATCCAAGATCTGCTTATCTAAGCGCTTTACTTTCTGAGTAGCAGAGAAAGCAATGCCTAGCTTTGCTAGGCAAATTCAAGGACTGCTTCCTTAGGACTATCAAGAAATGCCTGACCTAGATAGAAAAGTGGTTGAGCATAAGTTTTTTTTAAGCAAGGCTCGAGGCCCATCGTTAAGGCCTAAGGAAGGATGTCCCAAGAAGTTGATGATTTTGTAAAGGAAGAGATTGAAAGACTCTTAAAGAAAAAATTCATCAGAACTGCCAGGAAACAAAAAAGTTCTCTCCACTGTTGAGACTCAAGTCTAAGAAGGGCTTCAAGTGAGAAGAACTTCAAGATGGAAGGTTCAATGAAGGATCATTCTCTGACATCCAAGATAGATCCTCCTTGATAATGTTCAGATCAGTTGGGCTTTAAAAGAACATCAGAGACCGTCAAAGGGTTAGATTGAAGAAAGCTTGTCAATTGCTCAATAGGGCTGTCCGCCGGAGGAGGGGGAGCAGAGATGGCGACTGAGATTTGTGCCATTGTAAAATCTGAAGGAAGCAAATGATGAAAAGCAGATTGAGTCAAGGAATCATTGATTCAAGAACAAAGGCAAGAATTTGCAGAAGTGCTTGATGACAATAAAGAGAGAGAACAGAGCAAGAAAGTGAAGAATTCAAGCACTAATTTTCATACTTGTAGACACGCGAGAAAGAAAAGCAACCGTAAATTTTAATTTACTAACGACTAAAAGGGGGCCATTTGTTTACACCCTGTGCCGTTTTAAGCAAAGTGCCATGTGCTTAACATGCGAGGCCTCCCTCTAGGATAATTAAGTCTTTAGGTGCTAAGATAATGGTGTCTCAAGCCCAGCATCCTTAGCGAATTATTACCCTTGACGAAACCACTTGAGTCTTGAGACGGTTGAGTGGTGAAGGGAGCTCGAGCTCAGGGGACTGCCAAGAAGGTTGCAAGGTAGGTGGTTTCCTGGTGGCAACGTAAATATGGGAGCAGCCGTTATTTTTAGTTTTCTTTAAATAAAGGACTATGCATCCGTCCAAAGTACTATAGACACTCATTACTAAACCTTTTCAAGTTTTCTTTTACAGTACACTTGTGCCTTTATCCTTGAAGTAGCATAATTTAGTTAGGCGTAGCATAACGTAGATATCTATCATACTTACCTTCATAGCAGTGCCGTTTCTCGGGTTTCAAGTAAGACTTTCCAGTTTCAATCTATTTCCACAAATCGAGAGGCTGCTATTTGAGGCTTTAGTTTAAGGCTTTCGGGGCCAAGACTTGTCGCTTGCTTGTATTGGTCTTAACACTACTATCGCTGCTTGATTAGTTAGGTGAATTTAGGTTCACGCAAATAATTAGGGCTTTGACAGCTAAGGCTTGTCTTTTGATTGCGTTGGTCCTAATCCAGTCACCAAAATACGATTTGCTCCACCTAAATCTTGTTAGACCTAAACGAAATCGAGTTATTATAAGTCAAGGATGCCAGGCTTAAAAACCTAATTGCCTTGGGCTTATAAGTGGACTGCTGAGCTCTTGGGTTTGTCTCCACTCCAAGTCCTGACTTTTAAGTGTATGAGGAAAGGTCTTTGTGGGCCCTGTTTTGTCATTATAACTTCCACTTAAGTTAGGTCTATATCCTTTGCTGTCATAAAAATACATAAAAATCCATAAATATATTTCACAAAGTCTTCTTAATGGAAGCATAAGTAGAACTCATGGTATAACCGAAGTCAGATACATCAACATATCACAACCCTTTCTCCAAAAATGGTGAGTGGTTGAGGTCAAAGACATGCGGTTCGTATTTAGACTCATCCCTTGTCGCGGGAGTCCCTTTTGCAAGTGTGTTTTGTTTTCACATTTATGGCAACCATGCACACAAAACTTGCAACAAAATAGAGCAAACAGGCTCAAAGTGTTAAGTGGATTATTTCAATAGAACTAATAAATTATTTTGTAATTCCTAATTCAATGTTAATTGAATTTAAAGATACGCGCTCGGATTGAATACAAATGCAAACCCACGATTTCTCACAAAAACCTATTATACAAAAGTCTAGGCTACGAGTACAAGGCATCATGCAAATAAATTGAAATGTATCATGAACTTTAAAAAAAAAAAAATCAAATGGCAAAATCACTGCAAATGGGTGAGGAAAACGTGTAACTATAGTCATTATCAAATAAGAACATAAAACGTAGGATGCGGACAACTAACTGTCTATCAAAACTAAACTATGAGTCTACCCCTCCATTGATGTCTTATAAATGCAAAATTAATAGTGAAGGGAAAGAGACTCAAGTGGAGTTTGGTCCCTTGTTTGTTGTTGCCAGAATCCCATCTACAATCCTCGTTTCCCTTTCGCGCATATCTCGGCTCTCTTGAGAAACTTAGTTTCCAATGGCGGCTCGAGAGATTAGAAAGTTTGGAAGAGAAAAACATCCCTAGGACCCTAGGGAAGCAAGAGTTTTCATAGACATCGAAATCGATTATAAACATGGCCGGTTGATTAGGTTAGGCTCTAAGGAGCAATACTATACCTGTTGGATCGATCGGCCTACACGCCTGATAGAATTTATTTCCTTTAGCCAATCCAATGGTCGAACACTCGATCAATCGACAAAGCAAATAGGAAACTTTTCTTAGAGAAACTGTGACTAGATTGGTCCTTTTCACCCATGTTGTCGGGTTTTCATTGCTACACCTTCAAAAAATGCTTGTTTTATGAGATCTTCAATTCTTTTCTAGTATTCTCTAACCCATTACGTTCTTGACATACTAATACAAAATACACATTGGGCTATATATGTATTCGCTGAAAACAACATTGTGAGTGAGGGTAAAAGCAATATAAAAATGAGACACATTGGGTATGCCAAACCAACATTTACTCAAATTCAACCACGTCTTATATCTCTGAGGTTTCTCTATAGTTTCCCACAAGTCAACAAAGTCTCTTTTTGAATGTGCCATTTCATGATCATATCATCAATACAAACTTTCATATTTTGACATATTTGTAGAACAAAGACACGGATTACTAGATATATTGACAAGTTGCATGTGCATTCCTTAATATAAATGGCTTAACTTTATAACGTATTCCTTGTTTTGTAATATGAAAGACGTCTTATCCTCATCTGCTAAACTCAAACAAATTTGGTGATACCCTTAAAACACATCCATAAAAGTGAACAACTCATTACCAACTATTTAATCCACTAACTGATCAATTTTGGGAAAGGATAATAATCTATAGAATAGGGTATGTCTAGATCAATAAAATTAACGCACATGCGACAACTTCCATTTGATTTTTGACTAGAACCATGTTTTCCGACCACTAGGGATATATCACTTCTCTGATGAAACCGCACCTCAGCAACTTAACAATTTCTACCATTAGCACCTCTTTTGCTTCACGAGCATTACCCTAGTCAAGACATTAAGGCTATGAGATATTACTCTTTCAGTCACGCATTGTTTTTTCCAAAAAAGAGGACATGTCACAAAATTCTTTCAATAGCTAAATGAGCTTGGCCTTGTATTCCCATGGTAACCAAGCCCCTATCTTAAATACCTTGCCCATCTCGATCTCAAAATCTTAATTCATCCCCAGGTTTTGATCGTCATCACTCATAGATAATGCAACAAGCATTGTTACCAAAGGAACTTTCACTTCATGGCTTTTTCGGCCATCTCTCAAGCTCTAGATCTTAGCATGGCATAGTAGCAATTGCATGCAACCCAGTAGAGTCCTCTAACTGAAGCTACACCCTCATACTTGGATTTGAATTTCTTTAAGAAGTGGTATATGGAGACCGCTGCTTTTCGACGATTCCTAAGATCATGTTAGAAGAAGCTGTTATATCCACCACCAGTGCTCGGCCATGATATTTTTTCTTGACTCTTATCCTTAAAACATGGCTGTCATGATAATTCCAACCGATGGCCTTCTGTCCTTCCCTTTAAATCTTTCAATATAGTACAATATTTGCTTAAGTCCTTCATTGGGCCTACCCATCCATTCAAAACAATATTAAAAGAATATTATCACTTGTTTGCGTCAGAAATACTCGGTTTACCTTGCATTGTATAACATCTAGTGAAATAACCACGAATCTTCATAAGGCATGTAAATATTCCTGAGATTATCCTTGATAAAGATAATTGCAGGCGAAGGAGGAGTTCTCTTTATCTCTCATTTCTCATCCTTATCTACATGTCAGGTGCCTACTAACAATGCCCAGATATAGTCGCAATTATCCTCTTGACAGATTTGTTTTATCTATCGAAGTTAAAAAATTTGAGGGTGTTCCTCATATTTTCCCTTGTCAAGATTAATGAACTTATCTAGATACTCCGGTGTATGATTCTTTAATGCTTGAAATTCATTCATCACGTGTCCGGGAATTTTATGAAACGTGCACCATTTAGACATGTCATGGGAAGAGGGATTGTTTCCAAAAATTTATATGCTTGCTTCTATTTCACTTCATCAGTGAACATTCTTGGTAATCTTCCAAAGTTAAATCCTTGATTTTGATTTCAAGGATGCATTTTTAGATGATCACGAGCTACAAGCCAGATGCATTACACTTTTGCCGAAACATATTTGTTTGCCCTTTCCCACAACTCCAATCGTGTCTCGCTGGTTCTTTGCTAGGGAAAATTTATAGTTGGAAGTTTTTAACAAATTGTTAAGAGCATCAATTGTTGTCTTGTCACTCCGTTCGAAACGTCTGACATTTCTTGGGTAAATTCCTTACAAAATCTAATAAAGGCTTAAACGCTCATTGTTGTAGGTGAATCAGGTAAGCATCATTTTTCTTTTAATGCTTATTAATCAAAAGGTGACGTGTAAAACGTTTCATAATTTCAACAAACAATCCATCATGCCTACACGAAATGAAACAAACCATGCTTGCTCGACTTCTTTAATGTTGTGGGAAAAGGCTTATACCATACCTACACGGACGTATTTAATATGTACATTATGAACTAGACCTTAACAAATGGTCCTCTAGATCTTCGGTCCCATCAAAAATTCTATGCCAGTGGCCTTATATTTTCCCACATGGGAAGACAAAATTCTCAATCATTCAAGGTCAACCATCTTTTCTAAAAGGAAATTTCTCACATGTTGACTTGTTCGTCTATTATTCATACTCCTTGTAGATTCTTCTTTATATCCTTATGAATTGAGCTTGGGATGGGATTTGATTGCTCCCAAATATAAGGACAGGTTTGCTCATTCTGTCCTTCGAGGTTGTCGCCCTGTTAAAGTTTGTGTCTCCCTTCATTCAGTTGGTCGAGCTATTCTTTGAGAAGCCTTTGGATGATCTTCCCTCTCGTAGTCATGATGTTGCTGATTATTCTTCTCGAACATACATGCTATTAGTGGATTGCAATGGCCCTACCCTGATAATTTTTCTGTCCCACAGACTACTCCAATATGTTTTTGACGGATTCTTCATGGTTTGGATATCTCTCCCTTTTATAGTTCCCGCTTCCTTCTTTCGCACCCTTCCTTGGATAGGTAGAATATCCTTTTTAAAGGTCTTAGGCAAGTAGTCTTATATTTTGCACAATGATTCTTGCGGTTTAAGGCATTCCTTACTCAGATACAAATGACCGTACTCACGTAGTTAATACTAATATTATACTAGGTCTCTTAATAGTTACTCAAATATGTGTCAGGTTTTCCCCTTTAGCGGATAGGTAGAATGTCCTTTATAAAGGTTTTCGGCAAGTAGTCTTATGTTATGAACAATGATTCTTGTGGTTTAAGGCATTTCTTACTTGGTAGGTACAAATGACCGTACTTGAATAGTTATTACTAATATTGTACTCGATCTCATAGTAGTTCCTTATATATGTGTCAGGTTTTCTCAAGGATGGATTACATATTTTTAGACATGTAATACTAGATTTGTCCTACCCGCACCGGAGTATACTTGTGAGTTAATATATTGTTTTTAGCTATTACATAAAATCGAACGTACATTATCATTAATTCTGTCATGCAAACCCCATAACATTAGCCTTTTGCTTAACTTTTTTTGGGTCAAGTGCAAAATTATATGTAGACTAGCAAAGCGTCCTGCGATGAACGGTTTATACGTATAGTTTAAGCTAAACTATGCTATAAACAAGTGAAATATATATGTATAAGTTACACATAAATCTAAGCAATGCAAAAGTAAAAATACATCTTTTAAAAAGAATTTTCTTATTTTTATGAGGATTATTTTATTTCAGATAATTCAAAATTTCATTTTTTTTTAAAATATCAATATTTTTATGAAATGTTATTAGTTTAAAAAAGCTACATAAAATTTTAAATAAATAAGCTTCAAACAAATAATATTCACGAGTTTAACTAAATAATCTTCAAAAAATTAAAAAATTCTTCATAAGATTATTTTTCTATGTCTATTTCCTAAATGATCTTCAATAAATAATCTTCATAAAATTATTTTTTAAATCTTATTTTTGGAGAGGTTTTTTAAAGAAATCGAATCAAATTTTCCTGTTTTAAAATTTTCTCCGGAATTTACTAGGCAAATTTAATATGATTTTTATATTTTGAATTTTAATTTAAAATCTTGCCAAATATTATTAAACTAAAGTATTTCATGTATAAAAATTCTTTCAAAATTAAAAATGTTGTATTTTATTTGTAATTGTTTCCCCTATTTTTGGGAAGATTACTTTGTTAAGATAATTAAAAACTTAATTGTTTTTTACAATAAATTCCTTATTTTTATGAAGATTACTTTCTTCATAATTACTTAAAAATTATCTGGTTTTTGCGAATTAAAATCCCTTTAAAAATTGTGGTCGTTACAGCAAAATAAGATTATTGTAATTGGATAACTAAATTAGTTTTAACAAAAATAGAGATAGAATTATATTTAAGTGTAGATAACATTTTAAATTTAAACTTGATAAATTATTTCGATTAAAGTTTTATCTGTATAAACATTCTTCGAAAATTACAAAGATGTGGTTTCATTTGTAATGTTTTCCTTACTATTTATTGATAAAGGCGCCCCTTAACATTTCATGAGTTAATTAGTGGATGAAGCTTGGCAAGTTGGACAGCTCAGCGACAAGGCGAGGCATGCAGTAGTGTGAAGGGGAGCTAGGAGTTTGACAGCACGTAAGAATGTTTAGTTTAAATTAGTAAATCTTGTTATTTATTTTGTGTGCTTCTCTTTCAATTTTACTCTTTCATTCTGGCTCAATTTGCTCATCTATTTAAGGAAGAGGAAGTCTAGCATTTTATTCATTGAATTATTTTAGATTTTATCCCTCTTTTATTTGTATTCCTCTACTTTTGGGTTGTTAGAATTTGAGTTAGCGATTTCTCTTTACTTCCTAATTGTTTTAGAAATAAGAGTTTAAAGTAAGACAGTTGAACCTTTTGTTTCCTAAAATTTCCTTATCTATACTATATCTGTTGGTATCAGATCTCAGAGCGTTTTCTGAGATAGTCCGTGTGCGACAAAGGTACGCCGTCATTGGTGACGTTTGTGAGCAAGATCGACAACGACAGCTCAAGAGGAGAATCGAGGATATGGAGGATAAATTCTGGCAAACCTAGTTGTGTTTGGTCCAATTGGGAGTGAATCCAAACCAAACAGGTGCGGCTCAGCCTCAAAATCCACTGGAGGTGGATGCAAAGGCTGAAATGAATGAGTGCTTTCACAGTCTGTTCCTGGAGGTGGGAAACCAGGGGCAGAACGTGAGGAGAACTCGACCAACTATGGGGGCTTTCGATTGCTTGGAGGATTGAAGGTGGGAATCCGGGCTTCGGCTTGAAATTTCGATGTTTGTTAGCGGGTGACAACTAGAAGAATTATGGGATTGGCTAGCTGTGGTGGAGGAAGTGCTCGTGTTTAAGGAGGTTCCAGAGCACAAGCAAGCGCCATTGGTTGGTACTCGGTTGAGGGGTAAGGCCGCGCCCTAGTGGTAGCAATTGAAGCATACTTGGTTTAGGCAGTGTAAATCAAAGATTGAATATAGAAAACGTTAAAGAAGCACATGTAGAGCGTCTTCCTTCACTAGAACCACACTAGGCCGATGTACTAGGGCCTTTAAAACTTGCGACGAGGTTCTCGGTAGTGGAGGAGTGCATGACAGAATTCTACTCCCTAGTCACCATAAATGAGTTAGCGGAATCGGAGGATCAACTAGCGGATAGGTAAATTTGTGGGTTGAAAGGGTCGATACAGGATGTGTTAAACATTTTGACACCTTTCGGTCTCAGAGGCAAGTCAAATGGCTTTGAACATTGAGAAGCAACAAAAGTGGCATCCATCTGGGAGTACGCAAAACTCCCAGGGTAGTGGGAGTGATCAAGAACGTTTGCCAACCGACTCGTGTGTACAGGTTAAGCCGATTCTCATCAACCTTGGCAAGCCAAGTAATCAGGACTTGGTGGGTAACTCTAGGACCCATTGTTTCAAGTTTGGAGAGATAGGACACCGTACTACCGAGAGTCAGAAGGGTAATTGTACTGAGAGTCGGAAGGGTAATTGATTTGGCAAGGGATACTACATCGAAGGTCTCCATGCTTAGGATGGTGTGGTAGTACAGGAAGAGGTTCAGGATGAGCTAGTGCCGAATGACGAAGAAGCTATGGGAGGTGATGAGGGCCACCTATTAGTGGTTAGGTTAGTTTGCTTTGCTCCTAAGGAAGCAGAAGGAGGCAGCTGGCTGTGAAATAAAATCTTCCAGATGACTTGAACTATCGGCCGGAGGGTGTGCCGCCTAATCACTGACTCGGGTAGCTTTGGGAGTGTTTCCAATGAGGCAGTCTAGAAGGTAGGTTGAAGAAGGTGGAGCACCTAAAGCCTTACAAGTTTCTTGGCTCAAGAAAGGAAACCAGGTAATAGTCTTAAAAGTTTTTCTGGTCAATTTTTCTATTGGAGTAAAGTACCGGAATAGAGTTTTGTACGATGTTGTTACCATGGATGCGTGCCACTTATTACTTGGGCGCCCACGGCAATTTGACAAAGGTGCCACCAATGACAGGAGGAAGAACACCTATAGCTTTGTCTTTGCAGGCACAACGACCATGTTGTTGCCTCGGAAGGACAAGGCGTCATATGTGTTAGTAGTTGAGAATCCAAATCTCCAAACAAGGGCCATGTTCGCCAAGTAGGTTGCTGAGAACTGTGTTGAACGGCAAGGAGAGTCAGGAGAAACACATAAAGAAATCAAGAGGTAGAAGATATGTTGGGAGAGTTCGTTGATGTGTTGGAGGTGTTACCGGACACCTTACCACTATTGAGGGACATCCAACACCTTATTGATATGATGTTGGGAGCTGCCTTACTGAATAGGATGCACTATTGGATGAGTCCAGCAGAGCATGAAGATTGAGGCGCCAAGTTGAAGAGTTACTTGCCAAGGACTTCATTCGTGGGAGTTCAAGTCCTTACGCGATTCCATCTCTTTTGACGCCAAAGAAATATTGTACTTGGCGGATAAGCAAAGACAATAGAGCCATCAATAAGATCCCGGTACATTATCATATTTCCAGACGACATTCGTGTTGCACATTGATGCTCCAAGGTTGGTATTCGCATAGTGCTTAGTCAACAGAGATGTCTGATAGGTTACTTCAATGAGAAGCTTGACGAAAGTAAGTTGAACTATTCAACTTATGACACTGTGTTTTATGTGGTGGTGAGAGTATTGAGGCATTGGAAGTCGTATCTTGCCAACAAGGAGGTTATGTTGTTCTAGTAGAACGTTGCACTGAAATACATCAATAGTCAAGACAAGCTTTCTGACTGATATGTGAAGTGGGTGAGCTATTTCCAGCTCTTTCACTTTGTGATCAAACCCAAGTATGGCGCATTGAACAAGGTTGCCGACGCCTTAAGTAGGCGTATATTGATCGTGACTGATAGCCAAGCTTCAGTACTCAGCTTCAATGGCGGAATAGTACGACGATGATCTCGCCTTTAGGGAGTTGTGGTGCGATGCTTAAACCGGATCAGTACCTGGTTATTCGATTCATTATGGGTTTCTCGTCATGGGGAATCAACTAGGCATTCTAGATTCGAATTTGCGGCTCGTGATCATCCATTAGAAGCACAATGAGGGACAAATGGGCTGAGATAAAACGCTCAAGCCGGTGAGTGCTGCTTATTTTTGGCCGACAATGCATAAAGAGGCCGCAATTGTCAGGTGTCAAAAGAAGGAATGAACAATGCCAATTTGTGCCTACCATTCCTGATTTCGAGTCAATCTTGGGCTGACATTAGCACGGATTTTGTGCTACGGTTGCCAAAAAATAGAGTGGTATAGATTCGATCTTCGTTGTTGCGGATCGGTTGTCTAAGATGGCGCACTTCATAGGTTGTAAGAAAGCCACTAATGCAATACATGTGACTCAGTTGTATTTTTGAGAAGTATACAAGCTTCATGGGTTACCAGATAGCCTTGCATCGCACAGAGATGTGCAGTTTGTGAGCCGCTTTTGGAAAACATTGTGAAAGATGGCGAACACCTCTCTCGTCTCTAGCACTGTTCGTCACCCTCAGACAGATGGCCAGACTGAGGAGACAAATCGATCTCTAGATAACCAACACCGTTGTCGTATTGCTAAGAACATCAAGGGTTGGGATCAAAATTTGCACCAAGCCGAGTTTGCGTACAACAGCTTGGTAAATAGGAGCACAGGTTTTCAGCCATTCAAAGTTGTCTACGATTTTGTCCCTTATTCTCCAATAGACTTGCTTCTATACCTGACCATACTTGTCCTCACGGTAAGACAGAGGAATTCTTCTCAAACCTCCAAGACATACATGTGCAAACACGAGCACACCTTCTTAAGGCAAGTGCAAAATATAAGTTTGTGAGTGACAAGAGATGCCGGGCAGTACAGTTGCATGTTGGTGGACAAGTATGTGCGATTCTGACTAGAGAAACGTTTCTGGAGTGGGAATTTAACAAGTTGATAGCACGGAAGATTGGTCCTTCACGGATTTTTGAGAAGGTCAACTTATGAGGACTTAAGTCGTCTTTAATGTTAAGCACATCATCCTTTATTTAGGTGAAAATATCCAAGAGATCCATTGGCGAATTCAAAGGCGAATTCTCTCCAACTAGGGGGAGATGATGTTGTCACGCGTCAGCATTTCACGGGTTACTTGGTGGGTGAGGCTTGGCGAGTTGGGTGGCTTGGTGAGACAGTGAGGCACGCGATAGGGAGAACGGCTGCTAGGAGTTTGACATTAAGTAGGAAATTTTAGTTTCGATTAGTAGATTTTGTTATTTATCTTTGTATTTGTATCTTTCAATTATAGTCTTTGATTCTAAGTCAATTAGATCCCCTATTTAAGGAAGAGGAAGTCTTGAGTTCTATTTATTCAATTATTTTAGATTTTATACCTCTTTTATGTGTTTTCCTTTATTTTTGAGCTGTGAAAATTTGGGTTAACTATCTGCCCATTGCTTGTTAATTGTTTTAGTGATAAGAGGCTAATAAAAGACTATCGAATCTTCCGATTCCTAAATTTCCTTATTTTCACTGCATCATTTATGAAGATTATGTAATTTAAAATAGTTTAACATTAAAGCTCATTTTCTTAAACAAATATTTTGTTCATTTTTTTTTTTTTTTTTTTTTTGCACCTTTCATATTGTTTTTCTTTTTTCTTTAGAAATTTCGAATAGTGTAGGGATTGAGTTTTTTATTTTGCAGTTTGTGTCTCTTTTCTTGCACATGTTTGTTCTACACAGTCTCTCGTTGAAGTTGTTATTTTTTTAATTTTAGTCAATTTATTTTGTTAGAGATCTTCACGTTTTCAATCAATGCCTCTTATTCTCAGTCCACACTTTTAACTGATGAAAAATTCTTACCTCTCTTTTTCATTATGAGCACAATTTTAGACTCAATTTAATTTAATGGTGTCTATCCTCAATTTCTATTATTCTAATGTTCACTTTTTCACGTGTCTAAAATTTATTTCTTATTTTAGTGTATTAAACGAGCCTTTTTCTTATCTGATATAAAAATTTAATAATTGTTATTTTTAAAATATATGAAATTCTTCCATGAACATGCTTATAATAGTATTTTCCTACTTATTTTTAGCTTGAATGTAAAATGAAGGAGGTAAAGAGTGTTAACTTTAAGGATAAAATTAAATTTTGGGGTATTTACTTGTCTTTCTTGTTGTTAGAGTATAATGTATAGTGGGTTATAATTATATATATTAGGCCCATTGGGTTTGTCATACATGTAGTCTATGCTCTGTGTAAACATTATAAATATGCGAGAGGACTCCTATTATAGGGCTACCAATTATTCCCTCATTTACACTTTCTCATAGAGTATAATGTATAGTGGGTTATAATTATATATATTCGGCCCATTGGGCTTATCATGTATGTAGTCTATGCTCTGTGTAAATATTATAAATTTATGAGAGGGCTCCTATTCTAGAGGTACCAATTATTCCATCATTTACACTTTCTCATGGTATCAGAGCTAACCCTAACTCTCTCGTAAAATAAGGCAAACCCTAGCCGTTTTTCCTTTTTTGTCCCCCTAACCCTAGCGGCCACCGCCGCCTCCCCTACCCCAACCCTAGCCAACGCCGCCGCCCTTCTCTCTCATGGTGGACGCCTCATCCACCACCGCTTCTCATGACACCATGCAGCTCCCTCCTGCCGGCGGTCCATCGCTTCCCACCCCGTTTAGCGTCCCAAATATTAGACATCAAATTTCTTCCACACTCGATCAGAGCGATCCCTCCTCATATATTGTACTGCGCTGATCTTTTCTCTCTACCTATAGAGGTTACGCTGTGGATGATCACCTTGATGGCACCTCCTCTCAACCTGCTGTATCAGATCCCCACTATCGCTATTGGAGACATATTGATAATCTTCTCATCTCCTGGATACTTGGTACTATCTCTCCTAACCTTGCTAGTGCTGTGTGTGGTACTGATGATGATGTAACTGCTGCATCGCTTTGGGGTTCTATCACCCGCCTTTTTACTGATTTTGCACAATCACATCAGTTGCAATTTAAACGTGAATCAACAAATATTAAGAAAGGCAATCTCTCCATGTTAACCTATCTCGCAAAGATTAAATCTCTGGCTGATAATCTCCAGTCGCTGTGGATGGTTTGTCTAATGAAAAAGATTTTAGAGCTGTGTGTACATCTATTATATCTCTTGTTCCCTTTCCATCTTTTATTGAGGCCTGATCTATGTTGATGAATAAAGAATCTCGTCGTTAAGAATGCAAATGTAGGTACTTCTGCCGTTCTCCTAGTGGCCGGTACCCCCGGATGCACACGCGGCACCCCAGCCGGTCACGGCTACACCAGTCGTCTCGGCGCTGCAGCAGCTGGTTGCCACCGAGCAGCCGGCTGCCTTTCCCGCTCAACAACAGTAGTCTGGTTTTGGATATCAATATGGTAACGGCCGAGGTCGCGGAGGTCGAGGTAATGGTCATGGTTGTGGTAGAAACGATCGTGGTTATGGAAATCAGTGGATGCTAAATATGTGGGGTTAGAATTATCAAATGCCGTACATGCTGTTTATCCCACAGTTCAATACGCAATATCGCCCTCCTCCATTTGGTTCTGCTTCTTTGGGTGGTAACATTTGTAATGCACAATTTCATCCTGTAAATAATGTTTATACCACTAGCTGTGGTTTCTAACCGAGTTTTGAGGCAAGTCAATCCTCCTCACAATATTATTCCACCCCTACTCTTGACCCCTCTTGGGTCATGGATAGCGGGGCCTCCTCCCGCATGAAAAATAATCCAGGTATCCCAACATCTTTGTCTCCACATACCGGGTCGGATAAAATTTTAGTCCGAACTGGTGCTTGTCTTTCTATTGCTGGTATTGGGTCATGTTTCATATCTACTCTTGCAGGTCGCTTTATTCCAAACAAAGTTCTATTTGTTCTAGGTCCTTCAAAATATTTACTTTCCATTTGCCAATTTTGTTAAAATAACACTTGTCTTCTCGAATTTGATTGTTTTGGTTTTTCTGTCAAGGATCCCAAATTGAAGTCAACTATATCCGTTGTGTCAGTTCGGGGCCTCTCTTTATTGTACCAGGATCATCTACCATCACTAATCATTCCTTGATTCACGAGTCTCGTCTTCTCTTTGGCACCGTCGCTTAGGTCATCTAGAAGAGCCCATTTTGTCATCATTAGTCAAGCACAGATTTATTTCTTGTTCTAGTCTTTTATGGTCTAGTTTGTGTCAAGCTTGCCAATTAGGTAAGCATAATCATTTACCTTTTTAGAAATCTGTTTTTAGTACTACGCGTCCTTTTGACATTATTCATTCTGATGTATGGACATCACCTGTTTTTAGTTTCAGTTGTTATAATATTATTTGTTATTTTCGGATGACTATTCTCATTTTGTGTGGATTTACCCAATGCGCTCTAAATCTGAGGCGTTTGATTTGTTTCTCCAATTTCGTAATCTTGTCGTAAATTAGTTTGGTGTGGTAATCAAACAATTTCAGTGTAACAATGGAACCAAATATATTATTCGTGATTTTAATGGACTTTTTATGCAACAGGGTATTCTTAGTCGGATCTCGTGCCCTCATACAACCCAACAAAATGGGAAGGCTGAACGTATGCACAGAACTATTAGTAAGATGAAGCGATCTCTTCTTTTTCAAGCTTGCATGCCTCTAGAGTATTGGGTTGAACCTATTTCTTATACTATTTATGTCATAAATTTATTACCTTCTACTGCTATTAAGAAAAAGATCACATACCAACGCTTGTATAAACAAAAGTTTAATTATGATCACCTTCATGTTTTTGGGCCCGCCTGCTATCCTAATTTGAGTGCTACTGCTCCACATAAACGTACTCGTTCAAATTTGTGTGTTTTCCTAGGCTATCCACCGAATCATAAGGGTTATACATGCTACAAAAATCATTATTTCGAGGCATGTTGTGTTTGATGAAATAGATTTCCATTCGCTTGGTTGAGTACCTTCTCTCAAGCTACGATGAATCGTCTCCATCGAGAGTTTGCATCACCTCTTGCTTCTTCTCCCTTTGCCGGTAGCACGCCAGCACCGCTGCTCATGCCGGCTCCATCGCTGTTGGACGCCACCGCCGCATCCGCTCTGGCTCCTTCGGTCGAGGGTGGACCACCTCGAGCTCCCATACCGATACATCCTCCTTGACCCGTCCATGCCGAGCCGTCCACACTATGCTAGCCTCGGGATGACACATCTCGATCTCTTCATCCTATGGTCACACGTTCAAAAGTTGGTATTATGAAACCTCTTCTTAAACCTTCTATGATTGCTCATAATATGTTGCCCCAAGTTCTTTTCTCCAATAAGTAGGCTCTTATAGATTATAATTGGAAGAATGCAATGCTTGATGAATATAGTGCCCTAAAACGTAATCACACATGGGATCTTGTTCCTCCACTTGCTCATGGTAACATCGTTGGCTCTAAATGGGTTTATCGCATTAATCAAACTTTTACAGGTAAAATTGAACGATATAAAGCTCGATTGGTTGCACAAGGTTTCACAAAGAGGTATGGCATTGACTATGGTGAAACTTTCAGTCCCGTTGTGAAGTCTGCTACAGTTTGCACGGTTCTAGATCTAGCTACTTCTCGCGAGTGGCCTATTCATCGGCTCTATGTTAAGAATGCCTTTTTGAATGGATATCTTAATGAAGAGGTTTATATGAAGCAACCTCCTGGTTTCATCAAGTCTCAGTTCCCTGATCATGTTTGCAAGTTAAACAAGTCTCTTTATGGTGTTAAGCAGGCACCCTGGGCATGGTACACTCGCTTCTCTACTTTCTTCCACACGCATGGCTTCACTGGCTGTAAGTCTGATTCATCACGATTTGTCTTACGTCATGGCAGTGACATGGCCATACTATTGGTTTATGTGGTGGATATAGTTCTTACTACATCTTTTGCTATGCTTCTTCAAGTTATACTTCACTCTCTACATTCTGAATTTGACATGACAGATTTGGGTCGCCTTAATTATTTTCTTGGGATCTCAATTTCTCAATCTTCAGATGGTCTTTTCTTATCTCAATCCAAGTATGCTCACGATCTACTTGATAAGACCAAAATGCTTTCCTGCAAGCCCATGGCTACACGTACAGATTCCAAGTCTGAACTTTCAATAGATGATGGCGATCTCATGCCCGATCCTACCTTATATAGATCTGCAGTTGGTGCTCTTCAGTATCTTGTTTTCGCCCCCAATATCTCTTATGCTGTGCAACAAGTATGTTTGTTTATGCAGGCTCCGCATTTACCTCATCGGATGAAAGTTAAACGCATTCTCATGCACATCAAAGGCACCATTGACTATGGCTTAATTGCTTCCCCTTCTCGTGTGGATCAAGTTGTGGCATACTCTGATGCAGACTGGGCTGGATGTCCTGATACTCACCGATCAATATCTAGTTTTTGTGTTTTTTTATGAGGTAACATTATTTCTTGGTCTTCTAAACGCCAGTCTATAGTTTCCTGCTCTGGCGGCCGAGTATAGGGTGGTTGCAAATTCCATCTCTAATTGTTGCTTGGTTCGCTCTCTTCTTGGTGAGCTTGGTCTTCTTTGTCCACGTTGTCACCCTCCACCTATTTTAGTAGGATTTTTACTTAAGTAGGCTTTGTCTTAAGGATGCACTAGAAAGGCCTCGGATGTGTTAGAACCTTCTAGAGCATTCATGCGTGTAATTTTTGGTTTAAGTTCATGTATGTATGAAGAGACATGTCCCTTGGTGCTAACAGACGTGTCCCTTGGACCCTCACACGCTTCATTGTACCCAACCCTCATGGGGGGGACATGTCCCTTCCATATAGGGGTAGAATTCATATAAGTGCATGCACATAGGCACGGCTGGCATATAGAGCCACGTCCCTATGGATAGAGGCATGTCCCTAGCATGAAACATGGTTTATGTGGATGCTTGTATATAGGTAAGATTCATTCAATGTACTTAGGGGGTAGATGCATGTACACGGTTGTCATGAGGCGCCATGCCCCAACCGTGTGGATGCATGTACAAAGAGAGGTGTTCTTTTGTGAAGAGTTGTATTCTTTTGTGGTAAATATGCTTGAGTATAAATAAGATGGCAAGGCATTTGCCAAGGGTGATCAAACCCATTTCCATTTAAACTTTCTCTCAATTGTTCAAGTACATTGAACATGCAAATATATTTGTGTGTTCGTAATTTTCCTCTATTCTTCCATAATTCCTTTTGTCGCCTTAATATTCACATAAAGTATGTCTTGTGCGTGGGGGTTGTCTGACTTAGCGAGGGACATTCGAAGTGAAGTTAAGTGGCACACGGGCTTTGACAAGGGTGTCAAGAGTCATTCCGTGACAATGTGCTACCTTATTTTATTGTGATAATGTCTCGGTTATGTGGTTGTCTACTAATTCTGTGCAGCACGTCCGCACCAAGCATATTGAGATCAATATTCATTTCCTTTGAGAGCGTGTCCACATGGGTCTTATTCGGGTTCTCCACATCCCTTCGTCACAACAGATAGCTGACATCTTTACCATGAATCTGCCGTGACAACTCTTTCTTCTATTCATACACAATGTTTGCATTCGTTTATCTCCTACTTCGGTTGAGGGGGATGTTAGAGTATAATGTATAGTGGGTTGTAACTATATATATTAGGCCCGTTGGACTTATCATGTATGTAGTCGATACTATGTGTAAACATTATAAATATACGAGAGGGCTCCTATTCTAGAGGTACCAATTATTCCCTCATTTACACTTTCTCACTTGTACTTGGGGTATTTCGGCTTCTATTTGCTTTGTTCTACCTTGGGCATTCTAGCAGTAAAATGCGGTCTTGCAAGGAACTTTATGGATTTTCAAGGTGATTGCAATTTTGAATAAGAAATTTAGGGTTTCTGAAGATAATATTAAGATATTTTTATGGGATTGATGCTTGATTTTGTCAGCAAAATAGGGTAATGAGTAGTCAAAATATAACTCTTAATCCAATCAAAAGTGAGCCCGACATCAACCAAACTGAACTTGAGGGTTACAAAACCCAATAGTAAAAATGACAAGGGTATAAAACCGAAAGGAAAGAATAGACCAAAGAATTGCCACACCGTGGAAAAGTCCACTTTCCTAAGTCATTTATTCCCCACAAAGGTACAATGGGTATAATAGCACTCTGAACCCCATTGTTAACACGACGCACACCTCAGCAGTTTACTCTAGGGAGATGGACTTGAGAATTCCCCAACTTGCTTAGTAATGGAGGAGAGAAAGGATTGAATTTTTGAGAGAGGGAGAAAGCAGAGAAGAAGATGAGCTCTATATATTTTGTATATTGAATGACCCACCAAGATACAATATTTATAGATAAGAAATCTACAGGCCAAAGAAGTAGTCGTGGCCTAAAATTTTGGCTTAGACAAGGAAAGTGGCAGATATGGGAAAGCAAAAAATCCGATCTCAGTAATGTAAAAAAAATGGTTACGAAGAGAGTGGGAGTTGACACAGTCAAAATGTGTATTAGAGCTTGAGCTTGCAGCCTCGAGCCTCGAGACTGGCAAAATGACAACACCTCGAGGTAGCACCATCAAGAACATATAAGGAAAGTAACTTAAGCTCGAGCCAAAGATCTTGATCACACTACCTAAAGACAACAACTCATCCCGTGTTCATTTACGACCACTTAAACAAATACAATGGTTGTGAAATAAAAGTATGGATTAGAAAAAGTCCACACCACACCACCATAAGCTAGCCGGCTCGGGGAGGTGGGGCAGCGCGCGCACATTGCCCAACATGCACACTTCAGGCCCACAACACTTTATCGAGTACAATGACAAGGGGGCATTTAAACATGACTTTTGACCTCTATTCTTCCTACATGGGATTGAGTTGGTTTTACAAGTTTAACAAAATTAAAAGACACTTCCCCTAAATTCCAACAATCCCTCACATGATTCAATTTTAAGAAAGGAAAAGAAGTGTATTATTGAGTAGTGAGACCCACACTTTATGATACTAATGTCTTTTGGACTTGAATCACCACCAAGTGACTAGGCACGTCCCACAACAACTAAAAGTGAAAGTAGTTTTGAACAATGAGCAGTCATTGTGAAGTGCATACCTAACCCCTTCATTTGATTCTCGAGGTTGAAATGTACTCCGCAATCAGGACAAATGAGATCCTTCAAAACATTATCCAAAGCCTGGTATTCTCAGGAAAGCTCTAGAGAGTGAGCCCTTAGTCTCAATGGGGAAATTTTCTACCCCCACAAGCCTTAAGCTATCCTCACATCATGGCAGTAAAGTGTGTCCATCAGGTGTGCTGCCTCACACCCCCTCAATGGGCTATGGAGAACATTAAGAGCCTTAGGCTTATCCTTATGTCATGGTAGTATTTATAGGTCCTAGAGCCACTAATACTACCACATTTTGGAAAGGGTTTGAGTGGCTATCAAAAATTTCCCGATCTTTGACATCGTTTGACCCATTAATCTCAAGAGTAACTTCGAAGACAAGTATCCATTAGGATTCGGACACATAAATGGGCTTTAGCTCCATTCCCTCTGATGTTTCTTTATCATTTTCCTTGCAAGGCCTTTTGTGAGAGGATTTGTCAAATTCTTCTCACTCCTTACATACTTAATCGAGATCTCATTATTTGTGATCCAATTTCTCGCAACACCACGTCTGAGGTGAATATGCCTCTGCATGCCATTTTGTACCTCGCTTTTGCATGCCATTTTATACCTCGCTTTGAGCAACACCAGTGGTTGCTCATGTGTCACAGTGTTATGATACTAAAGGCATGGGTTTCCCCTATAATAGAATGTCTTCCATGACATTCCTCATCCATTCAACCTCCAAACCTACCATCTCATGTGCAATAAATCCGGACTCCATGGTCGATTTAGTAATGCAAGTTTCTTTAGATGATTTTTATGAAATAGTACAGTTAGCAAGCACAAATACATAACCCCTAGTAGAATGTACTTCATCAAAATCAGACACACAATTAGCATCAAAATATTCTTTTTGATATAGCAGGGAATCTCTTATAGTCTAAACCCCAATTCATGGTATTTATAATACACCTTAACAGCCATGTCAATGCACTTCAGTGCTCATCACTATGGCTATGGGTGTAACGACTAAGTCTACTAATGATATAAGCAATATTAGGACGAGTGTAGTTCATTAAAAACGTTACGCTACCAATTATCTTAGTGTATTCAACCTGTGATACACTATCTGTTGTGTTTCTTTTCCAGTGAACACTAGGGTCATATGGAGTTTTAGTAGGAATGTTATCGTAACGACCAAACTTTCTCAATATTTTCTCCATGTAGTTGGATTAACTTAATGTCAGACCCTCTGGTCTTCTAGTTATCGCAACCCCATGCATCACATCAGCCTCTCCTAGGTCTTTCATATCAAAATATGTGCTCAAGAAAGACTTTGCATCATTCTCAACATTTACACTCATGCCAAAGATAAGCATGTCAACAACATACAAAAAGTTTGATGTCATTGTTTAGGAGCTTGTTGAAGAGCATACAAGGAAATTACAAGTATATAAACTTTATGGTCCATACCTGGGACCTCGAATCCTTCGAGTTCGTCTATCGGATGTACTACAAGGTTATGTATGGACGCTAGAGCAATCAAAGGTCTCAAAATGGCTACCTTAGCATGGGTGAGTAGGTACTAGAGAAGTCTATACCTTGTTTTTGATTGTACCCCTTAGCCTCCAATCATGCCTTAAATTAATCAATTGACCCATTAGCCCACAATTTCTTTGTAAAAACCCATTTACACCTTATGGGTTTGCATCCGCTAGGAACGTCCACTAACACACAAGTGTTAATTACTCATAATTGAGTCCAACTAAATATTAACGGCCTCTCTCCCAAGTGGAGTGTCTAAGGAACTCATGGCCTCATGAAAAGTCTTAGAATCTTCCTCTAACATGAATGCACACACAATATGCTCATTAAAATAAGGGTGTCTGGACAGAAATGCAATGACAAAGTCAGGTCTAAAACTAGCCTTAGTTCAAGCCCTCCTACTTCTCCTAAGTTTCTACACCTCGAGTTTAGGAGGCAAGTGACTAGATGAAGGAGTAGATGCATTAGGAAAAGAAATAGGCAATGGCACACGCACGCATTCTTTCATAGGAAACAAATGCTCGAAGAACTCAGCATCTCGAGTCTCCGTGATGTTACTGAGCTCAGGGCTTGAGCTTAATAACATGAATCTATATACAGCATTGTTCAAAGCATAACTAAAAAACACATCATCTATGGCTTTGGGACCTATTTTACTTCTTTAAAATTCTGGTACCCCAACTTTTGCTAGACACCTCCCGCACTTTGAAGTATTGAAGGTCAGGCGCATAGCCCTTCCGTAATTCATAAGGTGTCCTATCAAGCCTTTTATGTGGAACCCTATTAAGCACATGGCATGCAGACAACATGGCTTCCCCCCACAAGCTCGTGGGTACGACTAAGCTGATTAACATAGCGTTCATCATCTCTTTTGAGGTTCTAGTCTTTCTTTTGGCTATGCCATTCTGTTGGGGTGTACGAGGGTTGAAACTTAATGAATTATGCCACATTTACAGCAATGTTTCTTAAGTAAGGTGGTATCATACTCACGTCCTCTATTAGATCTAACCCTTTTGATTCTACGGTCTAAGTGGTCATCAAAGAAGGTAATATAGTAGCTCTTACCACCTCTACTCAGGGTGTTCTTAAAGTCACC
Organism: Simmondsia chinensis; assembly: GCA_018398585.1. NCBI lineage: Eukaryota > Viridiplantae > Streptophyta > Magnoliopsida > Caryophyllales > Simmondsiaceae > Simmondsia > Simmondsia chinensis. The sequence goes on along the minus strand of JAGTTD010000023.1, from coordinate 10,553,925 downwards.
AAAGTCACTAAGCACGAGTTCAAGTAGGCTAGAGGTTCATTCAACTGATTTGTTAAAAGGATTTTTAGGGAACTTGGCCTCAACACATATATAAAATCATTTATTTAAGTCTCTTACCAAATTATAATTAATATGTCCAAGCCTAGCATGCCACAAATCCAAAGACTCAACAATATAAGCAGAAGTAGATGCAATCTTATTCATTTCAACTTCCAGTACAAAGAGACCCCCATTACAAAAGCCCTTCCCCACGAAGTTGATATTTTTGGTGATAACAAGCTTACTAGATTCGAAGGTCATTTAAAACCAGCTTTGCTAAGAAATGCACCAGAAATGAGATTTCTACACAGATTAGGGATATACAGCACATTTTTGCAAACATTAAAACATTCCAGAGTTAAGTTTTAGAAAGACCTTTCCTTTGCCACGAACAGGTACTGAACTAGAATTGCCTATGAACACACACTCCCCCAAATCAACTTTTTCTTACTCCTAGATCAGGTCCTTATTGGTGAAGATGTGCCTCGTCACACTAGTATCAACAACCCACTCGACCATCTTCTTAACCATATTCACCTTGGAGAACATGGCCACAAAGACATCTTCGCTCTCGGTGAGGTTGGCTTGGGGTTTGTGTTCTTTAGGCTTTCCAGGTCCAAATCCCTTCTTGTAGTCTCTCAGGGTATGGTCGATCTTGCCGTAGGTCTAATATGTTCCCTTGATTCGTTTCTGTCCACCTTCGGGGTTGTTTTAAGGTCTCTTTCCATGGGTTTGCTTCTGCTTTGAGTTCAGGCTTAAGCGTTGGAATGTGTCTTGTTCCCTAGCTTCTTAAACTTGTCATTCTTTCATGTACTCTGAGATTCAACCATGTTAGCAAACATAAATGAGTGCTTAGAGGACCTCTCTTTTGCTTGTTTTGGGTTTTGGTCCTCGAGATTAATATGGGAAATTAACTCTTGTAGAGTCATATCTTTCTTTTTGTGCTTTAGTTGAGCCTTATATTTTTCCCATGAAGGAGGCAAGTTCTAAATGAGACAATTTGCCTGAAACATCTCACACATTTTCATTCCTTCGTGAATTATATCAGCACACAAGTTCTCATACTCATGGATCTAGTCTAGCATAGGTTTGTCATCAATCATGGTGAAAGACAACCACTTAGTGCATACATACTTCTTAGCAGTGCTATCATCCATACCGCATTTGTTACGTAAGGCCTCCCATATTTCCTTAGCATTTTTCATCTTATTATAAATCTAGTATAGAGGGGCTGTCATTTAGGCTCTGTTTGTTTAGAAGAACAATTAGACTGTAGGAATTGATTTTCTTTTGGAAAAGGTTTTCTAAGGAAAGCTAAAAACTAATTGAGGTTTTCCTTCGTTTGTTTCAAAGGAAAACATGGTTCCATTATTATGTTTTCTTGTATTGTATGGTTTAAAAGAAATATTTTTCACCAATCAACTTACATCTTATTATAGGTCAGTATAAACAACAATATCATATATATGAAAAGTAATATAAAAATTCAACTATGAAGGCTATACAAAATAGGAAAATTATCTCTTAGATATCCGAATATTTGAGTATTTATTACCAATGTACCGTATTATTTTAATATATGATACCCTAAGTTATGAAATTTTATCACCTATGTATACTCTATGTCAGAATGTGGGGAAATTTTTTTAAAAATTTGGCTAATTTCTATTTTATAAATATATATATATACATATATGCTAGCATTTTCTGACAAAAAAATACCACATTATGATAGGGACACATATGTATTGTTGAACTCATGTTCCACGTCAACAAATTTCTTTGAGAATCTGCTAAATTTTTGCAAAATATATCTAATTCATAAAATTCTTAAATTTTAGAGTACTTGGATAATGAAACTCTTAGAATTGAAGGCACATTATTGTATATTATTGAAACATATGAGTACCTATGTCATAAATGTTCAAATCCCAAGATACGTAATTAATAACTTTCCTATATAACATTTAAATAATGACAAAGTAACATTCCGCTCCGTTTGATTATTCTGTCCAATTCCTGCCTAGCATTATGACATTAAAGATTTATATTGCAATCGAATTCATATCGGTTAGATCCCTATCCGCATGCTTATCACCGCGAAGGTTATTGTGCCACTTAGAATCATGACTTCCATAATTTTATAAAGGAATTCATTTTCCCTCCATTAGGGGATAACCTTTTCTATTTGGAAAATCTTTTCAATCACAAAATGTGTGCCAAACGAAGGAAGAGATGAAAACAACTTCCTAGAATGAAATTTTCCGCCAAAACAAACAGAGCTTTGGTGCAGGAACTTTCCCCTATAGTGCTTGATTATCTCACTTAATGCCTCGGCTCGACCTAGGAGGAGCCCTGTCACTCGAGAGCATGTAATGGACATCAATTTGTCCAAGGAAAAATTCTATCTTATCAAACCATATTTTATAGTTTTCCCGTCTAAAGGTTCAGTTTTTATCATGTCGGCTATAATAAAACTAGCGTTAGCCACGTTATGATTACTTATTTTATTAAACGGCGTAGATTGTTGGGAAATATGGGCAAACAAGTAATCAAATTCGAGATACAAAGACCAACTCAAGATGGAGGCAAACAATATACGAATGACACAATGGTAAAGCTGAACTCAAATTCAGAGTTGTTCTGTGTTTGTTTAGCGTGTAGAACAATGCCCCAAAGCATGGTATTTATAGGTAAAAATACTTAGTGTGCAAGTAAGAATGGGTTAAGGAATGCAGGCAAGAAATCTGACCTCAATTAGGAAAATGGTGGATATGGAAGAGGGCAAATCCAGGCACATTCAAGGCATAAATGGTTATGGAAAAGAGTGGGTGAAGATGCGGCCATATGCATATCTTGAGCTCAAATATAGACTAACGGACATAGAGGCTCGAGCTAAACAACCTTGAGATTGGACACAAGGCACGCTCGAGCTCGAGCATAATAGCCTCAAGCATGGACCCAGGAACCCCCTGGAATTCATTAACAATAAATTAAAATAAAGTGTCCGCAAAAATTAAAGTTCGGGTTATAAAAAGTCCACACTGTGACACGGCAAGGCAGGCACGCCCACGTGCTTGTGGTTAATAAAACCCACTCTGGGCCCACAATACTTTATTAAGTACAAGGAGAATGTGCTATATAAACTAAACACTTCTTCACTATTTTTTCAAGGTGGGATAGAAATAAAATTAAAAGACTTCAAAATTGAAGCACACTACCCTAATAATCCAACACATTCGACCTCCAAATTGCAACAGATTTTTGTTAATATTTGATTCATATTGAAATAGTTGTCATATCTTATCATATTATCCTTTTTTTCTTTTGGATTTCTATTATGAACTTTCTTTTTCGATGGATGATTATTTTGATTTTTTTTTTTTTCCGATTTTTACATTTTGATGATTTTCGGGTGAGTATGTTCCAGCTCTAGTTTTATTTTGTACGATTTTTTAATTCTTTTGTAATATATTTTATTTCGTTTTCTAGAGTTTTTCTTTTATTTTATAGAGTTTGTTTTGTTATTTTACAAAATAGTTTTTGTTTATTTTCATTTTTTTTTTCTGGAATTTTAGATATATCCTATTTTTTTCCTTAATTATATTTTATAGACTTTTTGGTCCTTTTCCGGTTATTATTTTCTCGGTTTAACACGTTTTTTTTAATTTTTCCTTTTTTGAGATTTTTCGGTATTTTTAGTAGTTAAGTTTTTGGGGTGCTTTTTATTTTATTTTTTTGGGAAAAATATAGTATGATCCCTTGACCTTTGTCATTAATCACAAGACATTCCCAACACGTTCAATTTCAAAAAATAGCCCCTTTAACTTTGCAATTAAATACAACACATCCTCTATGCTTTCCATTTTGTAAAATAGCCCCCTAAACATTGCAATTAAACACAATACACCCCCTGTACTTTTAATTTTAAAATTAATCCCCTGAACTTTGTTATTATACACAACTTACCTCTTGAACTTTTTTACTAAGCATAAGACAGCCCTTAGATATTAATAAATTTAAAATAAAGAAAAGTACCGAACTAAAAAAATTAAAACAAATTATGACAAAAACATTTATTGAAAAAAGCTTGAAAAATATAATAATATTTTTAGTGTTTTTAAAAAATTATTTTTCAATATTTATCTTTAAATTTTTAATTTCATATATTTTTTGGATTTAAATTTTTTATCTAATTTTTGAAATTATTTTTTAAAAATTATTATATTTCATTTTATTGTATTTTATTTATAAAATTTAAAAAAAATTTATTATCTTCTAAGTCTATAATATTTTTATCATAATTAATTAAAATAATTATTTTGTATAAATATAAGAAAATCCTCCTATCTTTTGTCTAGAAATATAAATTTCCTACCTTTATTCTAAAAACATAAATTGCTATTCTTTATATAAAATCAAAAAATTCATTATTTTTATCTAATAGATTCTTTTAGTTTTAAATTTATTAATTTAATTTTTATTAAAGTTAAATATTTTTTTCAAAATATTTTCATTTTTTTTCATAATTTGTTTTAAATTTTGTATATTTTTTAATTTATATTTATTTAAATTTTAATAAAAAAATGCTATAAAAAAAATATAATAATTTTTAAAAAAAATAAATTCTAAAATGAGATTAAAAATTTAAAACCAAAAAATGTACGAAATTAAAAATTTGAAAATAAATACTAAAAAAATATTGTTTTAAAATATTGAAAAATAAAATTTAAAATTATTATTATATTTTTTCATCCTTTTTCCAAAAAATATCTTTCATAATTTATTCAAATTTTTTAATTTCATATTTTTTTTATTTTAAAATTTGAGGATGTCTAAGTGGTGTGTTATATTTAGTAACAAAGTTCCGAGGTTGTGTTGTGTTAATTTGTAAAGTTTAGGGAGCTATTTTATAAAATTAAAAGTACAGGGGATGTGTTGTGTTAATTTCTAAAGTTAAGGAGGCTATTTTTTTAAATTTAAAGTGCAGGGGGTGTGTTGTGTTTAATTGTAAAGTTCAGGGGACTATTTTTCAAAATTAAAAGTGCAGGGGGTGTGTTGTAATTAATTGCCGAGCTTGAGAGGTCTTACTATGTTTTGCCCTTTTTTTAACAATTTTTTAAGACGTGATTATTTAGGATACAGGAGTAGGGAAAGAAAGGAAACCTGCAACTTTGTATTATAGATTACAAAATGAAAAGTGAAAAACTCTAGTACATTCAGGGCCTATATGATATCATTTTCTGTATGCAATTATTTGTTTTCCAAAAACTAAAAACCAGCTTTGAAATAAACTCCGGAACTAGGAAAAGCTATTTTCAAAACATAGTTTTCTGCTCTTAAGAACCTAGACTACAAACATAAAACAATACTAAACTAATAAATTATGAATATGACAACTTGGATTTATGAATTGGGAGGTAATTAGGATATGGTAGTCCGTAAACTGGAGGAAATATACCCTCTCAAGGGGTATGAAGAGCTTTATATATCATGAGTATGAAATACAATGTAAACATATATCAGTAGTATATAATAAGAAAATACAGTGAGAAATAGACAAAAGCAAATATATACTAACATCCCCTCCCAATCCAAACAGGGGGACCATGGAAAGATTGCAACAAAGCTCCTGAAAACAAGATAATGATAAGCACTTAGTAAAGATGATGGAAACCTATGATTAAGCAAGAACAAATCGGACTACAGCATCACTAGCAGCTACTTTTACACGAACAAAATAGAAATGCACTGCTAGTTGCTTCATACGACAATGCAAAATCGAATTTGCACACAAGTAGGATGCACTAATAATATCACAAAAAGCATTAATACAAACATATAGAAAGACCAAGCACTTTAAGCAGTTGACATATCCAATATGTTTTTGTAATAGCATGGGCCACATGACAATACTCAAACTCAATACAAGAGCCACCATCAATGTGCTACTTTCATGTACTCTAGGAGATCGAATTTGTCCTAGAAATATACCAAAATTAACAAGTGTGGAGACAATCTCCCTGATCAACATCAGTGTAAATAATTAGTGAAGATAAGGAACAAGGACACAAGTACAGACCACGATGAAGGGTATCTTCGAGATACTAGAGATATGCTTCACTAATTGTAGATGACCAAAAGTAGCACAATGCATAAATTGACTTACTACGCTTACATAGCGAGCAATTTCCAGTCTTGTCAATGTCAAGTAATGGAGAGCTCTAGCCATACTATGGTAAATGGAAGGATTAAAAAGTCCAACACGGTCTGTACAACTTGCTAAGGAGTTAGCGGGAAACACAATACTAATAGAGTTTGTGTCGTGCAAGAAAAGCTTAATTGAAAGATTCTACAATTACTTCTTCTAAAATAAATCAAAACCATATGAATTGCGGGTGGCTTCCACACCAAAGAAATAGTGGAGGGACCCCAGAACTCTCATGGAAAATTTGGTAGCAAGTTTGGTAATAAGAGAGGACAAAAAGGATTCACTACACCTGTCAACAGAGTATCATCAACACATAATAGTTGTATCAAAGCCCCTTGAGAAGAAGTCAATATAAACATACTTGAATCAGCCTTAGAAGGGAAGAAACCCATAACAAGTAAGACGGAGCCAAGCCTCTGAAACAAAGACCTAAAGCTTACTCAAGACCATATAACACACGGCGTAGCCTACAAACATAATCGGGAAAATTAAGATGAACAATCCCCGAAGGCTGCTTCGCTTAAGAACACATTTGTGATATCAAGCTGACGAATAGTAGGAGGCTTAGCCACAGGACTAAACACCTTAGAATCAATACAAGCTTGTTGTCGATGCCTTTGTGCCACACGTCACCTTTTATACAGCTAAAGCTTACCATCAACATGAAATTTCCTTTTCTAAACCCAACACATAATCAGAAGGGTCAGAAAGAACTGACTCCAAAGTGGCATTTCGAACCAAAGCTTGATACTCATCAAGCATGGCGACACGCCAATGTGGGTTCTTACTGGCTTGAGTATATGTTGTCCATCCACTACTCCATTTCTCCCTTCATTCAGCGCTCTTATACCATGTAGGGGGAAACGTACCCTCTCAAGGGATATAAAGAGCTTTATATATATATATATATCATGAGTACAAAATACATTGTAAAGATATATCAGGAGTATATAACAAGGAAATACAAAGACAAATACACAAGTACAAACACATACTAACATGGTCGTTACAGCATTCACAGTATTAAGGGGGGAAAAAAACTAAGGAGGAACATAAATGTGCATTTGTTTGAGAATATGTTCAAAATTGTCAGTGGGCTTGTCAACTGGGTGAGTATGCAGGCCTTCGTAGGTGGTCACCACTATGCCTTCATCCTTTGCTAGCCTCTGTACCTGTTTTTTCACATTACACCCAACATGTGTGCATTTATAATAGCTCCTGTAGGATTTCCAAAACAAAGAAAGCAAAAATTCGTAAGAATAGTATTCTGTGCATATACACCTATGCAAATTTTTGTTAGGTATATTATGGTTTGAGAATTAGTCATTCCGGTACCATGATTTTTAATGCATTTAATAAGGAGGTATGCCAGATTTCAAAATTTTATCCATTCGGTTTTTTGTGTTGGAATCTTGTAAATGTTTTCTAGAACCTCGAATATATTTACCATAAGTTGATAAAATGACACACGACTTTAATTGTATTGTATTCCATAATTGGGCCACAAACCCTTTATTACACTACTATGTATGAGTCATGTCAGTACTTTCAAGGAAAGTTCATTTGATTAAGATAAAATTAATTATATTCGGATAAAAGAACACCGTGTGCGCACACACACATATATACATACATACATATCTTCCTACTTCTATTTCTAATGACACTAATACAGCTAACATAGATTCTTTTCTGGAAGAAGGAGATGGAGCTAAGAGAATTCCAAAGGTGCTGATGCAACCAGATAATTTATCGGTCCAAATTATTAAACGCAAATATCTAACTCATTCAAATTTTTGGGACTGTCTGCTATAATTGTTCGTAATTGAGTGCGATGTGGTCTCCAAAATACAAATGGAAACAAACATGCAAAAGGGACCCACCGCAACTAGGGAGTAAGCCTAAAATCGGATCGGACGTCTCTGACCTCAACCACTCGCCATTTTTAGAGAAAAGGTTGTGATATTCTGTTATATCTAACTTCGGTTATACCGTGAGTTCTGCTTATGCTTCATTTAAGAAGACTTGGTTAAATATTTTTGTATATTTATTGACAGAAAATTAAAGGGATATGGACCTAACTCAACTGGTAGTTGCAATGATGGAGCAGGGCTCACAGACGCCTTTCTTCATACACTTAAAAGTTAGGAGCTGAGGTGGAGACAAACCTAAGAGTTTAGTAGTTCACTTACAAGCCCGAGTCAATTAGGTTTTTAAGCCAGGCAGCCTTTACTTATAATAACTCGAATGAGTTTAGGTCTGACAAGATTTAGATGGAGCAAACCGTATCCAGATCACTGGAATAGGAGCAATGCAATCAAGGTCATGCCTTGGCCGTCAAAGCCCTAAACAATGGTGCGAACCTAAGTTCACCTGACGTATTAAGCAATGACGGTAGTGTTAAGGCCAATGCAATCAAGGTTAAGCCTTGGCTATCAAAGCCTTAAATTAAAGCCTTAATTCTTAAGTTGTCAACTTTGGGAATAGATTAAAATAGAGAGTTCATGCATAAAGGCTGAAGCACTGTATTACCGAAGAAGCAAGTACAACAAGATCTATGCTACACTAGACTAAGTTAAGTTACGCTACTCTTAGAAGAACGAACAAGTGTGTTGTAAAGAGAAAACTAGAAGAAGTTTTGTATGAGTGTATGTACTTGTTTGGGACTACAACAAAGTCGCTTATTTATAGGAAAATTAAATAACGGTTGCCCCGTATTTCCATGGCACTTTCTCCCCATTTCAAACCACCAAGCGCATGAATGATAAATGAACATGCCCTTGATTTGGTACTCGAGCGGATTCCTGGAAGCCCACGCCTGCATTTTCAACTGTAGTTTCTTCTAGATGCTCCACGTGTTCTTAGATTAAGCTTGGTTCCCATGTATCTGACATTGGGCTCCAAGTAACTATCTTGGAGCTTGGAAACCACCTCACTTGCTCCCTTCTTACTAGTCCCTTGAGCTCGAGTTCCCTTGACCCTTCAACCATCTCAAGCCTTGAGTGGCTATTATCCTTGTTAGAGTGATACACTTCTCAAGATGCTAGGCTCTAGACACCGTTACCTCAGCACCCAAAGGTTTGATTTTCCTTGAGGAGAATCTCACATGATAAGCACATGGCACTTTGCCTAAAACAGCATCGTTCCATCTCCCTCGAAATTAGTGTGTAAGAAAATGCCCCTCTTTTAGCATTGGTAAATTCAAATTTAAAAGGTAAAAATTGATTGATTTGACCCTCAATGGATGCAAGGAGCTTGAGAGAACACTGTTTGGCATTTGTTCTTATTTCTCGTTTGTCTATAAGTATGTTAATATGGGCTTCAAATCTTCACTTTTCTCTGCTTTGTGCTCCCTTTTGCTGCAACCAAGCACTTCTGGAACACTTGGTTTTTGTTCTTGAATCCTTGATTCTTATAGATTCAACCTGCTCCATGTTCTTTTGCATTTTCTTGAATCAAGTAACAAAGACCCAAATCTCCCATGCCATCTTTGCTCCCATTCCTCAAGCTAACAACCCTGTTCATTTAGTTCAATCAGACACTTCAATGGTCTCCAATAGGCTTTAGAGCTCTATCGATCTTAACAAAATTGAAGAGGATCTTTCTTGGATGTCAGAAAATTATCTTTCTTCAACCTTCTCACCTTGTGCCCTAGGGCCTATTTTTTGCCCTTTCCATGATGTCCCAGCTTTCAAGGTGTGTTTCCAAATTCTAAATGATCTCCTCTACTTCATATAGCTCCTGCAGGTCAATCTTTAAGAGGAAGGTGCATTTGCAAAGAAGCAACACCTTTTGAAGGATGGACGTTCCTAACAAAACGGTATGTCGACTGGTTAGATAGATTGATGCTTACCCAAGGAGAGAAATGAAAGAACCTCTGCCTCTATGAGGCCATTAGGCTTTCCCAGATTGCTCTCATATATAACTTCCCCATTGTAACGGCACTCACCTACTGTTGGAGCACTGTTATAACGCTTTTGTCCTCCCTAAGGGTTTCCTTGAAATCCCTGATGTCACTCTAGAGGACATAGCAAGGGGTTCCTTGAAATCCCTGATGTCACTCTAGAGGACATAGCAATATTTATAGGTCTTTCAACAGGATGGGAAGAGTTGCCTCTTGATTCTTTTATTTTTATCGAGACTGTAACCTTTGCCTCTTCCATCTCTGTGACCAATTAGCCTAGTGGTTATGAGTCCTTTGTCAAGATGTTTGTCATTGGAGCACATGACTTTGGGCAAGGGTTTAGGGAAGAAGAGGCCTACTTTTACTTGTTTTAGTTGAACAAGTTTTTCTTTTCTAACTCTACCAATTCGGTTCTTAAACTCCCTAAAACCATAGCTGCCAACCTAGCCTTTAGCAATGGTCCACCATTGTTTCTGGTCCAAGTATATGGATGGACTAGGGAAATCATAGTTAAGAACTATGATGTCTATATAGGAGGACCCATGTGGCCTGTCCAACTTTAGGCCATGCCTACTTTCTTGAGCTCAACCCTAGAGGCCCTTATGTTCCTACAGGTAGGGGGTCTCTCGCTATGGAGAGTAGTTTGCTCGTTGTGAGGTCCTTCTAGCCACAGGATGGTCATCTAACCAGTGCCTTAAGAGATTGATGTCACCTCGAGGTAGGAATGGGACCCAATGGACTGCTTTTAAAGAGAGAAATCTTGCTCTTCGTTGGTTCAGGAAGCTAGACCCTCACCATGATGTCTCTATAGACATCAATTTTTAGACTTGGTAGTCAATTTTGTGCCCTTAGTATTTCGTCTTCATCACCAAAGTCATCCTGGTGTACAGACCTATAGGCCTGGGTTGTTTTCTAGGCAGCTTGGAATGGTCCAACGCCTCCCTTTTCCAAGTCTAAGGACCAAAAACCTTTGGTGGGCTAAAAGGATCTCCAACTCTTCCAATGTAGAGAGCTTCGTGAGTCCAACCAAGAGGTCAAATCCCTCTATGGGTACCCAGATGTTTGTAGGTACGCCCCATGTGCCATATCTCATTTTATAGCTCGGTTCAAAGCCTACTAGACCTTTTTGGAGGCCAGAGGTACCAAGGATTATTTTAAGCTTTCCCTTGAGCTTGCAAGTCCCAGCTCGAGAAAAGGTCAGCCAATCAGCATCAGGCAGAATCAACAGAAGGCACAATCAGGTAAGTTGCCATCTCTGAAGTATATTTCAGTTCTGCTTCTCGTATGGCCTGAACAAAGACTAATCCTTTTCCTTTTTATAGCTGCAGCTATCTAGGAAACTCCTAGGAGCGCTAGGACCAAAAGTTTCACTAGGATGTTGCTAGATTAGCCTCCTCTAGGAACCTCTCCACCAACCCTTGAAGTTGGTGGCTTGAAGAAAAGGAAGATGAGAGATGTTCCCTTAACTCTCCCAACTGGAGCCACACTAATGTGGAAAAAGTACCGCCTAGAGGTATTGCGGTTTCTATCATTCATCTTTTGCCGAACCATTTCTAACTTGGCTTTATGTAGCCATAACATGAAAAGGATGTAGTTATCGTGGAGATTTCAAGCTCTCCACCTTAGGAAACCGCACTAGAGCTCCTTCAAGATACTGAATCGTTAAGCTTAAGCACTAAAGTAGGAGGGGACATGGCAACCTCGGCCATGGAGCCAATTAAAAGTAATCCTCTTAATGAAGCTTCCCTTCTAGTTCCTTTGAACCAGGGTCTTGTGCAGGCTCCATACCTTCTTCCAGGAGCATGTTCCATAACCATTGAAGGCATCTTTGAAGGAATGATCTCATCATTTGGCTTTCAAATCCTTGATGTCTAAACCTTAGTTGGTTCTAACATACAAGTATTGTTCTTCAGAAACCCCCCTCAAGGAAGGCATTCCGGTGGCTGAAGTGCCAGCAGAGTTTCCTCCTACCCCTTCAACTAAGATTTCAGAGGTAAAAATAGTCCCTTCAACTCTGTTTAACATGCAAAGTTAGGACTTAGTGTAATTCCTTCTAATGTTGCCCCTTTTTCATGTCACACCAACAAGAGCTACTCCTTCTTTGGAGAAGCTAGAAGCAAGTGAAAGATTGGCCTTCTAGTAGTTGAACTAAGTACCCAAGACTCCAAAGTCTAAGAGAGATTGCACACCATTCTATTTCAACCCTAACTGAGGAAGCCACTTTCCAAGAGGATATTTCTCTGGCAAACGCCTTAAAGGAGGGCCCTAAGGTGCCTTCAGCCGTTTCCAGAGAACTTGAGGCTCTAGAGAAGGTGCTTGTGAAAGTGAACCACGAGGTCCCATCACTTCTTTAGAAGAAACGATGCTGTCAAGATGCCATCTAGGACGTAGGGCATTCAGCTGGCCTAGGTGGCCTACAACTTATGTTTAAAGAACATCAAGCAGCCAAGAAAGTCCAAAGTTAACAAGTCAAGGACATCAAAGGCCTAGAGGATGAGATCCCTAGCTTAGAAGAGAGACTGAGTCATCTGAGGCGGAATTGTTTTCTCTCATATAGTAGTATACCTCACAACGCTCGGTAGTTGGGGAGCTTGAGCAAGCCACCACATAGGCTTAAAAGAGCAACCAAATGCTCCAAGAAGAGGCGCTCTCCTTGGATCAAAAGCTAAATGAAGCAACCAACAAGCTGTGAGGTACAGAGGAATCCTTAGTTAGAATTAGGACTCGACTCTTTTGATTCTTCTCTTGTAAAGAACATTTTGGCCGTACAAGTTGCTTGCTTGTATTTTTTTTGTGTGTAAGCCATGCACTTTTAAACAGTATTAATGAAATACGCATTTTTTGTCAAATGCGTCTCTCAGCTTAACAGTTCCAGTTTCCTTTTTTTTTTCTAACTTAAGGATCATGAAGTTGATTCTCAAGACATTACTACCAAAACTGAGCCCATAATTCAGGGAATTTAAACTTAAGGACTTCCTTAATAGAATCCCAAATTGATGGCAAGTGTTTCTTTTGGAACCTTCCATTGATGGCCCTTGGTTAAGTTCTTCCATCTCGATCTTGGAGCAAGTTAGCATTGTCTCCAAACACCTTTATGACTCTGAATGGGTCCTTCCAGTTTGGGGATCATTTCCCAAAGACGCGATGCTTCTGGCCAATGGATAGAACTACTTTCCAAACTAAATCTCCTAAGTGAAAGGATCTAGGTTTGACCTTCTTGTGTAAGCTTTGGCCACCCTCTTTGTTTGTTTTTTTAGCTTGTGAAGGACATCCAGCCTAACTTGGTCTAAGTTAGTTAGTTCATCCATTATAACTTGCTCATACCCAAGTTCAGAAAGCCTCCCTTATTGAGCCAACCTAATAGACTGAATTGTGTCTTCCATTAGGAGCACAGGATTGTGGCCACACATTAAGTGGAAGGCAGTTGCATCAGGTTTGGATGCTCTATAAACCCAAAGGGCATCGTGTAGTAGTTCATGCCACTTTCTGGGATTATTCTCAATCATTTTCTCAATATTGGCCTTCAGAATCTTATGTTTAGACTCTGCCAGGCCATTAGCTTGAGCATGGTAAGGGGTTGAGTTCAAAATTTCTATTTTGAAACTCTTGGTGAACTCCTTAACCTCGGCTACATTGAACACCTTAGCTTGGTCCAAAGTAATGGTTTTGTGGATTCCAACCCCACATAGGAGGTATTCTTTGATGAAATCAATCACATATTGCTGATTGATATTACTATATGGTTTAGCCTCCACCCATTTCGTGAAGTAGTCCATGGCCACAAGAATGTAATAGTGTTGCTTGTAGAAAGAGGGTTAATTCCCCCTAGGATGTCCATTGCCTATCCTTTAATAGGCCATGGCTTAATAATAGCATGTATCTCAACTATAGGGACCCTTGGTAGATGACCATGTCCTTGGCATGCTTTGCACTCCTTGGCATACTTAATGCAATCATCCATCATCGATGACCGGTAATAGCCATAATGCTTGATTAGCCAATGTAGCTTATTGCCAGCTAGATGGGATTTATAGATACCCTCATGGGCTCCTACCATTACTCGCATTACTTCGTCCAAGTCAAGGCATTTGAGAAGCACTACGCTAGCGCCCCTTTTGTATAACTCTCGAAACTCATCATCTAGATCGAATCTATTGGCTCTCATTTTCAACTTTCTATCTTTAACATAATCTTGAGGGTTGAAGTAATCCATTAAAAGCTTCCTCCAGTCCTCATGTTGACATTTGACAATCTGATGTGTTTTAATCCAAGCATTCACTTGGTATGATATTGCTCTGAAAGCTGAAGGACTTAGTGAATTCAATGTCATGGTCTAGAACTTTAGTCTTGATGACGGTTGTTTCTTCACTCTAAGTCCTGGGCAACTCGTACCTTGAAGCTAATTGAGCCAAGTCATTGGCTTCTTTGTTTTGTTCTTCAGGAATATGTTCAAAGTGAACACCATCAAACTTACTCAACTGTTTTTGCACCACTAAGATGTATTTGTTCAGGGTATTGTTTAAACACTGGAATTCCCCTTTTGCTTGGGAAATGACCAACTGCGAATCCCCTCTAATGATAACATTAAGGACTTATATTTTTAAAAGAGTTTATAGGCCTATGATCAATGCCTCATACTCTGTCATATTAATAGAGCACTTGGCAACTAAGACAATAGCTGGCTTGGTGATGATCTTAGTAGGGGCTCCATTCACAATTCCAACTCCAGCGCTTGAACTGATCCTTGATTCATCCACATATAGTTTCTAAGGGACCATTTCCACCAATAGAAGCTGGTCTGGCTTGTAGCCTAAGCCAGTGTGAATGTTTGGATGGTCAACTAGAAAGCCCACTAAGGCTTGGCCTTTGATTGACTTTTGTGACATAGACCAACTCAAACTAAAGTTGCGTAATACTCCACTTTTTTAATCTTCCCATCATCAAAGGTCTATCTAGCATATACTTAAGGACATTTGTCTAAGCAACCACATATATGGTACATGCTAAGAAGTAATGTCTCAATGTCACAGATATTTAGAACAGAGATAGATGCAGTTTCTCAATAGAGGAATATTTTATTTCACATTCATATAAGCAACAACTAAGGTAAAACATATCTTGTTCAAACCCTTGATCATTGTCTTGTACAAGCACACAACCAATCTATTCATCCACAGTAGAAACATAATTTTTAAAGCTTTGCCTTACTGTGGTGGAATCAGCACTGATGGCCTGATCAAGTATTCCTTGATAGCCTCAAAAGCTGCTTGTTGTGGCTCCTCCCACTTTAAGTTCTTCTAATACTAGAGTCTTAGTGGTGAAGAAAAGACTTTGGTTTCTCTGTGACATTAGAACTGAAACGTCTCATGAATTTAATCTCCCCAAGAAGTGTTGAAGCTTTTTTTTTTTTTTTTTTTGGCTCAATGGAGGTTTGTATGGCCTTAGTTTTGTTAATGCCCACCTCGATGCCCCTCTGGTGTACCAAAAAACCAAGAAAGTTTCCTACACGCACACCAAAGGCACATTTTAATGGGTTCACCTTAAGATTATGGCTCCTCATTCTTAGGAATGCCCCTCTTAAGTCCTCTAAGTGTCTAACTTGGGACTTTGATTTAACCATAATATCGTCTATTTAGACTTCCATAGTCTTGCCAATGAGATCATGAAGGATCATTTTCATGCTTATCTCATACATGGCACCAACATTTTTCAAGCCACAAGGCATACCCACCCACTCAAAGGTCCCTATTAATTCAGAGCACCTAAATGCTGCTTTTGCTGGTATCTTCTGAAGGAATCGTGACTTGGTAGTACTCGCAATAGCCATTCACAAAGGATAAGAACTCGTTGCCCTAAAGCTGAATCAATGAGCACATCACCGATTGGAATTGGGTATTTATCCTTTGGGGTGGCTGCATTCGGATCTTTGAAACTAATACAGACTCTAATTTTGCCATTTTCTTAATGACAAGAATAATGTTTGCCAACCATTTAATATACCTGGCAGTCCTGGTGAATTTGGCCTTTAAAAGTCTCTCAATTTCGTGTTTGACCAAATCAATTACTTCTTGGGACATCCTTCTTTAGACCTGAATGATGGACCTCAAGCGTGGCCTGATAGGAAGCTTGTGCTGAACCAACTTCTTGTATAGGTTAGGCATCTCATGACAGTCCCAAGCAAAGAAGTCCTTGAAGTCATGATGTAAGATCAAATTGCTCCCTTTGCTCTTCAGAAAGCAGAGCACTCAAATAGGTAGGTCTTGGGTCCTATATTTAGCCTAAGTTAACATTGAGGAGGGAGTCCTAAACTTTAACCCTAAAATCCTCCATTTTAGCAGGTGTTGCTCTTAAGTCAGATAGCTCCAGCTCTTTCTCTTACGTCATCTAGACTTCGAAGAAATTAAATGGCTGCTTAGCCCAAAGTTAATCCTCAGCATGCCAAGCCAAAAGCTTTGTTACGGTTGAGGAAATGGCCTTATGGGCCATTACTGGGAGGTCTTGACTCCTCAACATAAGGCTTCTGGTGAGCCTTGGAGGTTTTCTTCATCAAGAAGGGCTCGCATGCATCCCAAGAAGTCCAAGTCTTCGAACTCTAAGTCGACTTGATCAGTCTCAGCTGTCAAGGATGGCTATCATGTTTTGGTGTTGGGAAAACTATGGAGTGGTCCTTTTAACATCATGCGGTCCCACACCATCTTCATAGAACTTTGCCTCAACATAGTTGGAACAAGCCATGAATGGCTTGTTATCTGCCATAACAAATTCATATATGTCATGGTTCTAGAAGATTAACAACTAGTGAAGTGAAAAAGAGATACAATAATCGGTATGTGGCCAATCTCTCCCGAGTAAAGCATTGTAGCTTGGGATAGTATCCACTACAAAGAAAGTTGTTAGCTTGCTTAAGCTGCAAACAGTTACATCGATCAGGATGATTCCTTCAAACTTAGTAATAGCTCCTTAAAAGCCATATACTGCAACATTTGAAGTAATCAAGTTATCTGGAGATTTGCCAATGACTTCAAACATATATGAAGGTAATGGCAATGCCATTATCCACCAAGACCCTATTTACCCGAATGCCATCGAATTTGGCCTTGATATATAGAGGCTTGATGTGTTTATTGGCAGTATTACGCCCATCAAACATCATCGTTATTATGTCAGGTGTATCTCCGAGCGATTTGGGTGTTGGGGTTGTAAATTTAACAAAAAAAAGGATCAGGGGAGCTATTATTTCAGCTACAAGCTCCACCTGTCGATCTTCTTCTGATGTTATCACATCTCCCTCAAGGGCCTTCTTGAGCATTAGTTTCCATGAATTCTAAGAGAAGGAGTAGGGCAGTTCTAACATCAACCTTTTAAGGGAATATTCCAATCTATATTTGGACCCCATGATTAGTTTCCTTCTCAGGACTGCCATCTATTGGCACGTCCTAATCTTGCTCTTGAGGACTGCCATTAGTTAGCATGTCTTGATACAGAGGTTGGCCTTTTGGATCAACCCTTGGAGTTTAAAACTCCTCCACAGTAGGGGGAAGTCTTCTTCGTGGAAGTCATTCTCTATATCAGGCCATGTTAGGTTAACACGGTCTGAATGTTCCACTAAATTGATGTTGAGAGGATTGTACTCCTCTCCATCATCTAATGTCCTTTAAGCCAGTGAATCCTTAGCAAGATGGTCCCACCAAGATTCCTTTCTTTCAGAAGATGAGAGACTAGTCCATTTCTTAGGCTTCTTATGCAGCTTACCTTTACCAGCAGTTGTAAAAGGTATGGGTTTAGTCATTGGATCCTCAAGTTCCATAGGCTCAGTTTTCTTGCCCTTGTAGAGTATGGCTTCCTCTTGAGAAAGTATAGTTAAGTAAGTATCAACCAAAGCCCTTTGTTGTGCTGCTTTCTTTAGCAGCTGTGTTCTCTTTGGAGTTGAAGTAAGGATGGAGGGACTAGCATCCTGTGGCTCAAAGTAGTTCCTTCTCCAAACATTACCAAAGTGGACCCCTGGAAAGTTGGTGTCCTGACTACCATGGTCCCTGACGTGTAACCATGTCTAATAGTTAGTATTTCGGATTTTTCCTTAGTGGGCTCATATCTACAAGACTTCTCAGATGGCATTCTCAAGAGTGGGTCAGCAACGGAAACGTACAGAAGAAGCTGCTTGAGTTTCCTCATTGCTCCTTGTATTTTCCCACAACAATGACGTCATGCTTTGTAGGATGTCTTCTCTAGATCTTGAAGTATTTTCCCCCAATTTGTAAGGCCTACAGTGGGCCCATGCTCTCTACTAATATCCATAGCTAACTCCTTAGCCATTGTCAGCATAATGGCAGAATTATTGCAGAGTTTGATCAAAATTTTTTTAAAAACCGAACACTTATTTGTGGAAGGAGTTCAGTAATGTTCTAATGGCAAATTCCATCATCAAATGTGGGCACAAGCGCTAGGAACTTTAGTATTCCCTCAATGACCAACCGTTCAAATAGGTTGTTCGTCACCCTTACCTTCTGCGTTTCATTCAAAACCATCTTTCTCCTGTAAAAGGGAAAAGGAATAGTCTAGACACTACAGCGATTATTTTTAACGAAAGTTTCAATATACTTAAAGAGGACTAGGGAAAGGGTCTTTATTAACACCCATATGGCCTTCTTCAAGGAAGATTAATTCCCTTTCTTAAACGGCATCTTGAACCACGTTTCTAAAGATCACGCAGTTCTTCGTCAAATGAGTGAACAAATCGTGCCATTATAGTATACCTCAAGCCAATCAAATGTTACATATATTCTTGAGAGGTCAAATGAGTACTTCCTCAAGTCTTGGGAATAATATGACTTCCTGGCTTTGATAACCTTCTTGACCAGAGGATTACGAACCATAGGAGGTCCCTTGACGTATTCAGTGACATCAATTTCATAAACAGGATCTTCATCCTCTTCGATTAAGTTGCGTATGTAAGTTCCATGGACACTATTTTTCCTATGCTTTTCTTCATTTAAGACAGCCTCATATCTAGCCACACATTCTGCCAACTATAGAAGCGTCGTGAAGTTTGAGCCTTCAAACTTCTTCCTAAATTCAATATCCAAGCCATTCAAAGCTAGCTTGGCATATTCAATTCCAAAAAGGGCTACAATGCATTTTGACTTGGCTCTCTTGATTCGATTAATGTAATCTTCTATTAATTCACTTGACTTTTGTTTCATTTAAGCCAAGTCATACATGGAATTCCCAAGTTTCATTCTTGGGAGCAAGGCTTGGAATTGACTGGCCATGCCATCCCAACAATAAATTGAATTAGGTGGTAAGCTAATCTACCACTGAAAGGCTGTCCCTATTAAAGAACTAGGGAACATCCTGAGTTTAAGATACTGATTGTCAGCTGCTTCTCTACATTGGCAATTGAACCTTGCCAAATGCTCCATGGTAAAAACAGTTCCTTCTTTTGAGAAAAGGGTAAGCTCAGGGATTTTGTATCCTCGAGAGAAAGGCTAATCCCTATCAATATAGTCAGGACAAGGTTTACTATACAAAGGTCTATTGACCCTCGTGAGGCCTAGCCCATACATATGTTCGATAAGGGCGACCAATTGGCCCTGAAGTGGTAGGTCAGGCACATGGTTCTGCACCTACCATTTTTCCCCAAGTGGTTGAGGATCTTAAAGGGGATCGGCAGGATACCCCTAAGATCCCATCATAATCGAGTGTGGGAATGGTTGTTGTCCCCCAAACCGGGGTAACCCCTTGATCACTTTGGCCATGGGTTTCATTTGCCACAAAGCATGTTCCAATAGACCCTAGGTTATATGGCATGCCTGAGAACACACCAGCATTTGTAGGTTGTTGGTTCATCTTTTCTTGATCAATCCTTGAGTTCTGATCTTGAGGATGTTGGTGATTAGCTTGCTCCCCAATTTGATAAGCATGAAGAGGTCTAGGAGGAAAGGCCTGGTCCCTAGAAGTGGGTACATGTCCTTGCACACCCATTTCAAGGGCTTGAGTAGGCCTTAAGGCAGCCTCTCCAACTTGAAGAGGGTATGAATAGTTATGCCCCCTGTCTCAAGGACAGGTGACATTGGCACATTGGTGTTGAGATTCCTTGAAGCCATAGACAATCTCTGATTCGAAGGTCCAGCAACCCCAAGGTGTACATTGTCATTCCTGTGACTGGATTCCAAGTGCATAACACTTGGGTTAGCCAAAATTGGGTCTTCCATTCTCTCAGGCACTACGTACTCAACCTGAGCAACTGGTAACCATGAGCTCGAAGGAGCATCATGGGGATATCTGGTTGGAACCAACGGAGGACGTATAGGCTTAATTTTCCCGATGTCCTCTCTAACAGCTTGGACTAATCCATTATGAACCTCAGCCTGTCTAACTAAGATATGCTCGACCTCAACTACTGTCTTTCTTACCACGTCCTTTGCAATAAGGGTATGCGTAGAAGACAAGGTTGAGTTCATCTCAACTAAGACTCTGTCAGTTTCTTTATGAAGCCTTTCGTTCATTCAGGTACCAACGTCATTTATCGTGGCTCTCATGGCATAAGAATTTTCATGTTGGGCAACTAGATTGCGCTCTATTTCAGCACATTGTCTCTCAAAGGCCTCTCTTATTATTTTTTGGACACCTTGATCCACGATTTATAAATGGCTTTTGAGCATAGCCATAAAACTCTTTGGAGAAAGGCCATCAAGCCCAGTACATTGATCTTCTGGGATGTCATCTTCACCATCGCTTTCACTGTCGTAGTTGTGACTGGTTTCATCCCTTTCTGTTACAGGGGCTTTGGCTCTAGAAGATGCTTAAGTGGGGATCTAATTAAGGCTAGGCATTCTGGTTCCTCAAGCTCAAAGCACTAGACCTCCTCGTTTTGACCATTGGTGAATGGTCCTCAATTACGTTCTAGCCAATTGAAGACAATGAAGTCTCGCTTTAAGCCTCCCACTATGGTTACCAAAAGGTGTCTTTGCTATATTTGTTTGTACTTGAGTGTGTCATAGTCGCCGTAAATATAAATGAAAACAAACATGCAAAAGGGAATCCCCCTGACTAAGGAGTGAGCCTAAATTTGGACCGCATGTCTTTGTCCTCAACCATTCACCATTTTCGATGAAAAGGCTATGATAATTTGGTGTATTCAAATTCATATGTACCGTGAGTTCTGCTTATACTTCAATTAAGAAGATTTGGTTAAATATTCTAATGGATTTTTTCTATATTTATTGATAGAAATTTAAAGGGATATAGACCTAACTCAAGTAATAGTTGCAGTGACGGAGCAGGGCCCACAGACACCGTTCCTTGTATACTTCAAAGTCAGGAACTGGAGTGGAGACAAACCCAAGAGCTCAACAGTCCACTTAAAATCCTGTGTCAATCAAGTTTTTTAAGCCTAACACCCTTGACTTATTATAACTTTAATGGGTATATGTTTGACAAGATTTAGATGAAGCAAACCATATCCTAGTTAATGGAATAGGACCAACGCAATCAAGGTCATTTATTGGCCATCGAAACCCTAAACAATGGCATGAACTTAAGTTTACCTAGCCTATTAAGTGGTGACAATAGTGTTAATATCCAATGCAATCAAGGTCAAGCCTTAGCCATAAGCCTTAAACTAGAGTCTCAATTCTTAACTTGTCAAATTTGGCAACAGATTAAAACAGAGAATTTAGACCTAAAACCCGAAGTACTGTATTACTGAAGAAGCAAGTACAACAAGATCTATGCTACACTAGACTAAGTTAAGTTACGATACTCCAAGCAAAAACATGAATGTGTTATAAAGAGAAAACTTGAAGAAATTTGTATGAGTGTATGTACTTGTTTTTGGAAAACAAAAAAATCGCTTATTTATAGAAAAAGTAAATAACAGCTGCCCCCTATATTTTCACTACAGTTTCTCCTGACATTAGGCAATCAAATGCATGATTGATCAATTAACGTGTCCCTGATTTGGTACTCAAGTGGATTCCTTGAAGCTCACATCCCCATTTTTAGTTGAATTTTCTTCCAGATGCTCCATGTTCTCTTGGATTAAACCTGGTGCCCACGTATCTGAAATTTTGCTCCAAGTAACTGTCTCGAGCTTGAAAATCACCTATCTTGCAGCCTTCTTGGCTGCCCCTTGAGCTCATGCTCTCTTTACACTTCAGCCATCTCGAGCCTCGTGTGGTTGATACCCTTGTTAGGGTGGTACACTTCTCAAGATGCTGGGCTTGAGACACCGTTACCTTAGTACCCATAGGACTGATTTTCCTTGAGGAGGACCTCAAGTGATAAGCATGTGGAACTTTCACCAAAACGGCATCATCCTAGCTCCCTCGAAGTTAGGGTGTAAACCGGGACTATATGTCACAATGTGGTGGATAGTCGGCTTAGAAGAGGATGTTGTAGTCTAGGGGATCTTATCAAGGAAGGGATCAACTAGGCACTGGAGGATGATGGAATCATATCGTTCTTGTTTGACCGATGGTGTGCAAAGATTGTGGAGGAAGAGATTGGCTTTAAGGATCTTGAGCTCAAGGTGGCGAACCTCATTGTCGAAGGACAATGGAATATTTGGAGTTTTACAATGCTAGTTCCTGGCCATATTAATCCTTTGATCTAAGCAATTTCTTTTCTGGTACACATCAGATCTACTCAATTCTGTTGGGGTTTTATATCATATAATAACTTTTTGGCCAAATTAGTGTCCTGATTGGCACCAAGAAAGGGGCAAGACAAAAAATATTGAACTTTCAAATGGATTTGCAATTTAGATTTTGTTTCCATGGTTAAGATGTTCCTTTGGAACCTTATCCATAAATCTTTATCAGTGAGGGATGAGCTATCTCGTCAAGCTTATATTTGAATGACAACTTGCGCTTGGTGTAATAATGCGGATGAGACTATCGAACACTTATTTTTATGCTCTGAATTTGCTAGGCATGGTTGGGCTTTTTCCAATGCTAAGGGACGGGATATATGAATTTAGCTTGTAGATTATTTGAATGACAGGCTCTAGGAGTTGAGGAAGAAAATGACATCTTTTTGGTGAAGACGAAACAGTGAAAATGATATTATGGACGAGCTGAAGCTATAGAGTTTTTCGTGGGACTCAAGTTATGCCAAAGAAAATTTTTTTATTTAGAGGAGTAAAGGCTACAGAGTGGAAGATGAGAAGCCAAGTGGATAACCTGGCATAAAAGACATCTACATGATCGAAAGAGAACTGGGTTGCATCTTGCTACAAGATGGGTACCTTTTAAAAGGGGTAGGTACAAATTGACCTTTAATGGATGTAGAAAAGATATCAAGGCTACTAGTCGCTTTATTGTTCGTGATGATGTTGGATCAGGTGATTGATTGCAACTTATGGAGCATTGGTAATGCGGTTAATTTTGTGGCTAAGACTTTAGCAGTGCGGAACAAAATTTTGCACTATTTGAGAAAAGGATTTAGATGCATCCACGCAGAAGAGTTCATGTACTAGGCATTCATGCACCGGATCCCATTAGAACTCCGAAATTAAGCGTGCTTGGGTGAGAGTAGTACCAAGATAGGTGACCTTCTGGAAATTCCTCTTGTTGCGAACCCTATAAGGTTGCGGGTCCTCGAAAATAGCCTCTTGGCAGAGTTATACAATGAAGGGTTAAGGCTGCATACATCTAACCCCCCTCTCTCCGGACCCTAATTAGGCGGGAGCCCTTGAGGCACTGTGTCTGTTGTTGTTGTTGTAAATTCGAACGATCGTTGAAGATATATGGCGGTTGTAGACTTAATTTTTGG
The DNA here is from genome assembly GCA_018398585.1 of Simmondsia chinensis. Lineage (NCBI taxonomy): Eukaryota > Viridiplantae > Streptophyta > Magnoliopsida > Caryophyllales > Simmondsiaceae > Simmondsia > Simmondsia chinensis. The sequence goes on along the minus strand of JAGTTD010000023.1, from coordinate 10,529,998 downwards.
AAACAAGAATTTCTGATGTTTATCATGAGGGCAATAGGATGGCCGACATGGCTGCAGCTACAAGAATTTTGAGGCACAGGAGTAATGAAATTTCTAGGAGTCTTAGTTAGGAACTTCATAGAGTTGTTTGTACTAAAGCACTAAGTCGGCATATTTTTTAATTGGCCCCTCAGTGTTCTCATTACCTTCAATGGTAGTTTAAAATATTCACAGAGAGGATAGCTGTCTATCGCCGAAACTATATTCCACTTCTGCATGTTTCTACAAACGTTTGGCAAGTTCATGTCGATGGTGCCTAACTAATAAGATGTTTGAATCCAAATATACCAAATTAATATAATTTGTTGACCTTAAGTTACCTCGTTTTACATATTTACTAGCGAATCATAAAAGACCAAAGTTCAAAATAAATGAATGATAAATTCTAATTTAATTTAGGTTTTTTTTTTTTTAAAACAAAAAACAACCTCTAATAATTGTCATTGTTCAATTAATCGTGACAACTTTTCCATTTTTCAAAAGACCAAAATGTTTAATATTTTTCAATCAACCACCGACATTGACGCCGTTAGTTTTTTATTGAGGCTACACGTGTGATCTTAGATTTTCTTATAGAAAAAAGGGTAGATAAATGCACATGTTGGTATAAGCTCCCTTGGTAAAGCAATACACCCTTAAATGTTTTCTATGTGCAAGTTTGAATCCAACTACGTGCTTGTGTATACAGAGATTCAAACATACACATAAAGTCATCTTAATAGTACAGTGCTTTACCAATTGAGTCAAAACCCACACATCTTATGTTTTCCCCAATTTTATAGATAACCTGAGTAAAACCACACATATAACCCAAGAAGAATGCTAACAATGTTAATATGGTGGTTGTTTGAAAATATTTAAACTTTGGAATGTGATTTTCTCAAAAATTAGAGTATTGTTTGTATCAAATAAAAAATTACTACTTTTATCGGTGATTTTCTATTAAAAAAAAAAAAGCCTTTCTAATTACTCAGAATAGCTTTTAATACTAAAAGCAAAGTAAAACACTTAATAGTATTAAATAATTCCGTTACTCCTATCTAATATACAACAAAATTAAGTATGTGTTATGATGAGCTCTTTAGAATGAGGCTCTATTTGGGATTGCTTATTTTAGGAGAAAAAGTACTTTTTTTTGAAAAAACTACTTTTCTGAGATTTGACAGAGCTGGACAATTGAGAAAAAAAGTATTTTTTATTAAAAGTACAAGCTGTTTTTTCTGTTTTTAAGTATAAGCAAAAATTTGGTGCTTAATTTTTTAAGTAGAAGCAGAAAGAAAAGCAAAAATGAAACAATTGAGAAAGTTTATTTCAGGTATTCTAAAATTGTTAATATATTTAAATTATAATTTATATATTTTATAATATTTTATATATTTTAAAAAATATATTAAATATGAAAAAAATATTTTTACAATTAATAACATATTTATGATATTTATAAAATATTTTATATATTTAAAAAATATTTTAAATATTTGAAAATATTTTAATTTTCTTAAAAAATTAAATATTTTTAAAATATTGAGAAAATATCTTATAAATATTAAAAATATTTCATATATTTAAGAAATATTTATATATTTAGAAACTATTTTAATAATAAAAAATATTTTAAATATTTAAAAAGTATATTAAATATTTAGAATGGTTGTGGGTGCTTTGTTTCAACTATAAAAGACTTTTGTTAATGTTTTTTTGGTAATTTTGTAAAAAAATATTTTTTTAATATTGGCCAAACACCTATAATAAGATTATAAGCACTTCTTTACTGGTTGGTCAAATGTAAACTGCTTCTTTGAAATAATAATTTTTAGAAAAGTAATTTTATAAAAAGTGTTCTTTGAAAAAATCAATTTTTTCACAACAATTTCAAACAAACCCTATGTTATTACTGTAGCATTTGGTGAATCGACCGAGTAATAAAAGTGACACTGCGAGGCTTTAAATTTTGGAGCTCGTTAAATTATAGTCTCCTTTGATCAAAAAAGATAAAAAATTTTAGTCTTTAACTTTTACCAGAAGAAAACGTGCAATTAGGGACCGCAAAATAGAGACGACACTATGCCGTGCAAATTATAAACAGCGTTGTAATGATTTCATTATGTTTTTCAAATAACAAAGTTAGCAACGGATTTTGAACAATTAAGTAATATAACGTTTAGACGGCTGAAAGCTATCTCGAAGCTGTTGTAAATAGAGACAGTTTAGAGATGGCTGACCATCTAAAATTAAAAGTCTAAAATGATTGACTGACCACTTGTGAACTGTCACAATTTGCGAAGGTTCAGAGATGGTCACAGCCATATCAAAGTTTTAAATTTGATACGGTGCTCGCAATCTCAAAATCATCGCAAATTGTGACTGTTCAACAATGGCCAAGCAACTAAAATAAATATTCAAAACTTTATTTTTTAAAATAAAAATTTATTATATAAGGTAACGAAAATAATTTCCATAATTAAAGTAAAATAAAAACATTGTAGAAATATGTTTTTTTTATGACGACAGACATATCACTCCATAACAAAATAATTAGTAAAGATCTCAAAACTACACAATACTCTCCTAACCGTTGTCAATAAAATACACGTATAATTAGTGCATTTAACACTTATCTATATTGTTTCTATTCTATAAAGCTGCAATTACGTATCAAATACGTGTGTCTTATGTTATGCATATAATGCACGTTTGTCAACACCTATGTACTATTCTTTGGATTATTTATGTCAAAAGTCCCTGTAATTTGTCCATTGTGTCAGTTTAACCCTTAATGGCCCTTGGTAGAGCTCATTAGAGGATTAGTATGGGGGTATCGAATTCAGCGGTGTAGAAACAGTGAGCATGCGTAAGCTAGCTCCCTCTGTCTACTTTCTCTCTCTCTCTTTCTCTTTCTCTCTCTCTCTACTTTCTCTATCTCCCTATACTTTCTATACGCTCTACTCTCTCCGTATGTTTGTAGTGTGTCGTATGTAAGATCTTTCCCCTTCTTGCCTGTTTGCTTTCTCCTTTTGCCCTAGTTGCTATGCTCCCATGCTTACAGGTTTTTATGCTTACATGCTTATTTGTTTACCTGCTTATTTGTTTACGTGCTTACATGATTACTTACTTTCATGCTCACATGCTTTATATGCTTTTCATGATCTCTATACTTTACATGTTCTTCATACATTCTATACATTCTCTACTTACATGCCTTTCTTAAATATCAACTATTAGGATGGGGGTCCTCAAAAATAGCCTCTTGTCAGGGTCTCATCCTGAGGAGGTAAGGCTGCGTACATCCTACTCCTCTTAGACCATGCACATGTGGGAGCCCTTGAGGCATTGGGACTGTTGTTGTTGTTGTTGTCAATTTAGTCCTTATACTTTTTGTCAATTTAGTCCCTGTACAATTCAAAATGTGTCAATTTGGTCCTTAGAGAAAAATTTATGTTAAATTTTTAATGCAATTCTTAATGGTTCGTGATAAGTGTAGTTTAATATATAATTGTTCTTATCATTTTGGTTCATTTTCTAACCATTTTACATCAAATTTTTATTGCTATTGCTCGCTTTTACTCTTTTTCGCTCCTATTGTTATTTCATTGCAAAAACACTTATTTTATGTTAATTCTTGCTAGGTTTTATCTCCAACATCAACAAATAAAAGCAAGATACAACAAACAAAATAAAAAATATAGCAAAGAAACACAATTTCACACGGTTTGGCAAGGATTAAACAAATACATGTACAATTTGCTACAACTTGAAATTTTTGGGCAGCAATGTGACAAATCAGGTGCAAGATCAACACAAACAATTCATTTACATGTTGAACTTGCTGTAAATACTGAAAATGGGTGGCAAAAGCTGAAGAGAATGAACAAAAACAGCAAATTGCTCCCTGTTGTAAAGAAGAGGCAGCAAGATGGTACAATGGGAGAAAGGCTTATGTATTTTTTTTATTTCAAGTACTCCCAACCTCATGTACTATAAATAGAGAGGTTTGGGAAGTGTTTTTCCTTAATTCATTCAGAGAGAGGGGGAAAAAAAAAAAAAAAAAAACACCCCAATACAAAGTAGAGAATTGGATAGAAAACCGTAGGAAAGAGGAAGGAGGAGAAAAGGAGAAGTTCGGTTTGTAATTTCATATTTTTAAGTTCTTTTCTATCCTTTTTTTCTTTAAAATTCATGGGTTTTGTCTTAGTTTTTCTTTATACCGAGAACTAATTTAGGCTTTTCAAGGCTACAATGTAGCCTAAGTCATAACATACGCTCTTTTCTAATTCAACATATTCAAAGCTTGTTTATTGTGCTGTTTGAGTGTTTATCATTGTTTTTTATGAGTTTTCAATGCTTGATCACCATTTAAAGCCTATAATGATTCATAATGAGTTCGAGAGAGATTTATGATGAATGCAAAAGTGTTAAACACCACAAATTAAGCGAATGTTAGAGATAGATTAACGTAATTTTTTTGGTCTTCAGTGAAAACCATGGATCTTCAAAACTCTTTTCTTATTTAAATTGATACAAGAGATTAATGAGTTAATATATAAAAGAGCATACTAAATGTTTCTTGAGACAGAATATTTAGTAAATTAGGGTTTTCGACCACCAGCACGTAATAAGAACTTGAATATAGAGAAGAGAAAGGTGTATTCATGCAACTAGGTAAAATCTGTTGCCTTGGATCTTACAAAATCATAAGAATCCTCTAAAATCAGCACACCTTTCATAAAATCAGTAAAAAATTTCGTTCTTTTCCATTTTGCTTCGTTTTATATCAAAAACTACAATTTCAGTCTTTCAAATAGTACTGAAACTACAAATTTCGGTACTCAATCAATAAACAATCCTCGTTGTATGATACTCTACTCGTTTCTTTATTACTTGATGCCAATTAGTGTACTTGCTAAGCATAACACCAAAAGCAACATGTTTTTGGAGCCGTTGTCGAGCATTGTTCTTATTTGAGAAATATCGATACCAACTAGTTTTGGTACTAATTTGAAGTTGTTTTGTAAAAACTTGTAATTTTTTTGACATTTGAAGAATAATCTTTTATTTTATTCATTTTGTTCACTTTGTTTAATTTGTAAAGGATTTTTTTTTTAAATTCGTATACAATACCCACTAAAATTGTGTTTTTGTTAATTTTTGTTAAGTTTGTATTATTTTGTTATTTTTCTTGTGTTTTCTCTTTATTATCAACTTTCTTTTATGTATAAGTTCACTTGAAAAAAAGTTTGAAAGTTAAAATTGTAAGTTTTAAGATTTTCAAAACATTAGTGTTGCTAATCCCCCTCCCCCCTTTAAAATTTGGTTTATTAAATTTTTATATTAGATTTTGTATTTTAAAGTTTTTTTTTATTAATTTTATCTTTCTTTTATCTTTTTAATTCACCTAGATAAAATTTTCAAAGTTAAGTTTGTATTTTTAAGTTTTTCAAAATATTAGTTCTATTACCCCCTAAATTTTGGTTTTTGTTGAAGTTCTATGTTATAGCGTTATATTTTTATACTTTCTCATTATTTTTACCTTTCTTTTAACTTTTAAGTTTATATTTTTTTTCTTTTCTAAAAATTTAACATAGTTTTGCAAGAGGTGATGGCGTACAACAATTATATGAGACCTCAATATCAAACTATACCAAGAGCACAACTGGGAATTCATGAAATTAATATGTTATCTGCTCAACTCTCACAAATTCAAAAACAACTGCATAAAATAAGTGCTAAAGTTGTTCGTACTCCTATATGTTAATTTTGTGCAAGTAACCATGCTAGTATGAAATGCCAAGCAGGTGAAACTTTTTCCTTATTGGATTTTGAACAAGAAAACCACATGTTAAATTATCAACAAGTCCAATGCAACCTTTACTCTAGCACATACAGTCAATGATAGATGAACTCTTCTCACTTTTCTTGGAACTATCATAAAGCACTTTGGTCAGTCATTCATTCACCTCAAGAAAAGAATAATGACTTGGAGTTCATGCATGAATGTACAAAATTTACTCAAGAAACTAAGGCTATCTTTAAAAATTGAGAAGCTTCCATCCAAAATTAGAAACCCAAGTCCAAAGATTCCTTGCTTTTCAATACCATCACCAACTTGGGGGAACAAACTAATGCCACAGCATTGAGGGATGGAGACACATTAGAAGAACCATTTCAATGTGACATAACCCCCTTGATCGATTTATCGCTACCAATGACCAAACATATCTTGACCGACCCACCACCACCAATGATAGAAAGAGAGTGTCGAACTTGTCTAACGAAGTCAAAGGCTTTTAGAGCCAAGGATGACTTAGTGAAAACAGAAAAGATCGAAAAAGGAAATTTAAGTCATGGCACATTAAACTCAAGGATCCCATCATCAGAGAAGGTGGAAGTGGTCATGTAAAGAAGGGTACAAAGAAGATCCACGTAAGAAAATGGTCATTAAGGGTGCATGGAGGAAACTCCGTTGTCCTTTAGGACGCGGGATAGATCATCGCCAAAAAGTCGAGCTAACAACTATAACTTAAGTGCTTCTTAGGAGGCAACCTAAGTTTTCCTTTCCTTGTTTTCTTTTTAGCTTCCTTTTAATTTTCTTCTCATGTTTTTGTACATTTTGTTTGACAAATTTTTGAAACAAGTTTGGGGGTAGTATGATATTAGCGTTCACCATCTAAAACCAATCCTCAAACCTGGGAAGTATCTCTCACCTACTGCTTCGTTTCTTATATTTCTTTCAACATTAAGGGCAATGTTAACTTTTAAGTTTGAAGGTAGAAAAGATATTTTGTAAAGATTTTTTAAAATTTTGAACAAAATTCTTCAAAACATTTTTTTGTGTAGTCCTATTTTAAGAGTTGGCTTTAGTGCCTCCAAGAGTTCGAAGTCTTTGTATGGGGATATAGCTAGTGTTCGCCAACAAAAAAGATTTTTTATTTTATATAGTTCAAATAATTAGTCTTTTTAAATTTTATTGCACATTTTGAACCAACATAAAATCATAAAATTTTTTAAGATCTTATCATCATACTTTTTAGGCAATTTTTCTACTCTTCTTTGCTAGTTTATTTTAATTAGACTTGAATAACTTGAGAATCAATTGGTTATGTGTTCTAATTGCAACACATGATTTATTCTAAGGCACTATCTTGATAAAATCATGGTATTTGAGTTCACTAGTTAGCATGGCTGTTTTACCTTTCTTTCCAATTAAAAGATGCTCAAATTTGAATGGATTGCATTAAAATTATCATTTGCATAATAGACTTTGAACAGTTTTGCTTAAGTCTAAAAAAAAAATATGAAAAAAGAGAGATAGAGAAAATGAGGGAAGCATCCTAGCACTGCTATCCCATATAAACATTTTAAGATATGTGCTACTTAACATGAGGGTATCTCAGTGGTGGCGTCTCTTACCCATGCGGCCATCGCCCAAGGGTTAGGAGTTCGATAGTGGTGGCTTCTCTTGCCCAAGGGTCAGGAGATTGATTCTTGCTGAAGATATACTCACACGGTCATATTGAGGGCGTCTCAGTTGTGGCTTCTCTTACCCATGCAGTTATCACCCCCGTCAGGAGTTTGATTCTCGCTGAATATATATTCATGGGCCGGGTTGACTGGGGTAGATCAATCTCTAATGTGTGTGTGTGTATACACATAAAGGGGGATAAAATTTTGTGAATAATTTTAGTCTTGGGCATACTTAAGAAGTCTTGTTTTAAGTGTCTATTTGGTTTAAATGTCTTGAGATTAGAAAGAACGGATAAACTTAAAATCCTTAGCTAACTTTTAAATCTAATCACCTAGGTAATTGATGGGTTTTTTTTTCCTAAAAAAATTGTTTTGCCTTTAGAATATTAAAGCCTTGAGCCTCGGTCATTCTTCTTTAATAGAAGTACACTTGCTTTAAATTGTGATAGAATTCTTAAAAAGCATGAGTTCCTACACTTTCTTGATCAACCTTGCTCGAGGATGAGCAAGATTTAAGTTTAGGAGTATTTTGATAAGTCCAATTTAGTATATAATTATTCTTATCTTTTTAGTTCATTTTCTAACCATTTTACATCAATTTTTTGTCGCTATTGCTAGCTTTTACTTTTTTTTTGCTCCTATTGTTCTTATTTGGCAAAAACACTCATTTTATGCTAATTATTGCTAGGTTGTATCATCAACATCAACAAACGAAAGTAAGATACAACAAAAAAAAAAAATCAAAAATAGAGCAAAGAAACACAATTTCACATGGTTTGGCAAGGATTAAACAAATACATGTACAATTTGCTACAACTTATATTTTTTGGGTGGCAATGTGACAAATCAAGTGCAAGATCAACGTAAACAATTCATTTAGATGTTGAACTTGCAGTAAATACTGAAAATGGGCCGCAAAAGCTGAAGAGAATGAACAAAAGCAACAAATTGCTCCAAGTTGTAAAGAAGGGGCGGCAAGATGGTGCAATAGGAGAAAGGCTTATGTTTTTTTTTTATTTCAAGTATTCCCAACCACATGCACTATAAATAGAGAGATTTGGGAAGTATTTTTCATATTTCATTCTAAAAAAAAAAAAAAAATGCCTAATACAAGGTAGAGAATATGATAGAAAACTGTAGGAAAGAGGTAGGAGGACAAAAAGAGAAGTTTGGTTTGTAATTTCATATTTTTAAATTCCTTATTTTCCTTTTCTTCTTTAAAGTTCATGGATTTTGCCTTAGTTTTGCTTTATACCATGAACTAATTTTGTCTTTCCAAGGCTACGATATAGCTTAAGTTGTAATGTACGCTTTTTTCTAATTCAACATATTCAAAGCTTGTTTATTGCGCTGTTTGAGTGTTTATCATTGTTCTTTATGAGTTTTCAATGCTTGGCCCCCATTCAAAGCCTATAATGATTGATAATGAGTCCAAGTGGAGATTTATGATGAGTAAAGTGATAAACACCACAAATTGAGCGAATGCTAAAGATAGATTGACGCGATTTTTGTAGTCTTAAGTGAAAATTATGGATCTTCAAAACTCTTTTCTTATTTAAATTCATGCAAGAGATTGATGAGTTAATATGTAAAATAGCATGCTAAATGTTTCTCGAGAGAGAATATTTAGTAAATTGGGGTTTTTGACCATTAACACGTAATAAGAACTTGAATATCGGGAATAGAAAGGCGTATTGATGCAACTAGGTGAAATCGGAAGCCTTTGATCTTATTAAATCATAAAAATCTTCTAAAATTAGCACACCTTTCACAAAATCAGTAAACATTTTCATTCTTTTCCATTATGTTTTCGTTTTATGTCAAAAACTACAACTTCGTTCTTTCAAATAGTCTTGAACCAACAAATTTCGGTACTCACTCTATAAACAATCCTCGTGGGACGATACTCTACCCATTTCTATATTACTTGATATGACTTTGTGCATTTGCTAAGCATAAACACCAAAAGCATCAGTTCGACAAGCAGATGAATTTATAATAAGTTACTTGCATCTAATATAATTTTTCCTTTTAAAATTACGTCATTAACATAACATTAATTTGACCAAAGGACTAAATTAACACATTTTAAATTGTTCAGGAACTAAATTGATACAATTAAAAGTAGAAGGACCAAATTGACACAATGGGCAAAGTACAAGGACATTTGGCGTAAATAACCCTTATTTTTTCTAAATATAAAATGATCAGTTGAAAATAATTATATTTATACCGAAATCAAATATCCATATCTATATTCTACTAATTCAAATTCCAAAGTATTGATCTATATATTATTTTCTATTGTTTGTTATACTTCTTATTACCGCTATTACGGGTGGCACCATCAAACAAAAGTCAAATTGACCTCACTATACCTCTCTCCACTCTGTCAGTGTTGCAGAAGAACATGTTACATACATGAATATAAGCATATAAAATTTTGTTATAAATCAATAAACTGTTGACCAAATTTTTTTATATATAGAGGCAAATAATACACAAACTTGTTAAATTCCGTTTAAGTTTGTAATGTTTTATATAGTGTTGTCTTCCATGCTTAAGGCATTATGTCACTGTTAAAACGAGTCCCTACATATATTACATGCAATCAATGTTGTACAGTCAACAATTCTCCATTTTTTCCAATATTTAGAAAGAAAACTCTCGAAACAAAACCGCGGCACCCGTGAAAGTGGAGCTTGAGAAAGCAGGACAAAAAATAAATAGAAATAGCACCTATATCTAAAAGCAAAACACCCCAAAAAACCTAAAGTCATACATCAGCAGCAACTCAAAAAGCACTAAGTCTTGTGACACCTAGAAACAAACATCAAAACTAAGCCCAACCCTACAAAATGAAAACAACCGAAGCCCATTCCACACCCCCTAACATGATCAAACACCTACACGACCAAACAATCCAAGGCTTCAGTCAAAAAGTAATCCATCATAGAGCAACACTGACGTTAAGATCTAATGGGGGACTAAGCATGGCCTAACTTCTTCTTATGAAGCTTCTTCTTCTTCCAGGTAATCCCACCACAGGCTTCAACTTTAAGAGAGCAAAAAAGACGATGCATGTAAGACTCAGGACCTTCATATTTAAAGGCCAATCTTTTCCCCATATCCCATGCCCTACAGGCCCGTTTGAAGGCAGAGGGAAAACCAATACAGGGTGTAGGACCAATATCACTGGGATGCAGAGAAGGGGTTTGACGGTCCTCAGAATCGGCAATGCAGTCCACCCCTAGATCAGAATGATTGCAGTTAAGATCCACAAAGCACTCAATATGCTCTAGGCCTACAGAAGTTGCAAAATCATCAATAGTATTAGCCACATGCATATCGTCTCCACCCAACACCTCAACCGTAGTAATATCATCAACACCATTATTGGCCTCTGTCTCTGCACCAAGATTTAGATCTACATCCTCAGCCACGTTGAGGGCGCAAGTAGATTCGACATTATGAGGGCTTTGAGGGAGATCTACAAGAGTAAGTAAGCCACCCAAAGCAGGGGGTGCACCCATGACATCACAGCTCCATGAGATTCACCCGCAACACCCACTACTGTGGGACCCTTATTTACTCTCTCCTCTTCACTAGGGCTCGTCGAATTGCTTCCGTCAGTAAGATCAATTCCATTAACATGATCACCAGAAGCCTACTCTTGAAATCATTCAGATGAAACCCGGTTTGTTTCAAACATGTGAACAATGTGTTGAGATTGTCTAATTGATAGGACCACGACGTTCTTAATAGGATCAAGTAACTCAGTCTCGATAAGGACAGTTTTGACCTCAAGGGATTTGAAGTTAAAGCAAAACTTGTCCATTACTAGAACTGAACCCCACTGCTCACACAATTTATTTAAATTATCAGAAGACCACGCTTGAATAGGCATTCCACAATAAGGGACTTAAGCCTTTCTCTTCAGGTTTCATTCAAACTTGGTCCAGACAGATATTTTCTTAAACCATTTTCTATCTAGGGCTCTTCTACCTAAAAAGAGAACTGATTTTCTTCTACGGATCAAAAATGAGAAGAAATTTCCTACCACCTATGGTGCAAATTTCGGAGAAGTTAAACCCCTCTTCATGCAGTCTTGATTAGATTATTTCCGATTTAATACTCAGCGTAGTTTCAATAACCAGACTCTTATTTAACTTATTAACATTCTCTTCCACTCCTTTTGGCTGAATGATTTTTCGGTCAATCCCCCTAGCTTTTACAAACTTCTCCGTCAATTTGGGTCAATCTTCCTTATTAAATTCCACCTCTATATTTTCAGTCTCGGAGTTTGTTGAGTTTAACTCAATTCTCCCTTGACCACCTTCTCTGACCACATCCGCAAAGATTCTCTTATTCTAATTCGAGATTGGTCGAATATTAACATTATAGTCACCATTACTCTGTTGTTGTCTACGGCCCTTACTAATATCTCTGTCAAATCTAGGCCAACACACCTTTAGTCTCTATTACCAGTCCAAGATCCATTTGCATCCGTAATGACTATTACAATTTCTTCCCTACTATTATACCTCACAAATCCATGTCTATCATTTCTCAACGTTCTTAATTTGCGAGGCACAAAAGAATCCACAATCACCCCATGGTTTGAGAATAAGATCTTTACCGTTCATTATTTATTTGTGAAGGAAGCTTGTCTATACAAATGAAAAAACACTTTCCTTACCAAACCACCAAACAGTGTGAGCTTCTGATCCAACTATGATCCCTTAACCACTAGGGTTAAGCCGATTGACAAACTCCTGGTGCTCACAAATCCCCACTGCCGCACCTACATCGGTGTTCCTAAGAAAACTGATGACTAGCCAACGACAACCACCGCAGATGAACCACAATCCCCCTCCTGCGTAGATGACCCACCACTGGCTTGAGAAGACCTACGACCAACCACCCGTCCCGAGGCAATCACTGCACCACCGACCCGACGGAGGATTGGCCACCTACACTACCGTGCCTGCATAGATCGACAGCGCACCCAGATCGAGTTTCATATCTAAAAATAGATCACCAAGATGAGCATAGACGAGGGTGAAAGTGGTAGGACAGGCAGTAGTTGATGTGGCACGCGCCTCCACGTGCTATTGAGAGGGGCGCGTGGGTCATGAGGCAGGGGCGTTTGAACGTTTTTAGAGAGAGAAAAAGAGCTACATCAATAGTTCTCCGTAATTGTCTTTACTAGCAAAACTCTATGCGATGTACGATTGCTTTACTATTGTATAAGCAATTTACTTTTTTAAGTTTTGGATTTTCTCCAAATTTTCTATTTCTATTAGTTTAAGAACTGTGAAAGTAAGTAATAACAACACACGGTTTCTAAGGGGAAAAATATATATCCTGTATATATGTACATGCCTTTGAAAAGTCTCAAAACTCCCATAACGCCATATGGTAGCTACTTTTTGCGATCACCTTATTACAAAACATATGTTAATTTATTATAAGTACATAATAACGAGTATCCATTTCAGTTTCTCTTAATGTATAAATTGAATAGTACTTCATTGCATGACACATAGGGGTCTAAGCCAACCAAATGTTTGATAAACTACACGTGTTCTCAATTGATTACGACTCATTCGTGTTCACTACGAGGGCTCGATAGCTTACCGAGCCGAGTTCGAGCATGATCGATAAGCTTAACTAGCCGAGTTCGACTAGGGGTTTGTTCGGCTCGCTGATGTTCATAAACAGTTTGATAAGTGCTCGATAAGAGCTTGTCAACGGGCTCGATATGAGAGCATTAACAATTGGTATTTGTTCAAAAATGGTTTGATAATGGCTTTATAGTAACTTGAAACTCGGCTTGGTAGTAAGCTCGACTTGATAGTGAGCTCGAATCGATTTTAATCTTGATTGGGCTTGATAATAGGCTGGACTAGGCTCGGTAAGCCTAATGAGTCGCGCTGAGCCGAGTATTGAATGCACTAAAATCTTATGGAACCGAGTTCTAATAAGGTATTGGAACTGCTCAATAAGAGCTCGGCTCGAACTCGAGCTCATGCAATCTTTTTTTTCAATCAAAAATATCCCCACCCTAACTTTTTTTGAAAAATTGGCTTCTAAAATGTTTTTTTTCCATCTACAGCAACAACAATAACCTAGTGATTCAAAAATGCTTTCGCCAAGGTAGAGTTTGGGGAGGATAAAATGTACGTCCTTACCCCCATAGTTGTTACCCTATAGAGTAAATGTTTTTGATGGGTTTTCCCTATTTTTTTCACCTATAGTTTAAAACAAATATTGGTTCAACATCTACTCTTGATACATAGCAAATTTTGTTTTCAATTTATGTTATAAAATTTATAGCTATTATTACTATTATTATTATTATTATTATTATTATTATTATTCACTCTACTTATCGTATTTAAAGAGAAATAAATGGAGTAATTGAATGGTTTTTTTACCATTCAATTACTCCATACATGAAAGTCAAAGAGTTCCGGGACGTTGTTGCTTGTTTTGAATGTTATTCCATTCCTTAAAAAGCGAAGCTTCAATAATGAATCTCATATTGTTCAAAAATAAATTAATAAATGTTTTGCTAACGAGGAACTCAGTTGCCCAATAAGTCCCGGCACATGCGGCAACCCACATATCACATAAGCCATTTAAGTCAACGATTCCTTATGGAGAGGCTCAAGGGGGGATGGAACTTCAACCATTTAGTCCAAGGCGACACTCTATCTACTCACTTGTCTCCTACTACTAAGGCAAGGCCCTAATGGATAAAACAATAATGAATCTCGTTTGTACATAAATTAATGTCACTCACACCAAACAAGCCAAAATTTCAAAACGTATATGGGTAGCTTTATTGCTATGGTAAATTCATAATTGTAATAGATACATAATTACATATGTTTTTTAGTAAATTACACTTTAGGACCTTTGGTAATAGATATATGTTGGATTCCCACATATAATGGAGTAGGCCTGTACACATTTGGATGGACATGAATATCTATTACATACATGTGGTAGATAATGGGGCTCGTGGGTGTGAACTTTTATGACGAATATAGATATAAGAGAGGCCTCATCGATACACACCTCACCCCATTATAATCCTTGGTAAACATGTTGGAAATGACGTTCTTAAATTTTGTTCAAGGTTGTCCAATATAGAAATTATGGGAATGGAAAAGTCTCTTTAGAAGCTCCCCTCTTACTGGACTTAATAAAGTCACGAGGGCCCAGGGGGACCTTGAAGACCACAAGTGCGTGAGCCCCACTACGTCGGGCGTGGAAAAGGTAGCGAGCTGACTAACGCACCATGGTGCAGTGTGACGTGATGTGGAACATTTTCTGACCCAAAATTTTACTTTTACAACAGTTTTGTAATACAGTAATTTTGAGAAAAATTAAAATGATGGAATTTCTTCCTTTGTCAAACATCCGGGCATGAGTTATTCATCCTCCTTCTATTGAGACTCCACCTGTGAGCCTAGTAATTAGAATCCCACATTGGAGTTGTAAGAGAGAAGAGATCACCTTATAAGCCAAGTGAGTTACTCCACCTATTGCCAATTGATTTTAGGATGGAACCCCACTTGGGCTTATATGTGGATTTCATGTGTTCCAACTCCGTGGGTTGGGCCTAAAGGCCCGGTGAAAATTTAACATGGTATCAGAGCGGCTTGATGATCCCGATTTCTTGTTTGTTGCACCATTTCCTCATGAAGAGGGGCGCATTTGAATTTGTTGCGCCAAGGGCCTCTCCAGTGAATGTTTGATCCACGTGGGTCAGAGAAGGCGAGTGTTACGTTTATCGTAGACTCACATGTGAAGGGGAGTGTTGAGACTCCACCTGTGAGCCTAGTAATTAGAATCCCACATTGAAGTTGTAAGAGAGAAGAGATCACATATAAGCCCAAGTGGGTACGTTTGATCAAACATATACACATAAATCATTCTCTTTTGTTCCAGCATTGTTTTCTCTCCCTTTTACTTATTTCTGTATACTCGAGGTTCTCCTTCATGCATTAACGAGTAAATTGGGGTGTGTTCAAGTCCTCCACTCAAGAGTATAGTTTAGTCATTGATGTCGTGTTTAACCTTGTGAGTCGGAGTGCCAGTTATTCCCTTTGTACCGGTGCAATGGCATTAATGCCATAGGAAAGTAGTGAACTCTACGGTACAACTATTCTTTGGTTTGGTTCTTGCTTAACTATTTTTAGTTTTTGCTACTATGTAATTGCAATATTGTTCAATTCCCCTTGTTGTATGAGTTCAAGATTGGTGCTACTTAAGTTCATGGTTGTCTTTGTGCTTACTCAGGTATGATTTGGTTCAAGCTCATAGTTCGAGCTCGAGATTGGCCCTATTCTACATCGAAACTTGCCCTGTTCTATCTTGTTCTATTTGAAATTGATTCGTTATCCATAACGGGCGTGCCACAATGTGGCTTGTGATTTTGTTGTTAGGCGAGCATTGACGGTTGTGTTGTGTTAATAATGCAAGGAAGCGACGACAAATCTAATATTGTTTGGAGAAGTGATGAAAATGAAATATTACATAGTTTTACTAGTGCCACTATTGTCAGCTATGTATGGAAAAGTGTACGATAAATACCATAAAAATGGTAGATCTATACCTGTTGCTAATGGCACCAATAATTATATCGTATGATACGAGAATATAAAACCTTTGCCTAAAGTTGAGATATGAATAGCATCGAGGGGAGGGGACTTAAGCCCAAACAACAAATTGTTCACCTATGAGGATACTTTGAAAAAGGGACAAATGAATCATAGAGTGATCAGGGGATGAGCATGCATTGTATTTTATTTTATTTTAAGTTCATCCCTATGGTGCGACATGCTTACTTATAGCGATGTTGAGGTTGAGCTAGTTATGCTCTTAATGGGGCCGATAGCTCCTATGTTGGGGTGGGGTATAAGGTTACAAGTACACTCCTGATAAACACATCTATATGAGTGTGGAAGTAAGGCAACTTCTTATGAGAATTTGGGCTAACTCTTTAGAGTGCTCATGAATCTAGGATGTAGCACAGGACAATAATGTGCATGCTAATAGAGCCTATTGGACGCTTTGGATACTATGTGTGTGAAGCACTCTACATGCACTCAAACAACCAAGGTATAAAGGCTAAGTTCACCATGATTCTAGTATGGGAGTTGTTGAAATACTAAGTGAGGATTTAAAGGCATGGTGTCCTCCCTTCACCAAGATTTTTTCATAAAAGAAACTCGTTTATTTTTACTAAAATAAGTGGAAGAATATTAAATATTTTAATAAAAATAGTTTTTTTAATTATGATTTTAAATTTTTAATATGGTTTTGGTGATGTTATTTGTGTCCTCTAAGTTATTATTCTCTATGTATTTATGAATTAAATATTTATATTTACTTAATATTAATTCCAGACACAAGTTAATATTGTTTTTAAATGCATTAATGTTTTGAAGAAAGTAAATGCTTATGTTACAAACATGAAGTAATTGAGACTTAATTCCCAAACAGTAAGTTTTCAATGGTATTGTACTAATTATGGGTAATGTGAATAGTTGCATTGGGTATATTTTATAAATTTGCTTATCTCTATGTTTTAATATGATAGCATATATTACATTTTTGGTACTCCGTCGTTTCGACACTCCTATGAGCACAATTCGATGCAATATATATACAGCATGCCGCCTTCAGGGTACAACTCTCAGCATATGTCGTCACTCCCAGACTCTGTAATAGTCCAAGAGGCCAAAACTCTATCTACACCTTTATTTCTAGTTTTTCACTCAAATGGGAGAGATTTAATCAATTGAAAAGACTAGACTATGGTGGTAAATTTTCTCCTCTCTAAGATGCTCAACCACCGTAACCACTTTTATAGAAAATTTGACAATGTTCAAAAATATGGGCATAAAATTACCATTGCAATTACTTTGTATTTGCATTAAAACCAAAAACGTTTCATATGCCGTCATATTAAAGGGCCTCTAAATATTAAACTAAGGCTCCATTTGTTTCGATAAAAAATTAGAATCTAGGAATTAATTTTTCTTTAGAAAAAATTTTCTAGGCTTAAAAATACCCAAGCAAATTTATAGGATATGCTCAATGCGACTATTCACATTACCCACAACTACAATACCGTTGCAAACTTATTGTGTGTAAAGTCCCAATTATTTCATGTTTGTAACATAAGTATTTACTTTCTTCAGAGTATTAATGTATTAAAAGATAATATTAACTTGTGTCTAAAATTAATATCAAGTAAATATGAAATTTATAAATACATAGAGAAGAATAACCTAGAGGACATAAATAGCATCACCAGAACTATATTAAAAATTTTAAATCATAATTAAAAATATACTTTTATTAAAATATCCAACATATTTTTCAAAGAAATTATGCAAATATTTTTTATTTTATTATACGATCCTAGAAGTGCAAAACATATTGTTGTGGTCATAATTGCAAATCAGATAAAAGTATAAAATATGAATAATTCAATATGATATGGAACATCATGTTATTATTCTTTTGAGAATTTGCATTACTTGGTGTCATATAAAGAATTTTCATTTGTATGTCACTACGCTGCCATAATACACCGCAAGCACGTGAAAGTTTGACCAGATTTATATGAATGTAGTTTGGAATGGTGAATGAGCTGGTAATAAAAGTTGATGAAATTAATGGAGTAATGGGGTAGCAGAGAGAGAGGAACGAGTCAATAAGGATAGACAATTAGATCGAGACCCTTCAAAGAATGAGTGTGGGACTGCTATTTGGCTCAGATCAGAGTTAAAAGGGGTTTGAAGCTAGAGAGCTATTGAAAGTCAGAAAGATAGTATACGAAGAGATAGTGATATTGAAGACGGTGGTAAGTGTCACGGGATGAGCGCAGATCACCCGTGTAGCGCCCGGGCCCCTGAAGCTAGGACCGGGCCAGTCTACTCCCAAGGGTCAACAAGCAGCAATATGCACCATCTAGAGACGAAATACATGGAAGACCAAGGGACGTACCTGCATACAACACGTGCGATAGCATCGGACAAGCTGAGGAAACCCCATATGGAATATGTTGCTTATTGAGCACTAGGGACAGTGTCAGCCAAAGGCGGTCCGTGACAGTAAGCAACCCATTACTTTGTTTGTCGACAATCTGTCAATGAACATGGGATCGAAGCGCCTTCACCAACTCTTTCGACCCTATGGGACCATAGAGGACACGTATGTCTCCCAGAAGAGGTGCAGTAACAAGAGGAGTGCTATGTCAGATTGCAGAATAATTTGGAAGCTGAGCAGCCAATTGTAGGCAGCATTAATTAAGTGGCTATTCAAGGTAATTTTTTGTTGGTAAAATTTGCAATGTTCGAAAGCCAGCAGGGCACTAGGATGAACTATGTTCCAAAGGATGAAAGACGAGTTAAAAAAGGGGACAATTCTGCGGGAGAGTACAAATCAATAGAAATAGAGGGTTGCCTTAGGGGGCTGGAGCCATGATAGGCAAATTCTCCTCAACCTCATTACCAGACAAAGACAATTCATGGAAGATTAGTAGATGTGAATGTAGAATGGACAAACTGAAGTATTATGTGTACTACAACCATACTAACCTAAAAATCTATTATCATCGATATTCTTCATGAAAAGGGATTCTTTAACGTTGGGTTAAAGATATTGGCAGATTATGGATTTCTCCTCACTTTCCCTAGCATCCTTAAACATGATAGGAGTCATGAGAAGTGGAAAGCGTGGGTTTAATCATGGTGTGATGAAATGGAACCATGGTCGGAATATGAGCACTATTAGACAAGGCATACTTGGATGTGCATCCATGGTCTTGTTCATGGATGGAATAATGACAACATCATCACCATTGGTGAATGTTAGGGTGACATTTCTAGTTTGAATGAACTCACTGAAGCTGTAAATCCATTTAAAATTAATGGCCAATATCATAATTGATACAACACAAATGCAGAGGATAAAATTTGCTCATAAATTTGGGAACTTAGGTTTAATCTTGAGGTCAAGGAATAATGGATGAGCTATAGAGAACTCTGTCTGGAGCTAGTCCACCACTGTATGCCGGATGATTTGCCGCTAATCTATGATAACGAAGATGAAGTGGAATTTGACTTTGACCTGAACGCCACATTGGATTCCCCTTGCACAACACTACCAAGAGATAATGATTGTGTGGGAATAGTAATTGAGGAGTTGCCAAATGCTGGTCCTAAGTAATCCATTAATTCAATGCTCTTATCATGCTAGAGGTGCCAAAGGTGTCTCAAATTAAAGAAGTTTATGAAGATAATAATGCTGCTCACTTCACTTATGATTGCACTTTTGGAGGTAATGCTGAGGGTGATCAAGAAATGAGGCCTGCATTGGAAAGCAAGGGGGCATTCAATGAATTGTGGAGCTTAATATTGATAACAATGATCTGACAAAGTGCTTTCTAACCCTGGAAGCATTCCTGTCAATACTAACCTGGTGTGCCCAATTCCGTATCCCTCTGATGCCTTACTGTCACCGCATTTTGCCATTCCCAAAGAGGAAGAGCTAGCCATCACAGTTCTCACCCAGGTAGAAATTTAGTCATCCAAGCAAACTTGGGATTTTGGTAAGCATCTTGGTTTGTGATTCAAAGGGGAATATGAAATTCATCAGCTTCTGAGCTTAATTGATGGAAAAGAACAAGAAAGGAGTATTCAAACGAAGAAGCGATGCCGTAAATCATAATTCGAACTTGTTGAAGATGCAGTGAAGTCCCATTACAACGAAGTTTTGTGCTTGGAATGTTAATGGCGTTGGAAGTTGGGAGAAGATATCACAGTTAATTGGTAAGCTTAGACGTGGAGACTAAACACAGTGCTCTTGATTGTTGGGTCTCCTCCCAAAAGTGGAGTTACTTGCGGATAACCCTTCTGGAAAAACAAAAACCAAGGACTGCCTATGGAACTTAGGCATTATTCCTGACTCCGAGCATTATGGTTGCATTATGAGGGCTGTGTGGAAGGAATCGATCTCCTCTTTATCTGTTGTAGGATCTCATGGAGTATTTGGCGTGGAAATTTGGATTGGTGGGGCGTTCTTCCGGTCACTTCAACGTCTATTAAGAAATGTTTTAACCATTAGCTCTCGTGTTACTTGGGGAATAACTTTCAGAAAAAGGTTTGGATTATGATGTTCTAGGTGGTCATATTTGGAATTTCATAAATAGGATTGTGTTTGATGAAGCTTGTTGAGTCAAGGATGGTGTCTTTTGGAGTATCAAGATGATGATTGGCTTTTGGCTAAAAATCTGGTGCCAAGAGTTACCCTATGCATCTGGGAAATTGCACAGAACATTAGTTGTATAAAATTTTGGTCGAGGTCTTTGTTGATGTATTAATTGGTGGGCTTAGGAGGGTCTACGAGGTGTTTGATGATTTTGGCTTTAGTTTGCTCCAATTTTTGTTTTCAGGTGAGTCTTGTTTCTTTTTCTCTTGGGCCCCACTTTTATGGGTGCACTCTATATTGTATTACGAGTTATCTTGCTAATTGTTGAAAATATTATCTCCCTAAAGATGGGAATAATAATGAAGGGTACCCTACTCTTGTATCTAAACAGTTAAGCACAAAAAAATATGACATCGTACTCGATACTAATCCTACAAATTTCAAGTAAGGAACCAAATCTGAAATGAGCTAAAACAAGTTTGGCACGACTCGAGCTATTTGAAACCTCAGACAAATTCAACCTGAATTTGACTTGTCCGTGCTTACCAAGACCTGAACCAAACCTAACATGCTACTCAATATGACTCCAATGAAAATCTAATTTATCATCTAAAAAAATATGTTGATTCCTATAATTTCATTTTTATACTTTTAATTAAGATTTTTAATAATGAATAAAATAATACATACAGATAATAATACGAAAAGGAAAAATAATAATTATGATTAATTTGTACTCAATTTTAGTTTATGATAAGGGATGATCATTATATCATGGAGGACACGTATTTACTAGAAAATAATATTTTTATAATCTAAATATTTTGCAAAATAGTGAATCACCAAAGTCAAAATAAATATAATTAAAAACCATACATTATTAATCAAAGAAAAGTTATTTTCTAAAGATGAAGAAAAGCTATTACTCCGTTATTAGCATATCAATTTTACACGCTTCTCATACACTCAATTCTCCAATCTTTGAATAATGCTCGAATTAGAGGTGTCATTCCCACAAAATAATTATTGTCATCTATGCAATTCTATATGATAAATAACAAAAATAATCTAACCATTTAATATCACAAATATCCCATTGTAACCTCAGTATTACCCCTTCTATAATTTTGTCAAGTAAGGTTCCGTTTTTATTTATTTATTAATTATTTATTATTATTATTATTATTATTTTAAATTTTATTTTATTTATTTATTATTATTTTTTTTTTGGCCAATGAGGAACCCGGTTTAGTAAACCCTGACTCATATGGCGACCCAAACAACATAGAAGTCAGTTAAGTCAAGGATACCTTAGGAAGAGGTTCAAGGGGGCTATCGAACTCCTGACTTTTTCTCCTAAAGCAATATTCTGTCCCTTTACTTGCCTTCTACCGTTGAGGCAAGGCCCTGGTGTGTAAGTAAGCTTCTGTTTAGTAGAAGAGTCTTCTCTTTTATTTATTTTATTTTAATATATAAATAAATTATTAGCTAAAATATTTTAAAAATATATATTTTCTAATATGATGAGAATTTGTCTTGTTTTAAGAGCGAGGGAGTCACTCTCAACCCTAAAAACTATTGCCATCCTATTTTGACTACAAACGTGAAAATTTTCAATCTTGTACCAAATTACGTAACCAAGCTAATTTTTTTATACTAAACGGAAACAATTGACATAAACAATACTTTTTTGTAAAAAGAGGTGAGAACAATTAGGATAAGTTTGATTTAGTATATAATTATTTATATCATTTTGATATATTTTTAACCATTTTACATCAAACTTTTATCGTTTTTGCTTGGTTTTGCTATTTCTTACTCATATTGCCATTTTCTTGCAAAAACACTTATTTTATTGCTAAATATTGCAAGGTTTTATCATCAACATTAATAAGTAAATGCAAGATACATCAAACAAAAGCAAAAAGTTGGCAAAACACATCAAAACACATGGTTAAAGTAAGAACACAACAAGTTCATGCACGATTCATTTCAACTTGCAAAAAGGGGTAGCAAAATGAACAAATCAAATGCAAGGATGGATTAAACAATACATTAGCATGGCCAAGTTGTAGTAAACTCTGAATTTAGGTGGTGAAAATGATGCAGCCCCGCCTCCTTTGGCGTATTGCTTGGCGGCACCATGGTTTAGGCATGGTTGGCGTTGGCAAGTCAGTGCGGGAAGAGGACACGAGTACAGGGTCAGAAGCGGAGTTGGGTTGGCAAAGTAAGACAAAGCTATCGAGCATCCAAATATGGCGCATAGCTTGGCTGAGGAAGAAGAACACGAGGACCTTAGTTAGATCTTTCCTGGAGCTACCTTATACTTGGCGGTTTACTAGAACCATGTGCTTGACCAATGAAGATTGGAGACATAGCGCGACTGAAGTAGCTGAGAAGAACTAGAGGTGAATTCGAGGACAAATTCTCTTCAACCAGTAGAGGATGATGCAGCCGCCATCTCCACGTGTGAAGGATCAGCCAAAGAAAGATAAGCTTGGCGAGCACGTGGCAGGAGTGAACAAGAAACCGGGCTTAACAGTAGTAAAAGGAAAGCATATCAAGACTTGGCGCCACCATTACTTGGCGTCACCATATCCTAATGCCACCATTGGAAGACACGGTTCAAGGGACGCGTGTGAAGTTAGTTATTTGAAATACAGTTTGATTGGGCTTACAATTAGTTTAAATTCAGATTTAAATCTTTATTTATTTATTTTAAATAGATCACACGGATTGCGATCTCAATCATTGGTTCATATCACGCGGATTGCGATCTCGATCGTGGATTAGATTTAAAATTTGAATTAGAGTTAGAGCCCTCCTTTATATAAGAGGAGGGGTAGCTAGGGTTTAGGGAGCCAATTTTACAATTAATTTTATAAGTTATTTGTTCATTCTATTCTCAAGAGTGAGAATGAGAGTCAAATTTATTTCCTGAGATGTCATCAAGTCATCAAAGGTACGCTACTATCGAGGAAGTTTCTAATCGAGACTAAATTATGCAAAATGAATGGAGATTAGACGGGTTCAAGGAGAGACTTAGGCGAATCGAGCATTGCTTTAAAGCCAAGAATCTAGCCCCAACGCCTATTAACACTAGGTGAAAACAAAAAGGTGAAGGACAAGATCAAGAATTCGGCAGCGGTTGCTGAGCTACCGGACCCTGAGTTGAGGCAACATCGACTCTATATCAGTACCGCCAACATTGAAAAACGGGAGGTGGGCACTGACCTCCGTGAAGAAAATTTGGAGTTTGAGAAAGTTGGCGTCATTGTGTTGGAAGAAACTCAAGACGCGCTACCTTCACTTGGGGAGGAGGAATTAGTGGGTGACGAAGGTCGCTTGCTATTAGTCAGGCGAGTTAGCTTCACACCTAAAAAAGCAGAAGGAGAAGATTGGAGGCTCCATGATATCTTCTAGACCACTTGTACCATTGGCGGTAGGGTATGTTGTATGGTCATTAATTCAGGAAGTTGTGAGAACGCCATCTCTGAAGAGGCTGTTCAAAAGCTAGGGTTGAAGATGGAGGAACATTCGAACCCTTACGCGGTGTCTTAGCTCAAGAAAGATGATCAGGTAACTATATCAAGACGTTGCTTGGTCAATTTCTCAATTGGGGACACATATCGGGAAGCTGTTTGATGTGATGTTGTTATGATTGACGCTAGTCACTTGCTATTGGGACGTATGTGGCAATATGATAGGAGTGTCATCCATGACCGAAGAAAGAACACATATAGCTTCGTCTTTGAGGGATAAAGATCATCTTGATGCCAAAGAAGGTCGAGGTGCCGTGTGCGTCAAGGAACAAAGAACAGGAGCCAGAAGAAAAGGATGTGAGCACGAACGTAGTTGGCGAGGCCATGTTGGCATCACCACCAATAGATGTTACCCATGGAGAACCTATCTTTGATGAGGCACCACAACTAAACCTATCTTCTCCACTCATATTTGATGAGTCCGTGTATGATGAGCCCATCATTGAGGAGGAGGAGGAATCGGATGAGGTAGGGAGTCAATTGAGGAAGGATTATCTGGAGGCATTAGCGACTTGCGTACAGCCAGCAATGGAAGAATAGAACCGGCTAAATTGGGAACCCATACAGGGCGAGACTAATGTGGGGGACGCGTACATCAGGCACCTAATGTGGATGTTACTTGTGATGATCTACATCCGGGCGAGACCGAAAGGTGGGTCGGCTATACTAATGCCAACCAAGGATGGGACTTGGCGGGACTGTGACAACAGTGAGACAACATAGATGACAAGAGTAAGAGAGTTACCGGGAGCAGTGACAGAGATAAGGACAAGCCCGCAATGGAAGTGTCAAGTACCAATAGCAAAGTTACTGGCTCTGCTCTATCACCGGGTTGAGTTCACGCCATCTATGTCACCTAAACGGAGCGAACCTTGGCAGGAGTATACTCAGAACAGATTCACCAGCAAAATTAGTGGACACTGTGAGTGTCCTTCATCCCTGGTGAGTACCCTAACAATGACAAGAAGGATACCAATAGTTCCGCAGCCAATTCAAGGACAAATTCTCTCCAACTGGGAGAGGATGATGCAGCCCCGCCTCCTTTGGCGTATTGCTTGGCGGCATCGTGGTTTAGGCATGGTTGGCGTTGGCAAGTCAGTAGGGGGAAGAGGACATGGGTACAGGGTCAGAAGCGGAATTGGGTTGGCGAAGCAAGACAAAGCTACCGAGCATTCGAATATGGTGCATGGCTTGGCTTAGGAAGTAGAACACAAGGACCTTACTTAGATGTTTCCTGGAGCTAACCCATACTTGGTGGTTTACTAGAACCATGTGCTTGACCAATGAAGATTTGAGGCTTGGCGTGACTAAAGTAGCCAGGAAAAACTAGTGGCGAATTCGAGGATGAATTCTCGCTAACCGGGAGAGGGTGATGCAGCCGTCATCTCCGCGTGTGAAGGATCAATAAAAGAAAGACAAGCTTGGCCAGCACGTAGCAGAAGTGAACAAGAAACCAGGCTTAACAGCAATAAAAAGGAAGAATATCAAGACTTGGCGCCACCATTACTTGGTGTCACCATATCCTGACACCACCACTGGAAGACACGGTTCAAGGGATGCATGTGAAGTTAGTTATTTTAGCTAAAGTTTGATTAGGACTAGAATTAGTTTAAATTCAGATTTTAATCTTTATTTATTTTATTTATTTATTTATTTTAAATAGAGCACACGGATTGCGATCGCAATCGGTGATTCATATCACGCGGATTGCGATCTCGATAGTTGATTAGATTTAAAATTTGAATTAGAGTTAGAACCCTGCTTTATATAAGGAGAGGGTAGCTAGGGTTTAGGGAGCCAATTTTAGAATCAATTTTATGAGATTTTTGTTCATTCTATTCTCAAGAGTGAGAATAAGAGTCGAATTTATCTTTCCCTGTAATTTTTATTAGAGTTTAATAAAATAAAAGGAAAGGCCGTCATTTCCTTCTCGTCCCCTTAATCTTCCGCTGCCACGATGCATCATAAAATCTCAAAAATCTGAAGAAAAACAGCAAGAATAGCAAAAATGCAGAGAATGAAAAACTAGCTTGTACAATTCACTTCAACTTGCAAATTTGGGTGGCAAAATGGACAAATCAAGTGAAAGAACCTCTTGTACACTTCAAAAATATATTCAAGTTGTTGTTAAGACTGATTTTGGGCGGTGCAAAGGAAGAATAAACTGAAAAAATTAGCAACTTATTCAATTCTGCAGAAATGGGCGGCAAACAACCGACTTTGGTGCAATGAGCTTTAAGCTTGCTATTTATTTTTATTTTTTTTAAGAAATTCCAACCTCATATCCTATGAATAGGGAGGTTGTAGAAGTGTTTTATCATCCTCAACTCAGCAAAAAATTCTCATACAAAGGAAGAAAGAAGAGGAAAAACATGAGGAAGAAAGAAGAGGAGGGAAGGAAGAAAGTTTGGTTTGTAATTTTGTATTTTTAAGCTCTTTCTATCCTTTTCTTTTTTAAGTTCATGAATTTTGTCTTAGTTATGCTTTATTTTATGTCTACCATGAGCTAAATTTATTTTCCTAAGGCTACGATATAGCCTAAGTTGTAATATGCACTCTATTCTAATTCAACGTATTCAATGTCTTGTTATTGCATTATTGAAGTGTTTATCATTGTTCTTCATGAGTTTTAAATGCTTTATCACCATTTAAAGCCTATAATGATTCATAATAAGTTTGAGAGGAGATTTACGATGATTGTTAAGGTGATACGCATCACAAATTGAGCGAATGCCCGAGAGAGACTAGCACAATTTGTGTGTGGTCTTAAGTAAAAACCATGGATCTTTAAAATTTTTTTCTTATTTAAATTCATGCATGAGAGTGATGGATTAATATGTGAAAGAGTATGCTAAATATTGCTCGAGAGAGAATATTTAGTACACCAAAGAGGGCACCAATATGCTGTCATCGGATCCCATGAGAACTCCGAAGTTAAGCGTGCTTGGGCGAGAGTAGTACCAGGATGGGTGACCTCCTAGGATGTCCTCACCCTCAGGTTAGAGGCACTGGGAAACAGCCTCTCTTCAAGTTAGCACCCTTAAGGGGGAAGGCTGCGTACATCCGCCCCCCCCAGACCCTGCGTAGGCGGGAGCCTTTGTGGCACTGGGTATGTTCCTTTTTAGAGAATATTTAGTACATTAGGATTTTCGACCATCCACATGTAATAACAACTTAAATGTCGAGAATAGAAAGGCATATTGATTCAACTAGGTGAAATCGGATGGCTTGGACCTTATTAATTGATAAAACCCAACAAAAAATCAGTAAATTTTAGATAAAAAAGAAGTAAACAATTTTTGTTTCCTTTATTTTATTTTATTTTATATCAAAAACCTCAATTTTCGGTCTTTTAAATAGCACAAGGACTATTAATTTTGGTACCCGCTCAATAACAATTCTCGTGGGAATGATACTCTACTCACTCTGTACTACTTGATACGACTTAGTGCATTTGCTAAGCAACACACAATTTAAGCATCAAATTAGAAGAGTGTAAACGAGCCAAGCGCCCCTTTTTTTAACTCATCGAGTTCGAGTATAGGCCAAACTTTTGAATTTTTTTTTAAGACCGGTTCAATAAAATTTTATTATGTTCAATAGTTAGCTCGGCTTGACTTGTTAGCCTCAATGAGTCTGTTTGAACTCATTATCGAGTTGAGCCGAGCTCGTCACTGAGTTGAATTGGGCTCATAATCGAGCTTAGCATCCGCTTGTTCGAACTCATATATAACTTCGTATAAGCCGAGCTTTTATCGAGCTTTCAAACCTTTGTTCGATGTTGGCTTATTAAGCTTTATTGTGTTCGGCACTTAGGTTGCACGGCTTGTAAGCCTACAAGCCAATTAAAGCTCGTTATTGAGTCGAGTTGAGCTCGTCATCAAGCCAAATCGAGCTAAGCTTACTAGCAAGTCGAGCTATTCCAGTTACTATCAAGTCATTATTGAACTATTTTCGCGATAATATTGAGTCCTTAACGAGCTCTTATTGAGCGTTTAACAAGATTTTATTGAGCGTTTAACAAGATTTTACTGAGAACTTATTGAGCTCTTATTGAGCACTTGTCAAACTGTTTGTAAATGTTAACTGGTCAAACCCCGTTGTCCAAACTTAGTGCAGTAAGCTTATTGAGCTTGCTTAAACTCGGCGTGGTAAGTTATCAGGCCTCTAGAATAAACATGGAGGAGCCGCAATTGATTTTAAATACAAGTAGTTCATTACGCTTATTTTGTTTACATTCCTTTGGAAAAATATTCTTTGGGGACAAAAATATCCTTTCCCTGTACAAACCGAGCTTAAAAATTGCAAAAGTCATTCCTTTTATCTAACCTCTCTATCTCGAAATCGAACAATAGTTTAGCCGTCAGATTCTTGGGTGTTTAAATTCACATAGTGTCAAGAGAAGTAGAGAAAGATGGTCGTTTCCTCATGTAAGGTTTCCATTTATAATCAATTTAATTTTCTCTTAAGCTAGGAAATATACGAGTTATTAATAGATAACCAATATGCATCATCGCATATAATCCTTTTGAGATTCAACAATAGTTCCAACATAAAAAAAATAAAAATAAAAATAAAATATATTTCAATAGGGTTTGGGTGTCAAGTGCATGTTCTTCTAAATGAGAATAGAATTTATTTTTCATTTTATAGAGAATAGAAAAATAATGATTTTTAATATAGAATAAAAACTTAAACTTGTAAAATAAAAATACACTAGGTCTTAGTTTGAAAAAAAAAAAAAAAAAATTATTCTAAAAGAATGAATAAAAAAAATAATCCCAGCATAGTTAAACAACAATAATTAATATCTAATGTAAAATGCCCACAATAGATTCACGAGTGAGGTAAACATGAAATCCTTAAAGATAAAATGAAATAGTAAATGGACATAAAACTACAAAAAAAAATACTAGTTATGCAAGCATGCACGGTGTAGTGGATGCTAAGTGATGGTTGTTAAGATATATTTTCACTTTTGGATATTGAGCTAACCATTTAAATTTATTTGTATAGTTAGTTTTTTAATATATTATTGGAGTCTTTGTAACTAAAAGATATTAAGTTTCAATCTCAATATATCTGTACTCTTCGAACTAAGATTGTATTTGAGTCAAGCTAAGCCCGAGCCTGTCAGGCTCAAGGATTGGCTGTTTAGTTTTAAACTCAGCTCATGCTCGGCTCAAAGCTCGCCGAGCTTTGAAAGTTCCAGCTCGAGCTTGACTTGTCAAAAGCTCGGGCTCAGCTTGGCTCGATCTAAGCTCGGTGTGTTTCAAATTAGATTTGTAATATTTCAGCTCATTTAAACTCAATGTAGGCTTGTCTGGGCTCATTTAAGCTCGAGCTCAGCTCATTTAGTCTCAAATATGGCTTTACTGAGTAACATTTAAGCAAATATATTATACTAAAGAAAGCTTGTTTAGGCTCGCGAGTCTATGAGCTCGAGCTTCAGCAGGCTCTGGCTTTGCTCGATAAACTAAAGGAGCCAGCTTGCTTCTACCGGAGCTCAAAGAGAGCCTATCTTTTCGAGCTTTATGACGAGCTCGTGAGTTGGCTCGACTCATTTATTCCCTTACTTCACACTGATATAGCTTTTGGCACAAGATATATGAAGCGTGAATATGCATTATCTGTTCTTGTTTCTTGTTTGCTTATCGCTGATATGTGAGAGGGGCAAATGTTAGTACACAAGACCGAACCCTAGCTAATATCATAACCATATAGGTTAGACCCTCACAACAATTGTTTTGATAAATGACGAATTTGTAATACCCTTTTTTTCCCCCCAATAATTAGAATTGGTTCTAAAACAACTTGATCAGAAAACATACCTAGGAAATTTGTTGTTTTTGACTGCCTTTTGCCCGTACTTCCTCCAGCGATACCCATCATCTAGTACGTCAATAGGGCTTCTCGTGTGAAATGCAAACTTGTGCCTCTTATTTTTGTTTTCCCTCTCCACTTTCTTTTTTGATATTATCCTCCCACTAGATGAATCTCCTCCCTCTCCAAATATTGCGTTTGTTTTCATATTGTCATTTTGGAAATTCATAAAATCAGTTGGCTCCATCTCCATCTTCCTCGGTATAGAAATCCCGTCTTTATCCTCCTGATTTTGGTAAGATGAGATAGAAGAAAGGCAAGGATCGAAGATCATACAGGTTGAAAAAGGACATAATTGATAATTTGTAAAATTATCTTCCATGAGAAAGAGAGTGGTAACTTTGAAAAAAAAGAGATGACGAAGAAATAGAGAGAACGTGAAATATGGAAATACAACATATGTATTGTTTGTCATATCAAGGTGGAAAATGTTGTATGAAAGTGATGAGGCGGCTAAGAGTCTTTGTAAGAGAATTAAACAAAAAAAAAATGTTATGCACATATATAATTTAAATAAATAGTGTATTCTATATAAAATAATTGGGTTAGAATATGTTGTATAGATTATCTATTATTGTATTACAGGCTAATATGGGCCTAGGCTTGTAACCCAATCTATTATAATACTTGTCTATAAATATACGAGAGGGCTACCTCATTAGGCGGGTTGCTTAATATTCTTTCATTGTATTAGAGCCATAAACCCTAGTCGCTTTCTCATAATGCAAGGCTAACCTTAACCCTAGCAGCCTGCCGCCCTCTCCCATCGTCCTGCCACCACCTGAACACCATCAATGGCCAACGCTACCTCCACCACTTCCTCTCCCCTTGCCGTTGGCACCCCGCCTACGACCATAATGCCGGGCACTGTTCCTGGTGGGAATCCTCTCTCAACTCCATTTAATGTTTCAAGAATCCGTCATCAAATCTCGTCGACTTCAGACCTGAACGATCCATCTACTTATCTCATGTGGCATAGATCCTCACTCCACATGTCGGGGATATGCCGTTGATGATCAACTTGATGGTTCCTTAACGTCACCCTTCGACTGATCCAACTTATGGTTATTGGAGACAAATCAATAACCTTCTCATCTCTTGGGGACTTGGTAATATCTCTACTGATCTTGTTAGTGTTGGATGTGGTGATGATGATAATTGAACTGCTGCATCTCTTTGTGGCTCAATTTCTCGTCTTTTTACCAATCTTACGCAATCCCATCAATTGCAATTTAAATGAGAATTGACCAATATAAAGAAAGAGAAATTGATAATGCTTGCATATCTTCCGAAATTCAAGTCTTTAGCTGATAATCTCTAGTCCGTAAATGCACCTATTACCAACATTGATACGGTTTTAGCCGCTCCGCTGTGCATGGTCTTTCTGATAATAAGGAGTACTAGTTCAGTGCTGTTTGTAGTGCTATCGCGTCTCATGTTTTCTTTTCATTTTTTATTAAGGCCTGATCTATATTGAGGAATGAAGAATCCCGCCTTAAGACTAATAACCCTAGTTCTTCCATTATATTAGTTGCTACAGGATCCTCCTTGGACCGTCGCGGGCTTCCCAATGAGCCCACCGCTACTAGTACAGCGCAGGGGCAACCGGTCACTCTTCCTGCCCAATAGTTTTTGCAGCAGTCAGGTTATGGTTCACAGCTTGGTAATGGTCAGGTTAATAGCCGAGATCATGGTGGTTGCAGCCGTGGTTGTGGTCGTGGTCGTGGTCGTGGACGTAATGGCGTGGTTTTGGTAACATGTGGCC
Organism: Simmondsia chinensis; assembly: GCA_018398585.1. Taxonomy (NCBI): domain Eukaryota; kingdom Viridiplantae; phylum Streptophyta; class Magnoliopsida; order Caryophyllales; family Simmondsiaceae; genus Simmondsia; species Simmondsia chinensis. Next base: position 10,498,072 of record JAGTTD010000023.1, on the reverse strand, counting down.
TCCGGACATGTGGGGTATGAACTATCGAGGCGCGCCATGGTCGGTGCCTCCTACTTATCCGTCATATCGTCCTCCTTAGTTGGCATGACTCCTCAGGGTGATAATGTTCCTTCTTATCTACAATTTTACCTTGCTAACAATGCTTTTTACCACTGGATATGGATTTTATCTAGGATTTGATTCCTCTTAGTTCCCCTCTTAGTCCTACGCGACCCCTATCCTTGATTCCTCCTGGACCATGGATAGTGGGGCGTTTTCTCACATGACAAATACCTTACATCTATGTCTCCTTATCATGGTCATGATAAAATCCTAGATGGAAATGGTGCGTCTCTCTCTATAGCTGGAATTGGATCATGTTCTATCTTTACACCTGTTGGTCGACTCACTCTAAATAATATTTTGTTTGTCCCACGTCTTTCTAAATATTTACTTTCTGTTTGACAATTTTGTTTTGATAATAATTGTCTTCTTCAATTTGACTCATGTGGTTTTTCTATCAAGGATCCCAAATTGGAGTCCGTCATCATCAGATGTGTCTGAGATGTGTCTACCCGAGGCCTCTCTTCACCATACCAGGGTCAACGTCTAGTCCCACATTGCTCATCGCGTCTCGAGTCTCCTCCTCACTATGGCATCATCGTCTAGGTCATCCAGGCACACCAGTTTTGTCTTGTTTGGTTAAGCAAAAATTTATTTCCTGTTCCAGTGTCTCGTCTGAGTCTAGTGTAATGCTTGCCATATGAAAGCATAGTCATTTACCATTTCAGAATTCTGTTAGAAACACAACTCGTCCTTTTGATATTGTTTATTCCGATGTATAGGCATTACCTATTTTAAGTTTAAGTGGTTTTAATTATTATTTGTTATGTTTGTATAATTACTTCGTTTTGTGTGGATTTGACCTATGCATGCCAAATCCGAGGTATTTGATTTATTTGTTCAGTTTTGTAATCTCATATGAAATTAGTTTGGTGTTGAAATAAAGTGCTTCCAATGTGACAATGGTACATAATACATTAATCGTGATTTTAATGGGTTCTTTGTCCATTGAGGCATTCTTAGTCAGCTTTCATGACCCCCACAACTCCCAACGAAATGGGAAGGCTGAGCATATGCATAAGACAATCAGTAATATGATAAGATATCTTCTTTTTAGGCTTCTATGCCTTTAGAATATTGGGTTGAAGCTGTGCTTGTTGCTACTCTTATGATTAATCTCTTGCCTTCCACATCTACTAAAAAGCAAATACCCCGCCAATGTCTTTACAAGAAGAAAGTTAACTATGATCATCTTTAGGTTTTCGTATATGCATGTTATCCAAATTTAAGTGCAACTGGGCCACACAAACTTGCTCCTCAATCCACCTTATGTAATCCTAAGGTTATAATTGCCTTTATCGTTATACTAACAAAGTGATTATATCTTGGCATGTCATTTTTGATGAAACAAATTTTCCTTTGCAAGGTTGGATGCTTTCTCAAAAAATATGATGCATCGTTGTCATCAGGTCTTCTCTACACCGCTGGCTTCATCTCCTTTTTTGGGGACTTTGCCTTTGTCTACTGCACCCATACCACACAACCACAACAACCCTACTACTATAAAACCTAGTACTACCCCTATGCCACCGTTACTAGCCTCCGTGAATGATACAGACTCAAGTGTTGCTCCCCCATCCCTATCGCCTGCACAAGCCGTGACCTGCATGCTTGCCCCATCCATCTACCTCCGTTCATCCCATGATCACTCACTCTAAAGTTGGTATTGTCAAACCCCTTCTTAGGCCTTCTATGATTGCTCATACTGCTCTGCTTGATATTCTATACTCTTATACGCATGCTCTTGATGATGATAATTGAAACATGCGATGCTTGATAAATATAATGCTCTTCTACATAATAAAGCTTGGACTCTTGTTCGTCGACCCATACATGCCAATGTTGTTGGCTCAAAGTGGTTTTTAGAATCAAACATACTCACCGGACAAGTTGAAAGATACAAAGCTCACTTAGTGGCTCAAAGGTTCATGCAACAGTATGGAGTTGATTATGGTGAGACCTTTAGTCCAGTTGTGAAGCCTGCTACGGTGCGCATTGTTTTGACCACTACCACTTTGCACAAGTGGCCCATTCATCAGCTTGATATAAAAAATGCTTTACTAAATGGTACTATTAACGAAGAAGTTTATATGAAGCGGGCACGTGGTTTTGTGGATTCTCAGTTTCTTGATCATGTCTGCAAGCTCAACTTATATATTTATGGTCTTAAAAAGGCACCACATGCATGGTATAATCAGCTTGCCACCTTTCTCCATCACCTCGGTTTTATTAGTTGTAAGTTTTATTCTTCCTTATTTGTTCTTTGAGGTGGGGTTGACATGACTATTCTACTGGTTTATGTGGAAAACATAGTTCTTACAGCTTCATCTAACTCTTTGCTTCACATTTTACTTCATTCTTTTCGCTGTGAGTTTGACATGATAGATTTAGGACGCCTCAATTTTCTTGCGATTTCTGTCTCCCACCTCTTCTCGGGCTTATTCTTATCTCATTCCATATATGCTCACGACTTGCTTGACAAGACTAACATGATCTCATGTCAGCTCGTCACAACGCCCACTGACTCCAAATCCAAGATGTTGCTGATCGCTGGGGAGCTTATGACTGATCCCACTATGTATTGATTTGTTGATTGTGCTCTATAATATCTTACTTTTACGTCCTTATATTTCTTATGCAGTGCAACAAGTGTGTCTCTTCATGCATGCTCGTCACCTTCCTAACTGGATTGCTGTTAAATGAATTCTTCAGTACATTAAGGGAACAATTGACGGCTTAATTATTTCTCCCACCGATATTAATTAGCTTGTGGCTTGCTCAGATGCTGATTGGGGTGGATGCCTTAATACTCATCGTTCCACATCTGGATTCTATATTTTTCTTGGTGGGGGATATAATCACGTGGTCCTTGAAACGACAACCTACAGTCTTTTGATCTAGTGCAGAGGCCGAATATCGAGTAGATGCCAATGTTGTTTCAGAGTGTTGCTGGATACATTCCCTACTAGGAGAACTTGGTGTTCTGATTCCCTATGTAGCATGTTCATAAAAGCATATTGAATTTAACATTCACTTTGTTTGAGAACACGTTCAGATGGTTCTTATACGGGTTCTCCATGTGCTCTCTTCACAGCAACTTGTAAATATTTTCACTAAAAGTCTTTCACGACAGTTATTTCTCTTTTTTAAGCACAATCTTATTATTTGGTTATTTCCCTGAAGGGGGAAGGCTGCGTACATCTACCCTCCCCAGACCCTGCTGTTGGCGGGAGCCCTTGGTGGCACTAGGTTTGTTGTTATTTGTTGTTGTAATCTTATTTTTTGGTTACCTGCTGCTTCCAAGGTTGTTAAAATCAGGATTCTATTTAGAATAGGTAGGGGCTCTTAGAATCAGAATCGTAAAATCGAATCGAGAATCGTAAGATTCTATTAAATGTATATTATAATTATTTTTCGTATTAATATCAGTTATATAGTTCAAAAAGTTATTAATTAGACTTTCACTTACATGGGTGTATATAAGAACTATAATCAGATGTGATAAAAAAATATTACCGTGCGACATAGATGTGTCATTTTATGCTATAATAATCATGAGAGCCTTTAAGATAGATGCTGCTAATCGAACTTTATATTAAAGTTAAAACATAAAACTAAACTTAATTTACGTTTCTTGAAAATATATAACGCCTAATTAACTTTCTTTTATTTTAATTAATAAAGTAAGCTCATTCATAATATATGCGTATTTTTTTACATTTTAACTTTTTATTTGTACATGCTGGTAGAATCAAGGTTGGATTGGTAGAATCATAAAATGTTATTACGACTCTATCCTTTAATTTCATATAATATCAATGAATCGTAAGATTCTACAAAATTAAGATTCCACTCAGGATTCAGATCAGCCGGTAATTGTGGAATTGTAAAATCGTAAAATTCTAAAATTTGAGTTGGGATTTTAATAACCATGCCCGCTTTGATTGAGGGGAATGTTAGAATATATTGTATACGTTATCAATTATTTTATTATGGGCCAATATGAGCCTAAACTTGTAACCCAATCTATTCTAATAATTGTCTATAAACTTAGGAGACGGCTACCGCATTAGGTGGGTTCCTCGACATTCTTTCAAAAATGTTCAAAACTATATATTTTGCACAAAAACTTAAAATGTGTACAATAATTGAGAAAAAGGATGAAAAAAAAAGGTATGTATAATCATTATTTATGTACATAAGAGGGCCAATTTAAGTTTTGGAAAACTATATAAAAAGTAGGAATTTTTCACTAAAAATCACCTACATTTTATGTACGGTTTCAAAAAACCACCTAATGTTTTTAATTTTTCAAAGTCATACCTAAAATTTCTAAAATTGTTCAATGTCACACCTAACGCTGATATTGTTAATTTTCCGTTCAAATAAATATGAAATTATCAAACTACCCTCAAAAGTTTTCTAGTTTTTTCTCTCTTTTCAAAGTCACAATTATACTTTCTAGTTTTTTTTTTTTTTTTTTTTTTTTTGGAAATAATTGGGATTTTTCCATGATTTATAGCCAATTTTACTATTTTGAAACTATTTTCTCAATGATTTCTATAGTTTTTTTTTTTTGCTATGCTGAAGTTATTAAGATTTGTAGTCTGAAACAATTGGGGGGTTTTTATTAATGACTCACTAGTTTTTTTCCCGTGCGATGCACGGGCTGGTTCTATTATCTATATTGTTCTTTTTAAAGCGCAAGAACTGGTTTTGTTACCTATTGTTTTTAAATTCAAATTTTAGGTTTTTGACACTAATTTGTGATGTTCTATATTTTTTTTCATCGTCATTGTGATTATGTTAGTCAAATTCTATTACAAATATTCATTGTCAAATAATACATATTTATTCAATTTAATCATGATTTTATGGTTGTAATTACATTCTTAATTTCGTTCATTTAAATAATTTTGAAATCTTGGTTTTATGGAGTATTTCACCATTTACATTTGAAATTATTTGATTAAAATTAGTTCATTAGTATATATATTTGAAATTTGATATATACAATTTTTAGAAAGTAATTGATAGATTTAAAATATTTAAGAAGATGAGTAAAATATTTTTTTTTCAAAGAATAAGCTTGGCCAAACATATTCTTAGTACTCTAAAAGAAAGTTGAATAATGGCCTCCTAAAATTGCTTGGTTTGGATATTTATAAGCTTTGTAAATAAATCTAATTTATTTTATATTTGCTATAATCATGATTTTATAGTTGTAAGTACATCCCACAATCTAGTTTACTATAAATAGGCTTCTCGCTAGGGTTAGGGGTCCTTGGAAACAGCCTCTCGCCAGAATTACAGCATGAAGGGGTAAGGCTGCATACAACTATCTCTCCCAAACCCTGCTTATGTGGGAGCCCTTGAGGCACTGGATATGTTGTTGTTGTTGTTGTAGGCTTCTTGCTTTTGAAAAAATAAAGCTGTTTTTTAGTGTAGTATTGTTCTTCGAGGAACGCCTGATTTTGATGCCTTTGATTTTTTCCCGTAGAATTTTTGGGTGGGTGAATCTTGTGGATACAATTGTTTTTGGCATTGAATATTTCTGAATACAAATTTTAGTTTTATGACACTGATTTGTGATATTTTCTATTTTTTTTATCGTCATTGTGATTATGGAAGTCAAAATTCTGTTTTAAATATTTATGGTTAAATAATACATATTTATTCAATTTAATCATGATTTTGTAGTTGTAATTACATTCTAAATTTAGTTCATTTTAAATAATTTTGAACCCTGGTTTTATAGAGTATTTTAGCATTTACATTTGAAATTATTTGATTAAGATTAGTTCATTAGTATATACATTTGAAATTTGATATATACAATCTTTAGAAAGTAACCGATATATTTAAAATATTTAAAAGATGAGTAAAATATTTTTTTTCCCAAAAATAAGCTTGGCCAAATATGTTCATAGTACTCTAAAAGAAAGTTGAATAATGGCCTCCTAAAATTGCTTAGTTTGGATATTTATAAGTTGTGTATATAAATTTAATTTATTTTATATGTGCTATAATCATGGTTTTATGGTTGTAAGTATATACCACAATCTAGTTTACTTTTAATAGGCTTATTGCTAGGGTTGAGGGTTCTCGGAAATAGCCTCTTGCCAGAGTTAGACCCAGAAGGGGTAAGGCTGCATACAACCACCCCTCCCAGACCCTGCTTATGCGGGAGCCCTTGAGACGCTGGGTATGTTGTTGTTGTTGTTGTAGGCTTCTTGCTTTTGAAAAAATAAAGCTGTTTTTTAGTGTAGTATTGTTCTTCGAGGAACCTCAGGTTTTGATGCCCTTGACTTTTTACCGTAGGATTTTTGGATGGGTGAATGTTGTGGATATGATTGTTTTTGAATTCAAATTTTAGATTTATGATACTGATTTGTGATGTTCTCTATTTTTTTCATCGTCATTGTAATTATGTTAGTCAAATTCTTTTACAAATATTTATTGTGAAATAATTCATATTTATTCAATTTAATCATGATTTTATGGTTGTAATTACATTCTTAATTTAGTTCATGTTGGATTATGGTCCCATGAAATTCGATATCCACTATAGGATGTAACCGAGTTATGTAAGTTCATCAGTAATAATAGGCTGGAGCGTCTTGACTAAATAAAAGGTTAAAATTGTCGGAGAATTTCTATTCGGGAAATTAGGATGTCGTTTGCCGGTTTTAGCCACCCACCTTGTGTGGGCTCGTTGGAGGCAAACTTGTATAATTATATCCTAATTTGGGAAATAGAAATTATAGATAATTTTATTGATTTGAAATTGGGTTTTAAAATGGGTAAAAGATTTGAAAAATATATTGTATTTTCTTTTGGGTAAAAATAATATAATGTTTGTTATTATTACCCCGTGGTTATTACTTGGCTCGGTTTCCCGTACCCGTTACCCATGCCCAGCCAGCTATACCCGAACATCAGATTGTTGCCACGTGTCCCAGTGCTGTCCATTGGATTTTGGCTTGTCACTGTTGCTTTATATAATAAGAAGTGAAGCTAAAAGAACTTGACATGGAGCAAATTTACACAGATGAAAATTGGAGAGTAAAAATGGAGAAACCCATTGTTGGGGTTTCTCTGTGAAAACAAAACGCAGAGAGAAATGAGAAATGGAGGAGAGAGACGACTTTCTAGTGAGAGAAAGCTCGAGGAGAGAGAAAGCTTGTAGATCGAGGTTGGAGGGCCGAAGATTAAGGAGAAGAAGACAGTGGTGAACCTTGGAGCTTGGGATGCTCGGTTCAAGGATATGCGTCGTCCCCAATGAGGTCTTCTTCACGATTCCGGCTAGGGTTTGGGGCTCTAAGCTGTTCTTCGCTCATATTTCTCGGTTATGTTTTTTCTCTTGTTCTTTCTCGTTTTTCTTGCTTTAATCTCTGTTATGGTTTTCGTTTTGGACTTAATGCTCGGTCTGTGATTGTAACCCTAACTTTACTGATAGTGGACTTGACTCCTTTGAAAACGGAGGCCCGTGGACTAGGACCTCGCTGAGGTGCCGAACCACGTATATCGTGTGTTCTTTGTTGTTTTCGTTGTTTCTGGTTTAATTTTCGCATTGTTTCATTTGTGGGTTTTTCGTTGCTTAGTACTGGGACAAGATCCTGTTTTCGAGTTGAGTTTGGGTCCGATTCAGGGCCCGACTTCACAACAGGTGGTATCAAAGCCTTGGTTTGGTGTCCATTTGCACGGCGAAAACGAAAAACACGGATGAAACCAGAACCAGAATGAGGGTTTAAATTTAATTGTCTAGTTTTTCAGATCTGGGGTTTTTTTGAAAATTTGGGATGTTCTTTGTTTCTTGGAGAAAAATAAAAGAACCAAGAAAATATTTACAGAAATAGGGTCTGAAATGTTTCTTATTTTTTGTGAAATTTTTTGAGACAAATTTTTCAAATGGGCTTTAACAAGAACACTTGTTTTGAGATAATCAATGGTCTTTTGTTTCTTCAAAAAATCTGAGTGTTATTTTTTGACTATTGTTGTATATATAGTAGTATGATAAAAGTCCGAAAAAAGGAAGAACATATGTGCGATATGAAAGAAAAAAAAGGAAAATGTTTAATCACTATCAGAAATTTAGGTGTGGCTTTACAATTAGAACTGGGTGCTGGTTGAGGCGTGGGATGCATTGTTTTGACCTGGATTGAGGACTTTTACTGCATGTTTTGGGTAAAATAGGTGGTGGGGTGTGCGTGGATGTTTCTTGAGAGATGGTTAGAGGACAACTATCTTGGGTGTAGAATATTGGATATCCCTAAATGTATGAGAAAACTTGGTTTTCTTTTTTGGAACCTTAGAAGTGTCTAATTAGTTAGGACTTTCTTGAAGTCTTTGGTTGTCTCTAGTCGGGTTGGACTAGTATCGGAGATGGGTCATTTGGTTTGAGCGTCAGACTGCGTCTAAAGCCCTGGTTTGTCTCCTACGCGGTAGTTGAGATGTGTTTTAAGTGTCTTGGTTTTTGACACTCGATTAGGTGGCCTAGGTAGCATGGATTTCTTGTTGTTGTTTGAACATCCTGTGGTTTCTTGTTGTGGAAAATATGTTTATGCTTTGAGACTAACGGTTTGTCTTGAAGTGAGAAAGCTCTAGGTGCATCTAATCGGTGGAGCGGTTTAATCGCTTGCTCGGCCTCGTGTATGGTCAGTTGAGAATCCGGAGTAGATTCTTGTTTTGGTGGAGCGATTTCGGAGGTCAATTGCTCGAGCCTGACCCAATTGGTGGTCGGATGGGAGTCCTTGGTTTGGATTTCGTTTTGGTGTTAGTTTGAACACCCTGGCATGGTGTTGGTACTGCTGTTGTGTGGTTAACTGTGCTGTTCAGAACTTGAATATGTGCTTTTTTCAATGTTCTATATGATTGTAGTGGTTAACATGTGTTTAATGCTTGAGGTTAATTGTGAACTTGTTGGAATGTAAGCCTTGAACCTGGGATTGACAACTCTTAGGTTAGGCATGTCTAGTTGCACAATCTTGGATCCCTTGTGTGGATAGAGCATTGCATGTTTTGAGTTTAATCATGGATTAGACTTTGTATGTGAGAATTGTTGTTTCTTACACATGTTTGAGTGAACTAAGTGAAGTAGTTGATCATTGTAAAGGGTTTAGAGAACTTGTGAGTTCTTATGGAAAATCTATGTGTGATTTAGGGTACTTGGTCTCCATGTTGACATCTCATGTATTTCCCAAGGCTATGTTGGAATCGAGTTGAACATATTGGTACTTGTTGCTTGAAGTGATGATAAACATGTTGTTTATGGACTGTTTCAAGTTGAATTTGTTGCTGTTTTGGACTGCATACATGCTGGCATGTAGCTATGTTGCTGTCAAAATTATTTGCTGCTGATTTACTGTAGATTTTGACACTTAGGTGCTGAATTTTCTGTATATTAGTGTGTCCTTGAGTTGTTTTGCTGAATTTTATCCCAGAGCTGGGAAAACATGATATGCTTGTGTCATATGTGGACATTGTGTTGTCTTTGGAGACTTGTATGCCTTTGGGATCATTGTTTCATGCCTTCTTTTCTAGTTTTGGAAAAAGCGTAAGGTATAGGTATAATGAACCTTGGATTGACCATTTGTTTGGTATTTAGGTTATGTTCAAATACCTTGGTTTGGGTTAATGGTTCACAAGTTGTTTGCTCATGTTGGGTAATTTTTTGGATATTGTTCATGGTGAAGTCTTGTGATGCAATTGTATGAATTGATTTGGCTAACTTGAATTCTAGGTGAATTGCATGTTTAGCTTGGATTTCGTGTTGATATTGTGATAGACTTAATTACCATGATTGAGCCCATGTTGTTGAGTGAGCATGTTTGGTTTCTTGGTTTGAAACTTTTTTTTTCGAAATGGCCTCTATCTTCGAAGGAGCGTTGTAAGTTAATTTCATGAGACCATGGTGGAGTTTGTTGGATTATGGTCCCATGAAATTTGATATCCACTATAGGAAGTAACCGAGTTATGTAAGTTCATCAGTAATAATAGGCTGGAGCGTCTTGATTAAATGAAATGTTAAAATTGTTTGGAGAATTTCTAATCGGGATATTAGGATGTCGTTTGCCGGTTTTAGCCACCCGCCTTGTGTAGGCTCATTGGAGGCATACATGTATAATTATATCCTAATTTGGGGAATAGAAATTATAGATAATTTTATTGATTTGAAATTGGGTTTTAAAATGGGTAAAAGATCTGGAAAATATATTGTATTTTCTTTTGGGTAAAAATAATATCAAGTTTGTTATTATTATCCCATGATTATTACTCGGCTCGATTTCCCGTACCCGTTACCCATGCCCAGCCAGCTATACCCGAACATCAGATTGTTGCCACATGTCCCAGTGCTGTCCATTGGATTTTGGCTTGTCACTGTTGCTTTATGTAATAAGAAGTGAAGCTAAAAGAACTTGACATGGAGCAAATTTACACAGATGAAAATTGGAGAGTAAAAATGGAGAAACCCATTGTTGGGGTTTCTCTGTGAAAACGAAACGTAGAGAGAAAGGAGAAATGGAGGAGATAGACGACTTTCTAGTGAGAGAAAGCTCGAGGAGAGAGAAAGCCTGTAGATTGAGGTTGGAGGGCTGAAGATTAAGGAGAGGAAGACGGTGGTGAACCTTGGACCTCGGGATACTCGGTTCAAGGCGATGTGTAGCTCCAAACGAGGTCTTCTTCACGATTCCGGCTAGAGTTTGGGGCTCTAGGCTGTTCTTCGCTCATATTGCTCGGTTATATTTTTTCTCTTGTTCTTTCTCGTTTTTCTTGCTTTAATCTCTGTTACAGTTTTCATTTTAGACTTGATGCTCGGTCTGTGATTGTAACCCTAATTTTACTGATAGTTGTTTTGACTCCTCTGAAAACGGAGGCCCGTGGACTAGGATCTCGTTGAGGTGCCGAAGCACGTATATCGTGTGTTCTTCGCTGTTTTCGTTGTTTCTGGTTTAATTTCAGCATTGTTTCGTTTGTGGGTTTTTCGTTGCTTAGTGCTGGGACAAGATCCTGTTTTCGATTTGAGTTTGGGTCCGATTTAGGGACCGAATTCACAACAGTTCATTTTAAATAATTTTGATCCTTGGTTTTATGGAATATTTTAGCATTTTACCTTTGAAATTGTATGATTAAAATTAGTTCATTAGTATACATATTGGAGATTTGATATATAAAATATTTGAAAAGTAACTGATATATTTAAAATATTTAAGAAGATGAGTAAAACGTTTTTTTTTTTTTCAAAAAATAAGCTTGCCTAAACATGTTCTTAGTACTCTAAATGAAAGTTGAACAATTGTCACCTAAATTTGCTTGATTTGGATATTGGAGGCTTGTGGGGTGGGAAGGCTTTACAATAATATACAGTATAGATAAATTAACTTGAAATTTTAATTATTTTTTAACTTTTTCTTTAATTTTTTAAAACTATTTTCCTTTAATTTTTAGATTTTTTTGTCTAATAATTGGGATTTTTCATTAAATTATAACAATTTTACAAATAAAACAAAACTTTTAAAACTTTTTTTTGGTGGCAAAGGGTTGTAGCAGCATGTTAAACCCTTAACAATTTTACAAACTAGCCACTGTTTGTACGATACATGATCAAATTTTATTCTTATTACAACATAATTAATTTTGAAGCATTACTGTTTAAAACTAATTTTTTTTCAAAGCTTATGCTATAGGATATAATCTAATAGTCGCAATCAAAAAATCCACTATAATTAGAAAATATAAATAAATAAAGATGAATCTTATATAAGAGGAAAAAAGAAATATCAATTGAATATTTAAATTTAAAAAGTACAATATTTTTGTAACATGCTATCAACAACAAAATTCCGAATAGTAATATTTTAATGTTTCTAACTCTAGTTAAAATAATAGTTAGACTAACCACATCAAATATGCTGAGTTTTGGTTCATTGAAGCCTTTTAGTATTTTTGTCATTATTTAGGAGGTCATTTTTTTATAAATATTTGTAATAGTTTTTAAAATTATTTTTAGTAATAGTTTTTAATAGATTTTTAACACCTTTAGTTTTTTTTAAATAACTTTAAATAATTTTTTAGATTTTTTATAATAGTTTATATTAATGATTTTTAGTTTTTTGGTAATAGTAATCTTTTTGTTGATATTTTTAATTTTGATTAATATTTTTTGTACATATTTTTAAGATCCTTTTAGTAAAATTTTATTTTAAAGATTTAGAATTCTTTAATTTTTTTGATATTAATATTTTTTATGATATTTATAATAGTGATTAATAATTTCTATAAATGTTTTTAAGAATTCCTTTCAGTAATATTTTATTTAAATATTTTTGAATTTTTTAAAAACCTTAATTCTTTTTGGTAATAAATTACTTTTTAAAATATATTTAGAAATCCTTTTTAAAATATTTTTAATAATGGTAATTTTTATAAATTTTTATTCTTTAGTTTTTTATAAATATTTGAAAATTTTTTTTAATATTTTGGTAATTGTTTCTTTTAGATTTTTATTAGTTTTTATGACCTTAATCTTTTATTTTTGTGGATATAGTTGATAATTTTTTTAACATTTTGTTTTCAAGGTTTTAAGGATTATTATTATTTTTTTATTTTTTTTACAAATTAATAAATAAAGTATGAATCAAAGTAATATACACAAAAATGTGATTAACTTAAATAAGAAATAAAATAATAAAAAAGAAAATAATAACATATTACGCAAAAAGGTAAAAAAAAAAACTCTAAAAATACATTAAAAAAATATAACAATGGCATTAAGTTAAGATTAAATTAAGTAATCTAAACAATGAGTGTAAGATTAACTTATATTGGCATGAAAAACTTTACATATTATAATTGTAATTTTCTTGATGTATGTTATTATTCATCATTCTATTTCTAATAGTTCTTGCTAATTCTAATATAGGCTAGCAAAAGTGCTCTCTTGATGCTTAGTTGAAATTGATAATCTAACTAATATATAATTTTATAGTTTCTTCCCTCATTCTCTTTTTTCCATGCCTCAAATAACCACCATAAAAATCTCAAATGGATAATTAAAAAGAAATTAAAAAAAGAAATAAACTAATGTATAATTTAATAGTTTCCTTCCTCCCTGCTTTTCATACCTCAAAAACCTTAAAAAAGAATTAACTTAGGCCTTAAACATCCTTTTAAGAATTTCTGCGAATCATTACGTATTTTTCTTCCATACATCAATTTGTCTCTCGATCCTCAAGCAGGAGAAACTTCAAAGATGCTAGAATGCCCCAAGCACAAGAAATCGAAGCAAAAATTACAAGTTTAATATCAATCTTCAAGACACAAACACTTACCTATTTTTCTTCCATACTTTAATCTATCTATCCAACTTCAATAATAATAATAATAATGTTTTATTAATTTTAATTTAACATGGTCATAGTTTGACATATATATAATTGGCTACAATAATTATGAACTGAATAATGAATAATAATATGTATATATAAAATCGTAATATATAAACCTTTTTATGTCAATATAAGTTAACTTAATGTCATTATTTAGATTATATAAATTTAATCTTAATTTTTTGTCATTGCGCTATTCTTGTTTGATGTTTTTTGGGTTTTTTTACCAATTTTTTGTAAAATGTTATTATTTTCTTTTTGAATATTTTCTTTTTTATTTAACATGATCATTTTTAACATACAATGAATTAGCTAGAACAATTAGAAATTGAATAACAACAACAACAACAGACCCAGTGCCTCAAGAGCTCCCACTTATAATCGGGGTCTGGGAGGGGCGGATGTACGCAGCCATACTCCTTCAAGGTGTAACCCTGCCGAGAGACTGTTTTCGAGGACCCTTAACCTTATAGGGTTGGCAGCAGGAGGACTTACCAGAAGGTAACCCATCCTGGTACTACTCTCACCTAAGTACGTTCAACTTTGGAGTTCTACTGGGATCCGGTTGCATTAGTGCCTGATAAATGAATCCTACCAATAATATGTATTTGCATATAATATATAAATTTTTTCATGCCAATATAAATTAATCTTTCTGTCATTCTTTTGATGTTTAGAAAGTTGAGCTTGTTCATGAATTTTTTAAGTAGTTCTTGCACTTGATTTGTCCAAAGAGCCGCCCAAAATTGCAAGTTGTAACTACTTGTTCATGTTCTTTGTTCATCTTTACTTAGCCATGTGGTTTTAGTGCATTTTGCCTTTTTTTTTTTTTTTTTTGATGTATCTTGCTTTCATTTGTTGACATTAAAGATAAAACTAGCAAGAATTAACACAAAATGAGTTTTGTTGCAAGAAAATAACAATACGAGTGAAAGCGAGCAAAAGTGGTAAAAATTGGATCTAAAATGGTTAGTAGATGAAACTAAATAATATCAAAAATTAAATACTTAATTGGACTTATCAAAATACCTCCAGAGTTAAATCGTGCTCGCCCTCGACCAAGGCTAAACATTAAAGCGCAGGACCTCATGCTTGTTTTAAGAATTATAACACAATTCAAAGCAAGTATACTTCTATTAGAAAAGAATGATAGAGGATAAAAGCTTAAGGACATAAAGGCAAAACAGTCTTTCTAAGGAAAAATCCATTAATCACTAAGGTCAATAAATTTAGAAGTTGGCAAAGTAAATGGCGTTTATCTATTCTTTCTAATCTCAAGACATTCGAATTGAATAGATGACAAAAGTCATGCCACTCATAACAAGATTTTTTTGGTATGCCTAAGACTAAAACTAAAAACCCTTATTCACAAAATTTTCTCTTTTTAAGTACTTGATTCCTTTTTAGCTTTCTAAGTGCATCTTATGGCGAGCTTTGAATGCAGTAGCTCTTGTTTTAGTTAGCCCAGGGTGGCATGTGTTAAAAACCACTATAGATCTACTTACTTGAGGTACCCAGGCATGACTATCACACAGTAGCATATATCCAAATGATATACAACAGGATAGTGGTGCTTAAAGATGCTCTCCCCTTTTTTCATATTATTATCTCTGTTTAAGTGCTTGGTTCCTTGTTAGCTTTCTAAGTATCCCTTGTAGCGAGCTTTCAATGCGGCAGCTCCTGTTCTAGTTGGCCCAGGGTACCAGGTGTTGAAACACCCCTACGGATCTACTTGCTCGTTATACTAAGGCACGAAACCTTCACACTATAGCACATATCTAAAGGATAAATGCTTATACAGGATGGCAATGCTTAGAGACGCTTTCTTTTTCTTCTTCTTTTTCTCCTTTTTTCCCGTTCATATATGTTTTTTACTTAGATTTATCAAACAACATAGTTTTATCAAGATAGTGCTATTGAATATATCATGCTTCGCAATTAGAACACAAAAACAATCGATTCTCAGGTTATTCAAGTTAAATCAAAGTAAACGAGCTAAGAAGGGTAAAAAATTTTCTTAAAAAGCATGATGAAAAGATCTCAGAAATATTTGATGATTTTAAATTAGTTCAAAATGTACTATAAAATGCATAATGATTTGTACTATAGAAAATAGAAAATCTTTTTCTTGACCGATACTATCTACATCACTATACAAAGACTCCGAACTTTGAGAGGCACTAAAGCCGACTTTAAAAGATAAAATAGACAACACAAGAATGTCTATAGTGTTTCCTTTAGTTTGTCAATGTGATTTGAAGCTTCTTTGGTTTTTACTATTGTATCGTTAATGTACACCTCAAAGTTTTTTCTTATTTGTTGCTGAAATATGTGGGTCACCAACTATTGGTATGTAGCGCCTATGGTTTTTAGTTCAAATGGCATGACACATAAGCAGTATGTGCCTTTGTGAGTGATGAAAGTTGTCTTTTCTTCATTGTTAGGGTTCATTGCGATCTGATGGTATCCTAAGAATGCATCTAGGAAACTGAATAGTTCATTTCTGGCCATAGAGATGACTAGCTGGTCCATCTTGGGCAGAGGAAACGAATCTTAAAGACAAGCTTTATTTAGGTTGATGAAGTCAATGCACATTCGCGAATTGTCATTTTGCTTTTTTTTTTTTTTTTTTACCATAACCTCATTCGCCAACCATTTAGGGTACAAGACTTCTCATATGAAATTTGCTTTTAGTAGTTTTCGAACTTCTTTGCCAATGACCTGATTTCATTCTACGTAGAAGTTTTGCTTTTTCTGTTTTACTGGCTTTTGCCTAGGATGGACATTCAGGTGATGGAAAATGATTTCTCTATCTATTCCCGGCATCTCATCCACGGAGTATGCGAAGACTTTCGGGTATTGTCGCAGCACTTGTAGGATTTGATTTTTTGCGTCGGATTTCGTTGTGCTCCAATTCGGACCGACTTCCCTTTGATAGTTAGAGTGTTCCTTTCGTCCGTTTCAAATTTCATGGCTAGATAGTAGGTTGACACCACCAGTTTTAATGAATTCAACATGGGCCCTCCCAGAGTGGCATTGAATGTTGAGTACGCCGCAACCACCTGGAATTTGGTCGCTAGGCCGTGCCCTTGTTTTCCGTCTTTCAAGAGGATATTAAGGCCTATAGTTCCCAGTGGACTAACGACTTCTCCGGAGAAACCGGCGAGGGTCCCCAGTGTAGGGATTAGCTTTTGGTGCGGAATTCCCATTTTTTTGAAACAAAGGACGAAAAGGATATTAATCGAGCTTCCTTGATATGCCAGGATTCTTCAGATGGAGAAATTATCTAGATCAATGGTAATAACCATGCGATCTTCATGTGGGGTCCTGACATTCTCAATGTCGTCTTGCGTGAAAGTCAGGTCCTATCATTTTCTGATCTTGCCTTCATCCCATACCGAGATTTCGTCGCCCACGTTTCTCCGCTTTTGTTTGACCGTGGCTATCACATTCTTTGGGGCGCTTGTTGAAGCTTTGTGTTCTGCATGAGAAGGCCCGAAGGCCCCATGTTTGATTTTCTTTATATCTAAAAATTTCCCAAGATCACCTTTTTTCTCTAGCTCATCCATTTAGTACTTGAGTGCCCGACGGTCTTTGGTATCGTGCCCATGCGCCTCGTGATACTCACGCCATTTCTTCTAGCTTTTTTTATTCCGGATTTTTTCTTCTTGGGTTTCTTGCTATTCGTTCCTTCTTCAGAGAGGAATCACGGATATTCACTCAGTCCCTTCCAACCTCCTGCTGGGTTGCTCGACTTTGGCCATCACATCCTCAGCAATGATGTAGTTGTTAGCTTTCGCCCATAGCGCACCCACCATCATAGGGAGGGCCTTTGCGAGGGCGAACTTGAAGTCACCACTCCGTAATCCGTTGATAGCGGCGGTTATTGCAGTTTCGTTTGTGAGGTTTGGGATGTTGATCATGGCCTTGGAGAAGCACAGAACGAATCCCCTCAAAGATTTGTCCTCGATTTGTCACAATCGTATTAACTGGGCCGTAGTTTTCTTCCTCCATTTGTTGCTTAAAAAGTGGCGGGTGAATTTTTTCGAAAGTTTCGATAAACTATGGATTGACCCATTAGGGAGGAAGGCGAACCAAGCTTGAGCCATGCCTTTAAGTGTGGCCAAAAGCACTTGCACCAAACGTCCTCCGGGGCGCCTTAGATGTACATTCGGGCCGCAAATTAGGAAATGTGTCATCCAGATCCTAGGTCCCGTCGAACAGCTCTAAATTTGGCATTTTTACCTTCCCCATGGGGGAAGGATAGTTTATGGGGCGAGAATGGTGAATGGGTGATGGAAATTCTTCCTAATGCCCTGGACGCTGTTCTATCAAGGCTAGTGTTTGGGTTCGATCCAAGTGAGAGTTGGGTCCTCCCCGCAGTGTCCTTTTGCACCCAGAGGCGTCGGCCTACCTCATCCTTCCCGGGCTTTTGTTTGCTTCTCTTACCACAGTGTTCGATGGAGGCGAAGGATTCAACAACCATGTCCGAATTCTGCTTTGGATACTGGGGAAGAGATTTGCCCGACGAACTTGGATCGGCGAGTTGCATGATTAGAGTTCGGAGTTCAGGGAGTCGACTTTGAGTGGTGCATTGGTCTCCTGACATCTTTGGCGAAGGGGAATTCTATTGAATTGTTAGGAGGAAAGTTTTCCATTTCTCACAGAGGGGTTTTATTAATTATTGGATCAAATACAAAGGTATTTTGATGTAGTACAATAGTAGTGGAAGGGAAGAAAGAGTGATTGACTTGTCCCATTTTCATGGTATTGGGTGGAATTTATAACTTTCCAGGGAAGACTTTCCGAGCTTTGTTGAGTATGGGAGCGTATTTCGCCGGATACGCTAACCTGGTGCGAGATGCCCATGGATTCATGATTCATGATCTCGAAAAGCTGTTCTTGTGCACGTTGCAACGAGTAGTTGAAATAGTTTGGTATTGGGATAAATCTCGCAACTCGGGGCAAGATTCATCTCGTGGTTGAGGTCCATGTCCGGGGTCTCTGATGTTTAGCAAGGGCTCCTACTTATATATTTTGTTAGCGGGTTAGTGTTGTAAATGACGAAATGAAGTAGTAGGTGGTTGCGGGCCGAGATGCGTACAAGGTCTCAAAAGGCCTTTTCATCATTTCTTTTGTCGGTAGTTATTCATGAGTTGCTATCACACGTCATACACAGAACTTTAACCATAAGGTGGACAAACGTGACCTCTATATAATTACCTTAGTAATGATCAAAAAGAAAACTTAATATAATTTATGTAATGAAGTCCTTTTCTTTAGCTAAAAAAATAACTTTCTATAAACAAATATGTTTTTAATGAAAATATTTTAGAAAAAAATTCCAATATTTTATAAATAAGAAATCTGGGGGTCATAAAACCATAGAAAATTCATATGCCAAAAAAGTCAATTTCGCTCAAGCTAGACCATTTTTCTTTTGAAATTTCAAAAGCCATCAGAAAATTTGAAAGAATCGTCAAAAGAGGGGGACCCTTGCACTTTTGCTTTGGGAGATGAAAACAACCGGCAGCATCTGCCTTTTAATTACTTGTGTCAAAATCACTCTTGTCTTCTTTCTTACTTAAAAATGGAAAGGAAATATTATTTAAATATATGAGTTATCTCTCTCTTCTATTATAGCCAAAAATCCTTTTCTCCCAAAATCCACAAATATGTAATTCGATCAATGCAAGGGGCAACCATTGAGCTATTTTGCCATAACATTGGAAAGTAAAAGGATTCTTTAGTTGGGAGGGGCCCATTAAACCAAGTACAGACCGATTAAATATAAATATAAGCAGTGCAAGAAGTTATAAGTGATGGATAGCTATATTAAAATCAAAATACATTAACTGAAATCCAGTGAAGTAACTACATTAACTACGAAGGAAAAATGTATAAGCATCACTCAATTACAATCATCACATAATGTTGGCAATGCATCCAAATCTACATCAGTGACAAAAACTATGTGCATGACCAAGAAAACTCGTACAGAGAGAACATAACGTCACTACAACTACGCAGATATGGAAATACTAGCCGGTATGCAACATTTCATTAAAGGTAAAAGAGCCTGTCTAATTGCTATTATGAATGCTTTCCAAATTCTGTTTAGGCTTTGGCACAAATTGCTAAGAAGTTTGGAAAGGGGCAGCATCATACCTGTGCAAGCCCAATACACCATAAGGGAGTGTAGGGTTGAAAGCGGCTAGGGTTGTGCGCAGCTAGGGTTTTCGAGAGGAACGAGAAAGTGAAATAGGGTTTTTAGGGGAATGACGAAAACACATAGACTAAGGTTAAAATATGGCTTTAGCTGAGAAAACAATATTGTTTAAAACATTACCCAGGTGCTTAGGCATAGAAACCACACATGTAAATAAATAGTAGTCATATTTTCCTGATTGATGTAGCCGTTGTTCTCATGGAATTAAAACATACTGTGGTGATCATTTCAATTCTGACCTCAGTTTGTTTTTCCTTTACCATCTCTAAAAGATTTTATTTTAGTCCTTTCCATTTGTTGAAAATTATATTGTATTGGATTTGTATTTGTATTTCTATTTGTATTTTATTTTTGTACTTGAATTTAATTAGTAATAAATTAATATTAAATTAGGTATGAGAAAGGGGCTCTTCAATGGTGGCTTTTCCCATCATATAATCGACCATTAAAGGCCTTGATTACCATGATGGCTTTTATTTTCTTTATTCCTTTGTCTAGTGCATTGTATAGTATCCCAAATCTTGTAAGACTTCGCACAATCTTGTATCTAGTATTAATAGGATGTATTGGCAATGTAAATGAATCATCCAATTTTTACTTCATATTTGTGCTTTAGTTTTGTCTTTTGTTTTAACAAATTTTTCACCCTTTCTAAAATTTATGCATTTTAATATATATAAAAATAATATTATGTATTTCAATTATAACTAGAAGTCCATTTCTTAAAATTAATATCATATTAATACATGGTATGAGGTGATCCTTTCCACCATCCACATTAAACCGATAGAAATTGTGTGAGGGACAATGTTAGAGTATAAAATCATTCTTTATGATTTATTCCATTTTAAGTTTTGAAATAGTTGGCTCTTGATAACCACTGAACGTAAACTCGATACCTGAATGTCTCATGAAAGTAACTATTTTAACTGATGCAAATAAGGACGTAAATAACCGATCGGGGCGAGAAAGAGCCAAATGAAGCTCGATATTGTTTGGAATCCTTTTAGGGCTGAGAAAAAGGAGCTTTGGGTCATTTTAAGCATGCAACAAGTGACGTAATTAATTAGGGCTTTAATTTGGGTTTTAGAGATTTTGCTTAATTCATTGGTCAAGTAGTAGGGTTTGAAGTCATCCTTATTAGTTATTTATTATATAATTATTTTTAGTTACTGAGTTATATTAGAATTAGTCTGAGTCTTTGAGTTATACTAGGCTTAGTTTGGATTTTAGAATTATAATATACTAGTGTGATCCCGTGCTACGTGCGGGGCCATTTATGTTTGAAATTTTTTTTTTGATGTACTATCAAGTTGAATTTTTTAAATAGTGTCTTTATTCTATTTGTACTCATATTTTCTAAATTTATTTGTAATTTTTTCTTTTAGATTACAGAATGAATATATTATTTCATTTTTATTTTAGATTTACATGGCTATTTTTGGCTTTTTTCTACATTATGTTATTTTGATGTATTTGATAGTTTTCATTGTGATTTAGATAATGATGTTTATTTTGGTAATAGAATTGTACTTGTATCCATCACCTTTTATTGGGATAAAATTTAATCTCTAATATTTTTAGACTTGAATTAAAGTTTATTCATCAAATTTTTTTTCTTAAGATTGAAGAATGTATTTTTAGCTCTTTCATACATTATTAATTTAGGTTGAACGATAGTTCTTTTCAGTAAAATAATAAACTTTGTATTTATTTATTTTATAGATTGTGAGAGAAGTTTATATTTTGTTTATAATAAGGACAGAGATTGTTTGAATTATAAATTCTTCTAATGCCTTTCTTTTTAAAGTTCAAGATGCAAATCATTAATTTCAAGGAAAATTTCAAATATTAAAAAATTTAATAACATCACTCATAACTACTTCTCTATAATAGATTGCAGTGTACAAATATAGATAAATAGGTTAATTTTTCCAAAGTTGAAATAATTTTTAGTTTTGTAATTCTATACTTAGTTTTGTCACACCAAAGAGGGTACCAATGCGCTGGTAACGGATCCCATTAGAACTTCGAAGTTAAGTATACTTGGGCGAGAGTAGCACCAGGATGGGTGACCAGCTAGGAAATCCTCACCTCTCAGGTTGGGAGTACTCGAAATTAGCCTCTCTTCAGGGTACCATTCTGAAAGAGGAAGGCTACGTACATCCAAACCCCACCCCCATCCCCACCCCCGGACCCTGCTTAGGCGGGAGCCCTTTGGGCACTGAGAATATTACTTTTTTTATACCTAATTTTTCACACGTGCCATACGACTATTGTTTACATTTTAAGTAATTTTAAGGAATGGATTATTCAGGATTGAAATAAAAAGGGTCATAATCGTAAACAAAAGAAATATAGTAAATTATTATAGTAATCTCTTCAATTGCAAACAAAAGAAATATTATAAATTATTATATTAAGAACAAACTCTATTATAATTTGTTAAATTTTATTTTCATATGGTTGGCTTGTCAATATGCTAAAATAAGTTGCAAAAAGGGTCAAATATTTGAGCAATTCTATGATATTTATTTCGTGTGTTTTTTGTTAGTGATTTTATTACCTTGTCGCATTCTAGATATGCACCAATCTATCTCAGAATAACTAAGTAATAAATTTTTAAATTTTTTAAATTGTGACATTTCATATACTAAATAAAGAATTATATGAATATTATTTTTATTCCTTTTTTTTTTTCCTATTTAGAAAATTTAAAGCACAATATGTGTATTTATTGGTTGATTAGAATGCTTAAATGCTATAGTGAATTTATTGTTGGAGAAGTCATGGCTTAAAATGCTTAGGATTGGGGTTTGGAGATATTTGAGAGATATGGAACCTTTGCAATAATATATAACATGGATTAGCCTTTGTTCAGGATCGTATAAATAGGCCTGAGGTTTATTTATTAGGAAGCTTTTAATGAATTGAATTATATTTATGAGTTTTATGTTTTGAGTTGATCTCTGCAATTTATTTTGAAAGCGTTCAATAAAATTTCATAGTCCTTGTTTAGGATATTGCTTAGATATTCGTAGAATCTACGACTTTTAGCCTATCCCATTTAATTTGGAATCGTGAGGTCTGATCATCAGGTTAGAGGCACCCTATCCCTTCCCACCGCACGTCGTCGAGGTTCAAGGCTATAAGTTGAATCTTTAGATCGATTTGCGTCAGTTGATATTAGAGACAATCAATTTGCAAATGTGATTTCACGATTTGCATTAGCAATTTTAACGACAAAGGTGGAAGAATTGCCCTCTACACCCTATTTGACTAAGAGCAAAGTTATTGGATGTATCGTTAGGTTGTGCTGAGTGCAAGTTGAAGGTGTCAACTGGACATAGAATGAGATCTATGGAGAAGGAGCTATTATCCGATGGAGTCTCTCTTCACTCATCCTCAACTTTTCATCCCACATAGGAATTTGCACCATCTTTTGCCTTCTCGTTGGCAAAACTCGGGAACATGCCTTCGTTCTAATACCAACTACTACAGATTGGTCAAAAGAACCTACTTGCAGCCTTGAACCTCGATGATACGTGGTGGGAAGGGATAGAGCGCCTCCAACCTATTGATTTTACCAAACGATTCCGGATTAAGAGAAACCGACCAAAACTCGTTAATTCTGTGAATACCCAAGCAATAACCAAAAAGGGAGTTATGTAATTTTGTTCAACTTTCAAAAGAAAATTACAAAGATCAACTTGAAACATAAAACTCATCAATATAATTCAATTCATCAAAAGTTTCTTAACAAATAAACCCTAGGCCTATATATATGCAACTAAATAAATACCATTTTTAATATAATTCAAAAATTCAAACTAAAACCTAGTATAACTCAAAGATTCAAGCTAATTTTAATATACTCAAAGACCATAAAAATAATAATACAATGAATAAATTATAGGGATGGATGCAAATCCTAATACTTGACTAAGGAATTAAGCGCCCTACAACCCAAATTAATTCTGCCACTGGTTGCATGTTTAAGATGACCCGAAGCTCTTTTTTCTCTATCGTAATACGATTGGGCTCCATTTCTTGCTTTTTCATCTCAATTGGGTTATTTTCGTCCTCATTTGCATCATTAGCACTTTAAGGTGTTAAATAAAAAAAAAAAATCAAAAATATTCCTATACTTTGCAATGTCGTGGAATATCTTTCTAATTCTCTGTTCTAAATCACTAGAGAATTTTTCAAATTGAATCTTTTAAGGGGCTTGGGTTTGGATATTCGACAAATGCTATAATTTCACGATTTTAGAATTTTTGTTTTTTTTGTTTTTTTGTTTTTGTGAGGACACTGGTACTACCAAGCCTCGGATCAATTTTTAGTACCTTCTCTAAAAGGAATACACCTAATGCCTCAAGGGCTCCCGCCTATGTAGGGTCTGGGGGGACGGATGTAAGCAGCCTTCCCCCTTCAGGGTGTTAGCCTGAAGAGAGACTGTTTCCTAGTGCCCCCAACTTGGAGCCATTTCTCAAAATAGCACAAAAATAAAAAATATTTCCTAAACTAGCTTTTTTTAAAAAATATTTCCCCAAATGGCATCCATGTCATCATTTTTTATTTATTTTATTTTTTACTACATTTATATTTTTTAAATTTATAATATTTTATGTATTATATTAAATAAATTAAACTTAATTATTTATTAAAATTTAAATAAAATTATTTATACACAAATTTAATCTAAATATTTAATAAATAATTTAATTTAATTTAATTTATTTGTTGTGATTAAGAAAGTATTATAAATTAAAAATATATGTGTGTGTGTGTGTGTGTGTGTGTGTGTATATATATATATATATATATATATATATTAAAAATAAAATAAGAAAATAAAAAAAAGTAAAAGTAAAAAATAAAAAGTCAAATGATGACATGGATACCATTTGAGGAAATATTTTTTTAAAAAAGCTAGTTTAGAAAGTATTTTTTATTTTTGTGCTATTTTGGGAAATAGCTCCCCAACCTGAGGATGAGGGCTTCCCAGAAAATCACCCATCTTGGTACTATTCTTGCCCAAGCACCCTTAACTTCGAAGTTCTAATGAGATCCGGTGACGGCGTGTTGGGATAATCATTACCTCTTATTCAATGTCCAGCTATGATCTAAACTCAAGAAGTAATAAGGAGATTCAAATGCTATATAAGAACCAACTAAATATATCACCAAAGATGGTATTTGGACAAAATTTTAGAATCTTTTATATTTTAATGGATAATAAGTGACATATAATTCCTAAGAAATTCTATTTAGGAAAGACAATTATATCTTATTGGTTCTATTAATCATTTAATTATATGTATTAGGATAATATTTCTGATTTGTATTTATCCATATATCTATCAGCCTAAGGGCTTACTTGTAATTCTCTCTGTATTCATATTGTTATTATATACGTGCCTCAGCAACCTTATTGGGTATGCCACGTAAACTATTCTCTCACATGGTATCAGAGTATACCCAAACAAAAAAAAAAAAAAAAAAAAAATTCACCTTGTCCGCCAAATGCAGCCGCAGTCCTAAACCCTAGCACCAAAACCCTAGTGCCGCCCTTCCAACGCAGTGTAGCTACTTTTATCCTCTGCGACTCAGCGGCTCCTCCTCCTTCCGTGGTGGCTACACAGGTTGCATAGTGCAATATTCTTGGTCGATTGACGTCATGGCAGCTAACTCCTCTTCCTCCTCCCCCTCGCCGTCAAACGTTCAACCACCCTGATCTCCCTCCCTGTCATCTCCCATCGCCGATCTCCCTCACCCTCCCGTGAGCAACATCCCACCACCACCCACTCTGCGGTCCATGCCTTACCCCACGTCAGCTTCCCTCTTTCCGGCGTCAACCATTGGCTTTTCTTATCTTCTATCTAATTTTCAGATGGGTTATCCTGGCTCTCAATATAATCTTTCCACTTCCTTCCCTGGGTCGTCCCACCTGTCGCCAGCTCTTCCCGCGATTCCTCTTCCCACATCCTCTATTACAAGCCTCGTTACTATTAAACTAGAACACCCTATTGATTACACAGCTTGGAGAGAACAAGTTTCTATGTTGTTACGTGCCCATCGCCTTATGGGTTTCGTTGATGGCTTTCTTACCTATCCTCCCTTCCAAATACAAATGCCAACTGGTAACTTTATTTCCAACCCTGATTTCCAAACCTGGTCTTGTGTTAACCAAAGTATTAGGGCTTGCTTGTCTGCTTATCTTGCCCGCTCGGTCCTCAATGATGTCATTCTTCAACCCACATCTAAAGCTATGTGGGATGCCCTAGCTAAGTGCTATAAGGACCACTCTCTTGCTGAAGAATTTGACCTAAGATCTCAATTGGTTACTTGACAAAAAGATAACAAAACCATGGCCGCTTACCTTACTGAACTAAAAACAATTGCCGATGACATAGTTGTTATTGATTCCCTGGTCTCAAATCGAGAATTGATGCACTATGCTTTCTTTGGCCTACCCCCGGAGTATGCCGCTTTCAACACCTATTCTCGTCATTCCTCCCGTGATCTCCCGTTTGACCAACATAAGATGGCCCTTTTAGATGAAGAAGCAGCTTTGTCTTGGATTCACACCCGGTCCAATGCCGAACACGGTCAGGCACTCGCTGCCAAGGGTCACGCCCCTAATCCCTCGGGTCAATACGGGGGTCCTGGCTGGCGTGGATGAAAAGGGCATGGGTGTACCTCCAATCACCAAGGAGGTCCAGGAGGACGTGTTGGAACACACGGTTAACCAAACCCTGGATCGGGTCAGAGTACATTCGGTCAACCCCCCCAGCACCGCAACCTTGGGCTCGTTTGGCTCCTCGCCTACCTCAAGAAGGTCTACTTGGTCCCGGACCCCTTGTCTATCAGATTTGTTGTCGAGCAGGTCATGCAGCCCCTCTCTGTCCACATTGATATGCCAATACCGATCTTTCCCACCCTGTTTCTGCCATTTCGGTTATAGACTCTGCTGATTCTACGTGGGACCCTGACTCAGGGGCTTCTGACCATATGACCTCAAACCCAGGTATTTTGAAAAATATTTCCCCTTACTCTGGTTTTTAGTCTATTTAAGTTGACAATGGCTCCCTGTTACCTGTTACACATGTTGGTTCATCTAAATTGTGTGCTCCCTCGCGTGAACTTAACCTTTCTAAAGTATTTTTGGTTTCTGGTCTTTCAATCTCCTTTCCACTAAACAATTGTGTCGAGATAACAACTGTAGTGTCGAATTTGACATGTCTTCCTTTTGTGATAAGGGCAAGGCTACGGGGATGCCCCTACTCTGGATACTCAGTAATGGACCGCTTTATGGCTTCTCTTCACACCTCACAGGACTCGTCGCACAGACTGCTTCTACAGATTTATGGCACAGGCGCTTAGAACATTTAGGTCATACAGTTTTTGATGTTTTGTGTAGTCGTTCTTTGCTTTCTTCTAGTTCTGGTTCTAGTTCAGTCAGACATTGTCAGGCTTGTTGTTTAGGCAAGTCGTGTCGTTTACCACTTTCTCATGTTATGCATACTACTACTGCACCTTTACAATTAATACATTCTGATGTTGGAAATCACCCGTTCAATCTAATTCTGCTTTATGTTACTATGTGCTTTTTATTGATGACTACTTGCGCTTTACCTAGCTTTTTCCGATGCAATGAAAAGACAAAGTGTACTCCATTTTTCTAATTTTAAGGTGTTTGTTGAAAACCAATCTCATACTACTATCAAGTGTTTTCAAAGTAATGGGGGTCATGAGTTTGATAACTAATCTATGGCTGCTCAATGTCGCCAACATGGGATACACTTTTGCCTTTCTTGTCCTGATACTCCACAACAAAATAGAGTGGCGGAGCGTAAGCATCAACATTTAAGTAAAATGGCATGGATCCTCCTTTTTTAGGAGCAACTACCATATGAATTTTGGGCAAATGTTGTTTATACTATGTGTTTTATTATTAATCGATTGCCTACTCCACTTTTACATAACATGTCTCCCTTTGAACGCCTTTTCCATCAAGCGCCAAATTAGAACGTTTTTTGGGTCTTTGGGTGTGCATGTTATCCTAAGATCACGTCCCGTACCGCTCATAAATTAGCCCTGCGCTCCATCCCATGTGAGTTCCTTGGGTATGCTGCACACTATCGTTGTTTTAATCTAGCTATGGGTCATGTTCATGTTAGTCGTCATGTTCACTTCATTGAAAAGATTTGTCCATATAAGGACCTAGTCTCTAGTTGCTCTGCGCCGCCTAATCGCTTTTTCATGGATGTCTTGCTTCTCCTTCCTCTCACAGTTGGAAGTTCCCCACTGATGGTTTCGTCCTGTACATGTGAGGCTAGCCCGTCAGGTGTCACACTCGCTGGGTCTCCCTAATCACCCACCGCGGACCCACCCAGCGTCCGTGATATTCTGGTCCCCACACTCAATCCTCCCTTCCCCGAGTCCTCACTGTCACCGTTTCATTCCCCCGGCCATGGTACCGGTGTCTCTTTCGACCATTGTTGAGCCCCTTGGGAGCTCCTCAGTTCAGCGGAGTACAAACAATGCTGATGAACCGAGCCCCTAGGTCTAGGATCCCATGGTCTCTACCCCAGTGCAAGGAGGCCATCCTATGCACACTCGTCTCAAAGATGGCATTTGCAAGTCCAAGCACAGTCTTTCTCTCAAATCGAGTGTAGTAGTCAAAGAACCCACATGTGTTTCCCAAGCTGTTAAAAACCCTCAATCATAGGAGGCTATGGTTGAGTAATCTAATGCGCTTATTCTTAATCAGACGTGGGACCTTGTACGCCCTTCCCCTACTTAAAATGTCGTTGGGGGCACCTGGAAGTATAAAGTCAAGTATAAACCGGATGGCTCTGTTGATCTCTTCAAAGCTCGTCCTGTTACACAAGGCTTTCACCAGCAAGAAGGTCTTGATTATTTTGAAACATTTAGCCCAGTTGTCAAACCAACTACCCTTAGGTTTATTCTTGCACTTGCTGCCACCAACTCATGGTCCATTCGCCAACTTGATGTGAAAAATGCGTTTTTACACGTTTCTCTAAATGAAGATGTATACAGGCTCTAAACCCTTGGTTTTATACATTGAAAGTTTCCAACGCATGTATGCCACCTACGGAAGGCCTTATATGGTCTGAAACAGGCACATCGGGTTTGGTTTCACAGGTTTTGTTCGTTCCTCGACAGTCTTGGGTCCTATTGTAGTAAGGCAGATCCCTCTGTTTTTATTCACTGTTCCCCTTCCAGCATTGGATGTCATTTACTATATGTTGATAATATAATACTGACTGGCTCAAACCCGGATCTCCTTACCAAATTCATTGCCTCCCTATCTACCCAGTTCGCCACGAAGGACCTTGGTTCGCTTCACTACTTCCTTGGCATTGAAGTTTATCACTCTCGACATGGCTTGTTCCTATCCCAACATAAATACACCCTAGACCTCCTGAGCAAGCCTGACATGCTTGAACCCAAATCTGTCAAGACTCCCATCCCTACTCAGATCCAACCTTCCGTGGCCGACGGTGAACCGCTCGACGATCCCACTATTTTTCGTAGTGTTGTTGGTGTGCTTCAACACCTTATTTTGACTCAACCGGACATCCACTATACGGATAATCGAGTGTCCCAATACATGCATTCTCCGACGACTTTCCATTGGCAAATGGTGAAACGCATTCTACGATACCTCGAACTCACTCCAAATCCTAGCCTCACCATCACCTCTGGCTCTTGCACCTCAGGCAGTGAGTGTCCTGACACTCGCCGCTCTACTACTGGGTTTGCATTTTTCCTTGATCCAAACTTCATATCGTGGCGTGCCAAAAAGCAACCAACGGTTGCCAAGTCTAACACTGAATCTGAATATCGAGCTATGGCTAAGCTCGTGGCTAAGTGTGGCTGGATCCGCTATCTCATGCGTGACCTTGGGTTGTGCCATTTTTTTCTTATTCTTATGTACTGTTACAATGTGTTTGCTACATACTTGGCTGCGAATCCCATTTCTAATGATTCCAGCAAACACGTTGATGTAGATTTTCCCTATGTGAGTGAGAAGGTGGTCAAGGTTGATATCCAGGTTCGATACACGCCTACCACTATACATGTTGCTAATATATTCACAAAAGGATTGTTGAGCCCTACCCCGAGTCCTCACTGCCACCATTTCATTCCCCCGGCCATGGTACCGGTGTCTCTTTCGACCATTGTTAAGCCCCTTGAGAGCTCCTCAGTTCAGCGGAGTACAAACAATGCAGATGAATCGAGCCCCTCGGTCTAGGATCCCATGGTCTCTTCCCCAGTGCAAGGAGGCCATCCTATGCACACTCGTCTCAAAGACAGCATTTGCAAGTCCAAGCACATTCTTTCTCTCAAATTGATTGTAGTCGTCCAAGAACCCACATGTGCTTCCCAAGCAGTTGAAAACCCTCAATCATAGGAGGCTATGGCTGAGTAGTTTAATGCGCTTATCCTTAATCAAACGTGGGACCTTGTACCCCCTTCCCCTACTCAAAATGTTGTTGGGGGCACCTGGAAGTATAAAGTCAGGTATAAACCGGATGGCTTTGTTGATCGCTTCAAGGCTGATCTTGTTGCACAAGGCTTTCACCAACAAGAAGGTCTTGATTATTTTGAAACATTTAGCCCAGTTGTCAAACCAACTACCATCAGGTTTATTCTTGCACTTGCTACCACCAACTCCTGGTCCATTCCCCAACTTGATGTGAAAAATGCGTTTTTACACGTTTTTCTAAATGAAAAGGTATACATGCTCTAACCCCTTGGTTTTATGCGTCGAAAGTTTCCAACGCATGTATGCCACCGACGGAAGGCCTTATATGGTCTGAAACAGGCACATCGGGTTTGGTTTCACCGGTTTTGTTTGTTCCTTTACGGTCTTGGGTTCTATTGTAGTAAGGCAGATCCCTCTGTTTTTATTCACTGTTCCCCTTCCAGCATTGTATGTCTTTTACTATATGTTGATAATATAATACTGACTGGCTCAAACCTGGATCTCCTTACCAAATTCATCGCCCCCCTGTCTACCCAGTTCGCCAAGAAGGACCTTGGTTCGCTTCACTACTTCCTTGGTATTGAAGTTTATCAAACTCGACATGGCCTATTCCTATCCCAACATAAATACACCCTAGACCTCCTAAGCGAGCATGACATGCTTGAAGCCAAATCTGTCAAGACTCACATCCCTTCTCCGATCCAACCTTCCGCGGCCGACGGTGAACTGCTCGATGATCCCACTGTTTTTCGTAGTGTTGTTGGTGTACTTCAGCACCTTATTTTGACTCAATGGGACATCTACTATACGGATAATCGTGTGTCCCAATACATGCATTCTCCGACTACTTTCCACTGGCAAATGGCGAAATGCATTCTGCGATACCTCGAACTCACTCCTAATCCTGGCCTCACCATCACCCCTGGCTCTTGCACCTCAGGCAGTAAGCGTCCTGACACTCGCCGCTCTATTACTGGGTTTGCATTATTCCTTGATCCAAACTTCATATCCTGGCATGCCAAAAAGCAACCAACGGTTGTTAAGTCTAACACTGAATCTGAATATCGAGGTATGGCTAAGCTCGTGGCTAAGTGTGACTGGATCTGCCATCTCATGAGTGACCTTGGGTTGCGCCATTTTTGTCTTAGTCTTATGTACGGTTGCAATGTGTCTGCTACATACTTGGCTGCGAATCCCATTTCCAATGATTGCAGCAAACACGTTGACGTAGATTTTTCCTATGTTCGTAAGATGGTGGTCAAGGTGGATATCCAGGTTCAATACACGCCTACCACTATACATGTTGCTGATATCTTCACGAAAAGATTGTTGAGCCCTTCCCCGAGTCCTCACTGTCACCGTTTCATTCCCCCGGCCATGGTACCAGTGTCTCTTTCGACCATTGTTGAACCCCTTGGGAGCTCCTCAGTTCAGCGGAGTACAAAAAACGCTGATGAACCGAGCCCCTCGGTCTAGGATCCCATGGTCTCTTCCCCAATGCAAGGAGGCCATCATATGCACACTCGTCTCAAAGACGGCATTTGCAAGCCCAAGCACCTTCTTTCTCTCAAATCGATTGTAGTAGTCCAAGAACCCACATGTTTTTTTTAACTTGTTAAAAACCCTCAATCATAGGAGGCTATGGCTGAGTAATTTAATGCGCTTATTCTTAATCAAACGTGGGACCTTGTACCCCCTTCCCCTGCTCAAAATGTTGTTGGGGGCACCTGGAAGTATAAAGTCAAGTATAAACCGGATGGCTCTATTGATCGCTTCAAGGCTCATCTTGTTACACATGGCTTTCACCAGCAAGAAGGTCTTGATTATTTTGAAACATTTAGCTCAGTTGTCAAACCAACTACCATCAGGTTTATTTTTGCACTTGCTACCACAAACTCCTGGTCCATTCGCCAACTTGATGTGAAAAATGCTTTTTTACACGTTTTTCTAAATGAAGAGGTATACATGCTCTAACCCCTTGGTTTTATACCACAAAAGTTTCCAACGCATGTATGTCACCTACGGAAGGCCTTATATGGTCTGAAACAGGCACATCGGGTTTGGTTTCACCGGTTTTGTCCGTTCCTTTACAGTCTTGGGTTCTATTGTAGTAAGGCAGATCCCTCTGTTTTTATTCACTGTTCCCCTTCCAGCATTGTATGTCTTTTACTATATGTTGATAATATAATACTGACTATGTTAAACCCGGATCTCCTTACCAAATTCATCGCCTCCCTGTCTACACAGTTCGCCATGAAGGACCTTGGTTCGCTTCACTACTTCCTTGGTATTGAAGCTTATCACTCTCGACATGGCCTATTCCTATCCCAACATAAATACACCCTAGACCTCCTAAGCGAGCATGACATGCTTGAAGCCAAATCTGTCAAGACTCACATCCCTACTCCGATCCAACCTTCCGCGGCCGACGGTGAACCGCTCGATGATCCCACTATTTTTCGTAGTGTTGTTGGTGTACTTCAGCGCCTTATTTTGACTCAACTGGACATCTACTATATGTATAATCGTGTGTCCCAATACATGCATTCTCCGACGACTTTCCACTGGCAAATGGTGAAATGCATTCAGCGATACCTCGAACTCACTCCTAATCCTGGCCGCACCATCACCCTTGGCTCTTGCACCTCAGGCAGTGAGCGTCCTGACACTCGCCGCTCTATTACTGGGTTTGCAATATTCCTTGATCCAAACATCATATCCTGGCGTGCCAAAAAGCAACCAACGGTTGTTAAGTCTAACACTGAATCTGAATATCAAGCTATGGCTAAGCTCGTGGCTAAGTGTGACTGGATCTGCTATCTCATGCGTGACCTTGGGTTTAGCCATTTTTGTCTTAGTCTTATGTGCGGTTACAATGTGTCTGCTACATACTAGGCTGCGAATCCCATTTCCAATGATTACAGCCAACACGTTGACGTAGATTTTCCCTATGCGCGTAAGAAGGTGGTCAAGGTTGATATCCAGGTTCGATACATGCCTACCACTATACATGTTGCAGATATCTTCAAAAAAGGATTGTTGAGCCCTTCCCTGAGTCCTCACTGTCACCGTTTCATTCCCCCGGCCATGGTACCGGGGTCTCTTTCGACCATTGTTGAGCCCCTTGGGAGCTCCTCAGTTCAGCGGAGTACAAACAATGCTGATAAACCGAGCCCCTCGGTCTAGGATCCCATGGTCTCTTCCCCAGTGCAAGGAGGCCAACCCATGCACACTCGTCTCAAAGACGGCATTTGCAAGTCCAAGCACATTCTTTCTCTCAAATCGATTGTAGTAGTCCAAGAACCCACATGTGTTTCCCAAGCCGTTAAAAACCCTCAATCATAGGAGGCTATGGCTGAGTAATTTAATGTGCTTATTCTTAATCAAACATGGGACCTTGTACCCCCTTCCCCTGCTCAAGATGTTGTTGGGGGCACCTGGAAGTATAAAGTCAAGTATAAACCGGATGGCTCTATTGATCGCTTCAAGGCTCATCTTGTTACACATGGCTTTCACCCGCAAGAAGGACTTGATTATTTTGAAACATTTAGCCCAGTTGTCAAACCAACTACCATCAGGTTTATTCTTGCACTTGTTGCCACCAACTCCAGGTCCATTCGCCAACTTGATGTGAAAAATGCGTTTTTACACGTTTTTCTAAATGAAGAGGTATACATGCTCTAACCCCTTGGTTTTATACATCGAAAGTTTCCAACGCATGTATGCCCCCCACGGAAGGCTTTATATGGTCTGAAACAGGCACATCGGGTTTGGTTTCACAGGTTTTGTTCATTCCTTTACAGTCTTGGGTTCTATTGTAGTAAGGCAGATCCCTCTGTTTTTATTCACTGTTCCCCTTCCAGCATTGTTTGTCTTTCACTATATGTTGATAATATAATACTGACTGGCTCAAACCCGGATCTCCTTACCAAATTAATCGCCACCCTGCCTACCCAGTTCACCATGAAGGACCTTGGTTCGCTTCACTACTTCCTTGGGATTGAAGCTTATCACTCTCGACATGGCCTGTTCCTATCCCAACATAAATACACCCTAGACCTCCTAAGCAAGCATGACGTGCTTGAACCCAAATCTGTCAAGACTCCCATCCCTACTCAGATCCAACCATCCGTGGCCGACGGTGAACCGCTCGACGATCCCACTATTTTTCATAGTGTTGTTGGTGTACTTCAGCACCTTATTTTGACTAAACCGGACATCTACTATACGGATAATCGTGTGTCCCAATACATGCATTCTCCGACGACTTTCCATTGGCAAATGGTGAAACGCATTCTACGATACCTCAAACTCACTCCTAATCCTGGCCTCTCCATCACCTCTGGCTCTTGCACCTCAGGCAGTGAGTGTCCTGACACTCGCCGCTCTACGACTGGGTTTGCATTATTCCTTGATCCAAACTTCATATCCTGGCGTGCCAAAAAGGAACCAACGGTTGCTAAGTCTAACACTGAATCTGAATATCGAGCTATGGCTAAGCTCGTGGTTAAGTGTGACTGGATCCGCTATCTCATGCGTGACCTTGGGTTGCGCCATTTTTGTCTTATTCTTTTGTACTCTTACAATGTGTCTGCTACATACTTGGCTGCGAATCCCATTTCTAATGATTGCAGCAAACACGTTGATGTAGATTTTCCCTATGTGCGTGAGAAGGTGGTCAAGGTTGATATCCTGGTTCGATACACGCCTACCACTATACATGTTGCTGATATATTCACAAAAGTATTGTTGAGCCCTTCCCCGACTCCTCACTGTCACCGTTTCATTCCCGCGGCCATGGCACCGATGTCTATTTCGACCATTATTTAGCCCCTTGGGAGCTCCTCAGTTCAGCGGAGTACAAACAACGCTGATGAACCGACCCCCTCGGTCTAGGATCCCATGGTCTCTTCCCCAATGCAAGGAGGCCATCCTACGCACACTCGTCTCAAAGATGGCATTTGCAAGTCCAAGCACATTCTTTCTCTCAAATTGATTGTAGTAGTCCAAGAACCCACATGTGTTTCCCAAACTGTTAAAAACCCTCAATCATAGGAGGCTATGGCTGAGTAATTTAATGCGCTTATCCTTAATCACACGTGGGACCTTGTACCGCCTTCCCCTACTCAAAATGTTGTTGGGGGCACCTGGAAGTATAAAGTCAAGTATAAACCAGATGGCTCTGTTGATCGCTTCAAGGCTCATCTTGTTGCATAAGGCTTTCACCAGCAAGAAGGTCTTGATTATCTTGAAACATTTAGCCCAGTTGTCAAACCAACTACCATCAGGTTTATTCTTACACTTGCTGCCACCAACTCCTGGTCCATTCGCCAACTTGATGTGAAAAATGCGTTTTTACATGTTTTTTTAAATGAAGAGGTATACATGCTCTAACCCCTTTGTTTTATACATCGAAAGTTTCCAACGCATGTATGCCACCTACAGAAGGCCTTATTTGGTCTGAAACAGGCACATCGGGTTTGGTTTCACAGGTTTTGTTCGTTCCTTTACAGTCTTGGGTTCTATTGTAGTAAGGCAGAGCCCTCTATTTTTATTCATTGTTCCCCTTCCAGCATTGTATGTCTTTTACTATATGTTGATAATATAATACTGATTGGCTCAAACCCGAATCTCCTTACCAAATTCATCGCCTCCCTGTCTAGCCTGTTCGCCATGAAGGACCTTGGTTCGCTTCACCACTTCCTTGGTATTGAAGGTTATCACACTCGACATGGCCTGTTCTTATCCAAACATAAATACACCCTAGACCTCCTAAGTGAGCATGACATGCTTGAAGCCAAATCTGTCAAGACTCCCATCCCTACTCAGATCCAACCTTCCACGGCCGACAGTGAATCGCTCGATGATCCCACTGTTTTTCGTAGTGTTGTTGGTGTACTTCAACACCTTATTTTTACTCAACCGGACATCTACAGTACGGATAATCGTGTGTCCCAATACATGCATTCTCCGACGACTTTCCACTGGCAAATGGCGAAACGCATTCTACGATACCTCTAACTCACTCCTAATCCTGGCCTCACCACCACCTCTGGCTCTTACACCTTAGGCAGTGAGTGTCCTGACACTCACCGCTCTATTACTGGGTTTGCATTATTCCTTGATCCAAACTTCGTATCCTGGAGTGCCAAAAAGCAACCAACGGTTGCTAAGTCTAACACTGAATCTGAATATCGAGCTATGGCTAAGCTCGTGGCTAAGTGTGACTGGATCCGCTATCTCATGCGTGACCTTGGGTTGCGCCATTTTTGTCTTATTCTTATGTACTGTTACAATGTGTCTGCTACATACTTGGCTGCGAATCCCATTTCCAATGATTGCAGCAAACACTTTGATGTAGATTTTCCCTATGTGCGTGAGAAGGGGGTCAAGGTTGATATCCAGGTTCGATACACGCCTACCACTATACATGTTGCTGATATCTTTACAAAAGGATTGTTGAGCCCTACCCCGAGTCCTCACTGTCACCATTTCATTCCCCCGGCCATGGAACCGGTGTCTCTTTCGACCATTGTTGAGCCCCTTGGGAGCTCGTAAGTTCAGCAGAGTACAAACAACGCTGATGAACCGAGCCCCTCGGTCTAGGATCCCATGGTCTCTTCCCCAGTGCAAGGAGGCCATCCTATGCACACTCGTCTCAACGACGGCATTTGCAAGTACAAGCACATTCTTTCTCTCAAATCGATTATAGTAGTCCAAGAACCCACATGTGTTTCCCAGGCTGTTAAAAACCCTCAATCATAGGAGGCTCTGGCTGAGTAATTTAATGCGCTTATTCTTAATCAAACGTGGGACCTTGTACCCCCTTCCCCTGCTCAAAATGTTGTTAGGGGCACCTGGAAGTATAAAGTCAAGTATAAACCGGATGGCTCTGTTGATCGCTTCAAGGCTCATCTTGTTGCACAAGGCTTTCACCAGCAAGAAGGTCTTGATTATTTTGAAACATTTAGCCCAGTTGTCAAACCAACTACCATCAGGTTTATTCTTGGACTTGCTGCCACCAACTCCTGGTCCATTCGCCAACTTGATGTGAAAAATGCGTTTTTACACGTTTTTCTAAATGAAGAGGTATACATGCTCTAACCCCTTTGTTTTATACATCGAAAGTTTCCAACGCATGTATGCCACCTACGGAAGGCCTTATTTGGTTTGAAACAGGCACATCGGGTTTGGTTTCACAGGTTTTGTTCGTTCCTTTACAGTCTTGGGTTCTATTGTAGTGAGGCAGATCCCTCTGTTTTTATTTACTGTTCCCCTTCCAGCATTGTATGTCTTTTACTATATGTTGATAATATAATACTGACTGGCTCAAACCCGGATCTCCTTACCAAATTCATTGCCTCCCTGTCTACCCAGTTCGCCATGAAGGACCTTGGTTCGCTTCACTACTTCCTTGGTATTGAAGCTTATCACTCTCGAC
The DNA here is from genome assembly GCA_018398585.1 of Simmondsia chinensis. Lineage (NCBI taxonomy): Eukaryota > Viridiplantae > Streptophyta > Magnoliopsida > Caryophyllales > Simmondsiaceae > Simmondsia > Simmondsia chinensis. The sequence continues at coordinate 10,460,393 of JAGTTD010000023.1, read as the reverse complement.
ATGGCCTGTTCCTATCCCAACATAAATACACCCTAGACCTCCTAAGCGAGCATGACATGCTTGAAGCCAAATCTGTCAAGACTCCCATCCCTACTCAGATCCAACCTTCCGCGGCCGACGGTGAACCGCTCGACGATCCCACTGTTTTTCGTAGTGTTGTTGGTGTGCTTCAACACCTTATTTTGACTCAACCGAGCATCTACTATACGGATAATCGTGTGTCCCAATACATGCATTCTCCGACGAATTTCCATTGGCAAATGGTGAAACGCATTCTACGATACCTGGAACTCACTCCTAATCCTGGCCTCACCATCACCTCTGGCTCTTGCACCTCAGGCAGTGAGTGTCCTGACCTCCGCCGCTCTACTACTGGGTTTGCATAATTCCTTGATCCAAACTTCATATCCTGGCGTGCCAAAAAGCAACCAACGGTTGCTAAGTCTAACACTGAATTTGAATATCGAGCTATGGCTAAGCTCGTGGCTAAGTGTGGCTGGATCCGCTATCTCATGTGTGACCTTGGGTTGCGCCATTTTTGTCTTATTCTTATGTACTGTTAGAATGTGTCTGCTACATACTTGGCTGCGAATCCCATTTCTAATGATTGCAGCAAACACGTTGATGTAGATTTTCCCTATGTGCGTGAGAAGGTGGTCAAGGTTGATATCCAGGTTCGATACACGCCTACCACTATACATGTTGCTGATATCTTCACAAAAGGATTGGCTACTGATAACTTCCGCTTCCACAAAGCCAGCGCGTGCCTGTATAGATTGAAGGGGCGTATTAGGATATATCTTTTAGGATAATATGTGTTAGAATAATATTTTTGATTTGTATTTATCCGTATATCTATCAGCCTAAGGACTTACTTGTAATTCCATCTGTATTTATATTATTATATGTACGTGCCTCAATAATCCTATTGGGTATGCCACCTAAACTATTCTCTCACAATATGAAATACATGTTTACTTTAAAAGCATGGAAAGAACTTTTAATTAGTTCCTGCAAAGTCGAGTCGTTTTGTGTCGTCCCTTAGTTTCTTTTAATAATTTTATGTCACCTTATTAGAGCCTATTTGATATTTTTTTTCACAATGTGGCCTCGGGGTTTTTAAGAAAATAGCAACCAAACTTTGAAAACCATTATTTCTCTTCTTCATTTCTTATTTTAAGTTTTTACACAAATATGGAGTGAGAATTAAAAAAAAAAGAAAAAAGATTGGAAAGCGTTCACATAATATAAATTTTAGTTTCTAAAAGGTAATATATATATATATATATATATATATATATATATATATATATATAACTACCTCAAAATAAGGAAAGCAACAGGTCGGATTTGAGTCGGGTTTGCTTTCATTCAAATCCATCGCAGAAAAACCCGACCCAATCCAAATCGAGAAAAAACCCACTTATTTCATAAAACTTCAACCCAAATGCAAATCTGTCGGGTGGAATGGATCATTGAACCAAATCCATAACCCAATTAAATTCTAAAACAAATTATAACACTACAACCTATATCAATATATTTGACAATATAATACGATCACGGTGCCTTAACAACAATTTTTTAGATAAATCACCACATCTTTCTTTCTTTTTTTTAATAATAATAATAACGACAACAATAATAAAAATACGAATAAATCAAAAAGCAACATTCCCAGTGCTCCAAGGGCTCCCACTGTCTTGTTTGTAATAAGTAGGATAAGTAGTATAAAGACATTAGTATTATTATTAAGTAGTTAGTATTAGAGGGAATGATAGTATTAGTTAGATATATTCTTGTGTTAGTAAATGTAGTTAGATTGAGTTGTTATGTTGGTTAGATGAGTTGTATGTTTGTATTGAGTTGTTAACCATTAGTTAGTGCATTAGCTAGATATTTTCTAGGCTTAAGCTACTATAAGTACATGATCTCACACTTGTAATCCTCATTCAAATGATAATACAATACTCAATTCCATTTACTTCTCCCTACTTCTCCCTCTATTCTCTCTAATTCTCGCATCTTCCTCATCTTTTTCTAATTCTTACCTACCCCAAACTCTAATTCTCTTAATTCTTTCTAAATCATAACCCAAGCCCACCTCGGGTCATGACAATTGGTATCAGAGCTCGATCTTGAGCACCCAAAACACACAAAATTGAATGCCATCTGATCAAAATTGGGTCAAGAATTCATATTCAAAGTTGATCAAGAAATCGTGCAACAAATAGCTGTTCAAATAGAGATTGTCAAGAATTATATTGCACTGATTCAACCATGGACTAAAGCCCTGCTGTTGAGATTGCAATTGTTCAGGAATTCAACTCGTAGGTGCAGACACAAGTTGATACAAGGCAACATTTAGTAAATGAATTGCAAAATAAAGTTTCAGCATCTATAATTGATTTGATCCACTGCAGCACACATTGCTCAAAATGAATGCTCAATCGCTCAAAGTTCCCGACAATGCTACACTCTTGGTAAAAATCGCAAATGCTCTTTATCCTATTACCAAGAATATCCTCTTCCAAGTCTTTTACCCCTATGGTTGCATTGAACAAATTGATGTTAATTCAACATCAACCTTAGAGGTTGAAGCCTTTGTGACCTGTTCTTCACGGGATCAAGCTGTAAGGGCATTTATGGAGCTACATGGGAGGTATATCTATGACAAATGTTGTGTACTAGATATTCAGTTTCTCAATCCTTCTAAGGAGATTGTAGAAACACTAGACAATCTTCTCCCATATGGACCAATGCATCTTAATGTCCCTGTTGAAAAAAATGGAGGAATGTGTGCAAAAGTGGTTGAGGATTCAGCAATGAATCAAGGAAATGTCATAACATTACTACAAAATGTTGAGATAAAGCAAGACATATGCAAGAAACCTAAGTACAGCAAGAAGGTTCAAGAACTATCAGTTTTAAAGCAGAAATTGGATCAAGATTCAGTACAAAATGCAACAATTGGAGCTGGTAATGGTTTGAATCATAAAGTTCCTGAAGTGAAATTGAATTCTGCAGTAGCAATTTCATTGCAACAGGATCCTACCATCAAACAAATCAAAGAGGATCAACATAAGGCTAATTTAGTAGCCTTTAAGAAGCCCAAGGCAGCAGATGCAAATCAGAGTGGCAATATTGCACAAGGCCTTGAGATTCAGAATGAGTTTGCTTGGGCCGAAATCCAGAAGCCCACTGATGCATTCACAGCAACAATTCAAAACGATCCTACACTAAGGCCAGCTAAAGAACCTTTGAATGTGGTTGTAGCGCATCAGGTTGGCAATAGAGTAACACAATCTGATGTTCAAATGGAATTGGTGCAGCAGCAAACCTTAGAAACGCATGGTTAGATAACTCAAGACAAGATGGTTCAAGCAAGGAATGTTGAGTTTACTCCAGCTGTACGGTCATATAATGCTAACGTCAAGCAAGATCAGCTCAAAGGATCCATTTCACAGCCTAAGAATGTTGATCTGCAGCAGCCTAACATCTTATTGGTTGATTGGGATTCTGTTCATACAAGTGTAATAGAATTAGAATCCCAAGTGTTGAGCACCAATGTGGTTAACAAAGTAACAAATCAAGCACAATTAAGACCTTTTGATCTGGGAAAAGAGGAACTAAATGTCCCTTTGGGAAGTATTCAGAAAGTGCAGCAGGAACAAATGCAAGACCAAGTAAGAAGTGTTGCACCAAATTGCTCATTTGCACTGCAAATTCTGAAGTTTTCAGCAATAATAATAGTCCTTCAAATCACAATACTTCTCTCTAACAAGATTCTTGAGGACAAGAATCGCTAAAGGGGGATGTAATGTCATGTTTGTAATAAGTAGGATAAGTAGTATAAAGTTATTAGTATTAGTATTAAGTAGTTAGTATTGGAGGGAATGATAGTTATTAGTTAGTTAGATATATTCTTGTACTAGTAAATATAGTTAGATTGAGTTGTTATGTTGGTTAGATGAGTTGTATGTTTGTATTGAGTTGTTAAACATTAGTTAGTGCATTAGCTAGATATTTTCTAGGCTTAAGCTACTATAAGTACATGATCTCACACTTGTAATCCTCATTCAAATGATAATACAATACTCAATTCCCTTTCCTTCTCCCTACTTCTCCCTCTATTCTCTCTAATTCTCGTCTCTTCCTCATCTCTTTCTAATTCTTCCCTACCCCAAACTCTAATTTTCCTAATTCTTTCTAAATCATAACCTGAGCCCACATCGAGTCATGACAAGCAGGGTCTGAAGGGGGTGGATGTACACAGCCTTCCCCCTTCAGAGTCTGAAGGGAGGCTGTTTCTGAGACCCCCAACCTGAGAGGTGCAATACGAGGATTTTCCAAGGGGTCACCTATCTTGATACTACTCTTGCCCAAGCATGCTTAACTTCAAAGTTATAATGGGATCGAGTACTTGCGTGTTGGTAGCCTCTTAGGTAACAATAATACAAATACAACACTAGATAATCTTTCTAAAACCTCATAAGTATTAATCTTCATAGATGGAGGTATTATATCATGCTTGTTGAAAAGGATACTACAGTTCTAGATCAAGTTCTAAAATGTTGACACATTAAAAAAATTGTCATAATCTAGTTTGGTTTGTTAAAACTAGAAGTTTAGTAATTTTAAATTGTATCTTACACTAAACATAATTTTAGTTGGATTTGGGTCTGGTCGGGTCAGATTCGGGTTGGGTTTGATGTCTTCCAAATCCAACCCCCACCCAATACCCATTTATGAATATCCAAATACAAATCCAAATCCGTCTAAAACCCATTTATTGTGTCCCATTCCATCATAAATGGATCGGGTTGGATGGATATCCGATGAATACGGGTCTAATTGCCATTCCTACCCCCCAAACTGGCCCTAAGCTTCCTAGAGGTTATTTAGAACATAGTGTAGAGTTACAGTGACAAAGTAAAAACAAATTATTTTTAAAGGTGCGTTTTTAAAATAAAAGGCCCTTAAATAATTTGCAAGTTCATAGTCATTCTGCAGTTGATATACATTACATCCCGATATATAATGGTGGACCCTCAACTAGTTCTAGTTAACTTTTAGGGAACCAGTTAGGTTATGTCTCAAATTACTTGTTTTAATTTTATGGGTTTGCCGTAGGGTCACAGATCGATCGGGTGATTTAAGGTAAGATTCGGGAGCTTTTTTTAGGAAACTAGAGTGCTGATCAATTGGCCCGTTCCGATTGATCGGGTGTTTCCCGATCGATCGGGTCCCTCCTGACCTGTGTCTATATAAAGGACATAGGGTTTACGTCGTAAAGTATCCAATCAAAGGCGAGGCGCCGCCAATGAGAGAAAAGTGGTGATTTCATAATTCCTCCAAGATTTTGAGTGCTACGAGAGTTCAGAGGGAGTGATTATAATTCTTCTATGTATCTTGTTCTGGGAAGTGTCTTTGTAATTCTTCCGTTCAGTTAATAAAGAATCTCCATCTTCGCCCGTGGTTTTCTCCCCTCTCGATTGTAGAGGGGTTTCTATGTAAATATTGTGTGTTCATGTTTTGTTCTTTCTTTCTCCATATTTGTTGACTTCTTGTTTTGCGTGAGTCATATTATTTGAATCGGATCAAGCAATCAGGGTTTACGTTTCCGCATTAAGATTTCTCTAACAAATTGGCATCATAGTATATCAGATTTGTTTAAGTTTCTTAACAAATTGGTATCAGAGCCCGGTTTATTTCGATTCGATAATATGACGTCCGTAATTAGATCCGAAGTTGAGAAGTTTGGTGGTCAAGGGAGCTTCAGCTTATGGCAGGTTTGCGTTAAGGGCCTCTTGACTCAGAATGGCTTGAAAAAAGCTTTAGATTGGAAAGAGAAGAAATCAGAGAATCTTACAGAAGCATAATGGGAGGATTTAGATGAGAAGGTGCTCACAGCAATTCAAATGTGTCTTACCGATGGCGTTTTGACTGAAGTTCTGGAAGTGAAAACCACTAAGGTGTTGTGGAAGAAATTATAGAATATGTTCTGTTTCAAGTCTGTCTCCAACAAACTCGCAGTTAAGCGCCGGTTATTCACGTTTTGTATGTCAGATTGTACGTCACTTAAGAATCACGTCAGTGAATTTAATTCAATTATTCGAGATTTGAAAGAATTGGATGATGTTCCTAAGGATGAAGATCAGTCAATGTTGTTGTTATGTTCTCTCTTTACTTCATATAAGGGTTTTGTTGAAAGCATGATTTATGGGGGTAGACAAACCATATATGTTGATGAAGTTAAGAGAAACCTACTGAGTAAAGAACGAATGGATAGGGAATTATCTGATTCTGTTTATAACTTAGGTAGTGGTTTATTTGTGAGGAGGAGAACTGAGTATGATCATAGTTGAAATAAGTCTAAGTCTAGGTATCAAGACCGAGCCTGTAACTACTGTCATAAGAAAGAGCACATTAAGAAAGACTGTTACAAGCTTAAGAGAAAATTAGAAGCAGATAACAGGTCTGACCAGAGATCCATAGTAGCTAGTGTTGTGAATGGTGAGAATGAAGATTTTCTACTATCTGTGTCTGAATCTCAGTCCAATTTGAAAGATAGTTAGATTTTGGATTCGGGTTGCTCCTATCATGTATGTCCCAATCGGGATTAGTTTTCCACGTACGAGTCAGTTTGAGGTGGAGTTGCTTTGATGGGTAATGATACTCCATGCAAAGTTTTGGGTATAAGAACAATTAGTTTTAGGATGTTCAATGGCACTATCAGGGTTTTGAGCGATGTTCATCTTGTTCCTGATTTGAAGAAGAATCTCATCTCTTTAGGTACTCTTGAGTCTAAAGGGTACAGGTACACAGCTGAAGGTGGAGTTTTGAAGGTCGTTAAGGGTGCATTGACAGTTATGAAGGGCAGAAGGTTAGGTACGTTATATGAGCTTGTCGATTCCACAGTTGTTAGATCTGTTGCAGTATCTTCATTATCCTTGTTGTTGATAGAACCAGAAATCACAAATTTAGGATTTTTGAGATTGGACCATTCAGGTGATAGGGGTCTGTCTGAGCACAGTGTGAGGGGCTCTTTGTATGGTCAGTCTATAGGACTGGTGGTATGTGAACAAGGGCTTTATGGGAAGCAAAAAGGTTTTCGCTTCAAGCAATTCCTGACGAGTAGACGTGTCACGTTTGGTGAGTCTTCGTTATTCTCTCCACAGAAAATGTTATTAGTTGGTTGTGATTCAGGTCAGGTGAGTAAGTCAGAGGGAGTTCAGTTAAGTAACACAGTTCAGTAGCAGGTGGCTGTTTCAGATAGTGTGTCAAGAGCCAATTCAGAGAAGAAGAAGATTGGCATTGCTAATAACCTCTCAGATATGTTCACTCAGTTTTTATCTAGTCGGAAGTTCAATCTTCGCTCGGACTTGGTTAGGTTTCATGTTTCGTTGTGTTAACCCCGTGTGTGGGGATTTAATGGAGAAGGTGGAGGAAATTCTTTTATGCATGTAATTTGAGTCAAGGTAGAGATTTGTTAGGTTATGTCTCAAATTACTTGTTTTAATTTTATGGGGTTGCCGTAGGGTCACCGATTGATCGGGAGGGAATCCGATCGATCGGGTGATTTAAGATAAGATTTTAGGAGTTTTTTTTTGGAAACCAGAGGGCCGATCGATAGGCCCGTTCCGATCGATAGGGGTGTCGATCGATCGGGTCCCTCCTGACCTGCGTCTATATAAAGGATGTAGGATTTACGTCATAAAGTATCCAATCAAAGGCGAGGCGCCGCCATTGAGAGAAAAGAGGTGATTTTGTAATTCCTCCAAGATTTTGAGTGCTGCCAGAGTTTAGAGGGAGTGATTATAATTCTTCCATATATCCCTTTCTGGGAAGTGTTGTTATAATTCTTCCGTTCAGTTAATAAAGAATCTCCATCTGCGCTCGTGGTTTTCTCCCCTCTCGATTGTGGAGGGGTTTCCACGTAAATATTGTGTGTTCATGTTTTGTTCTTTCTTTCTTCATATTTGTTGACTTCTCGTTTTGCGTGAGTTATATTATTTGAATCAAATCAAGCAATCGGGGTTTACGTTTCCGCATTAAGATTTCTCTAACAAATTGGTATCATAGTATATCAGATTTGTTTAAGTTTCTTAACATAACCAAATCAAGTAAACATTTGAAATATTTTCTTTGAGAAGGCTCTACCTCCCTTCTTTTCTTCCCTTAGAGTTCCGCACGTGTTGCTCGCTTGACTTCTCTGACAAAGTAATATATGAAATGTGCTGAATCCAAGTCTATTGGAGCAAGGCGTGTCAATGTTATGCTAAATCTCACACCAGAATCAGCCTAAATCGACATAAATTTAGATACATTTGTAATGTAAGCTCTCTCACTAATTATCGGGGGAAAAAAAAAAGAAACAAAACATTGCAGGATCAAGTGAAAAATACAACAAGATAACATAATAAAGTAAAATAAGATAAACTTGATTTACGTGGTTGGGACAAGGATTTGGTCCTACCAGAACATTCCAACCGCTCCAATGGCTCCCGCCTGAGTTGGGTCCTAGGGGGGAGGGGTTTGGATATATGCAGGCTTCGCCCTTCAGAGTGCTACCCTGAAGAGAGGTTGTCTCCGAGAACCTCCAACCTAAGGGGTGTAACACGAGGACTTTTCGGGAGGTCACCCATCTTGATACTACTCTCGCCCATGCACGCTTAATTTCAAAGTTCTAATGGTCCTAGCACGATCCCTCTAAAACTGGAGGAGAATTTCCACAATATAGGATGAAGGTTACAAACACACTGCATACAATAGAGCTCTGCACTCAAACCTAATTCTAGCATCAATTTTCTAGAGATTTTAAAGTGGAAACCTTCATTAACAAACCCAAGGAACTATGATAACTCACCATAATGAAGTAATAGGGAGGATACTGTTTGTTATGAACTTGCAAGTATGCTTATTCATCATGTTTGAGTTATTTTTGACATGCGGTCAGTTAGCATGAGCTGAACTTAACCTTTAGCTACGCACCTGACTTAATATCTCCTACAAGACAAACAAATGGAGAGGAAAAGGGAGGCGTGAAGGAGAGTGGGATGTGAACTTCGTCGTGTAAATCATGAATATGGAGAGAGAAAAATGAGAGAACTCTTCCCCGAAAGGGAAACTTGTTTTTCTATCCCCTTTTGTCATGGCTCAAGGGCTTTTTATAGGCAAAAAGGGTCCGTAATGGGTGTCTAGCTTGATGTACATGCAATAGACTATGGCTTGAAGTACTTGCGTTAGGGCTTCTGGCTTGAAGTACCTATAGCAAGGCTTCTAGCTTGAAGTACTTACGATAGAGCTTCTGGTATAAAGGACTTTATATAGGGTTCCTGATGTTAAGGACCCATAGCTTTTGATTTGGTGCATACTTACTCGGCCTTCTAAAGTAGCAAGTTGCTGAACTATATCTATAACAGGTATCATAAAAAAAAAAATGTATGAAAGTTTAGAGTTCCTCTAAAAATATTCAAAACCTTCATATATCTAAAAGATATATTACAAAAACTCATGGTACCCAAACCATTTATTTCTCTAATTTTTAGATATTCTGTTTATTTTAAGTGTCATGTCAGTGTAAACTACCGAAATGCTAATAGGCTTATGGTATGTGGGTATCTGAAAAACTAAATTTACCAAAGTTCATCAAAGACATTTTATAATCTTAGGACACCTGTACAATATAAAACCATAGGGTACCTAACCGAATTTTCACTATATATTATTACTACAACAACAATAATCTAGTACGTCATAGGGGCTCCTGCCACAATAAGATCTGGGGGGTTATGATGATGACGCAGCCCCATAAGATGGTAGATGGGGCTTCGAGGGTTGATCTTGGCAAGTAGACCACAAGCGGACAAGCTTTGAGATGCAGCTAAGGAAGTTGGACTAGTATTAGATAAGTAGATAATTAGTGTTGTTTATTCTTTCGTTAGATAATTAATAAATATTGTTGTATCTTTTAAGTCTTTTATTTCAGGTGAGCTTTCTCCTCTATTTAAGCAAGAGGAAATCTAGGTTTTATTCATTCAATTGCATAGATTCTATTATGTTCCTAGAGTTTTCTCCTATTCTTGGTTGTGAGAATTTGAGTACCTAATTTTCCCTTTGTTTTCTTATTGTTTTAGCAGTAGAAAATCTAAAGGAAGATTGTCGAACCTTCCATTTCCATAAGTATTATATTTGCCCTGCATCATTCGGTATCAGAGCTCATAACATTTTTTGAGATTGCCGGTGGATGATGGACGTACACTGTCAGAGACTTATATGTGCGAGATTATCAACATCCGTACGATAGGAGAATTGAGGACTTGGAGGAGAAATTCAAGGAGCTTGAGTTGTGCTTGGTTCAATTGGGGGGTAAATCTCAATCAACCACCTGCGGCTCAGCCACAAAATCCACAGGTAGGGGGTGAGGAGGAAGATACAAACGAGAGCTTGCACAACCCATTCCCGAAAGCTGAGATTCAGGAGCAGTGCATGAAGAAGGCCTGGCAGATTGCTGGGGGTACCGATTACATTAATAATCAAAGGTAGGAGTTCGGGCTACTGATTAAAATTCGAGAGTTTAATGGTGAAGGACTCCCAAAAGAGTTTTGGGATTAGTTTGCTGAGTTGGAGGAAGTGCTCGAGTTCAAGAAGGCTCCGGAACACAAGTAGGAGCCATTTGTTGCTACCTGGTTAAGGGGTTGAGCCATTGCCTAGTGGCAGCAATTGAAGCATTCACGGCTTCGACAAGGGAAAGCTAAGATAGAAACGTGGGAAAAGATGGAGAAGCACATGTGGAGAGCCTTCCTCCCTATAATAACGCCAAAGTGATGTATCAACGTCTACAAAGTTTACGTCAAGGCTCTTGGACCGTGGAGGAGTACGCGGTAGAATTTTAATCTTTTGTCTCTAGGAACGAATTTTTGGCCTCGGAGGCAAGTCAAAGGGCTATGAATGTCAAGAAGAACCAGAAGCGACGTCAAGCTGGCGGAACTTGGGCCACCCAGAGTATTGGGCTTGACCAGGCCCGAGTACCTTCTAACCCAGGCATGCAGTTGAAACTGATAGTTGCCAATGCTGGTAAATAGGTTATTCAAGACTTGGCGGGTTCACAAGAACCCGTTGTTTCAAGTGTGGAGAGACAGGGCACTGTGTTGCTTTGTGTCAAGGGTGACGAATAGGGCAAGGGTATGTTCATCGAGGTGCTCCATATTAAAGATGGCGTGGCGATTAAGAAGACAGTATAAGATGAGTTGGCACAAGCAGAGGAGGATGTCGTTGCAAGTTACGAGGGCCACCTACTTGTGATTAGGTGAGTCTGCTTCACGATTAAAGAAGCAGAGGGAGATGGTTGGCTACAGAATAATATCTTTTAGACAACCTGTACAATTGGCGGAAGAGTGTGTTGCCTGGTTGTTGATTCCAGAAGCTTCAAGAATGTTATTTCCGATGAGGTTGTACAGAAGATGGAAGTGCACCCCAATCTGTACAAGCTATCTTGGCCTAAGAAATTAAACTAGATAACTATCTCGATTGGCGAGAGCAGTGTTGTCTTCATATTATATTTCCGGAAGAGTTGTTGGACACATTGCTGCCTTTGAGGGACAATCAATGCTGGATTGATCTAATGTTGGCTGCATTGCCGGATGGGTCTTGCAGAGCATGATGAGTTGAGGCACAAAGTGGAGGAATTATTCACTAAAGGCTTTATCTGGGATAGTTTGAGTCCTTTCGTGGTTCCTGCTCTTTTGATGCCAAAGAAGGACGGAGTTTGCATAGACAGTAGAGCCATCAACAAGATCACAGTATGTAACTCATTTCCTATTCCTAGATTGGATGGCTTACTTGATCAACTAAAGAATTCGATGGTATTCAGTAAGTTGGACATAAAGAGTGGGTATCATCATATCCGCATCTCGTTAGGTGATGAATGGTAGACCACCTTCAAGACATGGGAGGGGTTGTACGAGTGGCTTGTCATGCCATTCGTGTTGTCTAATGCACCAAGCACATTCATCCGATTCATGAATCAGGTTCTATGTCCATTCATTGGATGATTTGCTGTCGTCTACTTTGACTATATCCTGATTTACAGCTAGAATCGAGTCGAGCATTTGGAACATCTCAAGGACGTACCGAAGACCTTGAGGGAGCAACACTTATTTGCCCCTTTGAAGATGTGGGAATTCATGAAGTACTGGGTGACTTTCCTTGGGTTTGCTGTGTCCATGGATGGCGCAGTGGCTGACGAAGGAAAGATTGAGGCGATTAGAGACTAGCCAGAGTCGAAGACAATAGGTGAGCTAAGAAGCTTTCATGGTCTGACATCATTTTGTCGGAGGTTTGGGCCAAACTTTAGTTTAATCATGGCACCAATCATTGATTACATGAAGGGAAGTTCCTTTGCTTGGACTCCAGTAGCAACTGCCACCTTTGAAGAAGTTAAGAGGAGGTTAACCACAGCCCCTGTATTAGCCTTACCCAATTTTCAGAAGACTTTTGAGCTTCACACTTATGCTTTCAAGATTAGTATTGGTGCAGTACTTAGTTAGAAGGGGCGTACTGTTGCGTATTTCATTGAGAAATTTGATGGGAGTATGTTGAACTAGTCAACTTATGACATTGAGTTCTATGTTGTGGTGAAAGCGTTGAGGCATTGGATGTCCTATCTAGCCAACAAGGAGTTCATATTATGCTTAGATAACATTGTGCTGAAGTACATCAATAGCCAAGACAAGCTATCAGACCGCCATGCAAAGTGGGCAAGTTACATTCAAGTCTTTCACTTTGTGATCAAGCACAAGTCAGGTGAATTGAACAAGGTTGATGATGTACTAAGTACGCGTACTCTAATCGTGTCAGATAGCAGAGTTTCTGTAGTTGGTTTTGATCAACTAGTGGAGCGATGCAAAGATAATCTAGCCTTTGGGGAGATTTGGCAGGAAGCTCAATCCAATTCAATTCTAGGATATTCTATACATGATGGGTTTCTCTTCATCAGAAATCAGCTATACATATCAGATTCGAGTTTGTGTCTCAAGATGTTCTAAGAGAAGCACAACGAAGGGCATAAGGGAACAGACAAGACACTCAAGCTAGTGTGCGCCAATTATTTTTGGTCTTTGTTAAGAAAAGAGGTGGAGATATTTGTCAAGCATTGTTGTATCTATTAGATATTGAAAGACGGGCTATCCAATGTGGGGTTATACATGCTGTTGCCAATTCTCAGTCAACCTTTGTCGGATATAACTATGGAGTTTGTTCTAGGCTTACCAAGGACACGAGGAGGAATATATTCCATCTTCATCATTGTGGATCAATTCTCCAAGACAGCTCATTTCATAGGGTGCAAGAAAGCCACTAATGTCGTACATGTGGCTGAGTTGTATTTTTGGGAAGTGTACAAGATTCATAGGTTGCCAACCAGCATAGTCTTAGATAGGAATGTGCAGTTTGTGAATCATTTCCTTATTGACCTTGTGGAAGCCGATGAATATGTCTCTCACCTTTAGCATGGTTATGTACCCTCAGACGGATGGCCAAACAAAGGTAACCAATTGCTTTTTTGGTAAATTGCTTAATTGCCTTGTTGCTAAGAATATCAGGGGATGGGAGCTGAAGTTGTACAAAGCCGAGTTCTCTTACAACAGCTTGATTAATAAAAGCACGGATTTTCCACCTATTAAAATTCTTTATGGCTTTGTTCCCCAATCTCTGATAGATCTGGCACTAGTTCCCAATCTTACTCATTCTCATGGCAACACGAAGGACTTCATATCTAACCTTCAACACATGCATGAGTAGACCCGGGCATAGCTACTTGAAGCAAGCGCCAAGTATAAGTAGGCAAGTGACAAGCGGCATCGCGCAATTCATTTTTAGGTAGGAGATCAAGTTTGAGCGATTTTAACAAGTGAGAGATTTCCCGCTTCGTAGTATAAAAAGCTGAAAACACCTAAGATTGGTGCTTTGAAGATAATAGAGAAGATCAATCACAATGCATACCGCCTTTGGTTTTTAGAGAAGATCAATCACAATGCATACCGCCTTTGGTTGCCAAGTGGTATAAGGACTTCCGACGACTTCAATGTCAAGTACCTTGCTCCGTACTTTGGCGATAACAATCTTGCTAACCCCGTGGTGAATTCGAGGCGAAGTCTCTCCAAACTGGGGAGGATGATGCAGTCCCATATGATGGCAGATGGGGTTTGGCAGGTTGGGCTTGGCAAGTAGACCACAAGTGGGCGAGCTCTAGGATGCGGCTAAGGAAGCTAGACTAGTATTAGATAAGTAGTAGCTACTATTGTTATTTTTCCTTTTAGTAGATAATTAATAACAATTGTTGTATTTATTCGTTATCTTTTGAGTCTTTTATTTTATTTGAGTTTTGTCTATTTAAGCAAGAGGAAGTCTAGGTTTAATTCATTCAATTACATAGATTTTATTATTTTCCTAGACTTTGCCCTATTCTCTGTTTTGAGAATTTAAGTACTCATTTTACCTTGTGTTTTCTTATTATTTTAGCAATAGAAAATTTACAGGAAAGCAGTTGAACTTTCCATTTCCGTAATTCTTAGACTCCTGCCACATCAATATGCAGCCTTACAGCAATAGGGTGCTACCTAGTAGAGTGCTTGTTTCTGAGAGCCACCAACCTCTAAAGAAAAAGAAAAGAAGAAAAATGCAAAAAGGTGTCCAATAAAGCAATACTAACATGATAGTAACAATAAAACGGCAATAACATATATGCAAGCCTATGGGTACAATGGACTTATATCTCCTAAATGTTGTATGCTCCTATCTTCTAATTTTTTGTGTAGACCACGTGTATTTTTAATTGCCAATCAGCCCTATCTAAGACCATCTTTTCAGTAAGATTTAGTTTCTTTAACTTGCCTCAACCTTTCTTCTCGTGAGTGTTACGTTGTTGTTCAAATTTCAGGACTGGGGCGGTAGTTGGTCTCTTCTGAACATGCTCAAACCATTGCAAACGTTGCCGCCTCAACTTACCTTTAATAGTAACCACGCCTAATCTATACTATCTATTAATGAGAAGTCTCTCCCTACCTCATATACTTTCAAATCCCGTTTCCTATTTTCTTAAAAATCTATATTTATAGCTATATTTATTTTCAAAAATGTAGATTACATGGTGGTTACATTTATCAAAAAAATATACTTAAAAATATTACATCATCCATAACTTCCCCTTAAAAATGCTAAGTGGTTATCTCTTGCCCATTTAAATGTTTGGTTGGTTTTCTCTCAATTCCTCAAATGAAAAACTCCAAACTATAATCTCAACAAGCCATAATTATTCGATAAACATAGCTACTAATTTGTCAAGTTTCAGATTATGGTAAGTTATCCGAGCAGCGCCATTAGTCCTCTCCGGCCCCCTCAAAGCAACATTGTTCGAGCCTTTTCCAAAAAAAAAAAAAAAAAAATAGCAAGAAGTAGAGCAGCATGAAATTTTAGAGCATTAGTTTTGCAATTTCAGGGTATGTATTCATGATTTTTAGAGCTAATTTATTATCTTTAGGTGAATGCTAAATATACATGTCTTCTCTATCCAATTTATACATCTAATTATATGGCCAATATTTTTTTTTCCCCCCATAATTATATGGCAGTAAGTAGATCTATATTATATATTGCTTCTTATTTGGAAACTAAAATAACACACATTATTTGAATAAAAATTATACTCAACCTACCTCTTCCGAAGAGATGACACAAAAAAAAATAAAATAAAAAGACATGAAGGTAAGTTATAACAATAAAAATATAGCAATAAGTCATACAAGAACGTGAGAGTTGTGATTGCTTTGAGAAGCAGGGTTTCAAAAGTTGCGTATGATCATATCTTGGTGCATCTGTCATATCAAATCAAGTCGTGTCATGGTAAGATTTATCTTTCAAATTTATAAACTACATATAAAACACTTCGAGTTTTTATTAAAAATTTGTTTATTTTTAATTGTAGAGTTGACTCAAAATGATATAAATTCTATATTTCAATTCACACAATTCATTTAAACCTCCAAATTTTTTTGCATGGCTTTGAATTGCTTTTGTCATTTTGTTTTTGTTTGTGGTTTTTGCCTTTATTCCTATTTATATCTAATTATACGAAAACAAAAAATTAGAAGGAAAAAGAAATCTATCTATCCTAATATTATTTCAAAGTTGTCACCTCTTCTCAAATTTAAGCAAACCCTCATCCCCTAACACATTTTATTTTCAAATTTAAAAATTATAAATATATATATATATACACACTGAAACTCCAACTTTCACGTCTTACCATGGAAGTTGAAAACAATTGTAAATAAATAAATAAATAAATAAAAATAAAAATATAATATTAATTAAAAAAATTTCACTTTCTCTTATCTTCTCTACTCCACTACCCTGATAACCGTCCAATACATATAAATTTTAACTATTTACTATCTCTAACTTTAACTTAACGATTCGACTACTATTTTATTGTAACTCTAAATTCATTTCACTTATGGATCCTCTTTTGTGTCATATTGTGAGTTTAAAGGTATTCAACAGATTTTAGGTAAATTGCTCACATAACTTCTACTTTTTTTTGTTATAGAATTAAATATATTTATTAAAAATTAAAATTGCTCTATCTATTTTACATATAATAAACTATTCAAATCCAAAATTCTCAAAGAAGGGGAAAAAAAAAATATGAAGAAGAAAATGTATTGGAATCAAATAAAATATTAAAAAAGGCCCGACTACTTCTTAGTAGTCATCAAAAAGAAATGTGAAAAATTTTAAATGAAAAAAAGTATAAGATGGAAAAATAATTTTGCCATGGAAACTTATATTTTTAAATTATTGTACCAATTATTTACAATAAATCATATTACATAAATCATTCCCATTATAAAACTTTTAGTTATTCAAAATTTAAGTATCATCCGTGCATCGAACGGGAAAAATCTAGTTTGCTTCTTATGATGATCTTGTCCTTTCGAGTATGCCCACACATCCTCCGCAATATCCTCATCTCTTCTAACATCAACTTCCGGGTGCGGTGGATTTAACCGGCCAACATTCCACACCATATAACATGGTTAGTCGTACTGTAGTCTTATAATATTTTTTCTTCAACTTTACATAGAATCGCCAAAACCATCCTCCACTTATGCCATCCCATTTTAATCCAGTTATTAACAACCTCATCCACTTCGCCATCATAAAGACCAAATGTCTAAAACATTCCTTTTTCTACATGCAGTCAATTTCTATCTTCACCTCATTTAAGTTTGGTCTAGTTGTGGTACAAAACATAAAATTCCAAGTACTCAGTTTTTTATATGCTGAGATGAAAACATTTGGATTCTAATGCACTTCTCCAAATTTTCAGCTTCTCATTCACCCCTATTATTGACTCACCCACCTGAACTATATCATCTACAAAAAGCATATACCTCGACACATCCTCATGGATGTGCTTAGTGATCTTGTCCATAATCAGAACAAATAGGGAAGGGCTCAACATCGATCCTTGAAGAAATTGGGAAAGCATCAATCTTCCCTTTCTCTATTTGAACATTTATTATTATACAGCATAATTTATTAATTCACAAATCAAACTCGAGGTAGGAACAATTTCATTTTTGTTAAGGATGCATTTTCTTGTTATCAAGGATGCATTAGAATCCAAATGTTTTCATCTCAACATATAAAACAATCTTAGAAGAAACATGCTCTCAACATAGTTATCAAGGATGCCACTAAGGAATGACGTCTCGAGTTCAAGGCGATTACAAGGAGCACTGCAAGAAAGGAAGTCCCTAACTTAAAACAGTTACTTGACAAGCCAAATGAGACTTGTACCATGAGAATTTATAAGGAGAAGTGGGTAGTATTGGGAACATATTTCAAAAATATTTCTCTAAACAGCTTGAGCGAGTGCAGTGAAAAAATAATTTAAAATTCTTAATTTTGAATCTTAACCTTAACCTAATTAAACTATTAAATTAGATCTAGATCTCATTCCAATATTTTCATAATACGACAATCGAACAAATATTGAATAAAACGAATATAAACATGGTATGTAGAGTAAACGTAATAAATTAAAAACAAAGCAAATATCGCATATTTAATTAGACATGCCTAAAGCGCAGTCCCAACTCCGACTTAAAGATTTGAAATTAGAAGAATAATCATCGACACCTCAAGGTCTTCTTCACAATGACTTGTTCTAGCACCAGGAGTGTAGGCTTCCAAAAATATTAAACGTAGGAAATATTTCAAAAAAGTTTTCCTTTAATCTTTATGAAAAACAATTTTTCCCAAAAATTATACTAAACGATAATTTATAAAACCCCTCAAAAGTTTTATACAATGCAAAAGGGACGCTAGGCATTCATAACATATATAAATTTTTTATTTTATTTCAAAACACAATATTTAGCATATTACATATTCATCTCGTAAGTATTTGTTTAGCATAAAAAATTATTTATCTCACAAAAAAAAAAAAATTTATCTCATGAATTTATTTTTTAATATTTTTCAAACAATGCTTAAGTTGAGACTTGTGAAGGGACCTTAGGGACAATCTATATAACTCTAGCTCTAAATGGGTCAAATTTTATGATCACTAAATAAGTTTCACTGCACTTCAGAATTATATAAATATTCACTTAAGAATTTTCCCAATGACTTTTATTACGACAATCATCCCCTCCATTAGATATCCATGAGTAAAAACAACTTTGACTACTATCATTACTTTTCTTACATCTTTTTCCATAGTTCCCAAGTTGCCCTTCTCGAACAATTCTATTACACAGAAACAATTTTCATACTAATTTCAAATGTTAAACATATGGAATACTTTGGCCAAAGATTTTGGAATCCGCTCATATGCTTGCTAATCAACTAAGGGGACACCTTTATCTCGTTAGAGACTATAGATTCCACGTAAAACGACTGTTCCTACTACACTTTATGCCGTTACCCAACACATGTAACATTCTAGTCGACGCACTTTAACTAATTCTTTTAGCACATCAAAGCAACGAACAATCTATGCACAAGTTCATATTGTTTTTGGGATTTAGAGTTAACATCTTACATAATTTATTATTTTTTAAGCAGTTAAGAAACAAATAATTTAGGTGGTCATGCTTTGTGTTCCAATATTATTGACAACGCCAGCATAATACTCTTGGATCGCTATCTACATGATCAAGATAAGTTATTAAAGGTATCATATTATAGTCTTATCAGATAAGTTGTCGAAACTTATCACAGATTATGAACATACTTTGACAGTATATCACTACTTTGATCTAAGTCTATCTGTGCTTCAATCTCATTGGCCACTTAAACTATACCTTAAATGTCATTTTTGACTATATCCATCTCATGGAGCATTTTAGAAAACAGTCACATGCATGTTTGACCCGTCAAACATAATCAAACAATAAATAAATAAAATAATTTTATTTATTTAATATTTAAAACTAACTAATTGGGTTTTTCAGGACACCAACTCCAACAATCTCCCACTTGTCCTAAACCGAATTAGCACTGCATTGCATAATTATCCCCAGGGATCTGTCAATTCTTTTACGATAAACTTTAACCTATACCGGTCTATTACTGTCTCATTCCTTTGCTCACATACTCTGATCAAGTAGGAACCCTCTTGGTCAAATACTCTGCTCAACAACTTCATAGCTGTAAAGTACTAGACTTCCATAGTGAACCAAGCAATACAAGTTTGCTTCACTCTTTACCATCTAATGACTCCCACTATAAGGGTAAAATAGAATTTCTGACACCAAATGTCTAGACTCCCTTTTCAAACAAATGACACATGATAAACTCAACATTCTTTCTTACAATCTCAGTATGGCTTAACGCAAAGAACTTAGTGTGCTCATATTGATTCTTCCATTTGAAATTGACTAGACAATTAAATCTCTACAGCTCATAACAATTCTAAACCATCCTCAATGAGTAGAATGTCATTCATATACAACACTTAAAAATTCACTATTCTCTTGCCATGTCACACGTACTCTCATTGTTTTAAGTCCACAATTTTCTTTCTCAGTTTACATACTATATGCTCTTGACTCTTGGTAACAATGTTGTCTGGTTGGATCAGTTACATACACTTTTCAAGATGACCATTCAGAAAATGTGGCCTTGACTTCCATTTTTTGTAATCATCATTCGAAATCAGTAGATGAGGGTATCCTTATGGCCTTAAGCATAACATCTGGCTGGAAAGTCTCATCAATAATGATTCCTTCTTTTAGGGTATAATCCACTGCCATCAATCTAGTTTTGAAGGTCTCTACTTCTTGTCCAATAAACTTGTTATACTTGTAGATCCATTTAAATCCAATCTAATGGACTTAATATCTTTCGTTGCCTCTAGAACTTCCCAGACTAATTTAAAATACAATTACTTTAACTTAACTTTTGTTGCCCAAACCAATTGATCTGCCTCTTTATTGCCAAGAGTTTCATCATAGTGTCAAGGATCAGATTAACCATCACGCTTAAGCATTAGGATTGCAGTCGTGAATCCCTTAGGTGACCCTGACCGTCCTCGCACTATACCAAAGCTCTCACGTACTTAGTGTGACAATAATGTGGTTGAAGATATATCCAATACGTCATCTACACTATAAGTTGTATCATACCATTGAGACACAGTATCCCATACTGTCAATCTGTCCAACACAAGCTATTTGTTGTACTTTTAGAACACTCTCTAAAACCTCTTACATAACAAACCTTTTGTAATGTAGATGTGACTCATTACATGAATATTACCATATTTAATAACACATTATTGATCTTTTCCACAACACTTTGTAGTAAGGAAAAATTAAGAGTTCTCCTGAAATCCTCCATTTCAGTTTAATCAATTTGACTTGATATCATTGCCTAATTGATCCCAACTTTAGTCTCTAATTATTTGAACTTTTCAAAGGATTCAAGACTTTAGCATTCATAAGTATATCCATATATCCACTTATTGAGTAGACGTTCATAAATATTTTATGGAATACTATTTGCTTCTACTCCTTTGAACTTTTAGCAGTCCATAAACATTTTTTGAACAAGTACTAGTAGACTAGTGGCTCTATTGCCTTTACTCTTAAAAGCTCTTTCACTCACCATAAATTCAAACATGATTCCATACCTGTAATCATTTTAGTACTTAATGATCCCATAAGGACAAATCCAAGCAATTTTGAATTATATTAAATTAATGTAACTTAAGATCAGGTGGCACTCAAAAGCTATTTGAACTTTGGGACATTCTTCTCTTATGTAATTGCACAGCCTAACTTATATTAGACTACTAAATTTCCATTAACCTAGTTTTGATTAAAAAAAATCATCTCCTAATTTACCTTCAAAATAAACATTTTATTTACTTGACTGTCAGTCTATTTTTTAGAAAAATAACAGAAAGACCATTTTGAAACAAATAATAAATAGAATTCAAATTTCAAAAGAAACTTGTACGTTAAGATACTTACTCAAAATCAAAACTACATGTTTGAACTTAAATTACTATCTATGGATGCCCTTACTTAAAACCCATTTACCAGAGCACTAGTGAACTGCCTACTAGTTACAAATCTACCGTGCAGCCACAAACGTCGATTAAATCTTGCCATGAAGGAGGTGGTAAGGGAAGAAGTTGTCAAGTTATTAGATGATAGGATCATTTATCCCATATCTAATAGTCCATGGGTAAGTCCAGTGCAAGTAGTTCCAATGAAAGGGGGGATAACTATAGTGGAAAATGAAAACAATGAACTCATCCATACTAGGACCGTAACAGGGTGGAGGGTATGCATAGATTATAGAAAACTTAATGATGCGACCCAAACATAAAATTTTCCCTTACCATTCATTGATCAAATGTTAGAAAATCTTATAGGCCATTCATTTTTCTATTTCCCTTGTGGTTATTTAGGATACAACCAAATTTCCATAGCAACAGAAGATTAGGGAAATACCACTTTTGCTTGCCCATATGGTACCTTTGCCTATAGGAGAATTCCTTTCGGATTATGCAATGCCCTTGCCACATTTCAGCGGTGTATGACGGCATTCTTTTGTGACATGGTGGAAAATTTCACAGAAGTATTTATGGATGATTTTTCTGTGTTTGGTGCCTCATTTGATGATTGTTTAGCTAACCTCTCTATGGTCTTACAAAGATGCATTGACACTAATCTTGTTTTGAATTGGGAGAAATGTCATTTCATGTTGAATCATACACTGTGTATGATGACAAGACGAGTTGTGACTAGTTGTGAACAGTAGCTCGGGCGATTCGGGGGCGATTCAGGGGTGACTGGGCTAGTTTGGTCGCCTCCAGCTAGGGCACTCGCGTGACGGCGCGTGCGTGGTCGGACGAGGGTGGTTCCGGTGGCATTCGACTCGCCGGCTCCTCCACTTCCTAGTGGTGGTGCTCGCTGGTGATTCTGGCGGCCACTTGAGGGTGAATTTCGTGAGAGAGTGAGCTAGGGTTTTTTTGGGGTCGTTGGGATTGCGACGGTCGTGGCGGCTAACTCCGGTCAGCCCATCGCCTGCGCCTCATACTTGGTGGTTCGCCTCTCTCTCCTCTTCATCCTAGTAGTCGTCCGGCGGTCCCTGGTGGGCGGGTGGGGGTGGGCGACGCTATTCTCTCTCCTCGCGTTCGCACTCTCCTCGCGACTCTCTCTCTTCGTTTTTTGGAGCAACGCACATAAGTCTTCCTTACCCTTTACTGGTTGTTGTTGCTGCGTGTGGGTGGCCGGACTCCCGCAGGTCTCTGACCGAAGGGTGGTGGTTGGCGGCTCCCGGAGGTGGGGCGATTGTAAACCCAAATTTTCTAGGGTTTTTATTTCGTTTTTTCTGATTTGAGCCACGCACCATGTCTAAGGTGCTTGGCGATGCTGTATTCGGTGCGGGTTCGGGCTCGGCAGCTGGTGCGGGTGACCCGGTCTCACCCACATGGGCGGATCGGGTCCGGTCCACGGATCATGACACACTAAAATATATTTGTCCTGTTCTTGTTAACGGCAAGCTTGTGGGAGTTCTTCCTTGTGGGGCTTTTGAGTCTGGTAATGAGAAATGGGAGCTTTGTTTAGTGGGTCGTTTGATCGGCACGGGACTTGCATATTCATGTGCCCACGAGATCGCTACTTTCCTGTGGGGTTCGAAGGGTCTCGAGTGTGTCCTTTCTGATGGAGAGGTTTACTACTTTCGGTTTAGGACTAAGGCTCAGGCTGAGAGTGTTCTTATTGGTGGTCCTTGGTTCTTCAAGGGCGTTTGCATGTCGCTCCAACTTTGGAGGGAGGGTATTACATTGCAGAAGAATTGTCGGACCGCCCCTGTTTGGGTCCGTATCTCTAGGCTTCCCTTGACATTATGGAAGCCTATTGGGATCAGTGTTTCTTGAAGTACGATTGGTCTACATTTGTTTATGGATAAGGTCACTGCTGATTGCACTCGTCTCGGCTATATTCGGGTCTGTGTTGAGGTTGAGGCCACGGGGCCTGTACCCAAGGAGACCTCTATTGATGTGAATGGGACGCTCTACAAGTTACATATTGTGAGTGAGGCTATGCCGATACGTTGCCTTACTTGCTCGGTTTTTGGGCATGACTGTTCACCACCTGGGGCTTGTGAAGTCCCTATTATGGCGGCACCGGTTCTTGGGTGCAAAAAGAGGAAGAAAAATAGGAAGAAGAAGGGTGCTGGTGTTGGTGCTGGGGTTGAAATGCCGGTGGCCGCGACGGAGGGTGGCGGGGCTGTGACGACACGTGGTGATGGCACGAGAGGTGCTGGTGGGGGCGTGGTGTTTCGCCCGGTTGCTGGAGGGAGACGAGGGGAGGACCCTATGAGGAGGAGAGGGGGTTCGCGTCCCCCCCCTACCTTGCCCAACTCTGGGATGGGCCTAGGCCGTGTGGAGGCCCCTGCTCTGGTCCACAATGGGCCTGACGCGGAGCCTCCCGCGGTTCATGAGCCCGTTTGGGGCATCATGCCGTATCGAGTGGCCCACGGCCCCTTGGCCCAAAATGGTGGGCAACAGCACGCCACCTCGGCTGTTGTTGAGGTTGGGCTGCCCGGCAGCCCAATCTTGGATGATGGAGGATGGGCCGCCTTGGCTTCGCCCGCAGAGTCACCTCCCGGGGTGAGCCATGTCCAACCCACTAACGGGTCTCGTTCATGCTCGGATTCTTTTGGTGCACCAGTGGATCACTCGTCTGAGGATTTGGGGCGCGCCTTGGTCCCCTACGAGGTTGAGGAGGTTCAGGGATCCCTTGTCGGGTTTGAGGAGCCACTTACTTGTGTTGAGAGTCGATCGGCGGCTACTGTCCCTTCCTTTGAGTCGCCGAACGCTTTTGAGATGCTTGCTGAGGAACCCACGGGCGACACGTCCGCATCGGAGTGTACATCGCAGTTGACTCCTATTGCTCGTCGTACTCGCTCTGTGGCTGCCCGTGTGGGCCGTGGGGGCGATGGTGTGCACTAGTTTCCCGGTTCCATGATTGGATGCTGGAACATGAGGGGGTTTAATAACCCCAATATTATTCGTGCTGTTCGTGGCTGGATCGCATCCAGTCGACTGAGTTTGGTTGGTTTGGTTGAGACCAAGGCTAACTCGGTTGGTATTGATTCCGCTGTTGGCCGCTGTGCTGAGGGGTGGCAGTTTTTGTTCAATGGGGTGAGACCCCATGAGTGTCGTATCATCATTCTCTAGGATCCGACCTTCTACCGTGTAGTGAGAGTACAGGGTGGGGATCAGTATCTTACCTGCCGGGTTTCTGGCGTCCGAGCTGATATGGACTTCACTGCTACGTTTATTTATGGCTTCAACGAGCTGGGACTGCACTGGGAGCTTTGGCGCTATATTCGAGCAGCCAGCGTGGGCCTGCAGGAGGAGCCTTGGATACTCCTTGGAGACTTTAACGCTATCCTCAGTCCGAGTGATAGGAGGGGTGGCCAAGACACTTGGCCTGGGCACATGGATGACTTTAGGGACTGTGTTCACGACTCTGAGCTTACAGTTCTGCCTTACACTGGACTTCATTTTTCATGGTCTAATGGATTAGATGGTGACGCTCTCATTCTGAAGCGTCTTGACTGGTGTTTAGTGAGCGAGGGTTGGCTGCGTTCTTTCTCCTCCTCTTCTGTCTAGTTCTTTCCCCGAGAGCTATGTTGTGACCACTGTCCCTTTGTAGTTACAGGACTTGGAGAGCGCCGCAATCCGCGACTCCCTTTCAAGTTCTTTAACTTTTGGGCTGACCATGAGGAGTTTCTACCCACGGTGAGGAGAGTTTGGGAGACTAGCATTGATGGCACACCCATGTATCAGCTCACCCAGAAGCTGAAGCGGCTAAAGGGGGAGCTGAAGGCCCTCAATGCTAGACACTTTAGTCACATTTCAGCTCGTGTTGTGGCGGCGAGAGATGCCTGGAGTGCGGGTCAGCGGGCGCTTGATGATCATCCGGAGAGTACTTTGCTTCGAGAGGACGAGCGTCGCCTTTCTCGTGACTACTCGTGTTTATGTAGGGATGAGGAGGCTTTCTATGGTCAGAAGTCTCACATCCAGTGGCTCTCTTTGGGAGACTAGGGTACCCGGTTCTTCCATAAGTCTGTCACACATTGGTAGGCTAGGAACCAGATCCACTCCATTGCTCGCACTGATGGCAGGAGGACATATGATGATGTGGAGATCTCGGAGGCAGGTGTCTCCTTCTTCCGTGACTTATTGACTGAGTCGAGTGGGCCGCTTCGTGAGGATATTTCAGAGCTCTTTCAGGCCCGGCCTTTTGAGGATCAGGCTAGGCCTCTTACCCTTCCGATTACAGATAATGAGGTGCGAGATGCTTTGTTCTCCACTGGTGATGATAGGGCTCCCGGCCTTGATGGTTACACCTCCCTCTTCTTTAAGAGGGTTTGGGATGTGGTGGGGCGTGACGTTATTCGAGCTGTCCAGTCTTTCTTTTAGTCGGGGCTCATGCTGGGCGCCCTGAATTCTACGCGCATCAGCTTGATCCCGAAGGTGGAGAACCCTTCCACCTTCATTGACTACAGCCCGATCTCCTGTTGCAATGTGGTCTATAAGTGTATCACTACGATCATTGCCAACAGGTTAAAAGGGGTGCTTCATTACCTCATTGATGACTTGCAGTTCGCTTTTGTGCCTGGACGGAGGATATCAGACTGTATTATGTTGGCTCAGGAGATTTTGCGCAATTATCACCTTCAGACGTCATCGCCTCGATGTGCTCTGAAGGTCGATCTTCGCAAGGCGTTTGACACGGTGCGCTGGAAGTTCATTCTTATTGCTATGCAGTCTATGGGTATTCCTGAGGTTATGATTCGATGGGTGCGGGAGTGCCTTTCCATAGCCAGATTTTCAGTCGCAATTAATGGCGAACTTCATGGGTTCTTTGGCACGAGCAGGGGTATCAGGCAGGGAGACCCTCTCTCTCCCTATCTCTTTGTTATTGCCATGGAGGGCTTACAGGGTTTGTTGCGCCGCGCATCTTCTGATCCGAGGTTTCGCTTTCATCCTCGTTGCTAGACTACCAGCCTTACTCACTTATGCTTTGCAGATGACCTTATGATTTTTAGTGAGGCAGATAAGGGCAGTGTTTTGGTTATTCAGGAGGCGTTAGATCGATTTGTTGCACTTTCGGGGCTGTCCTCGAACGCAGCAAAGAGTACCGTCTTCATTACCGGGGTTGAGCCTGAGCTTCGACAGTCTATCCTTGACATCTTGGGGTTCAGATTGGGAGAGTGCCCGGTCAGATATCTGGGGGTGCCGCTCATCATGACAAGGCTTCAGTTCATGGGCTGCAAGCCTTTATTAGATCGCATCCTAGCTCGCATTCAGCTCTGGACCTCCTGCTCTTTATCATATGCCGGCCGTCTGCAGCTCATCTGATTGGTTCTGTTTTCTATTCAGGTCTTCTGGTCATCTGTCTTCATCCTTCCGAAGCTGATGATCCGGAAGATTGAGTCGACTCTTGCCGCCTTTCTATGGAAGGGCACTTCTCTGGGCCCAGGTGGGGCCAAGGTTGCTTGGTCGCATCTCTGCTATCCCCGTAGGGAGGGGGGTCTTGGGATTCGGCGGTTGCGTGAGTGGAACCAGGCTTCTCTCATGAAGCATATTTGGGTTCTTTTGACTGATCGTGATTCTCTCTGGCCTCGGTGGATCCATGCCAACCGACTCTGGGGGAAATCCTTCTGGATATTCAGCCTCGAGGCTCGATTCCATGGTCGTGGAGGAGCATCCTGGATGTTAGGTCGTTGTGTGCCGGGGCCTTCCGACATATTATTGGTGACGGCCGTGATACAGCGCTGTGGTCTGACTACTGGTTGCCGTGCGGACGTTTAGAGGGGCGGCGGTTTACATTCCTCCAACTTCACTCCACTAGTCATTGCCTAGGCTCTCATGTTTCTGACATTATTTAGGGTGATCAGTGGCGCCTCCCACAGGATATTGCCGAGTTGCTACCTATCTGGGATTCTGTTGACTTCAGGCCCCGGCCGGGGGTAGCTGATAGTGTTCGGTGGATGGGCGACCCGTCTCGGGTCTTCTCCACCAGGTCGGCTTGGGAGATGATTCGTAGTCGGAGGGAGGAGGACTCCATCCACCATCTCCTCTGGTTCCAGCTGCAAATTCCAAGGCACTCCTTCGTCCTCTGGCTTGCCTCTTGTGAGCGACTTTGGACGTTTGACAGGTTACTGAGACATCGAGTGCAGGATGTTCGGGCTACTTGTGTGTTGTGTGGGTCAGATGATGAGTCGCACAGCCATCTCTTCTTCAGCTGCAGCTTCTCTGCTACTGTCTGGTCCAGGGTGTCTTCTCGCACCTCTTTCGCATGGCCTTTGCTTCCTTTGCATGAGCTGGTTCAGTGGGATGCTTCCAGACTCCGTGGTCGCGGGGTCGATCGGATCCTTGCCCGCCTTTATCTTTCAGCGACGGTTTACACCCTCTGGTACGAGCGTAACATGAGGATCCAGCGCTCCCAGTCCAGGCCTTCTGCAGTCGTCACTGAGGAGATCACAGGATTGGTTCGCAGCCGTCTCATTGCTGCTCCTATGCTTCGTGGTGCTCATCGTCACTCACAGCTTCTGCAAGAGTGGTGGATTGAGCGCTAGCTTTATATTTTTTGGCTTTGTCCTTTTTGTTTGGCCATATTGGCTTTTGATTTCGTTGTTTTCATTTCTTTCTTCGGATTGATTCATTGATATAGGCCTTGGGCCTTGGCTTGGGGTATGCCCCTCATAGACTTGTACATATATTTGTTCATATATGATATTTTCACACTGAATTACCAAAAAAAATATATATATATGATTTATAAAAAGGTAATTGAGGTTGATATAGTAAAAACTGAAGTGATAGAGCGATTACCGCCCCCTACTAATGTTAAGGGCATTCGAAGTTTCTTGGGTCATATAGGTTTCTATAGAAGGTTTATTAAGGGCTTCTCAAATATCACTAAGCCTGTCTGTAGTTTATTGATGAAGGATGTCTCTTTTAATTTTAATAGTGATGGTATGCATGCCGTTGAAACTTTGAAGGAAAAACTAATTTTAGCACCAATAATCGTAGCACCCAATTTGACCTTGCACTTTGAACGTATGTGTGATGCTAGTGACTATGCAGTAGGGGCCGTGATAGGGCGAAGAAGGAACAAAACCTTTCATGTAATTTACTATACTACTAAGACTTTAATGGATGCACAGGTTGACTACACTGCCACCGAGATGGAACTACTAGCTGTTGTTTTTGCATTTGAAAAATTTTGTTCTTACTTGCTAAACTCTAAGGTAATTGTTTAAACTGAAGGCTTTTCTCGTGGATTATCCTCCATGAAACTCTTGCAAGAATGGGCATCGAGCCTAATACGTTCAACTTTTGGGATGTCATCATCACCGCCACTTTCACTGCCATGGTTGTGACTCATTTCACCTCTTCAAGATTTGGGACTTTGATCTAGAGGATGCTCAATTGGGGACCCGAGGGCTAGCCTTCCGGTTCCTCTAGCTCGAGAGCAGTATACCTCCTAGTTATGACTATCTGCGAATGGCAAGCAATTTCATCATTGTAATCCATGACAGGCTACTAACGAGGAAATCTCGTTTCAAGCCTCCCACTGTTGTCGCCTAAAAGGTGCGTTTGCTCTTTTTGTTTCAAGTGATGTGTGTGTGGTCGCCTTAAATGTGAAAACAAAACAAACATGTAAAAGGGACTCACTGTGACTAGGGAGTGTGTCTAATTACGAACCGCACGTCTTTGACCTCAACCACTAACCATTTTCGGAGAAAAGGTTGCGATATCTTGGTGCATCTGACTTCGATTATACCGTGGGTTCGACTTACGCTTCAATTCAGAATATTATGTTAAGTAATTTTGTGGATTTTACATATTTGTATGATAGAACGTTAAAGGATATGGATCTAACTCAAGTGGCAGTTACGGTGACGGAGCGGAGCCCATGGACACCTTTCCTAGTACACTTTAAAGTCAGGAACTGGAGTGGAGACAAATCTAAGAGCTTAACTGTCCTCTTACAAGCCTGAGTCAATCAGGTTTTAAGCCTTGCACCCTTGACTTATAATAACTCGAAAGAGTTTAGGTCTGCAGAGATTAAGGGGTAGCAAACTATATTCAGGTCACTAGATTAGGACCAATGCAATCAAGGGACAAGCCTTGGCCATCAAAGCCCTAAACAATGGCGCAAACCTAAGTTCACCTGACTTATCAAGCAGTTATAGTAGTGTTATGACCAACGTAATCACAGGTCAAAGCCTTGGCCGTCAAAGCCTTAAACTAAAGCCTCAAATCTCAACTTGTCGATTTATGGGATTAGATATAAATTGGAAATTCATACCTAAAGCCCAAGAATAGTGTTACTATAGAGGTGAGTACAGGAAAGATCTACGTTACGCTATGCCTAGCTAAGTTACGCTACTCCTAAGAGAAAAAGCACAAGCGTGCTGTTAAAAACATAAAAAAGTTTTGTCTTGAGTGTATGTGTACTACTTTAGACTGATGTAGAGTCGTTTATTTGTAGAAAACAAAAATAACAGCTACTCTTATTTTTGCAGCACGTTTGGCCACTAAGCTCTTCTTTTATGCATGTTTATTCCTCACCAATGTGTCTTGACTTTTGGAGGGAAATCCTTGATGCCCATGCTTAGAATTTTAGTAGAAGTCCCCTCTAGAAGATTCACTTTCCCTGAGTTAAGCTTAAGGCCTATCATTCTTGTAGCTTTCCTTGAAGCCCCTCGAGGTTGAGCTTATTTCACCCTTCAACCATCTTGATCCTCGAGTGGTTGATACCCTTATCAAGGGTAATAATGTTTCCTAAAAACTAAGCTTCAGGTGCCGCTATTGCAGGCCTAACACCCCCCCCCCCCCCCCCCCCCCCCCCCCCCCCCCCAAAAGATAACCTCATGTGATGACCACATGGCCCTTTACCTGAAAACGACTTCATCCTAGCCCTGTCAAAATTAGGGTGTAACAACTGTAGTTGACAAGTCAAATATCTAATACTTGAGCACACTCAACATCTAATGTCTGAATGTTGCATTCGACTGAATTATTAGTCAAGTTTAACATTCCTAACATTCTTTTCATAAGTTGATGTACTAGCAGCAAATTAGAGAACTCTAAGCATGTACTAGTGCTTCAAACGTAATAAAACATGTTATATCATAGTGAGCATAGAAAAATAGACAAGTAACACATGCCAATATTTATCACAATGCTTAAGATAACTAGCAATCTGAAATCAAAATTGGAAACAAGTCATATAACATATAGGATAACTTTTCTTAATTTAAACAAACAATGAGTTCCCAAACTAAAACTTACATGTACGATGGCGACCCAACTGAACTACCCAAAACTTCCCACCAATGAGGCCGAATTAAGATATTAGAAGGGTGAGAATATTTCTTAATAAATATGTTTTCTTGTAAACTCTTTAAAAAACATATTTAACACACCACTCTACCCTCAACCACTATGGTCATACAACAAAGTTCCTCGGGGAGGCTAATGTAGACCCTAGCAAAGGGTACACTGCTTCCTTGACATCCATACAAGTCCAAAAAGTACTACATGTCAGCCTGGCCACACCCATTTTTCCTGCACTTTAGCGTATCATAAGAGATCTAACCTTTTATTCTCCAAATGAACACCCTTCTCAAGGAGTCACGCCCACCTATTATACCGCTAGACCGGTAACGAGTGAAACCCTCCTCACCATGGTCCACCTTAGCGCAATCACCCGTAAGGGTGGGACACTCATGACCATGGTCCGCCCTATTGCAATCATCCGCAACGGGTGCGACATTAATCACCACGGTCCGCCCCGATGCAATCACCGCAATAGGTGCGACATCTTCACAATTGTCCACCTTGGTGCAATCACCCGTAATGGGTGTAACATTCATCAGCATGGTCCACCCTGGTCCAATCGACCGCAACGAGTCCAACGCTCCTAGCCATGTTCTGCCTTGGTGCAATCACCCGCAACGGGTGCAACACTCCTCACCATGATTCGACCTAGTGCAGTCACCCGCAACGGGTGCTCCTTTCATCACCATGGTCCACCCCGATGCAATCAACTGCAACGGGTGAAACACTCCTTACCATGGTCCAACCTAGTGCAATCACCCACAAAGGGTGCAACACTCATCACCATGGTTTTCCTTGGTGCGATCAACTACAACGGGTGTGATACTCATCACCATGGTCCGCCCTGGTGCATTCACCCACAATAGGTGAGACATTCATCACTATTGTCTGCCCTGGTGCAATAACCCGCAACGGGTGCAACATTCATCACCATGCTCTGCCCTAGTGCAATCACCCGCAGCGGGTGCAACACTCCTCACTATGGTCCACCCTGGTGCAATCACCCGCACCCATCACCATGGTCCGCCCTAGGGCAAGGACCCGCAATGGGTGCGTCAGTCGTCACCACGGTCTGCCCTAGTGCAATCACCCGCCACAAGTGCAGCATTCATCATCTTGATCCGCCCTGGTGCAACCACCCACAACGGGTGCAACAGTCATCACCATGGTCTGGCCTGGTGCAATCACCTGCAACAGGTGCGACACTCATAACCATGGTCCGCCCTGGTGCAATCACCTATAATGGGTGCAACATTCCCTGGTGCAATCACCCGTAATGAGTGCAACATTCTTCACCATGGTCCACCCTGGTGCAATCACCCGCAATGAGCGCAACACCCCTCAGGGACATACTCATAACGTTGACGACATTACGGTATATTACATACTGTTTACACTAGCAGTGAACAAATAATGCAATATATTTGGCACTTTAATCTCATCCAAATGGGCTACACCTGTCACCAGTATACCAACTAGGTATATGAATTCAACCACTCCTAGCTCTTGCTAGAAGTGTCTTTGCCTATCAAAGTAACATGAGCTTGATCCATCACACTCACCGCTTTTTTAATGTTACTAACCATATGCAAATACACTTTGGGGCTAATCGTGATAGTGATATCCTTACATGTTTATCATATAGAGCTTGAATCACAATGAACACTCATTGGTGTAAAGGGGCAAAATGCTTGAGTATAGTTTCCAAAGACTTTAGAGGACCAGACTGTTCTAAACATTTTTACAGAAATAATAGCTCTAACATAAAATGCTCTACACAGATCCATGACTAAGCTAAATGCCTTATTAAAGTTCATGATGGGTCAAGTGCCAAGATACAAGTTGTAATAGCTTAAACAATCTATTAAGTGTCAAATATCTCGCTACGCATCTTATTCACATCATGCACTTTATTGATTTCGAATAAAAATTAAAATACGCATGAATGACAATTATGAAGGGCCAAAATAGAGCACGACATACCTCCATGACTAAAGAAAACAATGTACAGTAGCAAGCTGAGCGAAAAACAGGTTTATTACTTCGTGACCGAATATGGAATGATCGGGGTTTGCTCAAGAAGTAGGGGAACTAAATGTTGGTAAATTACAATTGAGCAGCTTGCTACTATAGATAAGCAAGTAGGTTATATGGGCAATTATTTGGACAAAATTTAAAACAATGCAATTCGCCCAGTAAAGGGAAAATAAGGCAATTCGCCCAATATGGGTAAAACAGTGCAACTCACCCAGTAAGGGCAAGTTAGTGCAATTCGCCTAATAAGGGCAAAGTCAACATAATTTGCCCAGTAGGGAGAAAGACCAACACAATTCGCCTAGTAAGGGTAAAACCGACATAATATGCCCATTAGGGAGAAAGACCAGCACAATTCGCCTTATCATCATCATCATCATCACAACCCAGTGCCTCAAGGGCTCCCATTTAGATAGGGTCTGGGAGGGGTGGGATGTACGCAGCCTTATCATAACCATCACAACCCAGTGCTTCAAGGGCTCCCATTTGGACAGGGTTTGGGAGGGGTAGGATGTACGCAGCCTTACCCCATCAGGGTGAGACCCTAATGAGAGACAGTTTCCGTGGACCCCCAACCTGATATTTGATAGATACGATAGTTATTATGGGTTATTATGGATATGTGGTGCCTGTATGAAGAGCATGTAAAGTGAGAGATCTTGCTAAGAAAGTATGCAGGTAAGCATGTCAACAAGTAACATGTAAGCAAGTAAGCAAGTAAGTAAGTAGGCATGTACGTGTGGAGGCATGGAAGCCTAAAGGCCTAGAAGCATAGAAGTGGACATGGAAGCCTAGAAACATAGAAGCATAGAAAGACACTAGCTCGCTAAATCGATTACTCCTATGCTACTCATATACTGATCCTCGATTGAGCTCTTATGTAGGGCCATTTCTTCATTTAGGTTGGGGTAGGCAAGGTCCTGTGTAATCATCTTTCTCGACCTCTTCTTCTTTGGCTAGCCTCATCTTCTCTTATCGTTTGTATTAAGGAGTTGTTCGCATCACCTAACAAAGGCAGTGGTGGGTCTCCATCCTACTCTTTTTTGGCCAGCCTCTTCTTCCCTTCACATCCGTCCGATTGTGTCACAACCAGGCATACGAGCATCCTATTGGTATTTGAACGAGCTTACAAGTGTCCGATGCTATTACAATGCTATATCTGTTACACCTATACTAATCCTCCCAAGAGCTCTATGCAGGGTCATCTCTTCGTTTAGGTTGAGATAGGTGAGGTCCTGTCGAATCGTCTACGCCCGACTCTTATTTGACCAGCCTCTCATTCATTTCCCATCTGTGACATGGAGTTGTTCGCATGTCCTGATGAGGGCCGTGATGGTTCTCCTCCTAACATGCCCAAACCACCGTAGACGCTGCTCCCTCAGCTTTTCCTCTATTGGAGTGTCCTTCCTTGTGTGGACACACATCTATCTCAGTATCCTCATCTCGACCACCTTTAGCTTTTGCGTGTGCTGACACTTAACTGGCCAGCACTTTACCCCATATGACATAGCCGGTCTAACTAATCTTATAATATTTAACTTTAATAGGAACTTCTTATCACACAGTATCACAGAGGCCATCCTCCATTTTTGCCAGTCCACTTTAATCCTATAGTTGACATCTGCATCCACTTCACCATCTTGTTGGACCATGGAACCTAAGTATTTGAAGCATGCTTCCTGTGGTATACACTCTGGTCCAATCTTGACAACTTCTTTGCTTGGCATGGTATACATGAAGAATTTTAGTTCCATATACTCGGTCTTAGATCTACTGAGTCTGAGACCTTTCAATTCTAAGGCCACCCTCCAAAGCTCAAGTTTCTCATTCACCTCCTCCCTAGATTCTTCCACTAGGACTATATTGTCCGCGAAGTGAATGCACCAAGGAACGTCCCCTTGGATGTGCCTTGTGAGCTCATCCATAACCAAAATGAACAAAAAGAGGCTCAAGGCTGATCCTTGGTATACTCCCACTGTAATGGGAAAAGTGTCTGTCTCCCCTTCCATTGTGCGCATATTAGTTTGGGCGTCTTCGTACATGTCTTTGATGACTCATATCTGGGGTTGGGGATTGCCTTTTCTCTCCAAGACCCCCCACAGGAGCTGTCTCGGTATTCTATCATATGCCTTCTCCAAGTTAATAAAAACCACATGTATGTCTTTTTATCTATCTCTGTAATACTCTATCAACCTCCTCAATACATGGATGGCTTCTGTTGTCGACCTCCCTGGCATAAATCCAAATTAATTCTCTGAGACCCCTACTCCTTGTTGCAGTCTTCTTTCTATCACACACTCCCGAAGCTTCAGGGTATGGCTCATTAGTTTGATTCCTCTATAGTTGGCACAACTCTAAATATCGCCTTTGTTCTTATACACAGGGACTAGTGTACTCTTCCGCCATTCATCGGGCATCTTCTTCCCTTGGAGGATTAGGTTAAATAATTTGGCCAGCCACCTGAAATCCGTTTCTCCAGTACAATTCACCCAATAAAGGTAAAATCGACACAATTTGCCTAGTAGGGAGAAAGACCAGTACAATTCGCCTAGTAAGGGAAAATTCAACATAATTCACCTAGTAAGGGCAAAATCAACATAATTCGCCTAGTACAAAGAAAGACCAACACAATTCACCTAGTAAGGGCAAAATCAAAACAAATTCTCCTGGTCCAGGGCAAAATCAACGTAATTTACCGAGTAGGGAGAAAGGATAGTATAATTCACCAAGTAAAGGTACAATTAACACAATTCGCTCCGTAGGGGCAAAATTAACATAATTCACCTAGTAAGGGAAAAAATCAACATAATTCGTCCAGTAGGGCAAAATCAACATAATTAGCCCAATAGGGGCAAAATCAACATAATTCACCAAGTAAGGAGCAAAATCAACATAATTCGCTTAGTAGGAGTAAGACCAACGCAATTTGCCAAGTAGGGGTAAGATCGACATAATTCGCCAAGTAGGGGTAAATTCAACACAATTCGCTCGATAAAAA
Organism: Simmondsia chinensis; assembly: GCA_018398585.1. Classification (NCBI taxonomy): domain Eukaryota; kingdom Viridiplantae; phylum Streptophyta; class Magnoliopsida; order Caryophyllales; family Simmondsiaceae; genus Simmondsia; species Simmondsia chinensis. The sequence goes on along the minus strand of JAGTTD010000023.1, from coordinate 10,424,406 downwards.
TAAAACGCCTCAACATGCCCATTTTAATCCATTTGACACAACTTGCCTACTTTATCCCCTTTAAAACACATCCAAAAAGAAGGATAAAGATTGATAAAAGAAAGCTTATGTTATAAGAAAAGAAAGGACACTTGTCCCTTCACCCACACCACATAGGGCACCTAAGCTCCATCATACTTAACACTATAAAAAGGAAGATGGAAGGAAAAAAAAGAAGAAAAAGGGGATCTTGATAATCCTTAAGTTAGCTTGAGTTTAGCTTCTTCCAAAATCGCCTACCAAACACCACAAACAGATCACATTTTCGGAGCAATAATTGTTAAAACACCTAACTCATCTCAGGTTAAGCATTTTATCTCTATTATTTCATTTATTTATTTTCCATCATTTACTATTTTATAATATTGACACTGACTTGAGCGTCAGAGGATGTTCCCCATGGGTTATTCTATGGGCCCCTCCAACCGTTCATTTAATCTTGTAGGGAATATCAAGTTTGGCGTGTAGCTAGAGCTTGAGTTCAGCCCAACCTAATGAACCCCGCCTCATAAACAACTCCAAAATGAGGAATATGCTCACTGACCAAATTCATCACAAACAGGTGTTATAAAAGCTTGCACAGGGACCTCGGGGGAAATTTCATTCTAGTGCAGAATAGGTCAAGTCTTATTATTATTTCATGATAACATTCCGTTAACATTTATCAGAACTTAATTTCAATAAATAAGTTTTACTACACTCTAGCAATAAATTTTTTTACTCATTAAATTCCTTACAATTGTTTACTTGCAATTAACCCCTATAATGAATGTCCATGGGAAAAATAATTTAAACTCCCATTGTTATTCTTTCTTACATCTTCCACCTTATTTCTCGGCTCGCCCTTATCAAATAGTTCACTAAACAGAAGAACACTTCTGTACCAATTCCAAATGTCACATATATGGAATGCTTTAGGCAAAGTCTCGACAATCAATCCGAATGCTTGTGAATCAACTAAGGGGACATCATTATGCCATAGATTCCTGTTAAAATATCTGTTCCAGCTACACTTAATGCCGTTACCTAACACGTGTAAGATTTTAGTGGCATATTGTAACCTAAACCTTTTAGCACATCAAAGCAACTAGCATTCCACGCACGAGTTCAGACTATTTTCTAGATTGAGGGTTATTATATGAACAGAATAAAATGAGTTGCTCATTTTTTATAGTAGGCAGATACGAGCAAGTGACATACTCTAGCTCAATGTTCCAATCTTATAGACAATACCAATATAACACATCTGGATCCCTATCCACATGATTAGGGCAAGTTATCTAAAGCATCATGTTATAGTCTTATCTTAGAAGTTGTCCAAACTTATTACCGACTACGAACATACTTTGATAACATATAACTTATTTGATTTAAGTCTATCCGTGGCTCAATCTCATTGACAACTTAAACCAAACTAGACATGTCATCTTGAACTACATCCATCTTATGGAACATTTTAAAACACAATCACACCAATATTTGACTCATAAAACATAATCAGACATTAAATAAAATAGTTTTATGTAATTAATAATTCAGACTTATTAATTTGGATTTTTAGGACACCAATTCCAACAATCCATACACTTTGCGTTGGGTTTGTCGCACACCCAATAGGGTCGACTCAGTCTTTAGGGTGGTTGATAGATTCTCCAAGATGGGCCATTTCAATCCATGTTGTAAGACGTCAGATGCATTGCATGCCACTAACTTGTTGTTTTGTGAAGATGTCAACTTCATGGGGTTCTCACATCCATTGTATCTGATCTAGATACAATATTCCTCAACCTCATTTTGCCTACTTTATAGAAGATTTTTAACGCCTCCATGAAGTTTAGTAGCACAGCCCATCTTGAGATAGATGCCCAAATGTAAGTTTTGAATAAGATGCTAGAGAATTTGATAAGAAGTATTTGTGTTGAGAAATCAAAATAGTGGGATCTTGCCTTTGCCTAAGCAAAATTAGCTTGTAATAGCGTTGTTCATTACAGCATGGGGAAGGCGCCATTTGTAGTGGTTTACATGAAATAGCTGAAGCTTCCAGATGATTTAGTGAGATTCCAAGTGTTCCTATACCTAGCACCTTTTAGAGAACATGGCTGAAGAAATCTAGGTGGTACAACTTAATGGTAGATAGATGCTAGAAGAGAAGAAAGCTAAGTACACGGCTGTCATTAACAAGCATTGAGGGGAAAAGATCTTTCATGAGGGTGATATGGTGATGGCATTCGTACTAAGGAAAGGTTTCCTACAGGGATGTACAATAAGCTTAAGCCAAAGAAGTATGGTCCTTACAAAATTATTAAGTAGATCAACAACAAAATCTACGGGGTGCAGCAATAGAGGAGCAACGGGAATCTCAAGAACTTTCAGTGAGGCAGATCTATATGACTACTATCCTTTTCAGGCCCCATTCTAGCCAGACATTATCCGGGGATTGATTTCATTTCATGTATAATGCACTGATGTAAGGCAAGTACCTGAAGAGTTCATGGAGCAGTTGCAATGCTAGAAACCCAAATTGGTGGAACGGAAGCACTAATTTGGGGTTACAACTTCGAAAAACCATAACTTTTGATCCTTCATAAGTTATGGAAGGCCCTAGCCAGTGAAATCGAAGCCCTTGAACCGAACCATATAACCCAAGCAGGTTTGCCCCAAGTCCTAACTTATTTTCGCCAAATTCGGCCTCTAAATGTATTTTTGGACTACTTTTATGTTTTGCGGAAAGCTTAATGGCATTTCGTAATTTCACATTTTCTAGTGGCATTTTTGTAATTTTTTCATGTAAGAGTTTTGTTTAATTTGCTTAAAATATTTGTTTTGGCTGGCTGTTTTGATCTGCAACAATTACTAAATACAAAAAAAAAAAAAAAAAAAAACCCTAGTTTGCTTCTATCTTGAGGTGGATTCTGAGGTACTCTTCATAATTGACATGCTCAATTTCGAATTTCACGTTTTTGTTCCGTATCATCTCCTCCCATAATTCCCTTGGTGCTCAAAAGCCTATCCTTATCCCGTTTACAAAACATAATAACATCATCTGCTTATCATTGATGAGTCAACTACCCTCCCAAGCTCCTTCCTCTCTTGTCCTCCAATCCTTTTGAACCACTTTAATCGTTTCATATAATCGAGAACTCGACTCTGTACTTCAGCGCTAGGAATAGAAGAGAACGGAATAGGCAAGTCACCTTAGCTTTACCTTCCTCGCATTTTGAAACATTTCTCCGCGGCTGTAAAGAAGCACTAAAATTGAAGCCAAAAACAAAAATCCTGTAATCCATCTCCACCCCTTTTGAATGAACCCCCCTAAGATTTAGAGGTTGATCAATGGCACCACAATCCATGCGTCCTAAGCACTTTGGAAATCTATTTTTAAGATAAACGTATGCGCTCTAGATATGTTCATCCCAGGGGAAGAATGGCTAAGCACAATCTCTTAAAAGCATATTTTAGTTAAGTGTGGAAACTATTATCTTCTTGCAATCACCATATTCATGACTACATGTATTAGGGTTTGTGTTATTGGCATATGATCGATGATGACTCTTGAACTTTTAGTGGTTGTGTTCATAAGAGACTTATTTATAAGACACTATTTTGCTGGTGCTCTGGCGCGACCAAGAGTGAGTAGCATTGTAACCCTTGGTTATACCTGTGAATTTTATTACTCCCCCTTCGTGGATGTAGGCTTTGGCTGAACCATATAAATTCAAGTGTTTAATACTTCCACCTAATCCCTTTCAATCTGTGTTTGTTATTTTGTTTTATGGTTCGTATTTCGTGGGTGGTCCTAACAACTTGCATTAGATCCGGTGACATTTTTTTTTTTTTTTTTTTTTTTTTTGTATATCCTAACAACTTATATTAAAGCCCCAGGTGGAACTTAAATTGGATAATTAGCTATGAGAGTGGAAGGAAAGTACTGATGCTCGATGTTACTATTACGGTGAGAACGATGTCGGTGTAAATGATGGCATGGTATGACGTGCCTATGACAAACAAACTAGGGGCGCGGAATAAGCCCATTGTGGCGCGTGGTAGTGAACATAGAAGAAACAGACTAAATCGGGTTATACGGGTGGCATATACGGTGGTTCCGAAGAAAATTGGGGAATGGTGAGGCGTAGGTGAGAGATCCGGCGATGGCGCAGTAGAGGTTCGTGCCTGGGATAAAAACGAAGTGAAAGTCAGTGGTTCTGCATGAAATTTAAGACCGGCTGTCAGGTTCCCAGGTAGCGATGGTGGGCACCCAGTGATTCAAATTTGCACCTCAATTGTGGTGTCTGGTGATCTGCAGTAGCGTTGGTGGTGCTCAATGATGATGAGGATTTCAAAGACCTGTGAAATGATGCTAGTTTGAGCAAATAGTAGTCTTGGTGCATTGCGGTGGTTCATCTAAAGATTGTTACAATCTCAGTGGTTCATGGGGCCCAAGGAGTTGATGATTGGAGTGCGGTATTGATTGTTGTTGGCTAGCAATAGATAGTGATGTATTGGTAGCTTATAATTAAGCAACTTGCTACTATAGATGGGCAAGAAGGTTATACAGGAAATTATTTAGATATCGATTGCTTGTAACTATATCTCCAAAATATACAAAACGCCCACTTAAACCCAACGCCCACTTGTACAATTCTCCCACTTACAATTCGTCCGCTTACAATCTGCCCACTTTTGCAATTTGCCCACTTGCACCACCTCAATTCACCCAATTACACCTGTTCTAATATGTTTATAATATAGCGGGTAGCTTGCTGGGTGAGTAATTTATATGGATAATAATTGCATAAATCAGCTAGTTATACCCATCTTGGGTTACACGCCTGGTGATTACTTGTCTTGTAATTATTCGCTTGATATATACTCGCTAGATACTTATAGCCTCGATGCTATAACTATAACAAGCAAACACTACAAAAAAAGTGACTACTACCAACAGCATGATTGCTGTTGGCAATGGCAATTTTTCTGTCGGTAAAGGCTTTACCAACAGAAATCGGTCTGTTGGTACACTGTTGGTATTGCCACTGTTGGTAAAGGCTTTACCAATAGAAACTTGAAGTTGTTGGTAATACCTCTACAATAGCTACAATTGTTTATTTGTTGGTAAAAGTTATACTAACAAAAGCTTTTTGTTTGTAAAGGGTATTACCAGCAAAATATTTTCTATTGGTAAAGGATATTACCAATAACAAATTCTTTATTGGTAAATGATATACCAACAAAAAATTTTCTATTGGTAAAAGTTTTACCGACAAAACAATATCTATTGGCAAAAGGTATGCTACCAAAGACTTATTTTGTTATTACCAACAATAATTTCATATTGCTACTCTCTACATAAAAAATATAGTTTGTGGGTGGCATTACCTCGTCACAACAATTTATTAATTTATATAATCAAATCTATCATTGCATCCAAAATGTATACAACTCCATCCATGTTCAATCCACAACAAAAGCAAAGCATCCAATACAAATCTACAACTCCATCCAAAATCTAATCTAACTAGTACAAATAGCTAAAAAGAAAAATCCATCATCTACCAAAAAGTTCTAAGTAATTTGTCTACAACAAGAACAACCAACATCATATATCTTCCAACACATAATCTTTATCGGCAAATCTTCCTCTTCACATTCGTGATTAAGCTCATCATCCAATGATCTTCCACTTTCCTATGACAATGACCAATAGAGACATTAAACAACAACACAAGCTCGATCTCAATTTTTTAGCATAAAGGCAAATTATTACACTAAAACATTGTCAAAGAGCCTATACACAACATCATAAGAATTTCCTTAGTAAATAGAGAACATGACTTTCTATTGGAGTATATTATGACCCTAAAATATTCCTATTTGCATAATGTAATAGAAAGTTCAACTCCTATATCTGAATTTGGAAAGGAGTATGTCATGATTTCCTCTACATCTCTTAACTTGTAAGCATCATGTACTAACTCATGCAAATTCATATGCATTTTAGAGCCCATGGATGTTTCACATTTTATCTTAGTTGTTGATAAAAGAACAAGAGATAACATATAAAGAGTAGATTACTTGCACAAACCTATCGAACTTTGTTAATTTAATCCTCTATCCTAAAAAAATCATACACACTATACTCATAAACTTTCATAATGACAAGAAACATATGAAGAACATAGAAAGTTGCTATGCCAATAAACCAATCAATAAGTACTCGATGAACTGTAGAAAGGCTTACCTTATGGCACTGATTTGAAGGCCTAACTGAAATAATAGAATACTAATCCATGGTATTTCACAATATTTCAACTAATTCTAAAAAACAATAAACAGAGAAAAGTGATTAGACATGCCAAAATGATATGCTCAACATGATATTCTAATACCAATTACCAAAACAGAACATTTTAGCTAAATTTTTACATTTGAGCTCGAAGTCATATGTTATGAAACTATCAACTATGAAATCAGCAACTAAGGCCTCAAATCATTCTCAACCGTTTGATAACATCCCAGTTTAGCTTTAAAACATTAAATTTTTCAAAAATCTTAACCTAGTGGTTGACAGTCTGATCTGCAATTGTTTTACAAATACATTACCAGAATAGAATTTAACCCGTGAAGTTCAATTCAAAGTTCATATAAGTTGGAACATTACTCCAGAAATTATGAAATTCACAACCAACCAAGCAAGGTTCTAGCTTAACTAACTAGATTGCATATCATAAACTTAACATACTGCCACAAAGGTCAAGTACATTCAATTCAAACAACTAAAATCCATAACTCAAATTTACCACCAATAGATATAAGCTTACCACAAAAAGGAGAAAAGAGCAACCTTGAGAGGTCAACACCAATGTTGGTTTTATACTTTGGGAGCTATTTTAACTTAAATTAACCAAAAAAAAGAGTAACCCAAGAAAAATAGTGATATAAGTTAATTAGGATTTGTTTTCACAAAAGAAGAAATCGGTTGATCTCAAGAGTTGCAAATAAGGTCTAGGGCTCCTATTTTTTGACCTTAAAACAATGTCTAAGGTTCAATTTCAAGACATAATCAACAGCAATATGAAAAATCAACAAAAATCAATGAAAAAACTAACGAAAATGTGAACGAAAAAAGAGAGGGAGAGGTGCAAACAGAGGATGAGTGAGTGAGCGAGCGGCGACGAAGATGGCGACGCGACGGCGAGCAGGGCGACCGGGGACGGCGAGCAGGACGAGCGGCGATGGCGATGGCAACTGGAAGGCGAGCGGGGCGAGCAGCGACGGCGATGGCGGCGGGAAGGCGAGCGGGGCGAGCAGCGACGGCGATGGCGACGGGAAGGCAAGCGGGACGAGCGGCGACGGCGAGCAGGGTTTGAGTCTGAGAGAGAGAGAGAGAGAGAGAGAAATGAAAATGAACAAAGATAGAGAGAAGGAGAGGATGGGTATGCTTTCAACAGTAACTTTGTTTTTGAATATATTTTTTTTTTTTTAATCAGAGTTTTTGAATTTTTAAAAACAAATTGGGAATATTAGGTTGTTTAAAAAAAATTGGGGATATTAGGGATGCAAATGGGTGGTGTTTGTGGTTGTGGTGGAGCATCGGGGAGCTCGTGGATAGTGGTTGCCAGTGCAAGCTGGTAGGATCGACTGTTTAAGGTAACTGGTGGTTGGAGAAGAGATTGGGTAAAGTAGGGATACATAAGTGAATGTTATAATTTGGTAATAAGTAAAGTATAAATATAAAAATAAAATAAGTAAATAAAATTAAAGAATGGAGAGACAATGAAAGTGAAGAGGGAAAATAAAATTTTTTTGAAAACATTATTATTATTATTATTTAAAGATAAATTATTTAAAATACATGTTTAATTATAACTTATTACTAGTATGAGGTTTAGTGTACTAATTTTTTAGTTCATAAATTTTGTAAAATAATATTTTAATACGGCAAGTTATGTATATTTTATAAAATCATCTAAACAACGGTAAGATAGAAAAAAATGGGACCTCCTTGCACCAATACAGATTGTCATTTGAACTATTTTTTAATTATTTTTTTAACTAAAAGATTAATATAAAATTGATATATCAAACCTTACGACATTAATATCTAAACTACTCTAATAAAATTTTTTATAATTACTAATTTTTTTGAAATTTTGTCTATTGATAAATACATCTATTGATACTAATTTAATAAATACCAATAAAATTTATTTTATTTAGTAATGATCTAGTTAATACCAACAAAATTTATTTTTGTAGATATTGTGCTAGTCAATACCAACAATACTTATTTCTGCTGGCATTAAGTTAGTCAATACCAACAGCACTTATTTCTGTTGGCATTGAGCTGGTCAATAGCAACAGAATTTGTTTCTGTTGGTATTGAGCTAGTCACTACCAACAAAAATCTATTCTGTTGGGATTGACTATACCAATGCCAGCAGAAATCTACTTTTGTTGGGACTAGGTTTTTATTATTTTCACTTCCTACTCCTTCCGAGTCATTACCAACAGTAACATTTTGCTGTTGGTAATGTACAATCATTACCAACAGAACCTGAAATACTACTGTTGGTAATGGTCACTTTTTTTCTAGTGAAATAATTAGTATATCAAAATTCGGTAATAATAAATTAGACTTAAAATGAGAAAACTGGAACCAAAAATACAAAATAAGTCAATGGCCCGAAATCATGCCACATATCACCTTTCGGTGACACATGGCGTGAGGGGGGTACCCAATTGACACCTCCCCTCAAGCTCACGTCAGAGAGAGGATGAGGATGAATGCATGGGGGAGAGGAGGATGACGATGGGGTAATGATGATGACATGATCCTACATCTCAACTTAGCTATTTTGGGTTCTCTTATCATTTTTAGCTAAGTACTTTATGCTTATTTTACTTATTATTATCATTATCCCCCAACGGGTCCCTAGCTTAACATACCTTTATTTTGCCAGACTATTCCTGTGAGTATTTTAGGCCAAAATTATACTAGCCCTTTTAGGGGCTTTAAACTTGTATTTCGATGTATTTATCAAATCATGTTAATTTGTTCACTCCTCATTATTATGTTTATTTGTTATCCGCCTTTATACCTTATGAGACTAATACTAACTTGAGCATCGGAGGGGTCCCTCGTGGGTTATTCCACGGCCACCTCTAGCCGTTTCCTTGATCTCGCAGGGAATATCAAGTTAGGCATGCAGCCAGAGCTTGAGTTTAACTCATCGTAATGAACCCCACTTCTTACATAGCTCCAAAATGATGAATAAGCACACTGACCTGATTCATTAGAAACATATTGGCGCCATCTATTGGAAGGATCATAAGCTCATGCCTAGCTTGGCGCTTCTTGTAAGATTCAAACATTTTTTATGCCATTTGAGGTCATTTTTAGCAGTTTTTGGGCATTTATCGCATTTTTCCAATAAAAGAAAGCCTACTCAAGCAAAGTAATCCAAAAAATCTCCCTACTATTTCTCAAGAAGTAGTGAAATTTGCTTGATTAATCCAAATGTTCTACCTCCGTTGAGCACTTTTAACCATATTCATACATTCAATGAAGTACGTCTGAGTAAGTCAAGTATTCTGATATATTTTTTTACCTCTTTCTTATCTTTTCTTTGATTAAAAATTTGAGAAAAGATCATAGCTAAATAGAACTCTTCAAGAACTTCATTTTGATATGTAACTCAATCCATAGCACTTCCCATATTAAAAGTTATCCTTGTTTTAAGCTACAAGGTAAGCTATGTAACTACTACAATCGGAATTCACCCTGTTAATATTTTCACCTCCTTTTCATATTATCTTTGATCAAAAGCTTTAAAAATCATTATAGTTACATATAAATCTGAAAGAACTTCGTTATATGTTACTCAATCCGTAACTCTTCACGGATTCAAAGTTATCCGTGTTTTAAGTTACAAGGTAAGTTATGTAACTACTACAATCAGAATTCGTCCGGTTCATCTTCTCACCTGCTTTTCATATAATCTTTTATTAGAAGCTTTAACAGTCATTATTTTTATATAGAACTCTTCAAGAGCTTCGTTTTGATATGTAACTCAATCCGTAACTCTCAACGGATTAAAAGTTATCCCTGTTTTAAGTTACAAGGCAAGTTATGTAACTACTACAATTGGAATTCGCTCGGTTCATATTTTCCCCTCTTTTTCATATTATATTTCATCAAAAGCTTTAAAAATCATAATAGTTACAGAGAACTCTTCAAGAGCTTCATTTTGATATGTAACTCAATCCATTGCTCTTCACATATTAAAAGTTATCCTTGTTTTGAGTTACAAGGTAAGTTATGTAACTACTACTATTAGAATTTGCCAGGTTCATCTATGCACCTTCTTTTCATATTATCATTGATGAAAAGCTTTAAAAATCATAAAGTTAAAAAGAACACTTCAAGAGCTTCGTATTGATATGTAACTCAATCTTTAGATCTTCATGGATTAAAAGTTATCCTTGTTTTATATTTGTTACAAATTAATAAAAATTTACTTGTAATTCATTTAATTCTTTAGTATTACTTACAAGTTTTAGTCCTTATATTGTAATAGGCAGATTGATACATTCGGACAGCATATCTAGAAATATCTGATTCTGCCCAGCTCATTATGCGTGGGGAGAGTCGGTTAGTTGCTTAGGCGGGAAATGCAATTACACTAGATTTTGGGCGGTGAAATTCTTCAGTCCAGCTGGGCACTTTTGCTTGGGTTTAACGTGTACAAATTCAGAACTTAGGAATGTAATTGATCATCCAATGAAATTAATACAATTCCTTTGTGGAAAAATTCTGATTTTCTCATCCCCTTCTCTATACTTCTCATCCCCTTCAATTCTTTTTCTCATCTCAAACTCTCTTCTACAAGGTCGGGTTTCCAAATCAATTTTGGGAACTTAACATTTGGTATCAGAGCTGGTTTTATCAATCAAACCTTGATTAAGCTAGTTTAAACAAAAAAAAAAAAAAAATGACCGACAGAATTAGAACAAGATCAGGAGCTGGTAGTGGTGCGGTTTCGGTTCTTGATGCTCCAAATGATAGAAATCATGAACTTCGCGATCAGATAAAGAACATGGAGGCAAAGTTTGGTCAAGAATTTGCTGAACTTAAGCAACAAAGTGCCGAGAGTAGAAGCCAAACCGAGAGTATTCATCAAATTCTGAAAATATTGACGGAAAAAGATGAAAAGAAAGAGGATCGGCTGCAACAATTGGAGAAACGACTTGAAAATTCGCAAGGTCAGATGTATAAGCAAGGAGAATCAAGTGTTGATGCCATTTTAAAGCCGGCTAGTCAGATCTTTTCTCAACCACAATCTGATCAGCAACATTCTGGTGCAAGACAGGAGACAGCTCCTGCGCAGAACCGAGAAAAAGCACCAGAAATTCAGACCGACGCAGGGCCATCTACCCACATCAGATCAGCTGAATCTCAGCCTTTGCAACGTGATCTTGATGTGGAAAGTCCAGATCGAGTCTCAAACTTTGAGAAAAAAAGGATCTACAGCAGCACAAAAACCCCCTGACAGTCAGCCTCGACTGTCAAATACTCACCCGGATGCAGCAGCTGATGAAATCGAACCGGTTGTAAGACCACCAAAACGATGTTATCAGCAAAGAACTGAGTCCAATGATAACACCTTGAGTGGCAAAAGCAGCTCGTACCGACAGCCAAGGGTGGAGATCGACCCTTTCAATGGGAAGCAACTGGAATCGTGGTTAAGGAGATGTGATCGTTTCTTCTTATACTACAATATACCGGAGGAGGAGAAGCTCCAACTCATAGCAGTACACTTACATGGAGATCACGAGGTTTGGTATTACATTTTGTTGAAATCCAAACCAAATCTGTCTTGGGGCCAATTCGTAGAAGAGATGTGTGAGCGGTATGGAGAAGGAGAATCTACCGATGTTGTGGATAGCTTTAATAAGCTGGCCCAAACATCAACCGTGAGAGAATATATGCTCCGATTCAAGAACTTGAGAGCAAATTTGATGTCCGTTTTGACCATTGCTCCCGAGGATGCCGAGTCTTATTATGTGTCGTGTTTTGTAAGTGGACTTAAGCCTAGGATCAAAAATATGGTGAAAGCCATTGGTCCTAAGTCTTTGTCCAGTGCATACAACAAGGCAAAATTGATAGAAGCAACTCAAGTCCCTTCTTATGACAAAGGGAAGCACTTGGTCAGCAGCAAACCGAGACCCCCCCTGCAGTAGAACAGGGCTTACAGCAGCAAAAGCAATGGCAAGTTATCAGCTAGACTTTGTTTTCGATGCAACCAACCGTATCAACCCGGGCATAGGTGCAAATCACAAGCACTTATGTATGTCAAAGGGAGCCGAGCACCTGCAGAAAATGAGGCTGACAGTGGAGAATCAGATGCTGAACCAGAAGATACCGAATGCATTTCACAAGGCTGCTCAAGTGATGATGAGGTCGAAATTTCCATGAAGGCTCTAATCGGAAGCGGAGCTCATAACATGATAAAAATCAAAGGACGGGCTGGGAAACACTCCATTATTGTCCTCATTGATAGTGGAAGCACTCACAGTTTCGTTGATCCGAAGTTAATTAAGAAGGTCAAGCACGAAGTGACGAAAACTCATCCGTTGGCGGTTATGGTAGCGGATGGGAATTCTTTGTCAACAAAAAAACAAATGCATAGCCTTCCCTTGGTCTATGCAAAGCCATCATTTCACCTTTGATTTCCGTGTGATTCCTTTGGGTGGTTGTGACATGGTGCTCGGAGTAGATTGGATGAGGACCTTCAACCCGGTTGTCTTCGACTTCGATAAAATGACCGTGGCTTTTGAGGTTCATGGCACCAAGGTATCTTTGCAAGGCATGTCTGAGGAAGCTCAGCTCAAGTTGATCGAGGCAAAGGATGTGCAAGGTGGAATTAAAAAGAAGGCGATACAATGGATCGGACAGTTATTCATGGTGAGCTCGGTTATGCAGCAACCGATTCACCCTCCCGCTGTTCAAATTTTATTTGACGAGTTTGGGGACATCTTTGAAGAGCCTAAGAGCCTCCCTACTCAAAGAAGTGTGGATCACGCCATACCTTTGGTAGGAAATGCCGATCCGTTCAAAATTAGGCCATATCGGTACCCCCATGGCCAAAAGACTAAGATCGAGAGACAAGTGGAGGAATTACTTCGGTTGAGCTTCATTAGACCAAGCCGAAGTCCTTTCGCTTCACCCGTGATCCTTGTAAAGAAGAAGGATGGGACAGCCCGTATGTGCATCGATTACCGCCGTTTGAATACTTTAACCGTGAAAGACAAATTTCCGATACCGGTCATAGATGACTTGCTTGATGAGCTTCATGGGGCGTGCTTCTTTTCCTAGCTGGACTTACGGCAAGGGTATCATCAGATTCGAGTTCTCGAATCAGATATATACAAGACCGCTTTCCAAACTCATCATGGCCATTTCGAGTTTGTTGTTATGCCATTCGGTTTAACAAACGCCCCGGCCACCGTCCAAGCGGCTATGAATGATATTTTCAAACCTTATTTGAGGAAGTCGGTGCTGGTATTCTTTGACGACATACTGATTTACAGTCCGACATATGAAGCTCACCTCACACACCTTCGACAAGTATTCATCTTAATGCGACAACACCGGTTGTTTGCAAAATTGTCCAAATGCTCTTTTGCTCAAGAGAAGCTTGAATATCTGGGTCATATCATCTCATCAGAGGGTGTAGCTACTGATCCTAACAAGATCCGAGCAATGCAAGAGTGGTCAACCCCGATCACCTTGAAGTAATTGCGAGGGTTCTTGGGATTGGCCGGATATTATCGAAAATTCATTAAAGGTTATGGTTCCATTGCCAAACCCCTAACGGAGCTCTTGAAGAAGGATGCTTTTGGGTGGAACGAGAAGGCCCAGGCCGCTTTCGAAGCTCTCAAAATTGCCATGTGTGCAGCACCGGTTTTGACCATGCCAAATTTCGCCGAAGGCTTCGTTTTAGTGACCGATGCAAGTGGTATGGGTGTTGGGGCTGTCCTCTCTCAAAGAGGAAGGCCCATTGCATATCTAAGTCAAGCTCTAAGCCTCAAACATCAGGCAATGTTGACCTCTGAAAAGGAGTACCTCGCAATTCTGTTAGCCGTGGAGAAATGGAGGCATTATTTGGAAGGTCATAAATTCACCATACGGACGGACCACCAAAGCCTCAAATATCTCCTCGAACAGAAGATTGTGTCAAGAATTCAAAAGAAAGGCTTGATGAAAATGTTAGGCCTTGATTACGACATCGAGTGTAGAAGTGGCAAAGAAAACGCAGCTGCAGATGCACTGTCAAGGCGTTTTGAGGACACTGCTTCAGGTAGATGCTCAGCCATTTCGGTGGTACTTCCTTCTTGGGTCGAAGAGCTACACAAGTCCTACGAGGGGGATACATTTGCTCTAGAAAAGGTAGCTGCTGCCACGCTCCAGACTGACACAAAAATGGCTGCAAAAAACAGAGAAGTGACAGTGCAGAATAGCTTACTGTGTGTTCAAGGTAAGCTGTACATTGGTGCTGCTACCAACTTGAGAAAACAGATCATTCGAGCCTCACACGACGCTGCTTGGGGAGGTCACGAGGGTGTGGAAGGCACCTATCAATGAATTAAAGCTTATTTCACGTGGCCGAGCATGAAAAAGGATGTACGCAACTATTTGAAGTCTTGTGAAGTTTGCCAACAAACAAAATTAGGAGATCCGCGATACAAAGGACTTCTTCAACCTCTTCCCATTCCGGACGGTGCTTGGGCTCACATTAGTATGGATTTCATTGAGGGGCTACCGAAATCCGAAGGCAAGGAGGTCATATGGGTCGTGGTGGATCGCTTCACCAAATATAGTCATTTTCTTGCTCTTACTCGACCCGTTACTACGGAGAAATTGGCAAAGCTCTTCCTCGACAACATCTACAAGTTACATGGATTGCCCCAATCCATCGTGTCGGACCGGGATAAAATATTCACAAGCAACTTTTGGAGGGAATTGTTCAAGCTCATGGGAACCACGTTGGCTCTTAGCTCTTCCTACCATCCCCAAACGGATGGACAAACCAAAAGAGTCAATCAATGTTTGGAGCAATATCTCCGAAGCATGGTCTTCTCGAAGCCCAAGGAGTGGAACCGTTGGCTTTCCTTAGCCGAATTTTGGTTCAACACACACTTCCACACAACCATTGGCAGTACACCCTTCCGAGCATTGTATGGATATTGCCCACCTTCTCCTATGCTGATACAACAGCCCAAGCTAACCGGGTCAGCATCAATGCAGCTTGTACAGCAGAGGAGACAGATTTTGCAAGCACTCAAAGACAATCTCCAACAAGCTCGGGCCCGAATGAAGTATTATGCGGATAAGAAGAGGGTAGAAAAGAATTATGACGTTGGGGACATGGTCTACCTCAAATTACAGCCTTATAGACAATCAACTGTGGCTGTTTGACGCAACGTCAAGTTGTGTGCTCGTTACTTCGGTCCTTACAAAATTTTGGAAAAAATTGGCAATGTGGCGTATAAACTCGACTTACCCTCACATTCTTACGTTCGCCCTGTGTTTCATGTGTCTCTCCTCAAAAAACAGGTTAAGATAAATGCCGATACAACGCAAAAGCCGCTTATAGCTGAAGCAAATGGCGTCTTACTGCAGCAACCGAAATCTGTCAAAGCCGAAAGAAAGTTACAACTGAACAACATGAAAATCCACCAAGTCCAAGTCACTTGGAGCAACTTAAACGAGCACTTTACAACATGGGAGGACTACAACTTCTTGAAGAGTCTATTCCCTAGCTTTATTTCTTGAGGACAAGAAGATTCTCAAGAGAGAGGGAATGTTACAAATTAATAAAAATTTACTTGTAATTCATTTAATTCTTTAGTATTACTTACAAGTTTTTGTCCTTATATTGTAATAAGCAGATTGATAAATTCGGACAGCATATCTGGTGCCCAAAATATCTGATTCTGCCCAGCTCATTATGCATGTGGGGAGTCGGTTAGTTGCTTAGGCGGGAAATGCAGTTACACTAGATTTTGGGCGGTAAAATTCTTCAGTCCAGCTGGGCACTTTTGCTTGGGTTTAACGTGTATAAATTCAGAGCTTAGGAATGTAATTGATCATCCAATGAAATTAATACAATTCCTTTGTGGAAAAATTTTGATTTTCTCATAACCTTCTCTATACTTCTCATCCCCTTCAATTCTTTTTCTCATCTCAAACTCTCTTCTACAAGGTTAGGTTTCCAAATCAATTTTGGGAACTTAATAATATTATAAGGTAAGTTATGTAACTATTACAATCAAAATTCTCCCGGTTCATGTTTTCACCTCCTTTCATATCATCTTTAATCAAAAGCTTTAACAATCATTGTAGTTATATAGAACTCTTCAAGATCTTAGTTTGGTATGTAACTCAATCCATAACTCTTCATGGATTAAAAGGAAACCTTGTTTTAAGATAAGAGTAAGTTATGTAAGTACTACAATCAGAATTCGCTCGGTTCAACTTTTCGCGTCATTTTAGTACTATCTTTGAGCAAAAGTTTTAAAAATTATTATAATTACATATAACTCTTCAAGAGTTTTGTTCGGACATATACCTCAACCCGTCACGCTTCACGTATAGAAAGTTATATTCGTTATAATTTATACCTCAGCAAAATGCTATGGGGATCCAAAGGTTTTGAATGTGTTATATCTGAAGAAGATCTTTATTTCTTTAGATTCAATGCTAAGGAGGCATCCAAGAGGGTCTTACATGAGGGGCCTTGGCACATTCAAGGCCATAGGCTCAATCTTTAGCATTGGTCTTCTGCGCACCTTCCTACGCATGATCCATCTATCATACCTATTTGGGCATGAATCTATGGCTTGAAAGCATGGCGATGGTCGAGAGAATCCCTAAGTACTATTGTTAGTGCTATTGGTACTCCTATTTACATGGACAGGTCAACTTTTGAAGGTACGAGTGTCGATTATGCTAGGGTTTGTATGCGCATTGGTGCTGATATTGAACCGGCCAAGGAAGTGAACCTTGAGATTCATGAGGGTCAGTTCATCTGTTTAGAGATCCGGTATGAAGCTCTCCCTAAACGTTGTCACACATGTCACGTTTGGGGTCACTCGTGCCAGGACTCGCATGCTCCAACCCCCACTGATCAACCGGCTAGGGGGACCGAAAAAAGCCGCCAGAAAAGGAACCGTTTCCCGAAGAAAGCGGCGGGGCAGGGTGATGCAGCTACAGGTACAGAGGTGGACCATGGGGCAGCCACCACGGGGGTTGGCATGGTGCCCACCCTAGGGCCGGCACATGAGGAGGGCCTTAGACCTATTATTGGGCCTAGGGAGGAATCTAGTGGTCAACTTAGGGTTGGGATGCAAGTTGGTGAGGTTGGTGTTCATCCTAGGCCAACTGGGCCTTTAGCTATTTTGGATTAGTCTGGGTCTTTGATTGGGCCAGCGGATAAAGGTTTTGGGGTCAGGGTTGATCGGGTTGTGCCGCATGTTGCTGGTCTACCATCTACTACTTGGCCCGCGTTGCCATCTTCTAGTGAGCCTTCTTTTGGAGTTCGGATTGGGCCCATCACGGCCCCCCATGCTGCTAGGGGGGTTCCCTGCATTCTGGGCCTGTAACCCCAGAATCGGGGGTAAGCCCAGCTCACCCCCCAGCCTAGCGCACACAAGCTGGGCCTCCCGAAGCCGCATGGGCTTCGAGCTTTCATGCCGGGCCCATTTGGGCCATGGCTCCCTCTCCCCAACCCGAATTTTTAGATCAGGTTGGGGACCCTTTGGACCTCTCTGATTTTTAGTTAGATGCAGATTCGTCTACCCATGCGGAGAATTTGAGTCGTGCTATGGTTTCAGTTGAAATATTGACGCTCGGCTTGACTTAGTTGGACTTATGGAGCCTGATTTTTCTTGCATGAACATGGAAGCTAGTATTCCAAGTAACTGCACCGTAAGTTCCAGTGATCGTGGCATCTCTTCTGACACCACGGACAGTGCTGCTTCTGTTTGGCCTGAAGAGAGTTCAGTGGTTCAGCCTCAGATTGACTGTGGGATGAATAAAGCGGCTTCAAAGAAGCAAGTCCAAGTTAACAATAAGAAATCGAAGGGCAAGAAGAAATCCTGATTGTCTTTGGCTTTCTTGGTTAGGTTCTACTTTGATGCATTGATGTTCTCATTGTATTTCCTTTCTTTTCTTTGAGGTTGTACTTAGGAGTTTCTTTTGACGTTCCTTTGTTTTTCCTTTGTTTTCTTTGTATGTTTTTGCTTCCTTTTCGTTGGATTGCATTGTAGGCTTCGGCCGTGTTTTAGGGTATACCCCTCGTACTCATGTATGGACGTACATCGATGCAGTGTTTTGATATATATTCACTGACTTATCAAAAAAAAAAAAAAGTTTTGTTTGTTTTAAATTACAAGGCTTGTTACATAACTGCCACCAACGGAATTCGCCCGATTCATGTCTTAATTCTTTTTTCATATTCATTTTGATCAAAAGCTTCAAAAATCAATATATTTACATAGAATTCTTTAAGATCGTTTTTTTAATATATACCTTAATCCATAACGCTTCACAGATTGAAAGTTATATTCGTTTTAAGTTACAAGATATGTTACACAGCAACTACCAATGGAATTCTCCCGGTTCATGTCTTCACCCCTTTTTCATATTGTTTTTTATCCAAAGCATTACAAATCATTATATTTACATAAAATTCTTTAAGATCTTCTTTTTAATATATATCTCAATCTGTAACACTTCACAAATTGAAAGTTATATTCGTTTTAAGTTACAAGGTGTGTTACACAACTACCACCAATGGAATTCACCTCGGATCATGTCTTCACTCCTCTTTCAAATTCATTTCCCTAAGCTATAAAAATCCTTAAATTTAAATGGAATTCTTCAAGAGCTTTTCTTTGATATATACCACAATCCACAATGCTTCACGGATTGAAAGTTATATTCGTTTTAATTTACAAACTATGTTACACAACTACCGCCAATGGAATTCGCCCGGTTCATGACTTCACTCCTTTTTCATATTATTTTTTATCCAAAGCATTAAAAATCATTATATTTACATAAAATTCTTCAAGATCATCTTGTTAATATATGCCTTAATTCATAACGCTTCACGGATTAAAAGTTATATTCATTTTAAGTTACAAGGTATGTTACACAACTAGCACCATTGGAATTTGTCCAGTTCTTGTCTTCACTCTTTTTTCAAATTATTTTTGATCCAAATATTTATAAATCATTATATTTACATAAAATTGTTGAAGAGCTTTGTTTTGGAATATACCTCAATCCGTAATGCTTCGCGGATTGAAAGTTATATTCATTTTAAGTTATAAGGTATGTTACACAACTAGAACCAATGGAATTCGCCCGGTTCATGTCTTCACTCCTTTTTTGTATTCTCTTTGATCCAAAGCTTTAAAAACATTATATTTACATAGAAATTTTCAAGAGCTTAATTTTGACATATACCTCAATTTATAACGCTCCACGGATTGAAAGTTATATTCGTTTTAAGTTACAATGTATGTTACACAACTACCACCAATGGAATTCGCCTGGTTCATGCCTTCACTCCTTTTTCGTATTCTATTCCAAAGCTTTAAAAATCATTGTATTTACATATAACTCTTCAAGAGGTTCATTTTGATATATACCTCAATCCGTAATGCTTCACCGATTGAAAGTTATATTCGTTTTAGATTACAAGGTATGTTACACAACTACCACCAACAGAATTCGCCCAGTTCATGTCTCCACACCTTTTCCATATTCTTTTTGATCCAAAGCTTTAAAAATTATTATATTTATATAGAATTCTTTAGGAGCTGTGTTTTGATATATACCTCAATCCGTAATGCTTCATGGATTGAAAGTCATATTCGTTTTTCAATTACAAGGTATGTTACACAACTACCACCAACAGAATTTGCCCGGTTCATGTCTTCACTTCTTTTTCATATTCTTCTTAATCAGAAGATTTAGAAATCATCGTAGTTACATAGAAATCTTCAAGATCTTCATTTTAATATATAATTCAATCCATAACTTTTAACAGATTAAAAGTTATCCTTGTTTTAAATTACAAGGTAAGTTATATAACTACTACATGCGGAATTTGCCCACTTCATCTTGACGCCTCTTTCTCATATTTCCTTTGTTCAAAAACTTAAACAATCATCATTGGTGCCTAGCACTCTTTAATTGCTTCATTTTGATAGATGATTTCATCCATGACTAATCCAACCGCTCCTTGAGTTTCTCATTAGCATATTCTATATATCTACAAGGAAATCCCGCGGAAAACAATTCATCAAATGGGAACTCAATGCGCTGATATTGCACTAGCTACTCATCATATGCCAATGCACCCCTTATTCACCTACAAAGCACTAGCAAAGGCTATTTAGTCAAAAAGACAGAATCTCACTATACTTGGCTTGCTTCATAAGTTGCGGCATATCACCATCTCCTGTAATCGGATGTGACTGTATGCTAAGTAACTTTTGGGAAATACTATCTAGCTCGGCAAAATTAAGTATGATCAAATTGCTAAAATGCGTTCGAGTCAAAAATCATTTAATAATTGGTGGAAGCTATAAGACTTTGCTTTCATTTGTGACTCTTTATCCATGGTGGTGTGCATGTCATTTTAGGGCTGGGGGGTTCGCCCCTTTTTTGAGCTCGAACTTCATTTCTATCGTGATGCAAATCATTTTAAGGCAAATGGATTTTACAACCTAGATTTTCTTATCTCCGTGACCCTAATCATTTTAGGGCTAGGGGACTTTGTCCCTAGTCATAGCCCAAATTTTATTTCAATAGTGGTGCAAATCATTTTTGGGCTGGGGAACTTCGCCCCTATTTAGAGCCTGAACATCATTTCTGTGGTTATGCAAATCATTTTAGGGCCAATGGATTTCACAACCTAGATTTCCTTTTCTTGGTGACCTAAATCATTTTACGACTGGGGGACTTCGCCCCCATTCAGAGCCCGAACTTCATTTTTATAGTGACGCAAACCATTTTAAGGCCAATGGATTTCACAACCTCGATTTTCGTATCTCAGTGCCCTAAATCATTCAAGGACTAGGAGACTTCGCCCCATGTGATAGTTACATTCCTTAACGACAAGGTAGTTATCTTCACACTTGGGAATCTCTCCTCGCACTAAAACTAAATGTCGTTAATGAAATGCAAATCTTTTTATGGACCGAGAAGGCCTCACCCCAACTAATAACATAAACCTCATTCACAGGCTGCAAACGTCTTCAGGGCTAAGAGACTTCTTTACGCATCTTAAGTCAAACATCAAACTACAGTTAAATCGCGTACTGTGACTCAGTAAAGCATTTCAAATAGGCAGGTCCAACATGGATCACCTCAGTTACCATATGTAAAAAACCACACCTTAATTAACTCTCTTGGGCACCACTATTGACCAATAACTTAAAAAAAAGAAAATAATACGAGATATTGCTTTTATCTGTCGAACTCTAGACACTTGTCAACCACTTACTCAAAATGAAGAGTCACAAGTTAGTGACATATGAGCGTCAATGATAACTTAATAGGAAAAACCCCTTCAGAGTGAAGCAGCCCAAACAAAAGGCGAGAAATTGGATAAACTAGCTCAATATCTGCAATGACTTACTTCTTGAACTTTTTGACAATCCATTTTAAACTTCTTTTGTAACCTATTGAATTCTACAATAGGTGCTGTTTAGCAATAAGTGTCATGATAGGAAAATATTAAAGGCTGGTCGTTATTAAGCCACACATTGAACATAAATGCTTCGAAACACGGCAATGGTTTATGTGATGAATCACAGCCTTTGGATAATATTCACTGGCAAAGTACATTGTATGAATATTGCTAATCACTATTCATGCAATTGTTTATTTGCAACCACTAAACAGGAGAAACACCAAGCTCATCAGTTCATAGTTGAATGCCAAAGGTAAAGCAATACTAGCCAAGGACATCTTTTAAGAATGATATACCATATGCTTGATTTATTTCTTGTCCAACATGTCATAGCCCTCAAGGTGTGTTAATTTTAGCAACCTATCTACACTTTGATATATGTCCTCAAATACGAATATGACCCATGTGGTTTTACTATCCCGATTATACTTGTTACCTTAACTTTATCCAGGTATTCTATGCACGATACTCAACAATTACCAAGTGTGTATTTATTACTATGGTCCGCCCTAGTACAATCACCCGCAATGGGTTCACCACTCATCACCATGGTCCACCCTAATGCAATCACCCGCAACGAGTGCAACACTTCTCACCATGGTCTGCCTTGGTGCAACCACTCGCAATGGATGCAATACTTATCACCATAGTCCACCCCGGTATAATCACCCGCAATGGGTGCAACACTCATCACCATGGTTTGCCTTGGTGCAATCACCCGTGATAGGCGTAGCACTTCTCACCATGGTCCGCCCGGGTGCAATGACCAACAACGAGTGCAAAACTTATCACCATGATCCGCTCTGGTGCAATCACCCCCAATGGGTGCAACAATCGTCCGCGATAGGTGCAGCACTTTTCACCATAGTCCACCCTTTTGCAATCACCTGCGACGAGTGTAATACTTCTCACCATAGTCCACCCTTGTGTGATCAATTACAATGAGTGCGATACTTATCCACCCGAGAGTTACCTAAGGATGATACACTGAGCACCATTATCTAATTTTCATTTAATGAATATGACTTATAGTTTATTACATAGGATATGCATGTTTAAAAGATGTGCCAATCTCCATGACATACGTTCTGTCTACTTATAAGACAGTTACACCAATCCTTGTCGGGCCAGTATGACATATTCATCATCCTTAATTTCAAAATGTCAGGGCATACTCACTACATTAACTACATAATGGTATACCACATATTGTTTACGTGTTAGTAAATAAACAATGCAACATATTGGGCACCTTAGTCTTGTCCAAGTGTGAATCCGACCACCTTTGGCTCTGGTCAGAAGTGTTTTTGCCTATCAAAGTAACTTGAGTTAGATGCATCATACTCATCATTTTATGAATGTTACTAACCAAATTCACACATACTTAGTGGCCTATCATGATAGTGACATCCTTACATATTTATCACATTGAGCTTGAATTGCCATAAAGGCTTGTTGAAATAAAGGACAAAAATGCTTAAATGCTCTAAGCTTCAGAAGGCCTAAGAGGCCCAGATTCCTTTAAACATTTTTACACAAATAAAAACTGCTCCATTCAGAAAATAAATAAATAAATAAAACGCTCTATTAAAATCCACAATTGGGCTAAACGCCCTATTAAGGTTCAGGATGGGTCATATGCCCAGTTACAAGTCGTAATGACGTAAATATCCTATTAAATGTAAAATGCCCCATTATACATCTTATTTAGGTCATATGTTGCATTAATTTTGTGTAAAATTCAAAATACACATAAATGACAACTACGAAGGGCTAAAACAGAACATGAGTACCTCCATCGCTCAATTAAATATTGTACAGTTGCAAGCTGAGAGTAAAACAAATTTATTACTTTGTGACCGAATTCGGAATGGCTGAAATTCACCCACGAAGCACGGAGACTAGTATTTTGGTAACTTATAATTGAGCAACTTGCTACTGTAGATGGGCAGGTAGGTTATACAGGAAATTATTCAGATAAAAATTGCTTGTAACTATATAACCAAAATATACAAAACGTCCACTTGTACAATTCTCCCACTTACAATTCATCTGCTTACAATCCGCCCGCTTGTGCAATTTGCCCACTTGCACCACCTCAATTCACCCAATTACACTTGTTCTAATATGTTTATAATATAGCGGGTAGCTTGCTAGGTGAGTAATTTATACCCATCTTGGGTTACAAGCCTGGTGATTACTCGTCTTTTAATTATTCGCCTGATATATACTCGCCAGATACGTATAGCCTCAATGCTACAACTATAATAAGCAGATAATTAGTATATAAAAATTCGGTATTAATAAATTAGACTTAAAATGAGAAAACATGACCCAAAAATACCAAATAAGTCAATAGCTCAAAATCACGCCACATGTCACCTTTCGGTGACACATGGCATGAGGGGGGTACCCAATTGACACCTCCCTTCAAGCTCACATCAGAGAGAGGAAGAGGATGGATGTATGGGGGAGAGGAAGATGATGATGGGAGTGATGATGATGGCATGATCCCACATCTCAACTTAGCTATTTTGGGTTCTCTTCTCATTTTAAACTAAGTATTTTATGGTTATTTTACTTATTATTCTCATTATCCCACAACGGGCCTAGCTAAACATACCTTTATTTTGCCAGGCTATAAAATCCTTGCTAGTGTTTTAAGCCAATATTATACTAGCCCTTTTAGGGGCTTTACATAAGTATTTCAATATGTGTAGAAATAAACAATTCTCCCGGTATGCAATTGAATAAAATACCACAACAAATCGAGAAATAAATGGACAAAAAGAGACCAGAAACAAACGACATAATGATTTACGTGGAAACCCCTTTACAATTGAAAGGGGAGAAAACAACAGGCAAAGATTGGAGCTTTTGTTATTGAATAAAAAGAAGAATTACAATATTTCTCTCACACTCAATTTGTATTGGTGGCAGCGCCGCAATGGGGAAATCCTCACTTTAGAATTGATAGCTTGTGGTGTAACCCTACGTCTATATTTATAGCCGCATGGGAAACGAGGTTCCTGATTGATCGGGGGGTCCCGATCGATGGGTATCTCACGGATCGATCGGCTCGTTCACTGCTGCCATCCTTCTTTCACGTAACTTTCCCAATCGATTGGCCTTCTCACGGCTTCTGTTATTAAAATACTAAGTAATTTTGAGACATTTTTCTAACACGAAATATTCATCAAATCTTATTAATTTGTTGACTCTTCATTATTATGTTTATTTATTATCTGCCTTAATATCTTATAAGACGAATACTAACTGGCCTCTCTAACCGTTTGTTTGATCTTGCAAGTCGGGCACACAGCTAGAGTTTGAGTTCAGCTCATCCTAATAAACCCCACTTCGTATAGAAGTCCAAAATGATTCATAAGTACACTAACCTAATTCATAAGAAACATGAAGGTGGAGGTTTTTTTTTTTTTTTTTTTTTTGGTTCATAAGGACAAGGAGGCACGAGTGGATATATATATATATATATCAAACATAAGGAAAATTGTGCTCAAGGAGTTTTAGATTGCAAGTTTTCATCAATAGCAACCGACGAGATAAAAAATTCTAGTGTCGAGAAATTTGACGGGACTGATTTTATTTATTGACAGATGCAGATCGAAGATTTTATGTAGGTGAAAAGCTGCAGTTGCCCCTGTTAGGGAAGAAACCTGAAGATATGGAGAATAAGGAATAGAACATATTGGACCAATAGGTTTTTGGGGTCATTCGACTTACTCTTTCATGGACTGTGGCACATAATTGTCAATGCAAAGACAATGACAAGCTTGATGATAGCTTTGTCAAACATGTATAAATATCGTCAGTGAACAACAAGGTACCATCTGATGAAGAAGTTCAATCTAAAAATGGCGGAAGGTAATTCATTTTCCTAGCACTTGTGTGCTTTTAATATTATTATAAATCTATTAATGTCGGTGAAAATTAAATTTGACTATGAAATCGAAGCACTAGTGTTGTTGATTCCCTCCCCCCCCCCCCCCCCCCCCCCCCCCCCCCCCAAAAAAAAAACAATTGGGAAGACATGAAAATGGCGATTAGTAAATTTGTTTGGGAATGAGAAATTAAAATATTATTACGTGCGTGATTTAGTTTCGGTCGTGGAGTTATGCTGACAAGATTGGGAGAATCACACCTCGAGTGTGGAAACTCGGGACAGGGGTTTGAAAAATCACACAAGGGTAAAAGTAGTAGTAGGGCAGGCCAGAGGGAGTCGTGTTGGCACTACAAGAAACCAGGACATATGAGAAGGGAAGTTAGAGTTTGAAAAAAGTTAGACCCTGATTCAACTGATGTCGTGACATAAGAGATACAAGATGCTTTAGCTCTTACTGTACATTCACTAGTGGTTGACTGGATTTCCAATTTAGGGGCTCCGTTTCACACTACATTGTGTAGGAACATGATCTAGAACTTTATGACTGGGGATTATGGTAGAGTGCATTTGGCGAGTGGAACATCATTGGGAGGTGTCGGCATGGGTGATGTAAGTAGTTCATCACCGCAAGGTCGGTATGGACTTTATGGCTGTAAGATATGTGCACGAGTTGAAGAATAATCTAATATCGATGGGAAAACTCGATGACAATGGGTAATCTTTGAAGTTCTTGGGTGGAAAGTGGATGGCCTCGAAGGGTGTGTTAGTGATGGCTCGTGGTCTGAAGATAGACACATTGTGTTTAACGTCGAAGTAATCGGATGGTATGTTTACATCAAGAATCTTAGCTTTGAGCGGATCAAAGCGTGTCAGCTACATGCCACTTCCCAAGGTTTCATATTAGTCCAAAAAGCGGACGGGTAAATGGATTGATTAGAAGGGTCATTCTGACGGAGGTTCGTGTACACGTGTCAAGTGGGAACTATCTGCGGAAGCCGGAATGAATTCTCGGTATGAGAAGACAAGTGGGATCTAGCAGTTCTACTGAAGAAGAGTGTATCGTCTAATATAATGAAGTTAGAGCAAGCTTCAATTAGAGTTTATGCATTATGATTGCGTGAGAGGGGGAGCATGGGGGATTGAAGACAATCTCCAATTGGGAGATTATTAAGTGTGGAGACTATTTGTCTTCTGATAACCACCACATTCATGACTAGATTTATCAGGGCTTCTAGTAATGGACTGATGAATGATAACTCTTTAACTTCCAGCGGTTATGTCTGTAAAAGGCCTATTTATTGGCTACTCTTGGGCATTTGTTGTAAAGCAAACAAGAGTGAGAAAAGCATTACAATCCTAGGTCATATGAGCAAATTTTGTTACTCCACCTCCCTAGATTTGGGTTTCGTCTGAATCACATAAATTTCGGAGTTCAATATTTCCCCAATCCCTTTAAATTTTTGTTTGCTCCTTTAATTTTAGGTTAATTATTTCGTGGGTAGTTCTAGCCATTGATACTAGAACAGTTATCAATTGTTGTGTGGATCTAACAATTTTCTACTATCTTATATAACACCATAATACATTGATAGGTCGGAACTCACTAAGAACTGTGCACTAGTAATCTTAAGGAATGAGAACACCCATGTTGTATTACAAGTCATTATAGTCTGGACGGACTCATAGAATCTTCTTACAATGTCTTGACCCGCAATGCCCTGCACTGTCTTAATGAAATTAAATTCAAATTCATCATAAATCGGTGCCTCTAGTACCATCACAAACCCAAATTGCTTTATTGATCTCCTGTTGTACAAAGTCTTTTGGTAATGCTTTGCTATATTATGCTCAGTGACAAACAAGAGGCGTTCTTAATATGTATTTAAATTTTTTTTTTTATAATTAAAATACAAGCTTGAGAAAGCATGATGGTGCATGGCAGGGACTGAACCAAAGCAATAGGCTACCCAACAATCGGGACCGACCAAAACAATGGGCTGGCTTCCATGTATACATGGACATAAGGATCAGGGGAGTACAAATCTATTGACATTTGAATCTTACCATTATCCATAATAAGGAAGATTTGGGTATTCCAATCTCTATCCTTTATGAATCTAGCATGAGATCTTTTATGCCAAAATTGCTCCTTCGTGTGGTACCAAGTCCAATGAGTCACATTCTACCCCTCCACCTCATCATGTCACATATGTTCGCAACAGTTAAGGGTCTTTATTATAGTCAAAGCTTATCTATTAAGTTAGCTACAACACGTGCCTTGTAGTGTTTGCTCAGGCCATCAATATTATACTTAATCTTGTATTTTCAAGTGGTACTAACTAGGTTTCCAAATGGTTTAATGGCTTGAGATTCCAGGTGTTCTGAAATAAAGCTTTAAATTCATTCATCATTTCCTCCTACAACTTCGGATCCTTAGAAGCTTGGAAGAAGCTTGCGCAATAAGTGGTTGCCCAGACCTTAACCCCAAACTGCATCACCCACTTAACATATTTCGCGTACCAACTGAAGTTGCATTGACCCAGGTTCTCCTGCTACAACTTGCCCTACCGCACGCCCACCATCACTTGTTTCACATTAGCATTGTCTAATGCCTTATTACAATTGAAAAATAGAAAATCGAAATCAAGAACTTAGGGTTTCGCCATGGGAAAACGAAGAGAGAGAAAATAAAACCGTAGAGAGAGAAAAGAAAATTCAGGAGAAGTCTCTGGCATGCTTGTCATTAACTTGCTTTTCTGTACAAAAGGGAAAACTATTTATACTAAAGCAGAAAACAACAAACTAATTACAAAAAATGAACTAATAACATGAAACTAATTCTAACAAACCCCTAATTACATGGAAACTGTCTCTAACAAACCCAAGAATAAAATCAGATATATAAAACAAAGTGCAATATGCCCCCTCAAGTTGGGTAAAAAATACTCAAAATTTCCAACTTGCGTAAAAGATGATGAAAAACTATTGAATGTAGAGGCTTGGGCAACAAATCTGCTGTTGTTGCTGAGATGAGAGATTTAGTGGTGGCTGTGGGCCGGGTCGGCCCGGCCCGGCCCTAGTGCGGGCGGGCCGGGGCCCGGCCTTTTTAACTAAATTAAAAAAAAATTTTAAAAATATATAGTCGTTTTGTACTAAAATTATTGTAATTCATTGATAAATAATCTGAGATACAAATATATTTCTTTCCAAGTATACATGTTCAAAAAAAATAATACTAAATATATATAATAAATAAAATACAATATACAACAAGTAATTATCAAAAAAAATATCAGTAAATAAATAATGTATCAAATACAAATACAAAGTTGGGCCCTAATATTTAAAAATACAAATTTATTTACCAAAAAATATAAAGTTTGACATATGGAGTGTGCGGTCATTTTTTGACGTAAATATTTGAAAGTAAATAATTAACATACAAAAGTCTTGAATCTTGATATCAGTCATATCGGGGGGTTTCTACGCCATCATTTGACGTATCAGTTGTGCGGTCGTCTTCTTCATCGCTCGATGAATTCATCTTCGTTCTCTGTTGATCTCTTGCCTCATCTAGCAGCCAATCCTTCAAGCACACGGACATCTCCAAGCTCGACGGCGATAGCTTCGCCCTCTTCGTTCCAACTTGCCACCAAAACTGAAAGCACACTCCGATGCTACTGAAGACACCGGACAACTTAGTATATCACGTGCCATGGTGGAAAGCACAGGATACTGGGTTTGGTTTGTGTTCCACCATTGTAACAAATCAAAATTCGGGTTGGCCGGCGGCCCAAAAATATGGACCATCGGTGTCCGCAAATAATAATCTAACTCGTCACATGATGTGGGGGCTGCTGTGGGCGTAAATTGCTCCAACAATTTTCACGAATATGACGTGTGTGAACTACTTCCACTAGATGTGGAAGATCCTACTGCAGCAGTACTAGGATTATTGGACGCTAATTGACGGGAATATTGAAAAAATAAACTATGCAAGTCGTTATCAACATCGGCAATGAAAGTGTCGATATTAAGAGAAGGATTCAAATACGTGAAAAAATGTTGGCAAAACAAGTTGAAACCTCAGCATTTACAACGAGGGTCTAAAATAGTTGCAAAGCAGTAAGTAAGAGGTAGTTCAGAAAAATATTTGGCAAGCTTTTCTTTCATTGCCGCAATCGATCCGAACAAAATGAGGTTGGATTGATTACCCACCATCCAATTTACAATATCAAGCAATATTGATATTGCTTGAGGCATGGTTGGATAGTAGCAACCCGAAAAAAATGTTGTCGCGTCTTTAAACATGCTAAAAAATTTACAAATTTCATCTATTGTCTCCCAATGTATACCATCCAGGTTGTAATCGCGCCATTCTACACGATTTTCCTGGGCAAATTCCATCAGAGCGTCTTTGTATGGTAGAATGCGCTCTAACATTACTACCGTAGACGACCACCTAGTCTTGGAGTCTAATTTAAATTGTTTATATTCTATGTTATACAACCTACATATATTTTTAAATCTTTTTTAAATCTAACATTACTACCGTAGATGATGAAGGATTCATCGGTCCAGTGTGCCATTATGCACATATAAGGTTGGCCGGGTTTGGACGTCCATACGTCCGACGTCAACGAGAACATGCTCGTGTTCATCGCAAAAAGTGTATGTATCCCAATTTTAAGATTGTGGTACAACGTAAAAGCGTCCCGCTTTACGGTGTTCCGAGGAATCCTCACAATTGCGGGGTTCACATTTCGTTGGAGGTAGTCGACGAAATGTGGGTTTTCGCCGGTACTGAAAGGCCTTTCACTCAAAATTATATATTTAGCTAGCCCCCTAAGGTTGCTCTCCTGAGAGAACCTAAAATTAGCAAGTGCACCGGTCACTTGCTATACTAAACGTTGTTGGCTCTTTTCCGGGAATTGCTCGGGGTGGCATCTAAGTATATGTCTATTTAGTGTGCCCGTCCCACTGCCGGGTTGATGGCTAAAATTCTTAGGTGGGTCACATAATTTACAGGTTGCTTTATTAGTTGTCTTATTAAGGGTAAAGTGCTTCCATACCCCACTAATTGTATGCCTACTAGTTAAGGTACTAGTTTCAGGCTGGGCATCTGTGGTGGGGGTGGGTTCCTCATCAGTTTGTGAGTCTCCAACCCCACCACTACCTGACTCATGATAATCTTGTGGTTGTAAAAAGTTATAATCTATGCTATCATCAGGGTATTGGGGTGTTGGGTCTGGTTGTATAAAAGCTCGTTTTTCAGTATCAAATAAGACTATTCTAGTTCTTTTTGGGATTCTGGGTGGCCGAGAAGAGCTAAAACTAGCATGACCGGCTCCAGATGATGAAGAGTTGTGTGCCATATTAGTATAAATGATTATTATTTATAAAATGCAAGTAGTAATGCAAATTAAATAACTAAAAATGCGAATCAAAAAAAATTACGATACTAAAATTACCGAAACGAGATAATAATGAAATTCACACTTCAGCCAAATACTTTACGAACTTCGAACTTTAGAGCACAATTTTGCAATTAGCAAATTAGAGAAGATGGGAGATGATGAATGTATAGAGAGAGAAGAGAGAATTGAAGATTTTGTGAGAAAATGAGTTGGGGAGGTTTAAGTATTTATAGAAAAAAATTATTAAATATATATTTTTTTTTTTTTTTTTTTGTAAAAAAAGAGCAGTTGGCTCTTTTGGGCCGGGCTGAGCCGGTTTCCGGGCCGACCCGGCCCGTTGGCCACCACTAGAGAGATTCAAAATCTTGAGCACTCAGACTTCTCCCTTTCCACGAACAAAATGACAATATGGCTTAATGTGTCAGTGCGTTCACGTAATACAGGATATTGAGTAATATAAAGAGCGGCCTGATTATTACAAAAGAGAAGTGCCGGGAAAGGAGGAACTTCAAAATCTTGAAGTAAGCATAGTAACCACACAATCTCACAAGCTTTCACAAGCATACTACAATATTTGGCTTTTGCTGAAGAACAGGACATTGTATGTTGTTTCTTATGGAGCCAATAAAACATAATAGCCAATCGCAGATCTCCGAGTATCAAGACAACTGCTGCAATCAACATCGACAAGTACATTAAGATATAAAGAGAAAGAAGAAGAATGACCTGGAGAAAATTTAACACACCACAAAACCCTATGCATGGACTGTAAATGTGGCTCACATGGAGCTGAGACATATTGACTTAACTTGCTAACAACAAATGCAAGATTTAGTGGAGTCATGACAAAATAAAGGAGTTGTCCCACTAATCCCCGATAGTGATAGGGCTTAACTTGGTATTAGGGTCCATAGGAGGAGAACACTGTTTAAAACCAAGTAAACCTACAGAGATAAGAACTTTTAGAGCTATATTGTCCCTGATAAACAAAAATACCAGAAGGTTGTCGAGCCACTTCAAGACCTATAAAATACTTTAGATAACCAAGGTCTTTGAGTTTAAAGAGGCCATGTAAGTGATGTTTGAGGGTTGTAACTTGACTATGATTATTAATTACTATGATGATATCATCAACATAAACAATGATGGCAATAAAAGAAGAATAGACACTTTCAGTAAAAAGGCAATAATCATTCTTGGACTGTTGAAAACCTAAGAACTGTAAAGTCTTTGAAAATACAAACTCTTTTTAAGCTTACATACTAGGTTCTTTAGCGCCCTCTCAACACAAAAACCTGGGGCAAGCTTCATGTAAACCTGTTCATGGAGGTCTTCGTGCAAAAATGCATTATTGACATCCAACTAACCCAAATTCCATCCTTTAGTGGCTCCGAAGCTCAAAAGAACCTTATAGGATCATTGGATTTAAAATGATAACCATTATGTGAATCATGTTTGAGAGAATTGTGACTGTAAAGGTTCTTTAAGAGTAAAGGCATTGGAGCCACTAAGCTGCTAGAACTTGCTTATAAAATGTTTATGGACAAATCGAAGTTCAAACGAGAGCAGTACTAACACGCCATCACCGGATCCCATTAGAACTCTGAAGTTAAGCGTACTTGGGCGAGAGTAGTATTAGGATGGGTCACCTCCTGGGAAGTCCTCACCATCAGGTTGCGGGCACTCGAAAACAGCCTCTCTTCAGGAGTAATAGCCTAAAGGGGGAAGGCTGCATACATCCGTACCTTGACCTTGCTTAGGCGAGAGCACTTGAGGTACTCGGTATGTTGCTTTTTTCCCTATGAAGACTAAAGTTTTGAATCTTTTGAAAAGTTCAAAGAATTAAATACTAAGTTAGTATCAGATAGGTAATTATATCTAGTCACTTTGATTCGATCAAAGTGTTGGCTTTCATGGGAGTTCTTAGTTTTTCTATTGCAAACTGTTGAAAAATGGATTAGTAATTTATTATTGAATATAGCAAGATTCATATAATGAATCGGGTCATCATACGAAAAGGTTTGTTATGTACGAAGTCATATAAGTAATCCTAAAAGTAAAGTAGTTAACTTGTGTTAGATAAGTTGACAATATGAGATACTGTATCGTAGCAGTATGATAAAACTAAGTGTTTGGTTGATGTATTTGATACATCCTCAGCCAATTTTAATGTTACACTAAGTACATCGGAGTGTTGGTGTAGTGAGAGGATAGTCAAGAGAACTTATAAATTTACATCTCCAACTTGAATGGTTAAGCATGATGATGAATCTGATCATCTAGATCACAATGAGACTCTTAAGAATAATGATGTAGGGCAATAGATTAAGGCAATTAAAGCGAAGTTAGAATAAATGTATTCTGACAATGTCTGCAAACTTGTCAAGACGCCGAAAGGCATTAAGTGAATCAGATCGGATCCGAATGGGTCTACATGAACTAAAAGTTGAGTGGACGGGAATATTGATACCTTCAAAGCTAGATTGATGGAAATGAGTTAATACCCTCCAGGAATGAATCGCCTATGCCAAGACCTTCTAGCTAGATGTTATGCTTATGTGCATAACGATACTCTTATCTATTGCATCTCATATGATGAGATATAGAAAAATGGAAACTAAAATGATGTTTTATGAATAGCCATCTTAAGAAAGGTACCTATATGACACAACAAGAAATGTTTCTTACCAAGAGTCAAGAGCATATAATATGCAAACTGAGGAAGTTTACTTGACCTAAATAAGCATCTTATTCATTGAACATGGATTCAATGATGCCTATCGAATCCTATGGATTTGAACCAATGGTTAGTGAACCATAAGTGTACGAGTGGCATGACTAGAAAGTAGTGACTTTCTAAGTGTTGTATATAGATGGCATTTTACTCATTAGGAGTGATTTAGAATTGTTATTAGCTGTTAAGGTTTAAATGTCTAGTTATTTCAAACAGAAAGACCTGAAATAAATGAACTATGTTCTTGAAATTAGGTTTGAGTGAGATTATAAGAAAGGGTGTTTGGGTATATCATTGGTTTCTTGTTTTAAAACAAATTTTAGACGTTTAATATCATGATTTATGTTTACCCTAGGAGTGGGATTCACTAAATGGTAAAGTGTAGAGCAGTCTTGTGTTGCTTACTTTAGCATGGAAGTCTGGTACTAGACAACTCATGAAATTATAAAGTAGGCTTGTTCGCTCAGAAGATTCCAGATAGTTAAAGATTATGAGCAAAAGATGAGACGGGGAGAGATCGTTGTTTAAAAGGTATTAGTCAATGAGTTGACAGATTCCTAGGGGATGGTTATATAATGCCAGGTTAATTAGGTTTAGGACAAGTGAAAAATTGTTGGAATCGGTGTCTTGAAAACCCAATTATTTAGTTTTAATATTTAATAAAATAATAGTTAATTTTTTTTTGTATTGTTTAATTATGTTTTAAAAGTCAAGATACATGTGATTAATATTTAAAAAGTGCAAGTGATTGTCATTGGTATTGATACAAAAATTGTGTTTTCTATCATAGAATTTTTTAAAAAGTGCAAGTCGGGAACTTGAGGAAAAGAGGTGAGAAACATAATGATATTAGTTTGGTTTACTATTTCTCATGGATATCATATTGAGGGCTCAGTCGCCCATTTCATTATCATGTGGAAATGTTTGAGTGAAAATGTTTCATTCTAGAGTGCAACAATATTTATTTAGTATAATTAAATAATGTTAAATGGTAATTAATGTTATTAAGTGTGGATAATTCGATTTGATCCATTTGGAGCAAGAATTAAATTGTCCCTAAAGCCCCTTAGCAAGCCTCAATATAAAGCACTGTTTGAAAATATTTAAAACTAAATTCATGAGATGAATATATAAATACAGAAATTACCTCATGCCTAAAGTAAAACAAAAAAAAAAAAAAAAAAAAAAAAAGAAGAAGAAGAAGAAGAAGCAAGCATGTGCATTCAACTTAAGTGACAAATGTGGGTGCACGCATGCTCCTCTATTTCACACGTGCATGATGCGTGCCATCTTGTGCTATCCAATAAACATCTGACACATGTCCACTGTTTACACCCTAATTTTAAGAGAGTTGGGATGCCGCTGTTTTAGGCAAAGTTCCACGTGCTTATCACTTGAGGTCCTCCTCAAGGAGACAAGACCTTTAGGTGCTATGATAATGGCGTCTCAAGCCCAGCATCTTAAGAAGTTTATCACGCTAACAAGGGCATTAGTCACTCGAGGCTCGGAATGGTCGAAGGGTAAAGGGAGCTCGAGCTCAAGGGACTGCCAAGAAGGCCACAAGACAGGTGGTTTTAAAGCTCGATACAGCTACTTGGAGAGCAATTAAAAATGGGTGGGTGCCAAGTTTGATCCAAGAGAATGTTAAGCATCTAGAAGAGACCTCAGCTGGAAATGCGAATGTGGGATTTAAGAAATACAGTCGAGTACCAAATTAAGGGCAAGTGCATTGATCATTCACGCGCTAAAGGAGCTTGGTGGCTTGACGTAGGAAGAAAGTGCCGCGGAAATAGGGACAGCCGTTATTTAGTTTTTTCTATAAATAAGTGACTCTGTTGTAACCCAAATTAAGTACATATACTCATACAAAACTTATTCAAGTTCTATAAAGAGCATACTTGTACTTTTTACCTTCGACTAACGCAAGTTACCTTGGTCTAGCATAGCGTAGATCTTGATATACTTTCGTCTTCAGTAATGCAATGCTTCGGACTTCATTTATGAACTCTCTATTTTAATCTATTCCCAAATTCGACAAGGAGTTAAGGCTTTAGTTTAAGGCTTTAATGGCCAAGGCTTAACCTTGATTGCATTAGTCTTAACACTACTGTCACTGCTTAATACGTCAGGTGAACTGTTATAAATCGAGGATCCGAGGCATGGGTTTAAATTGGTTGAATGGCGGGAAAATCTATTAGGCTGCTGCTAAGCTAATTCGGTTGCTGTTATGCTGCATAATTGTTGATATGCTGCTATTAGATGTGTTTGTTAGTTTAATAAAGACGTAATAGCTTTAGTTAGCTTGGTATTGTCCTTAGTTGTTTTAGTATAATAAGCTGCAGAGGAGGCTTACAGCAGGGGTCGGTTAGAGCTGTTAGATGCTGTTGCTGATCTGTTTTGCTGAGCTGCTGCTGCTGCTGCTACGTAGGCTTGCTGTTGCTGTGCTGGTTTGGCGCCAAATATCTTTAGGAGTAAGTTAGAAGATATTTTCATGATTTAGATATTTTGCTTAGCCGGTTAGTTAGTTAAGTCTTGATACAATGTACTTGTTTTGCTTGCTTTGCCCATAAGTAGTAGTTGCTGTAATTCAGTTGAGCGTTCAATCAAATATCTGAAAAATATCTCATTTGAGATCAAAGCTTCTCTCTCCCATCTAACTCTCTCTATTTCTCATCTCCTTTCCCTTTTTATCTCATCTAAGTCTAAAATCTCTACTTTCTCATCTCAATTTTACTTCTTTCTCATCTCAAATTCTCAATCTATCCTATTTTACTTAGCTTATGTTTGGAAATCGATCCCGACCATAACAATTGGTATCAGAGCCTCATTTGGCTTCAAATCGAGCGCGTAATCAAAATAAAAAAAAAAAGAAAATTCAGAAAACTGAACTGAGTTCAGTTTTTAATTGATTGAAGTTCAATTGCTGCAATTGGATTATCTTGATCAAGTTCTGATCAGATTTTTGTAAAATCAGATCACTTTTGAGTTTCAAGGACAATTTGATCAAGATCAATTCATATTTGGTGATTGTTCTGTTATCAATTCTAAAATCAGCAAGATCAGTTCAGAATTATATTCAATTAGGAAATTGTGATCGATTAAATGCACATACGGTTGATCTGCTGGTGTTAGATGGAGAATTGTGCTTGTGTTGTTTTGAAATTAAGTTGCGGCAGAAGCTGAAATTTGTCCATAACTGAAATCAGTGCACTTGAGCTGGTATCCTGAAGATAGCTACAGCAAAGAGATAAGAAACAAGTAATCATCAATGGAAGGCCCTGCTTCGAATTTTGTTACTAAGGCACAACTAGAACTAATAATGACTAAGTTGCATGAGGGGTTTGCAGCAATGTTTCGCTCTCTAGATGAGAAAAGGGAACGAAGATGGCGTGAATGGGATCAAAAGTCAGATCAGCTTTACCAACAACTGCAAAATCCTCAAAAGAAAGAAATATGTACAGACATTGATGCAAGCGCGTTGCTGAAGGCCATTGCTAGCAATGAAGTGGTACATTCACAAAATATAGCAGCAGAGGAGAATGTTTGGGTGCAGCCTATTCAAGTATTGACACAAGACCAAGTTAGGAGCACTCAAACAATGTGCACGTATGAAGTTCTTGCTGCAGAATTGCAGATTCCAGTGGTGAAATTTCATGATCGGCCGGAGAATTTGCAAAATCTGATCATGTGGCAGTATAAGGAAGTCTTGGAACCTTCAAAAGTGCAAGATCAACTTCCCAAATTGGAGGTACCAGCTTCAATTCAAGAACTTATTGCTGATTTACAGCCTGAGCAACACAACTTGATACAAATGCAAGCCGGTAATTCATTTCAGTTTGGAGAGATGCACAACTCTATCAAAGAGCAAGATCAAATGAGTGAAGTTAGTGTTTATGCAACAAAAAACATTAACAATAGGTCCCTTGATCAAAGAGAATTGGACAAGTCAGAATTGGAGCTTGTTCTGATCAACAAAGAGGAGATCAACAATGAATTAGACAAGTTAGAAGCTTGCATGGGTCAAGTTGAGTGCAAGGGACATTTTCCTAAAGTACAAGCTAATGTTAGGCCAAATGCATCAATTGCTCTTGGTCCTCTAATTCTTGTTAGCCTGATGCAAAGGAATCAGCAGAGGATGTTTCTTGATGAAATGAATCCTCCAATGCCAAACAATGCTGCATCTCAAGTTAGACTTCAAAATCATGTTCCTAAAGTTGAAAGAACCGTCAGTCCACATGAACGATCATCTGATCAAGAGCAAATTCGATCTGTTAACATGCAATTTATTTAGGAAGATCGTCCACCAAACTCTTCAGCACACATCGGGCTAAGTAGTGTTCATACAAAACATCATACAGGACATCAATATCATCTCCTTGATCCAGTACTCCCACGACCTGTTTGTTTGAATGTAGAGTACTTGGTGAGGCCACCAGATCAGGACCAGACGCATGAAATCAACATTATCTTGGATGCTTTGCAAGGTTTCTTTTGTTTGGTGTATAATTACGAACTTAAAGTAGCTGATATGCACTGTCGGCATGACGATCGGCAAGTTCGGGATGATATAATTCCTTTTTTGAATGGAGTTTTGATTAATAGGGCCTCTATCATGAAGCTATGCTAT
Source organism: Simmondsia chinensis (assembly GCA_018398585.1). NCBI lineage: Eukaryota > Viridiplantae > Streptophyta > Magnoliopsida > Caryophyllales > Simmondsiaceae > Simmondsia > Simmondsia chinensis. Next base: position 10,385,915 of record JAGTTD010000023.1, on the reverse strand, counting down.
TGGGAGGATATTTGGGAGTTGTTCACCAAGTTGTACTGCAGTAACAAGTTCTCCTCAGCTGCATTTCCCAGTCCAGCTATGAGTTTACTGCAATTAGAGGATTTCTTTCAGGTGTAGTTCAGCTGGAAGTTCATCACCTTCAACCCCTACCTCGACATCAACAAGTGATTTCTGAAGTCTCATTCTCTTTAATTCTTGAGGGAAATAATGTTCTAAAGGGGAAGGGAATGTTATAAACCAAGGATCAGAGGCATGGGTTTAAATTGGTTGAATGGCGGGAAAATCTGTTAGGCTGCTGCTAAGCTAATTCGGTTGCCGTTATGCTGCATAATTGTTGATATGCTGCTATTAGACGTGGTTGTTAGTTTAATAAAGATGTAATAGCTTTAGTTAGCTTGGTATTGTCCTTAGTTGTTTTGGTATAATAAGCTGCAGAGGAGGCTTACAGCAGGGGTCGGTTAGAGCTGTTAGATGCTGTTGCTGATCTGTTTTGCTGGGCTGCTGCTGCTGCTACTGCGTAGGCTTGCTGTTGCCGTTCTGGTTTGGCGCCGAATATCTTTAGGAGTTAGTTAGAAGATATTTTCATGATTTAGATATTTTGCTTAGCTGGTTAGTTAGTTAAGTCTTGATACAATGTACTTGTTTTGCTTGCTTTGCCTATAAGTAGTAGCTGCTGTAATTCAATTGAGCATTCAATCAAATATCTGAAAAATATCTCATTTGAGATCAAAGCTTCTCTCTCTCATCTAACTCTCTCTATTTCTCATCTCCTTTCCCTTCTTATCTCATCTAAGTCTGAAATCTCTACTTTCTCATCTCAATTTCACTTCTTTCTCATCTCAAATTCTCAATCTATCCTATTTTACTTAGCTTATGTTTGGGAATCGATCCCGATCATAACATGAACTTAGGTTCGCGCCATTGTTTAAGGCTTTGACGGCCAAGACATGAACTTAATTGCATTGGTCCTATTCTAGTGACATGAATATGGTTTGCTCCATCTAAACCTTGTGAGACCTAAACTCATTCGATTTACTATAAGTCAAGGGTGCCGGACTTAAAAATCCAATTCACTCGGGCTAGTAAGTAGACCGCTGAGCTCTTAGGTTTGTCTCCACCATAGTTCCTGACTTTTAAGTGTACGAGAAAAGGTATCTATGGGCCTTGCTCCGTCACTATAACTGCCACTTGCGTTAGGTCCATATCCCTTTAATTGTCGGTCAAAAAATATTAAAAATCCATAAAAAAATATCTTAAAAAGTCTTCTTTATTGCAGCATAAGCAGAACTCATATTATAACCGAACCTAGATACATCAAAATATCACAACCTTTTCTCCAAAAACGATGAATGGTTGATTCAAAGACGTACAGTCCGAATTTAGGCTCACTCTCTAGTCCCTTTTGCATCTTTGTTTACATTTGTATTTACGGCGACCACATCACACTTAATTACAAACAAATATAGCAAACACACTTTTTGGCGACCACAATAGGAGACTTAAAGGAAGACTTCATTGTCTCTAACCCAACATTGATTACCAGAATGTAATTTCAAACCATTTGCCGATGGTCAGAACCAGGAGGTCCAATGCTCTTGAACATGAAAAACCAAAAGGCTTAGCTTTAATTGGATCCCCACTTGAGCATTCTCTTTAACAAAGCCCTATAACATGAAGGTATGAAACCAGTCACAGCCATGGCAATGAAAGCGGTGGTGACGATGACATCCCGGAGGATGAACTCATTGGCTTAATAGCCATTCTCGAAAGAGTCTCGTGGCTGTACTCAAACACTCTTTAGAAATCATGGATCAAAGGGTCCAACAAACTATGAGAGAGGCCTTTAAGAAACAATGTGCTGAAACAGAGTGCACTATAGTGGCCCAGCCTGAAAACTTTGCTGCCATGATGTTATGAATTAAGATCAAACTTGATTCATAACCTAGAAGAGAAGAGAGTAAGATGAGAAGAGAAGTGAAAGAGATGAGAATTAGAGAGAAACTCGAGATGAGAGAGGGAGAATCAAAGATATTATCATTTATGAATTCACCATACAAGATCTCACCCTATTAATGCGAACTAAGATAAAATGCAACTAGACACTTGATTCAACCGACTCAAAAGCAACAGCCAACAAAATGGACTAAAATACCGACTTAACAAACTCATGCCTTGACCGAACTTGAACAGCATAAACTAAAGACTTCATTGCCTTTCTACAAAAGCCAACCAATAGCAAATAAACCCCTGTCACAACAATGGCCGCCCCCCCCCCCCCGACCTTTCTTGTCTCAAGGATAAAGGTTAGGGAATTGGTATCTAAGAAAGGACAAAGCGTCCCAAGTAACTTTGCTAGGACCCAAATTGCTTTATTGAACCAACACTTCCTGCTTCAGTTTGCCTTACTGTTGAACCACTCTAGATTGTAAGATACATTTGAGGCTGCAGAATCAACATGCCCTACAACGTTGCTTGTGGATGTTCCATAGCAACCTCCGCCCCTGCGCTATGTACTTTTTAAGCAAGGATATATGGAAAATAGGATGCACCGTGGAGTCAGCGAGTAGTTCTAACCTACAAGCAACCTTCCCAATCTTCTCTAGCACCTCGTAAGGACCAAAAAATTGAGCACTCAACTTGATGTTTTGGCGCACAGCCAAAGAAGACTGCCTGTATGGTTGTAGTTTCAAAAGGACAAGATCCCCAATCTCAAAAGACTTCTCATATCTCTTTTTATCTACAAAGTACTTCATTCGAGCCTGAGCCACCTGCAAATGATCTTTGAGCTGTTGTACAAGTTGTTTCCTCTGTTGCAACAATTCATTTACTTTAGATACATGTGAAACTACCCCTTGAAGCATCATTAGTGCGGGTGGATCATACCCATACAAGGCCTTGAATAGTGTTGTTGCAAGGTTTATATGACAATGGGTATTATACCAGAACTCTGCGAGGGAAAGCCACTTGTGCCAGTTTCTAGGATGCGTAAACGTCATGCTCCTTAAATATTTCTCAACGCATTGATTTACTCTCTCAGTCTGACCATCCGACTGTGGATGATGAGAGGAACTCATAGCCAAGGTAGTTCCGAACAGTAGGGAGAGTTCACACCAAAAATTACTTGTAAATAACTTGTCCCTATCCGAAACTATGGACTGAGGCAATCCAAGGAGCTTGCAGATGTGATCTAGGAAAAGTTTAGCCAACTTCTCAGCAGTAATGAGATGACTAAAAGCCACAAAGTGACTGAACTTGGTGAATCTATCAACAACCACTCGAATGACCTCCTTTCCTTATGAATTAGGCAAGCCTTCAATAAAATCCATGCTAATCTGTTGCCAAGCCTTATCTAGTATAGGTAATGGTTGTAATAGACCTTGATAGGGCTTATGCTGACTTTTGGTTCTTTGACAAACTTCACAATGCTGAATTAAGCCATGAATTTCTCTCTTCAATCCAGGCCAATGGAAATACTGCTTCAACCTTTGGTAGGTCCCCTCAATGCCTGAATGACCTCCCCAAGCTGAGCTATGGTCTACTAGGATGACTTGCTTCTTCAATTCCGAACCAAAACCTGCATAAATCTTCTCCTAAATTCTGATCACCCCTTCAAGACAGTGATCTCTGATTCGGGATCTGAATTTCACTACACTAGCTGAGTTGTAACATGCTATTGAGAAAAAGCATCCCCATCATAAGAATTAATCACTTCCAAAATCCAGGAAAGTGAGACTTCAGACAGAGCTGCATAATCAGCCAACTCCAAATCGTCAAATCTACTTGACAAGGCATCAGTTGCACTATAGCCCTTTCCCTTCTTATACTCAATGGTATAATGTAGTCCTAGCATTTTCATGAGGCCCTTCCTTTGCACTCTTGTACTAATCCCCTGCTCTGATAGATACTTTAAGCTTTGATGATCAATTTTAATTATGCAATGGTGCCCATCCAAATAATGTCGCCACCTCTGAACTTCTAGCAATATTGCCAAATACACCTTCTCGTATATGGAGAGCCCTTGATTTCTAAGACTCAAAGCTTTACTCAAATACACCAAAGGCTTGTCATTTTGTAATAGCACTGCCCCAATCCCTTTGCTACAAGCGTCAGTCTCCAAGACAAAAGGTTGAGCAAAATCTAGCAGTGTTAAAATAGGTGCAGTATATATTGCTTCTTTGAGCAACTCAAAAGCTTCCTCTGCCTGGCTGCTCCACTTAAAAGTGTCCTTCTTTAACAACTCAATCAAGGGTTTTGCATTGACTCCATATCCAGCTATGAACTTCCTATAATACCCTGTCAATACAAGGAAGCCTTGCAGCTGCTTGAGGATCATCAAAACTGGCCACTCTTTCATAGCTTGCACCTTGCTAATATCAGTTGCTTAACCCTTCTCGGAAATAATGTGGCCAAGGTACTCCATTTGCCTTCTGTCAAATGAACACTTGGAGAGTTTAACATACAATTTGTTCTACCTCATAAGCTGAAAGACTGCCTCAAGATGATCCAAGTGCGTCTCCAATAAAGGACTGTAAACCAATATGTCATCAAAAAGTACCAGAACAAACTTCCTAAGGAATGGCTTGAACACTGAGTTCATCAACGCCTGAAATGTGGCTGGAGCATTAAACAATCCAAAAGGCATTACCAAGAATTCATAATGCCCATGATGTGTTCGAAAAGTTGTCTTGTATATGTCATTCTCCTTAACCCTGATCTGATAATAGCCTTACCGCAAGTCCAACTTAGAGAAAGGGACTATGTCTTGTATATGTCATCCAATAAATCATTAATGATTGGAATGGGAAATTTATCCTTTACTGTCACTAAGTTCAATTGTCGATAGTCAATACACATTCTTGACGTTCCATCCTTTTTCTTAACCAATATGACAGGAGAGACAAAGGGACTATGGCCGTGTCTGATGAATCTGGTTTTCAACAATTCCTCAACTTGTCATTCAATTTCACTCTTTTGAGAGTGTGGATACCTATAAGGTTGAAGGTTCATTGGATCAAAACCTTCTTTCAAGGGAATGGCATGATCAAACTCCCTTTGAGGAGGTAATGTAACAGGCTGCTCAAACAATTCTTGATACTGCAGCAACAAGGGATTAATAGCAAGGTCAGCATTCATCTCCTTCTCCTTGCTAAAGGCACGGGTGGAGTGGAGTTGCCCCAGCCATTGGTAATTCTTCTTTTTATACATTCCTTGCAATTGCTTCCCACTTATCACTTGCAATTGTCCTTGCTCCTTTAGCCCTCGTACCTTCACATATTGCCCTCCTCTTTGAAAAGAGATAGTCAATAGAGTTTAACCAAAGAATAATGAACTCATGGTCTTCATCCAATCAACTCCTAAGACCATATCACACAGCTCTAATCTCAACACTTTGAAATCAAACTTAAAATCTTGATCTTGCATCATCCATATGAAATTTCTGCATTTGGTATGAGTTAATACAACATTTCCAGCAGCCACAATCATAGCTAATGGTGTAGTTTTGATCATCTCATGCCCCACACTTCTTACAATCTTTAGATCAATGAAGCTGTGTGTGCTTCCACTGTCGATTAAGATCAACAAGGCTTTACTTCAAGATTCTCCCTTAATTTTGATTGTGTTGTGAGAGCCATATATCAAAGCTTGAACAGAATTCTCTACTTCATCATCTTCTAGCTCATCAGCTACCTCATTGTTCTATAATTCTTCATCTCCAACCACTTCTTCTTCTCAAACTTCTTCCTTGGCGTCACATCCCAAAGCAGACATCAAATACTTGGGATCACACTTGTGGCCAAAGAAATATCTTTGGTTCCACTTGAAGAAGAGCCTCTGGGACCTCTTCTCCTCATTACTCAATGGCTTACTTCCCGCTGCAACTGACCTAGTTGAAGGTCCTCCAGATTGGAAGGTTTTGACCCTAGGAACTTCCCTTGAGATAAGGACTATTTTTCTCAACCTTCCTTGCTTTGGTATAAGCTTGTAACAAGCTAGTAGGTAAGAATGCCTTAACCAAATGTTTCACTTTGGCCTTCAAGGCGCTAATGAAACTGGAGATGTAATACTCCTCAGTTGTATCTGGATAAGCTGCTAACAGCCTCATTCTTCGGTCCTCGAACCTTGACATATACTCCTTCACTGAGGAAGTCTGAACTAGCTTATTAAAATTGTCAACAACATCACTGATGTCCTCATCTCCATATTGCTCACACGACTCTTTTTCGAACTCTAGCCATTTTATCAAGGGTTTAACTCAAACAAGGCTATAGTACCATGCCTCCATTTCTCCTTTTAGGTATACTGCTGCTATTTCTACCTTCTCCAACTCAAGAATGTTATAAAACTGAAAGCACCTCTCACATTTTCCGATCCATCACTGAGGCATTGTTCCATCAAATCTTTCCAGTTCAATTCAAGGCTGTCTATTGCTATATCCCCTGGAACTAACTGAGTTCATACCATTGTTTAAAGAATCAGGCAGTGAAACATGTGTTAGAGCTAAATTGCGAAGCCTTTCAGGCTGACAAACAGGAGAGAGCAGTCCTGCACTAGGAGATCGTTGCTGCTGATGAATTCGGTCCTCAATTCCTTCAATTTGTTGCGATTGCCTCTCAGATTGTTGCGATTTCCTTTCAAATTTCGGATTGATATTCACCTGACTCTGCTGGAACATAGCAATCAAGTTCTCCAGCTGCTGATTCATCCGATCGAACTGCTAATCATTTCTATCTCTGACAGGAGTTCCAGCCTCATTTCCAGTAACAACATCAGCATATGTAGCTGCATTTGAAGCAACATTGTTATTAATAGCGGTGCCAGCTCTCATTGTCACCATTATGATCTGACTTTGAAGTTCAATGACTCCAATTCTAAGCTTAATCAGCAGATGAAGCTCAAAATAGTTATCTTATGTTAGTGTAGTACCTTATCAATTCTTTTGCTCTGATACCAATTGTTGAATCAAAATCAAAGTTGATTCATAATCTAGGAGAGAAGAGAGTAAGATGAGAACATAAGTGAAAGAGATGAGGGAGTAGAGAGAAACTTGAGATGAGAGAGAGAATCAAAGATATTATCATTTATGAATTCATCATACAAGATCTCACCCTATTAATACCAACTAAGATACAATATAGCTAGACACTTGATTCAACCAATTTAAAAGCAATAGTCTCAAAAATGGACCAAAATACCAACTTAACTAACTCATGCCTTGACCGGACTTGAACAGCAGCAACTAAAGACTTCCCACCTTTCATGCCTTTCAACAAAGCCCAACCAACAACAAATAAATCCTGATCATAACACAGGAGAGCCGTGATAAATGACGTTGCTTCATTAAGAAACTGAGAGGGTCTTAGTCGAGATGAACTCAACCTTTTCCTCTGCTGCTGCCCTTATCGCCAAGGACGTGAACGGACAGACAATAGTTGAGGTCGAGCCTATCTTGCTTAGATAGGATGAGGCTCATAATGGCTCGGTTCAAGCCATTAGAGAGAACACCAAGCAACTTAGACCCATATTTCCTACATTAGCTCCGACTAGATACCCACATGATGCTCCATCGAGCTCATGGGTACCAGTTGCTTAGTTTGACTACATAATCCTTGAGAGAATGGAAAACCCAAGTGTTACACACTTGGAATCCATCCATAGGAATGAGTATGTGCCCCTTGGGGTTACTGGACCTTCGAATCGAAGATCCTCTCTGGCTTCGACGGATGTCGATGTCACCCGCACTCAAAACAGGAGGGGCATAACCATTCATACCCTCCTCAAGTTGAAGAGGTTACCTCAAGGCCTACTTAAGGCCTTGAAATGGGTGTGCAACGATAAGTATCCACTTCTGGGGACCAGGTATTTCCTCCTAGACCTCTTCATACTCACCACCCACGTCCTCAAGATCAAAACTTGGGGATTGATCAAGGAAGGATGAACCAATAGCCTACTAATGTTGGTGAGCTCTCCGGCACGCCATATAACCTAGGATTTGCAGGAACATACTTTATGGCCAATCAAACGCATGGCCAAATGATCAAGGTGGTTACCTTGGGTATGGGGGACAACAACCGTTCCCACACCCGATTGTGATGAGAGCTTAGGGGTATCCTATAGATCCCCCTCGAGATCTTATACCACTTGGGTAGAAATGACAGGCACATAACCATAGGGCTAACCTAGCCCTCTAGGACCAATTGGCCACCCTTGTCGAACAAGTGTATGGGCCAGGCCTCACAAGGATCAATAAACACTTGTATAGTAAACCATAACCTAACTATGTTGAAAGGGATTACTTTTTTCCTCGAGGATACAAAATCTTCGAGTTTACCCTTTTCTCAGGAGAAAGGAGTGTGTTTGTCCTTGAGCATTTGGCAAGGTTTAGTTGCCAATATAGAGAAGCGGTTGCAAATCAATATCTTAAACTTAGGTTGTTCTTTAGCTCTTTAACATGACCACTTTTCAGTGGTACATGAGCCTACCACCTAATTCCATTTACAATTAGGATGAAATGTTAGACATTTATACCCCAGTTCCTAACAATAGAGCTAGGAACTTCCATGTCTGACCTAGCTGAAATTAGATAAAAGCTAGGTGAATTAGTGGAAGAATACATTAACAAGTTCAAGAAGGCAAGGTTAAAATGCACTGTAGCCCTTCCTAAAGTTGAATATGTCAAGCTAGCCTTAAATGGCTTAGATATTGAATTTAGGAAGAAGTTGCAAGGCTCAAACTTCATGACGCTTCTACTACTGGCAGAATGGGCCGCTAGATATGAGGTTGTCTTAAAAGAAGAAAGCCTCAAGAACACTAGAATGTATGGATCCTACACATAAAATTTAATTAAAGGGGATGAAGATCCTCCTCATGAAATTGTTGTCGCTAAGTAGTTACGGCACCTCCTATGGTTTGAAATAGGAAGTCATATCAATACCATGACTTGAGGAAGTACTCATTTGACCTCTTAAGAGCCGATGAAATATTTTATTGGATTGAGGCAAATAATAAGCTCTAAGGTTAGAGGAGAACACAGAAAGCCTGACCCCAATTCAACAAAGGGGAAGGCATACTGTAAATGGCATGATTCGTTGACTCATTTGATGAAGAACTGTGTGATCTTTACAAAGTGATTCAAGGTGCCATTCAGGCAAGGGAATTAATCTTTCCTGGAGAAGGACAGATGGGTGTTTATAAAGACCTTTTCCCTAGTCCTTCCTAATTCAATATAATTGTGGCAATAAAACCTTATAGTACCCATGATAGTCAAACTAATGGCAGATCTCAATACAGGATGAGTGGAGACAAAGATAATCTAGTGGTAGCCAACACTTTGTTTGATAGGATGTTGGAGAGGGGGGCAACTCAGGTTTCCTAGAACCTTAATAGAATTGTCAAATGATTACTGTATGTAGCACATCACTGTTGAGCACTCGACGCGGGACTATGCCACCTTCAGCAGATTTTTGAAGAAGCAATTAGAGGAGGGAGATGTCCTTCTCTCTAAAGAAGAGCAGTTAGTCATGGGATATCCACTGAGGACCATTGGTAAATTGTCTTTGCTGCCAAGAAGCAGCCATTGAGGAAGCTCTTGCACCTCACTCATGACCTCTACAGAGGCTATGGTCACCGGTTGGTGTCTGAGATGAAGAAGCTGGGTCCTTATCTAAGGAAAACGCTAGCTCCCTCTAAGAGGGCATCACTTATTGGACCTCCTGGAGGCCTCACTTTGAAGACCCAGATCGTCATGAGGACTAGTTATCCAAGGAGAAATCTAAAATACCACTTGCTTGACATGGACACCAGTCAGGGACCATGATAGTCAGGGCACCAACCTTTTCCGGTCCATTTTGGTAACATCTCGGGAAGAAACCACCTCAAACAAGAGGATTCTAGTCCCTCTAGTCTCACACAAATTCAAGAGAGAAGACAGTTGCGAAGGAAAGCAGCACAACGAAGAGCTCTGCTTGATACTTGCTCAACTAGGCTCTCTAAAGAGGTATCCAGAGTCTGCAAGGGCAAGCAAACTGAGCCTATGAATCATGAGGATCCAATAATTGAACTCAGACCTTTTGCCACTTCAGGTAAAGCAGAGCCACGTAAGAAGCTTGAGAGATGGACTGGTCTCTCGTCTACGAAAGGAAAAGAATCTTGATGGGATCAACTTGCCAAGAATTCATTAGCTCAAAGGTCATTAGATGATGACGGGGAATATAGCCCTCTTATCATCAGTTAAGTGGAGCCTCTGTATAGTGTTAAACCAACATGGTCTGATATAGACAATGATTTCCATGAAGAAGACTTCTCCCAACCTATGGAGGAATCTCAAACTCCAGGAGTTGATCCGAAAGGCCAACCTCTAGACCAGGACATGCTAATTAATGGCAATCCTTGCAAGAAAGACCAGGATGTGCCAATGGATGGCACTCCTTAGAAGGAAACTGATCAAGGGATCCCAATAGAGGTTCGAACACTCCCTGAAAAGGTTGATGTTAGAACAACCACGCTTCACCCTTTGGAGTTTATGGCAACTAAAGCTTAAGAAGCCCTTGAGGGGGATGTAATAGCATCAGATGAAGATCCTAGGTGGAGCTTGTGGCTGAAGCAGAAGCTACCGAAGGTAACTCTCATCCTTTATCTTTTAAAATTACCACCCCAACATCTAAGTCAACTGATGATACGCCTGACATAATGAAGATGATGTTTGATGGGCCTAATGTTGCCAATAAACACATCAAGCCTCTATACATTAAGGCCAAATTCGGTGGCATTCTAGTCAAAAATAGGGTCTTGGTGGATAATGGAGTAGCCATCAACGTCTTACCTTCATATATGTTGGGAGCCATTGGTAAATCGTGAGATGACTTGATTACTTTAGATGTTGCAATCTGTGGCTTTTTTGGAGCCACCACTAAGTCTAATGGGGTCAAGTAGATTGAGTTAATTATTGGAAGCTTAAGCAAGCTAACAACCTTCTTCACAGTGGATACTACCTCAAGCTACAATGCTTTGCTTGGAAGAGACTGGTTACATGCCAATTATACTATCCCTTCTTCACTTCACTAGTTCTTAATTTTCTAGAACTATGACAAATATGAGGTTGTTATGGCAGATAACAAGCCATTCGTAGCTTGCTCCAACTATGCGAGGAAATGTTCTATGAAGATGGCGTGGGACCACTTGACGTTAAGTGAACCACTCCTTAGTCTACCCAACACCAAGAAATGATAGCCATTCTTGACAGACCACTTGCTGAAGCTGAGGTTGATTAAGTGGATGTGGAGTCAAAAGACTCCGATGTCTGGGGAGACATGAGAGCCCATCTTGATAAAGGAGATCTCCAAGGCACACCATAAGCCTTATGCGGAGGAGCCAAGACCTCCCAGTAATGGCCCAGAAGGCCATTTCCTCAACCATAGCAAAGCTCCTGGCTTGGCATGTCGAGGACAAACTTTGGCCTGAACATCCATTTAGTGGCTTCGAAGTCCAAATGACATAAGAGAAAGAGCTGGAGCTATCTGAATTGGGCTCAATAGAGGACCTAAGACCTACCTATCTAAGCGCTCTGCTTTCTTAGGTGCAGAGGGAGTGGTATTTGATCTTGCTTCATGAGTTCAAGGACCACTTTGCATGGGGCTATCATGAGATGCTTGACCTATATAGAAAGGTGGTTAAGCATAGGCTTCCTATCAAGCCAGGCTCAAGGGCCATCATTCAGGCCCTGAGAAGGATGTCCAAAGAAGTGAATGATTTGGTCAAAGAGGAAAGTGAGAGACTCTTGAAGGCCAAATTCATCATGACTGCTAGATATGTTAAATGGTTGGCAAACATTGTTCTTGTCATCAAAAATAATGGCAAAATCAAAGTCCGTATTGATTTCAAAGATTTGAATGCAGCCATTCCAAAGGATGAATACCCAATGCCAATTACTGATGTGCTCATTGATTCAGCCTCAAGGCATGAGGTCTTATCCTTTATGGATGGCTATTGTGGGTAGTACCAAGTCATGATTACTTTGGAGGACACCCACAAAACAACATTCATGTGTCCTAGATTAATAGGGACCTTTGAGTGGGTGTCTATGTCATTTGGCTAAAAAAAAGATAGTGCCACCTACCACAGAGCCATGAACATAACCTTTCATGATCTCATCGACAAGGCCATGAAGGCTAAATAGATGATATTATGGTCATGTCAAAGTCCCAAGTCAAATATTTGGAAGACTTAAGAGGGGCGTTTCTTAGAACGAGGAGCCATAACCTCAAGATGAACGCATCAAAGTGTGCTTTTGGCATACATGGTGAAAACTTCCATGGTTTTTAGGTAAACCAGAGGCGCATTGAGCTGGATATTAATAAGACTAAGGCCATTCAACAAGCCAAACCCCCTTTGAGCAAAAAGGATCTTCAAGGCTTCTTGGGACAGGTTAATTTCTTGAGACGTTTCATTTCAAATGTTACAGGAAAAACCAAAGTCCTCTCTCCACTGCCGAGACTTAAGTCTAAGAAGAACTTCAAGTGCAAGGAGCCACATCAAGCAGCATTCAAGGCCATCAAGGAATACTTGATCAGGCCGCCAGTGTTGATTCCAACAAAGCAAGGCAAACCCTTGAAGATTTATGTCTCTACTTCTAATGAATCAATTGGTTGTTTGCTTATACAAGAAAATGAGCAAGGAATTGAACAAGTTGTGTTCTTCCTTAGCCATTGTTTGAATGAATGTGGGAAAAAAATACTCCTCTATTGAGAAATTATGTCTATCTATGCTCTATGCATCTATGAAATTAAGACTTCGTAGCATTTATAATATACGCGGTTCCTCAAACAGATGTCCTTAAGTACATGCTAGATAGACCTCTGATCACAGGAAGATTAAACAAGTAGAGCATTGCTCTCCTTCGGTTTGAATTTGTATATGTTTCACAAAATTCAGTCAAACGCTAAGCCTTAGCAAGCTTTTTAGCTAACCATCCAAACATTTTATACTGGCTTGAACTGTGAGCCAAACCAACCCCTAGTGGTGGAAATGGTCCCTTAGAAACTATACTTCAATGGATCAAGAACCAATTAAATTGCCGGAGTTCGAATTGTGATTGAATCCCCTACTAGGATCACCACAAAGTTAGTTGTTACCTTAGTTGAAATATGCTCCAATAACATGGCGAAGTATGAGGCATTGATCATAGGCCTATAAACTCTCTTAGAAATGCAAGTCCCTAACGTTATCAATAGAGGGGATTCACAGTTGGGTATTTTCCAAGTAAAAGGGAAACTTTAGTGTTTATGGGATACCTCAAACAGATACAGCTCAGTGGTGCAAAAACTATTGAGTAACTTTGTTGGCGTTCAATTTAAACATACTCCTCGAGAACTGAACAAAACAGCCAATTACTTAGCTCAACTGAATTCAGGATACAAGCTGCCTAGGACTTGTTATGAAGAAGCCTTGGTTATTAAGACTGAAGTTTCAGACCATGACATTGAAATCACTGAGTCCTTTAGTTTTGAGAGCGAAGTCATACCAAGTGAGTGCTTGGATTACTTTAAAACACATCAAACTATCACAAGTAAACTTGAGGACAGGAGGAAACCTTTAATGGAATATTTCAAGAACCCTCGAGACTATGTTAATGATAGAAGAACGAAAATGAGAGCTCATAGATTCCATCTAGATGATGAATCTGGAAAGTTATACAAAGGGGATGTTAGTTGAGTGCTTCTCAAGTGTCTTGATTAAGACGAAGTAATGCTAGTAACGATAGGAGGCCATAAGGGTATATATGGATTCCATTTAGCTAGCAATAAGATGCATTGGCTCATCAGGTGTTATGGCTATTACTTGCCATCAATGATGGATGATTACATTAAATATGCAAAGAGGTGCAGAGCATGCCAAAGACATGGTCATGTACCGAAAGTCTAGAGGTGGCCACGAGCCAGGCTGCCTGGCCCGGTCCTGGGCTTACGCCTTTACCATATGAGCACTAGTGAGATTGAAACCCCATACCTCTAACATATAAAGCACACCTTTACCGTATGAGCTACAATTCCTTTTTAATTTTATTGGGTAAAAAAATAATTTAACATATTTTTGCAAAGCCATTGGGGGACTTTTGGCTGGTCCAGCCCTGGAATCGATCGGGCTAGGCCTGACCCGGCCTAAACGGGTGGGCTGGGGCGGGTTCCGGGCTAGCCCAGCCACCTCTGCGAAAGTCCATATAGCTGAGATGCATGCTATTGTAAAACCACGGCCCTTTAGAGGATGGATAATGGATATCATAGGTAAGATTAACCCTTCTAGTAAGTAATACGCTCATATTCTTGTAGCCACAGACTACTTCACAAAATAGGTGGAGGCTAAACCATATAGGAATATCAATCAGTAGGTTGTGATTGATTTTATTAAAGAATACATCCCATGTATGTTTGGAATCCTAGAAACCATTACTACGGAGCAAGCTAAGCTGTTCAATGGGGCTGAGGTTAAGGAGTTTACCAAGACTTTCAATATAGAAATCTTGAATTCAACCCCTTATTTTGCTCAAGTTAATGGCCAGACAGAGTCTACTAACAAGATTATAAAGGCTACTATTGAGAAAATGATTGAAGATAATCCCAGAAAGTGGCATGAGCTGCTACTTGATTGCTTTTGGGCTTACAAAAGGTCTAAACGTGATGCAACTAGGACAACCCCCTTCCATTTAACATATGGCCATATGATGTTGTACTCCTGTTGGAAGTCATTGTTCAATCTATTAGGCTGGATCATAAAGGGAGGTCAGAAATTGAATAAGCAAGCTATGATGGATGAGCTAACTAACTTTGACTAGGTTAGGCTTGACGCCCTTCACAAGTTAGAAAAACAAAAGAAGAAAGTGGCCAAAGCTTGCAATAAAAAGGTCAAACCTAGGTCCTTTTACTATGCGGACTTAGTCTGGAAAGTGGCTTTACACATTGGTTAGAAAGATTGTGCTTTTCAGAAAAGGTCCCCAGACTGGGAGGGCCCATTCAGAGTCGTATAGATATTTGGAAGGAAGGCTTACTTACTCCAAGACCTAGATGAAAAGACTCACCCCAGGGCCATCAATGGAAGATTCCTAAAGAAATATGTGCCATCAATTTGGGATTCTAATAAGGAGGTTTTTAAATTTAGATTCCCTAAATTATGCGCTCAGTTTCAATATCAATGTCTTAAGGATTAACTCCATGAACCTGAAGTTAGAAAAATAGAGAAAGAGAAACTGCCAAACTGAGAAACGTATTTGACATAAATGGGTATTTTATTAATAACGTTGAGGAGCACATAGCGTACATAAAACAATACAAGCAAGTAACTTGTATGCCCAAAAGCTTCTTTGCAAAGGGAAAATCAAAAGAGTCGGAGTCCTAATTCTAAGGATTCCATTATAGCTAACGGCTGACTGGTTGCTTCATTCAGCTCATGGTCCAAGGAGAGTGCCTCTTCCTGAAGGACTTGGTTGCTCCTCTAAGCCTCTGCAATAGCTTGCTCGAGCTCTCTAACTACTGAGCCTTGAGAGGTATGTTATTGTCTGAGAGAAAATAGTTATCCCCTAAGATGGCTCAGTCTCTCCTCCAAACACTAAATTTCATTCTCTAGGCCTTTGATGTCCTGGGCTTGTTGACTCTGGACTTTCTTGGCTGCTTGGAGTTCTTCAAGCAGAAGCTGTGGACCACCTAATCCAACTAAACACCCCAGGTCCCTAATGGCATCTTCACAGCGCCGCTTCTTCTGAAGAAGTGATTGGACCTCTTGATTCACTTTCACAAACACCTCCTCCAGAGCCTCAAGTTATCTGGCTGTGGTTGGAGCCACCTTAGGATCCTCCTTTAAGGCCTTCACGAGAGAAATGGTTTCTTGGAAAGCGCCTCCCTCGGGCAGAGCAAGAACCCGGGGGGGTGAACAATTTCCCTCAATCTATGGAGTCTTGGAGATACTTGGTCCACTTACTGGTAGGCTAATCTTCCACTTGCCCCTAATTTCTTCAAGGGGGATGACATCCTATCTGAGATTAGAGGAGGAATAACTCTTGCTGGTGCGACCTAAAAAGGGGAACATCATAAGGAGTCAGACTAAGTGATAAATTTGGAAATAAACCAAAGTGTGAAGGGACTATTTTTACTTCTAAAACTTCATTTTAAGGGGTAGGAGGAACCTCTACTGGCACTTCAGCTAGTAGAATGCCTTCCTCGAGAAGGTTTTTTTGGAAAAGAATACTTGTATGTTAGAACCAACTATGGTTTGCACATCCAGAATTTGGAAGCCAGGGGTTGAGATAATACCTTCAAAGATCTCCTTAATGGTTATGGAACATGCTCCTGGAAGGAGGTATGGAGCCTCCACAAGACCCTGGTTCAGAAGGGCTGGAATTAAAGCATCTTCAGGAGGTTCACTTATAGTTGGCCCCATAGTTGAGATAACCATGTCTCCTCCAGTGCTTGAGCTTAATGATTCGGCATCTTAAGGGAGCTCTGGCACAATTTCTCGAGATGGAGAGTATGGAATCTTCACGATAATTAAAGCTGGTTCCTCTTGCGGCTGCAGAAGGCTAAGTTAGGAACGGTTTTGGCAAAAGAGGAACGAAAGAAACACCAATTAAGAAAGGCCAATAGCTATAGTTTAAGGAGTCTAGCTCTTCTCTTTCTCACTAACTGTGAGATGGGTACTTCTTCTTCTTCTTTTTCTTCTTCTTCTTCTATTACCTACAGGGCTCTGGTTAGGAGAGCTGAGGGTACATCTCTCTTCTTCCTTTTCTTTGAGCCACCAACTTCAAGGGCTGGTGGAGAGGTTCCTGGAGTGGACTCCTCTAGCAACATCTTAGTGGAACTCCTAGGTATAGCACTCCTAAAAGTTTCCTGAAGAGCTGTGGTTGCAAAGGGAATAGCGGTCAGTCTTTGTTAAGGGCATCTAAGAAATAGAACTAAAGTGTACTTCAAGGATGTCTGTTTACTTGATAATACCTTCTATGGAGTATGCATGATGCTCACTAGCTAACCTCCTCTCGAGCTGAGAGCTAGGAGCTGCAAGCTCAAGTGAAGGAATAAAATGTTACTTGGAGCCTCTGGCCTCCAAAGAGGTCCAATAGGCTTGGAACCAAGCTATAAAATGAGGTGTGGTACATGGGGGGTACCTACACACAATTGGGTACCATAAAGGGATTTTCCCTCTTGGTTGGACTCATAAAGGTCTCGACATTGGGAGGGTTGGATTAGCCCACCCAAGGGTTTTGGTCCTTAGACTTGGAACCATTCCAAACATCCTGGCAAACAACCCAGGCCTGTAAGTCTTTACACAAGGATGAGTCTAGCAATAGAATATGAGGTCCTAAGGGCATAAGATTACCTACCAGGTCTGAGAGTTGATGTCTACAGAGACATCATGGTGAAGGTCTAACTTCCTGAACCAACAGGGGCCAACATTCATATCTCTGAAAGGAGTCCATTGAGCCTCTTCTCTACCTCGAGGAGACATCAATCTCTCAAGGCATTAGTCAGAGGACCATCCTGGGGGTAAAAGGACCTCACTGCGAGCAAACTGCTCTCCATAGTAAGAGACCCCCTCACCCATGGGGACATAGGGGCCTTTGTGACAGAGCTCAAAAATGTAGGCTTGGGCCCAAAGCCGGACCAGCCACAAGGATCCTCCTAGGTGGACAACATAGTTTTTAACTATGATGTCCCTAAGGCATCCATACACTTGGGCCAGAAACAATGTTCCTAGAGCTAATAGACAAGTGCTAAAAGCTAGGTTGATAGCTATGATCTTAAGGAATTTGAGGATTGAATTGGAAGAGTTAGCAAAGAAAAACTTGTTCAACCAAAACAAGTAAAAGCAAGCCTCTTGTTTCCTGCACCCTTGCCCAAAGTCATGTGTTCCTGTGGCAAATATCTTGACAAAGGACTCATGACCACCAGGAAAGTTGGTCAAAGAGAAAGAAGAAGAAAAGGCTTCAGCCTCTGTAGAAATGAAAGAATAAAGAGGCAATTCCTCTCCTCCTAGTGAAAGACCTATCAAGATCGCTATGACCTCTAGAGTAATACCAAGAAATCCCTCAACGAGAACAAAAGCATTATAACAGATGTTGCAACGGTAGGTTAATGATGCTAGAATGAAGTAATCATACCTGAGAGCAATCTAGGAAAGCCTGATGACCTCGTAGATGCAAAGGCTCTTCCATTTCTCACCATGGCTAAGCATCAATTTGTCTACCCATTTGGCATACCGCTTGCTTAGGAGCGTCCATCCTTTGGAGGGTGTCGCTTCTTTGCAAATGCATATCCCTCCCAAAGATTAACTTACAAAAGCTTTGCAAAGTAGGGGAAATTCATCAATATCTAAAAACATGCCCTCAAGACTAGGGACACTATTAGAAGGGTTAAAGATGTGCCCTATGGCATAAGGTGTGAAGTTTGAAGAAGGATCATTCTTTTTCATCAAAGAAAGATCCTCCTTGATATCATTAAGATCAATAGGGCTCTTAAGCCTATCAAAGACCATTGAAGTGTCTGGTTGAACCAAACATAACAACTGCTCAATAGGAATGTCAGCCTGAGGAATAGAAGCAAAGACATCATAAGGGATTTGATCCATCGTTGCTTGGTTCCATAGAAATGCAAAGGAACAAGGAATAGATTGAATCAACAAGAGTCAGAGATTCAAGAACAAAGGGAAAAGAGCAAGTGTTTTCGAAGCGCTTCATTACAGCAAAGAGAGAGCATATAGCAGAGAAAGTGAAGATTTGAAAACCTAATTGTCATACTTATAGGCATGCGAGAAAGAAGAGAAAACATCAAACAGTATTCTCTCGAGCTCCCTGCAGCCATTGAGGGTCAAATCAAGCATATTTTTACCCATTGCAAATTTAAATTTACCAACGGCTAAAAGGAGGGCGTTTATTTACACCCTAATTTCGATGAAGCTGGGACGATGCTGTTATTGGCAAAGTGCCACATGCTTATCACATGAGGTCCTCCTTCAGGATAATAGGGCCTTTAGGTGTTAAGATAACAGTGTCTCGAGCCCAGCATCTTAAGAAGTTTATCATCCTTGTAAGGGTATCTGCCACTCCAGGCTCAAGATGGTTGAAGGGTAAAGGGAGTTAGAGCTCAAGGGACTCCTACGTTAGGCTGCAAGATAGGTGGTTTCCAAGCTCGAGACAGTTACTTGGAATGCAATTTCAGATGTGCGGGACACAAGCTTAATCCAAAAGAAAGTGGAGCATCTAGAAGAAACTTTTGCTAAAAATACGGATGTGGGCTTCGAGAAATATGCTTGAGTACCAAATCAAGGGCACGTTCATTGATCGTTCACACGCTAAATGAGCTTGGTGGCTTGACATGGGATGAAACTGCCGCGGAAATAGGGGCAGTTGTTAGTTAGGTTTTGTATAAATTTGCAACTCCATTGTAGTCCAAAATAAGTACATACACTCATATAAAACTTCTTCAAGTTTTCTTTATAGCACACTTATGCTTTTTACCTAGAAGTAGCATAACTTAACTTATTCTATTGTCGTATAGATCTTGTTGTACTTACTTCTTCAGTAATACAATGCTTCGAGTTTCAGTTATGAATTCTTTATTTTAATCTATTTCCAAATCCGACAAGTTAAAAATTGAGGCTTTAGTTTAAGGCTTTGATGGCCAAAGCTTGACCTTGACTGCATTGGTCTCAACATTACTGTCACTACTTAGATACGCCCCATTGTTTAAGGCATAGAAGGCCAAGGCATGCCCTTGATTGCATTGGTCCAATTCTAGTGACCTGAATACAGTTTGCTCCCTCCAAATCTTGTCCAACCTAAACTCAATCGAGTTATTATAAGTCAAGGGTGCCAGGCTCAAAAACCTAATTGACTTGGGCTTGTAAGTGGATTGCTGAGTTCTGGGGTTGGTCTCCACTCTAGTTTCTAACGTTTAAGTGTATGAAGAAAGGTGTCTATGGGCCCTACTCCGTTACTGTAACTACCGCTTGAGTTAAGTCCATATTTCTTTAATTTTCTGTCAAAAAAAATACAAAAAATCCACCAAAAAAAAAAAATCTAAAAACGTCTTCTTAATTGAAGCATAAGTAGAACTTATGGTATAATCGAAGTTAGATACACCAAAACATCACAAACTTATCTCCAAAAATAGTGAGTGGTTGAGGTTAAAGAGGTGGGTTCGAATTTAGGCTCACTCCCTAATCGAGGTGAGTCCCTTTTACACGTTTGTTTCCATTTGTATTCATGGCCACATCATACTTATTAACAAACAAATATAGGAAACACCCACGTTTTCTTATTCCAGAGTATTTGAATATAACTTGCCCAATTTTGCTATCTGGCCACCTGTTTCACTGCCCGCAAACCAATAAGTAGCTTCACATGCGCCTGAGAAAATTGGAATATGACACATGGCTCAGTGACCTCTGTATTATTCATTTTTTCTTTGGGTGTTTATATGTATATAAACGTACACGTAAGTCATTTTTTTCTTTAATGGTATGGAGAGCTACTGCCCACGGCAGAAACCGTAAAATTATTAGAAAATTTTAGCAAATTCTAAGTTTAACATAATTTTTTTGAAAAATTATTTCTCAGAAAAAATAATAGGAAACACTTTTGTTCTAAATTTTTTTTAAATTAAATATTGTGGGAGTCTATACTCCAGTGTTAAAAAGGTGATGCAGCGAGTTGAGGCGCCTAGACCCCAACTTGGCGGAAGGAGGTCTACGGCAGGAGCGCGCAGGGTGAATACTTGGCATGAAGGAACTTGGCGTGACGCCTAGATCAACAAGTTGAACGGGTCTCCCATTCCAGTAGTGATTTTTGGGATTGTTTGCTGATTTCTTACTTAATTAGTTTTTTTTTTTTTTTTCCTTATCTATTTGTTTCCTTAATTTTAGCATCAGATTTGAATTCAAGTTTCAAAATCTTTCTCTATAAAAGGAGGAAAGGAGTTATGATTGAGGTAGCAAATTAAAAAATTCCAACAAAATTATTTTCTCCCTTTTTGTAACCTCGATTTCTCAACCTGTGAGAAACGAGGTTATGAACCTCTTTTATTAATTTTATTCCAGTAATAATAAAATTCAAAAGGGAAGGCTGTTGAACCTTCCCGTTGCCCAATTTTCCCTAACACGCGCTACATCATCTGGTATCGGAGCACTGTTTGCTTCCTGAAACGAAGGCCCCTGGAAGACGATAGAGGAACGCCACCATGGAGGACGTTACTGAACGAGACCGTCACCAACAGCACGAAAGGAGATTGGAGGACTTGGAAGAGAGATTCTGGCGGATCGAGAAGCACTTGATCCCAATCGGAGCCAACCTTAACCCATCGGGTAGAGCTAGGCCCCAACGCCTGCCTTCACCGAGCATAATAGGTGAAGACTTGAACAATTTATTTCATGATGAAGACATGCCGGAACCAAGATTCAGACGCCATCAGCGCCATATTGATGACCGTGAGGATCGGAGGCGGGAATCTGGACTTCGGATTGAAATACCTGAGTTCATTGGAGGAGGACGCCCAGAGGAGTTCTTAGATTGGCTAGTAGCTGTTGAAAAAGTCCTCGAGTTTAGAGAAATACCCGAGAGGAAGCAGGGGCCACTCGTTGCTACCCGCCTTCGGGGTAGGGTAGCCGCCTGGTGGCACCAACTAAAGCAAACCCGACTTCGGCAGGGGAAATCCAAGGTTGAGACATGGGAGAAGATGAAGAAACACCTTCGTAGCGCCTTCTTGCCATACAACCATGCATGGATCATGTACCAACGCCTTCAAGGGTTACGCCAAGGCTTCAAATCCTTGGAGGATTACACCACCGAGTTTAATTCCCTAGTCACCAGAAATGACTTAGCAGAATCAGAGGAGAAGCTGGCGGCCCGGTTTATTAGTGTGTTGAGAGAGTCAATCCATGATGTACTTAACATGTTTGACATATTCACTGTAGCTGAAGCATCTCATAGGGCCGTGAATATAGAATGACAACAAAGGCGCCGCCCTTCTAGCGGAACTTGGAACACTCAAGTTGGCAGAAGGGACGTGAACCACGTACCGCCAACACAAACCACACACATCCAGAGCAGACCACCGCCTATCGTTGTTGGAAAGCAAATAAATCAAGAGGTAGCGGGTTCATCAAGAATACGTTGCTTCAAGTGTGGGGAGATAGGTCGCCATGCCTCCGAATGCTGAAAGGGAGACAGACCGGGTAAGGCTCTCCTCATTAATGAGCCCACTGAAGAAGAAGACAAGAATATTGGAGAAGATGGTCAAGAGAACTTGGTGGAACCGGGAGAAGATTCAGTTGAAGGAGATGAGGGACAATGCCTAGTTGTTAGGCGTGTCTCCTTGGCGCCGAAGAACGAGCAGGGAGACGGTTGGTTATGGAGTAATATTTTTCAGACAACGTGTACTTTTGGCGACAAAGTTTGCCGTGTGGTTATCGATTCGGGAAGCTGTGAGAAAGTCATCTTCGAGGAAGCTGTTAGCAAGTTGGCACTAAAGACTGAGGCTCACCCTCACCCATACTGTCTGTCTTGGCTAAAGAAGGGGAACCAGGTAATGGTTTTCAAGCAGTGCTTTGTCAATTTCTCTATTGGACCCAAGTACAAGGAGGGGGTATGGTGTGATATAGTCGCCATGGATGCATGCCGCCTGCTCTTGGGACGCCCTTGGCAGTATGATCAAGGAGCTGTGCATGATGGAAGGCAGAACACATATAGCTTCCTATATGATGGGGTTAAGACGATACTCCTGCCAAAGAGGGAAGAAAAACCCAAGGCTTCTAGAGTTCAACACCCCAATGTGCAGGGTGGCGCCATGTTTGCCAAGGAAGTTGGCACCACCAAGTTCGTGTTTGTTTTGATTGGGAAGGAAGCTGAAGTTGTTCCCCAAGAGTTACCAAGTGAGGTCATGCCTTTGTTGGAAGAATATACTGATGTATTCCCGGAGGATTGACTAGCCATCCTACCGCCTCTGTGTGACATCCAGCATAGGATTGATCTGGTTCCTGGTGCATCTTTACCTAACAAGCCTCATTACCGCAGGAGTCCTCATGAGCATGAAGAGCTCCGGCGCCAAGTTGAAGATTTGCTTGCTAGAGGCTTCATGAGGCAGAGCTTGAGCCCTTGCGCCGTTCCAGCCTTGCTAATGCCAAAGAAGGATGGGAGTTGGCGTATGTGTGTGGACAGCAGAGCCATAAACAAAATAAATGTGCAATATCGCTTCCCCATTCCAAGACTTGATGATCTATTAGACAAATTGCAACGCGCCACGGTATTCACTAAGTAGACCTCAAGTGTGGCTATAATCAAATCTGTATATCTCCTGGGGATGAATGGAAGACAGCCTTTAAGATAAGAGAGGGTCTCTACGAGTGGTTGGTTATGTCGTTTGGTCTCTCCAACGCTCCTAGTACCTTCATGAGTTTCATGAATCAGGTATTGCGTCCGTTTATTGGCAAGTTTGTCGTCATCTATTTTGACGACATTTTAATTTACAGTCGTAACCGTGGTGAACATATCGATCATTTGAGGGAAGTTCTTCATACTTTGAGGGTTCAACGTTTGTTCGCAACATTGAAAAAGTGTGAGTTTATGAGAGAGAGGGTAACCTTCCTTGGCTTCGATGTTACCAAGGACGGCATTTTCGCTGATGAAGGCAAGATAGCGGCTATCCGTGAATGTCCACCACCAAAGACCAGTAGCGAAGTCCGAAGCTTCCATGGGTTAGCGAAATTCTATAGATGCTTTGCTCCTAGCTTTAGTTCCATCATGGCACCAATCACAGACTGCCTTAAGAAGGGTTCTTTTGTGTGGACGCCTGAAGCTGCATCTGCTTTTGCCATCATCAAAGAGAAGTTAATCATAGCCCCGGTGTTAGCCTTACCAGATTTTTGGAAGACTTTTGAGCTGCACACCGACACCTCAAAGGTTGGTATTGATGGCGTCCTTAGTCAAGAAGGAAGACCGGTCGCTTTCTTCAGTGAGAAGCTTCATGGGAGTAAGTTGAGGTATTCAACATACGACTTACAGTTTTATGCTTTTGTCAGTGCGCTCCCGCATTGGTAGTGGTATCTGGCAAACTGCGAGTTTATTCTGTACTCAGACAACATAGCCCTGAAATTTATCAATAGTCAAGAGAAGCTGTCAGAAAGGCATGCCAAGTGGGCGGGTTTCATTCAGCTCTTCCACTTCTCAATCAAGCATACTTCAAGTGCAATGAATAAGGTGATTGACGCCTTAAGTAGAAGGACTATGACCTTGACGCAATGTAAGACTGAGGTTACTGGATTCGAGCACTTCAAAGACATGTACCGTGATGATCCCACCTTCAGCAGCATTTGGCAAGCCTAGCTCGGACCAGTACCGGATTACTCGCTCCACAATGGTTTCTGATTCAAAGGGAACCAACTGTGTGTCCCAAACTCGAGTTGGTACAAAAAAATCATAGAAGAGAAGCACAACTCCGGACATGTTGGTAGGGACAAGACACTAAAGCTCATTACCGCCACCTACTTCTGGCCCACAATCTGCAAGGAAGTCGAGAGATTCGTCAAGAGATGCCGCACCTGTCAGATCTCTAAGGGTGGAATGATGAATGTGGGTCTCTACTTACCGTTACCAGTACCAAATCAACCATGGATAGACGTGAGCACAGACTTCGTATTAGGGTCGCCTCAGACAGTTGGCGGGATTGATTCCATTTTTGTTGTTGTTGATTGGTTTATGAAAATGGCTCATTTCATTGGGTGCAAGAAAGCCCCAAACGCCACCCACGTTGCAGGTCTTTACTTCAAAGACGTGTACAAGCTCCACGACTTGCCTTCTAGTATTGTGTCTGATAGAGACATTCAGTTCGTTAATCACTTCTGGCGGAGCTTTTGGAAGTTGGCGAACACCACACTCTCCTTCAGCACGATCCATCACCTGCAAACCGATGGCCAAACCGAGGTCACCAACCTTTCCTTGGGGAACATACTCCGATGTTTGGCTGCAGAAAACCCCAAGAGTTTGGTAGTAAAACTTCACCAAGCTGAATTCGCTTACAATAGTTCAGTGAACCGAAGCACAGGGTTCATGCCATTCCAAGTTGCCTATGGATTCGTTCCACGTTCTCCCATTGACTTGGCTATAGTCCCAGACTTGGCTCGCCCCCATGTTAAGGCTGAAGAATTCATATCTTCCATTCAAAACATTCATGAACAGACAAGGGCACGATTGCTGAAGGTTAATGCCAAGTACAAGGGCGGCCGTGACAACAGATGACAGGGAATTCAACTCCAAATTGGAGAGAAGGTTTGGGATATTTTAACGCTAGAACGCTTTCCGGCTTGGAAATATAACAAGCTCTCAGCCCGTAAGATAGGTCCATTGATGGTCCTTGAGAAGATCAACCACAATGCTTACCGACTACAGCTTCCGCCTGGTATGCCAACTTTAGATATTTTTAACGTCAAGCATCTCAGCCCTTACTTTGGCCAAAATGTCTATGTTGATCCCCAGTCAAATTCGAGGGCGAATTCTCTCCAACCTGGGAAGGATGATGCAGCGAGCCAAGGCGCCTAGACCCCAGCTTGGCGAAAGGAGGTCTACGACAGGAGCGCGCAGGACGAATACTTGCCGCGAAGGAACTTGGCATGATGCCTAGATCAGCAAGTTGAATTGGTCTCCCATTCTAGCGGTGATTTTTGGGATTGTTTGCTGATTTCTTACTTAATTAGTTTTTTTTTTTTTTTCCTTATCTATTTGTTTCCTTAATTTTAGCATCAGATTTGAATTCAAGTTTCAAAATCTTTCTCTATAAAAGGAGGAAAAGAGTAAGGATTAAGGCAGCAAATTAAAAAATTCCAATAAATTGTTTTCTACCTTTTTGTAACCTCGATTTCTCAACCTGTGAGAAACGAGCTTATGAACCTCTTTTGTTAATTTCATTCCAGTAATAATAAAATTCAAAAGGGAAGGTTGTTGAACCTTCCCGTTACCGAATTTTCCCTATTACGCGCTACATCAAAAGATCATTGCATAGAAGACCTTGAGATGCCAAAAGTTTCTTCTTCAAATTTCTGCACTCAAAATTTAGAATTGGAATCTAGTTCGAGGTATGCTTGTAATGAAGTATTAGATGTTTATATGTTTTTTCCCTTTATTTCGTTTTTCTATATACCATGTTTATATTTATTGTATTTCATATTTTCTTTTGTCATTATGAACTTATTAGAGCATGATCTACATTTAGTTAAATAGTTTAATAAGATTAGGACTTATTAGAATTTAATTTTTTTCTTTTTTGCTATGCGGTTCTATTGAATTTTTGGGAATTATTTTTGAAATACTTCCCAACACTTCCCTATCCTAACTTAGTGCCTAGTTCAGTGGCATCTCGTGCTGCTTGTCTTGTTGAGATACCATTTCACATCACACCTATGACATCGTCTCCCTTGTCACTGCCTTCACCAGCTACCAAAACATCCGGTTGTGGTTTTCTTTCATTACTGTCTATGAACCCACTTTCCCTATCCCTAGTACAGCCGGTGCCTGATGCCTCACCACTAGCATCACCTTTCAATGACAGCACTCACAAGATTTTAATGGATTTTTTTAGCTAGTGCAAACTCAGTACGGCTTATAAGATAAGCAAGTTAGAAGTGATTACAGTGGAGAATTTCTTTTTAGTCCTTTGCTTAAATTTTTTGCAGGAAAAGGGATTCAAATTCAAAATTCTTGCAAGGATACACCACAGCAAAATGATGTTGTGGAAAGGAAGCATTTTCACTTGTTTGAGGTTGCTCGTGCGCCTCGTTTTGAGGCGAGCTTACCTAAATAGTTTTATGGACAATGTGTTTTGACAGCCGCTTAGTTGATCAACCTCAAGCCAATGCCTCCAAAATAATATCGCTGTCCCTGTGAGATATTGACGAAAAAGGTTCCTTCTTATGATCATGTACACGTCTTTGGTTCTTTACATTGTGTTCATACAAAAGATCATACAAAGGATAAGTTTGGAGATCGTGCTAATCGTTGTATTTTTGTTGGTTACCTTCATGGAAAGAATAAGGTGTATGCTCTAGACAATAAGAAATTTTCATTTCTCTTGACGTTGCTTTTCATGAGGATAGATTTCCGTTTCTTGAAAACCAGGGACAAAATGTTGCTCAACGTCTACAAGAAAATTTTACCAGATTTATTGATGATGTCGTTCCGAGGAAGTTAGTGGTGTTGCCACTATTGTTGATAGAAACCAGCAGCTAGGTGTCGATTTGACAGCACTTGACCAAGAAGGGGAGGAAGAAAAGGGTGTGGCGAGGCTAATGTGTGTTCATTCGATGCTAGTTAAATATTGGGATTATGTCTGTGATGTTTGAGATTATGCTTTTGATGTTCACCTTTTATAGCCCATCCTCAACCTACCACTCCTAAGGCTA
Organism: Simmondsia chinensis; assembly: GCA_018398585.1. Taxonomy (NCBI): domain Eukaryota; kingdom Viridiplantae; phylum Streptophyta; class Magnoliopsida; order Caryophyllales; family Simmondsiaceae; genus Simmondsia; species Simmondsia chinensis. The sequence continues at coordinate 10,358,495 of JAGTTD010000023.1, read as the reverse complement.
TCTCAAGTGCATCCTTTGTTAAATTTCATTTCAAATGCATGATTTTCCAACTCTCATTCGAATTTTCTTGGGGGCCATCAGGTCTTGTGATGAGCCAAAGTATTTTGCACAGCCAATTCAGTCCCCACATTGAGGAGAGGCTATAGAGAAGAAAATCCTAGCACTGAAGCAAAATAAGACATGGACTCTAGAAGTGCTCCCGCCCAGGAGATGTACCTCAAGGTTGTGACAATGCGGGTCACCAAAAAGATAGATAAAGCTGAAATACAGTATGAGATGAGAGGAGAAATAGATAGATTTTAGATGAGAAATAGAATTTTGGATTTAGTTAGGGAAGAAGAAGAAGAAGATAGAGATGAGAAAGAGAACCATGGGAGGAGAGAGAAGAGAGAAAAGATGATTTTATTCATTTCATAATTGTTGCCATTACATAGCTAGTGTCCTCTATTTATAGGAAATAAAAAATACAACTAACAATTCAAAGAAACAATTGGAAAATTACCAAAAGTATCTGAAATATCTAAAAAACTAGTAAACAAATGGATAATGCTGAAATGGTACGGTACTATTGTACTATTTCGTGAGCTGGCAACTTGGAGGCTGTCACGAGCTGGCTGCAATAGTTGGCAAGAAGGTTTTGGAAGCTTCCTGCTGGTTCTGGAAGATCTGGACCCTGCCTGTGACAAGGCACTGGCCAAATCTTGACACCATCTTGACACTGTCCTAACGTACCCCTTGACATGCTCTAGCGCGGGCCTTGACACTGGCCTGGTGCGGCCCTTGACATGCTCTGGCACGGGCCTTGACACTGTCATGACACTGTCATGACACTGTCATGACATTCACCTAAGGAGTACTGGGCTCGGTCCTTGACACGGTCCTAACACTGCACTGTCCTGGTGCGGCCCTTGACATGCTTTGGCACGGGCCTTGACACTGGGATGACATTGTCATGACACTATCTTGACATTCACCTGAGGAGTACTGGGCTCGGTCCTTGACACGGTCCTGACATTGTCTTGACACTGTCTAGCACAGTCTTGACACTACACTGGCACGGATCTGGGACACGGCTCCTGACCTTGTGATGACTTTTGTCACAAGTGCTCAACTAGGAGCACCAAATGCACACCCATGCGCACCTAATGCGCACCCAAGCGCACCTCATGCGCATCCAGTGCGCACCCAAGTGCACCTCATGCGCACCTTGTGTAGCCTTTGTGCAACCATGCGTAACCAAGACAGGTCATGCGCATTGCATGCTCATGATATTCCCTTCCCCTTGAAGTCATCCTTGTCCTCAAGGATGGAATATCGGTGCAATCTCCAGCCTTTGGTTCCCATCTGTTGCCTACCCTTATAATACCTTTGTCCCTTATTCCCGGTTCAAAGGGATAATCCTTGTCCTCATGGATTAACTGCCAAGATAGGTGACGTGGGCCTTGGGAGCTTCGTGTTCCAATACCTGTTCTACGAAAGTGTTCCCCTACCTGAGCCTTTCTCCTCTTCTTACCATTTATCCCGGTTTCCTTCTTCTTCATGGCTCAGGTTGACACTGTCAGGGCTTGGGTCATGACATTCTTCATGCGCACCCTGTTGCCTCGTAGCTTACCAAGCTACTACTGCGCTGGTTGTTGCTTCTCCTGGACCCGAGTAGATACCTCCTCATACGGGTCCTCATGTGGGTACTGCGTAGCTCCTTCCCGTGTTTCTTGAGCATTATCACCGATTTGCTACTGTTCACAAGTCACGGTAGTGCTAAGGCCTTTTTGAGGGCTGTCACCTCCCCTCTGCTGCACATCCCCTTTTCCCGTATCTTGTGAATCAAGACCCGGTTGCTACAGTTCATAGGTCATGGAGGCACTAAGGACTTCTTGAGGTACCATTTTTACCTTTGTCCTCTCTGGTCTTGATTTATGTGGTTTTTCAATGATGGGTGTCTTAAGAATGGGTGGCTCAACAAGGGGTGGTTCCACTAGCGGTGGTTCAACCGGTTCCATGATAGCAATCTCCTTCCTTGTATCTTCCTCCTCATCACCCGATGGCCACGGTTTGCAAGTCACAGTAGGACAATGCGGTTCTTCAACTTCCATGGCCACCTTCGCTGTTTCTGGCCATGGGTCATGTAGTTCATCAACAATGGGTGGCCTATCAAGTGTTGGCTCAACCGACTTCTCTACAACCCCACACCCGTGCTTCCTTTCTTGGTTTTCCAAGTATTGGTTTATGGACTTGACCAATGATTCCATGGTAGCTTGCACCTTCTCCACGGAAGCTAAACAATCTTTGTGGGACTTGTCTATCTCTGCCTTCGTCAATGGAGCCATTGTTGTACCGTAATTTTTTTTTTTTTTTGATAGAATGAGCCTCTTGATCGCAAGATAGCTATGATACCAAATGTCACAACCTCGGGGATGTGACAATGTGAGGGTCACGGTGGTGACCCAAAAAGATAGATAAGGTTGAAATATAGTATGGGATGAGAGGAGAAATAGATAGATTTTAGATAAGAAATAGAATTTAGGGTTTAGTTCGGGAAGAAGGAAAAGAAGATAGAGATGAGAAAGAGAACCATGAGAGGAGAGAGAAGAGAGAAAAGATGATTTCATTCATTTCATAATTGTTCCTAGTACATAGCTAGTGTCCTCTATTTACAAGAAATAAACAATACAACTAATAATTCTAAGAAACAATATAAACATCTGGAAAATTACCTAAAATATCTGAAATACCCGAAAAATAGTAAATAAATGGATGATGCCGAAATAGTATAATACTATTGTACTATTTCATGAGCTGGCAGCTTGGAGGCTGTCACCAGCTGGCTGGGACAGCTGGCAAGAAGGTTCTGGAAGCTTCCTGCTGGTTCTGGAAGGTTTGGACGCTATCCATGACAAGGCACTGGTCGGACCTTGACACTGTCTTGACACTGTCCTAACATACCCCTTGACATGCTCTAGCGCGGGCCTTGACACTGGCCTGGTTCGGCCCTTGACATGCTTTGGCACGGGCCTTGACACTGGGTTGACAATGTCATGACACTGTCTTGACATTAACCTGAAGAGTACTGGGCTCAGTCCTCAACACGGTCCTGACACTGTCTTGACACTCACCTGAGGAGTACTGGGCTTAGTCCTTGACACGGTCCTGCCATTGCCTTGACACTGTCCTGACGCGGCCCTTGACATGCTCTGGCACAGGCCTTGACACTGTCTTGGCATTCACCTAAGGAGTATTGGGCTCGGTCCTTGACACGGTCCTAATGCTGTTAGGCACGGTCTTGACACTACACTAGCAGGACCTGGGACACGACTCTTGACCTTGTCATGACTTTGTCGCAAGTGCTCAACCAAGCGCACCCAATGCACGCCCATGCGCACCCAATGTGCACTTCATGCACACCCTTGCGCAGCCTTTGCGTAAGCATGCGTAACCAAGACAGGTCATGCGCATTCCATGCTCATGACAATTCAGTCCCGGGAGAGGCTATAGAGAAGAAAATCCTAGCACTGAAGCAAAATAAGATATGGACTCTATAAGAGCTCCTGCCTGGGAGACGTACTATTGACTCCAAGTAGGTATACAAGGTGAAGTGCAACTCTAATTGGTCAATAGAATGTTACAAGGCCCATCTTGTTGCTAAAGGGTATACCCAAGTTGAAGGTATAGATTACAATGATACTTTTGCCGCTGTTGCGAAATTAGTTACTGTTAGTTGTGTTCTTGTAGTTGGCGCAACTAGAAATTGGGTAATTCACCAATTAGATATTAATAATGGTTTTCTACATAGAGATCTTGAAGAGGAGGTACTTGTGAAGTTACCTTAAGGTTTTGAAAACCAACACTTGGGTAAAGTCTATCATTTGTGTAAGTCTCTTTATAGGCTTAAACAAGCTTCTTGTAATTGGAATCAGAAGTTCAAGAATTTTCTAATTAGCATGGGTTTAAACAATCTAAATCGGATTAGTCATTGTTCACATTTTCGAGTGGCATGACTTATATGGCAATATTGGTGTATCTTAATGATGCTATCATAAGGGGGAACAATTTGGGACAAATAGAGAACATTAAATCAATGCTAGATAAACAATAGAATGAAGAATTTTGGACTTGTTAAATATTTTCTGGAGATTGAAGTTGCTCATTCTTCGAAGGGATTGGCTTTGAGTCAACCAAAATATGCTCTTGATAGTTTGAGTGATACTAGGTCATTAGGGGCCAACCCTGTGTCTACTCAATAGTCCAAAATCATCCTTTGATTGATCAAGAGGGTGATCCCGTGAAAGATCCCAATCAGTATCGTTGGTTAATAGGGAGGTTATTATACCTTACCATTACTCAACCTAATATATGCTATTTTGTTTGTGTCCTTAGGCAGTTTATGCATGATCCTAGAACTCCCCACTTAGAGGAAGCTTATTGGGTTCTTCGCCATTTAAAAGGGGCACCGAAGCAAGGAATCTTTCTACCATATAATTGGAATCAGCCTTTATGCATATTGTGACGCTGATTGAGCAGGCTGTCCTAGTACTAGACATTCTACCATGGGTCTTGTTATGTTTTTAGGAGACACCACTATTTCATGGCATTCCAAGAAATAGTGTGCAGTTCACATTCTTTTGCTGATGCAAAATATCCAAAATATCATGCCATGGCAATAGTGATTAGTGAATTAGTGTGGCTGCGAAGTCTATTATGAGATATAAAGCTGCAAGTTTGTTTTGTGACAATCAAGCAGTTTTTCACATACCATCCAATCTAGTGTTTCATGAGAGGACTAAACACATAGAAATTGATTGTCACTTTGTTAAAGAAAAGTTGATTGGCCAAGGAGATCGTAACTTCATTTGTTCGGTCTTTGGGTCAAGTTGTCAACATCTTTACTAAAGCTTTAGGTTATCCTTCTTTTTCTTCCCTCCTTTGCAAGTTGGGCATCGTAAATTTACATGCTCCAACTTGAGGGGAATGTTGAAATTGAAGATCTAGTATTTTTGTATTCTGTATTTTGCATTTACTTTGTATTTGACTTATATTCTTTTAATATTAAGTATAGGCTTCATTTACCTAGTTATTATAGCAATTAATGCTTTTGATCATGTGATTTAAAGAGAGCATTCAAGAAGACAATCACAGTGGCTCTCTTTCTCTCACGACCAGCCATAATGGAGGAGGAGGAAAACCAGGGTAAGTTTTTTATTATTTTTACTTCATGTAATTATTCTAGGCATAGGATTCTTTTCTCTAGGGTTTCTAGCCTGTTGAGTTCTCCCTATTGTATTATAAATTGAGTTTATTTTGTGAATATTATCATCCAAGTTTATCCATATTCCAAGTGTTCTTCTTTTGCTCTGTCGTGTTATTTTCTTGTTTTGTTAAATTTTTACATGAAGACCTCGAGGACGGACAATGTTTGAAAAAGGATTAGGATATGTAGGATAGTGAATGAAAGGGAAGACATGTTCGTGAAACACCATGAGATGTGATGTCAAGGGCCTCAATTGAACAAATCAAGTGATGCACAAAATTTTGTCTGCTACCAAAGCGAAAAATTGGCTGCTATCAAAGCGAAAAATTTAACAAAAGTTTGACTGACACAAACTAATGCATAGGGGTGTGTTTGATAAAATAAAATGTTGAAGATGACTCACTTTAATTTTACCTTTTCAAAACCAACCGCGATACTTTAGTATACCTTTCTCCAATTCAAGCAATGTACGGAGGATTGAAGATCCTGATGATCCGTATGGTTAAACGCTTAAAAAGATTACTCAAAGCAAAAGCTTTCACAGTGTGTTGAAGCTGATGCAATGGAGAACATCCGAGGCTTCTCTTCAACTGCATCGTTTTGTGTCCGATTTGATCTTGGACTGAATTAAGAATACTCGGATCCATACACTTCCCTGAGACATCTGTGATCAAGTACGAGTGCTGGGTTATACCACCTTTGGTTGAAATTTCCGCGCTTTTTATCCAACAAGTGTTTTCACGGAATATACGCATGACATTGGACAGAATATTGGTTTGGTGCTCTGTGCAAAATTCTAACTCCAAGCCCTGAAACTGAAGCCATGCATATTGATATTAGCATATTTAACCAGCTATTGTTAGATTCACCTTTTTGGCTTCTCTTAATTAATTGTCGTACTGTAGCTGTTGGGTTTCCTTGATCGATAAATCTCCAATCATAAGAACAAAGAATTACCATGTTCATCCTATAAGACAAGCCCGGATCAAACTAGACTAACAGTAAAATTCCAAGTGGAGGACAGAGGATAAGACTAAATCTCCATCTGTCCAATTTTGTCCCAAACAAAATAATCTCGTGGAGTCCTAATTTTCAGTTAGGACTAGTATATGAACTTCTTTATGTGTGATTGGCTATTAAGTGTGGAGATCTATGGTCTTCCTTAACAACCACATTAAGGCAGGATTTATTGGGTCCCTTTTGATGGCACATTCAATGGATCTTGTGATTGTTGAGCTTATAGAATGTTACAATGGTAAGTGATCTATAAATAGGGTCTTCTCGTGCTTGGTTATAGAGCGAGCAAGAAAAATTGTAATCCTCAGTCTATATAGTGATTTTGATTACTCGCCCTAGGGGACATAAGCTTTGGCCGAACCACGTAAATTTTGGCGTTCTTGTTTCACCCCAATCCATTTTTGTTTGTGTTAGCTAATTTTCCATTTATTGTTCAATATTTGTGGGTGATCCTAAAACTTGTTATATAAATCACTACACAATTGTTATCTGATGCAATAAAAGGGCCTTTTCCTATGCATGTTAACCATATGAAGATGAAGGTGAAGCTTTAACGTACCTCTGCCTCTTAACTGGCAACTGCATCCTCAGGGCTCCCTCTCATGTGCTGTCTCTCAGCTTCTGAGCTAATAGGCTGCCCATTTACATGCCTTACATAGTACTCCTGCATTGGAGTAATGATTTTACAAGAAGTATAATTGTCACCGATGTCGTAAACGACCATCAAGGTACTGTTAAGGAACATGAGTTACTTTTATCTCGGCTTCTTTTTATACTTAAAAGAAATGAGTGTTAGGTATCTGTTTTCATCCGAGAATCCAAGGCTTGAGAGGGTTTAATGCTATGTCGGTATGCTGCTGGTAGCTGCTGCTGGGGGCTGTTATGTGGCTGAATTGGTGCTGATATTGTGGGGTTGTTAGCTAATAAAGATGTATTGGTCTTGGTTAAGTTTTGTTTAGCTATGAGTTGTAATAAAGTGCATTGTAATGACCTGCATTGTAATAACCTGCAGCAGCAGGTTACGGTTGGGCTTTAGGTAGTATCTTGGCACCAATGCTTTAGGTGCTAGCTAGTAGATATTTTAGTTAGTTAGATATTTTCAATACTTTAGATATTTTCATTAGTTAGTCGGTTAGGAGTTTATGTCTTGATCCAATGTACTAGATTCTTATAAGTAGCTAGTCTTGTGTAATTCTTACTCATTCAATGACAATATCAAACCAATCTCTTTGAGATTAAACCTTCTTTCTCTCATCTAACTCTCTCTCTATTTTCTCATTTCCTTCACTTCTTTCTCATCCCATACTCTTTTTATCTTAGGTTAAGATCAAGATTTAATCTCGATCTTAACAATTGGTATCAGAATCTCGTTTGGCTTCGAAATCAAATGTGATTTGATATCAAATATCCTTTGATTGCATTGCAATTTGCTTAAGAATTCAGTTCTGAATTCGATTGTAAATTGCAGTTGTTAACTGAAAAAAGTTTTTTTAAAACACATAAAAAGAGGTTCAATTGGTGATCGGATGTGAGTCCTTGAATTCAAGCTTGTGTTGATCTCATTGTTGGCAGTTAAACAACTGAGTTCAGTGATTGAAGAGAAAATTCGTTGTGGTCGTATATGTGATCAGAATCGTGAATTAATTACAGTACATTGATCAATTTCAGTTGAGCATATCAACTTCTGATTGCTGCATTATCCCTATTAAATTCAGTGCAGAATTGAGCCTAAATCAGTAAACAAAGTGCATAGAATTGTACTGCTGCAACGTGTGTTCTTGATCATCAGAATTCATCAAGTTACTGGAAAAGGCTAAAGTGAGTGTTGGATCAATCTTGCGCTTGTTCAAATTAGTAAGATCAGCTTTAGCAAAACGGAATTGAGGTAAATTCAGATTCTGCAAATTCAGAAATTGACGAAGGTAACAGATTCTTAATCTCTAAGCATCAATTGCTCAGAATACACTTGTGTTGCTGAAATCTGGAGGAAAATTGTCTGTTAAGCATAAAAGTGTATAAGAATTTAGTTGATTCAAATTTGATTCAACGTATTCGAAGTAAGGTTAACAAGAACTCAGGAAATTCGCAGAAATCTGACATTGTTCTTGAGAATTGAGGTTGGAAGAGTGTTGAACCAGTAATTGTAACTAAGTTCGAGTCTAATTCATGTTCAAAGCTCGAATTACTCAAGCTAACACTGCGGTTAGGGTTCTGGTTTGAGTTTTCTCTGAGTCGAAGTTCGTCAGTTAGGGTTTGGAATCTGTGGTGATTACTTTTGCAGAATCAAGTGCGAAATTCAGTTTCCATAAGCAAGAGAAATGGGAGCTACAACTGATTCCGAATTATCCTTGCCACCCGAACTCGAGGAGATCATACAACGCTCTACTGACAAATTGTTACAGCGTTTAGAAGAGATTTCGGCTAAGATAGCTGAGAGATTTCATCCCCGAAGAGCGGTTTTACAGCCTGAGGTGCACAATGTGGAGCCACTTAATGTCGTTGAAGATGAATTGGACTAAGGTAATGCCGAAATTGATGAAAACAAGTTGGAGGAACCTGAGGTTGAACAAGTTGATCATTATGAAGACTCTTTGCTAGAGTTAGAGTATTTCGAAGATCTTGAGTCCCAGCAAGATATGTTCTCAGAATGGGAATACAGTTCTCATGTCAAGGGAATGTTAAAGAAAGCAAAGAGTAAAGCTAAGAGAAGCCATCTCAATGAAGCATTGAAAGATTTTTAGGGTAAAAAGAAGATTACAAAGCAGAAATTGAAGTGAAAGGTTGTGTGTCAGCCAAAGGAGCTTCTGAATTTGCAAGAATAGAATAGTAGACAACCTGTGGTTGCCTTAATTGAGTCCAATTCAGTTATGTGACATTAGGATGATCCACTGGAAGAGGTTAGGCAACAAGTCCTAACTCCAGCTCCTGATTTTACTAATGTATATGCTGGTATACAAGGGTTAGATATAGCAAAACCTTTGATTTCAACTGAAAAATTTGATGCTACTGCTGTAATATCAATGAATACATCACCAAATCTGTTAAGTATCACTCCATGGCAAGCTGGTATGCAGAACCGAAGCACCTTCACTGCTGAACAATCTCATTCTGTTGGGAAATCAATTGTTGCTGCTGTGGTACTATCTGATTCAGAACAAGGTGTGCTTTTGAGTGAAGAAAAGGTGTATTCCAATACACACTCTTATAACGAGGTGCCTCCTGATCCGGGAGAAGATACGCAAGGCTATGTGAAGCTGAAAAGAGTCAATTTTCTGCTGAAAAGAAGTAATCGAGCTGCAAGAGTGCGTTTCAAGGTTCGCAACAAAGAAAGCTTGGTTCCTATGCAAGCAATTGAGTTGATGGATTTGTACAAAGGATGTAATGTGGAGAGATAGGTTTCTGATCAGATCCACATCAATACAATAGATGCTTTAAATGATGTAATTGATGTTGGCAATCCCTTTGATCTGCGAAATGATGAATTACAAGTGATTGGAAAAGCTAGACCTCTGGTGCTGCTGTTTGATGATGAACAATTCAGTGCCAGTGCAAGCAATGGTGGAAAAAGGTAGTGGCTGTGGGTCATGGTGAAGTTAACATCAAAACAAGCTTTGAAGAAAAGGCTTTTACAGGTTGCAAGCTGCATAATTCAGATCGTGACATTGAAGTCTCAATTGTTTCAGAATTGGTGTTGCTTCGGTTCAAACATAAGCATTCCTTGAAGGAAAGGTAGTTGTTGTTAGTTGGTTGAGGAATTGTGGATGGTTTGAAGAAGTGTGGGGCCTCTGGTATGATCTCACAGCTGGTGCACGAAGCCAAGTAAAGACAAAGATGATAGCACTTGGAAATTGGAACAAACAGCAACTGAAAGGTGCTAATCAGATTCAGAACCAGAATGTGTTTGGGGTGATCTGTTGTGGTTGTTGTTCTGAATGGAAAAATTATATGCACAAGCTTCAATATTTTCTTAATGTTTGGATGGAAAAGATCAGTGCAACATTGAGGATAATTCCAGCTGAAATTAGAGTAAATATCAGCAAGGGAGTTTGGAATAGATCAGCTCTAGATTTGAGGAAGTTTACAGCTGTTCAAGAGTTCTGTTGGTGTCTCCACTTGTTATATTTGTTACTCATGTTTGAGATGGTTGACAAGAAAGCAAAACTTGATCATTTGAGGCATGTTTGGTGGCTGGATGAGCTTGGGATCGAGGAAAGTATTGAGGACAGGCTGGAAAGTGTGAGCTGCAGCATTAACAATGTTGATTGTAATGTTTTAGGGGCCATAGAAGTATTAGAGGCTGCTGAAAATCATTGGAGAATTACAATTCTTTCACTGTCAGCAGTAAATGAGTTGCTCAAATGGAATGTGATTGGTGCTATTATGATTTTGGGAAGATGTCATAACTTGTTCGCATCAAGAAGCTTCCATATGGACAAGAATCAAGCTGAAATTTGTAATATCCGCAGCTATGAGTTGTCTTGGTTATACACTGCTGAATTTTTGAGTTCTGAAATTGGGAAGCAGTCAAGAGTATGTTGAGCTTGGTCTGAGATGGTTTAGTAAGTGGTTGTTTAAGCAATACAAATTTTGGATAAGATCCAAGATGAAAGAGTTGCAGCTACATTCCTATGGGATTTCAATGTATTTTGTTACCATGATCAAGTTATGGGGCTATTTGAGCTGCACTTGGGAATGTCTACAAGCTGATTTTGATGCTTAGTTCTCTTAGTTTGAGTTTGGAAGGCCTCCTGAGATGTTAAAGGACTTCATATGCAGTTTTATGGGTTCAATGACATTCAAGATCTGTTACGCAGCTTGCTAGAAACAGAAATTCAGAAGTACTGATGCGTTTCATGGTTCTCTGCAGCAAGACAGAGTTTTGAGTTGTATCAACTGCATTATGAGGTGTTGTGGATGTGTTGTTGATGTTTGGTTTGATCGATGCAGACCTCCTGAAGATTATTATACATTCAAACACAAACATTGTGTCGAAACATGATGTCATCCTCATGTACCAGCTGCATTTCAGATTGAGTTGCTTCAGATGTCTTTCAGCTGCAGAACTTTAACAAGAAGTTCATCAATTCAGCTATCTTTTCATAAGCAATAAGTGATCTCCATTGTTACAATTCTCTTCCATTCTTGAGGACAAGAATGTTTTTAAGGAAAAGGGAATGTTATGATCCGAAAATCCAAGGCTTGAGAGGGTTTAATGCAATGTCAGTATGCTGCTGGTAGCTGCTGCTGGGGGCTGTTATGTGGCTGAATTGGTGTTGATATTGTGGGGTTGTTAGCTAATAAAGATGTATTGGTCTTGGTTAAGTTTTGCCAAGCTATGAGTTGTAACAAAGTGCATTGTAATGACCTGCATTGTAATAACCTGCAGCAGCAGGTTACGGTTGGGCTTTAGGTAGTATATTGGCACCAATGCTTTAGATGCTAGTTAGTAGATATTTTAGTTAGTTAGATATTTTCAATACTTTAGATATTTTCATTAGTTAGTCGATTAGGAGTTTATGTCTTGATCCAATGTACTAGATTCTTATAAGTAGCTAGTCTTGTGTAATTCTTACTCATTCAATGAAAATATCAAACCAGTCTCTTTGAGATTAAACCTTCTTTCTCTCATCTAACTCCCTCTATTTTCTCATCTCCTTCACTTCTTTCTCATCCCATACTCTCTTTATCTTAGGTTAAGATCAAGATTCAATCTCGATCTTAACAGTATCTGCTAGGAAGGGCTTTGCCCTAAGACATCAGCCATCATGATAAAATCTATATCTGCCTCTCTTTGGAGGTCATAAGCCTGTTAATAATGGCCTATCAAACACCAGTCACGTAACATCTAACCACATAATGGATACCTCAAAATCCATTGTATAATAGCCATAATGTTATATAACAACCTTTATTCTAGGAATATACAACAACAACAACAACAACAATAAACCCCAGGCCACAAGGGCTCCTATCTAAAGGAAGGCTATGTCTGAGGACCCCCAACCTAAAAACATAAAATCAAAATGGGATAGAGACGGCATAAAGCAACACAACAACAAGCAGGAAAGCAACAACAATAAATAAAGCAATAGCAAACATACGCAAACAAGCAAACATATAAGCCTAAGGGTATGAACTAGCTTAGTTGTGCTCTATTCTAAACTGTTATATCGACTACACCTATTCTAACCCTCCACTCAGATCTATCTAAGGTCATCTCCTCATTTAGGTTTAGTTGGGTGAGGTCATGTCTAATCATCTCCATCCATATCTTCTTTAGCCTACCTCTCCTTCTCCTCCCGTGCCTAATATGGAGTTGGGTGCAACTTCTGATAAGGGCAATAGTTAGTCTCCTCCTAACATGCCCAAACCACCGTAAACGTTGTTCCCTGAACTTATCCTTGATTGGGCCACGCCTAGTTTTCATCTTATAACGTCATTTCTAATCCTATCCTTCTTTGTGCGTCCATACATCCATCGTAGCATCCTCATCTCCGCCACCTTGAACTTCTGCATGTGCTACCGTTTAACTGGCCAACACTCTGCACCATATGACATAGCCAATCTCACTATTATCTTATAGTATTTTCCCTTTAACTTTAGTGGGAACTTTCTATCACATAGGACCGCAAAGGCCATCTTCCATTTATGCTAGCCTACTTTAATTCGGTTGTTTAAATCCTTAAGAATTGCCCTATCCTACTGCACCATGGAACCCAAATGTTTAAAATATTCTTTTTTCAGTATGCACTTCTATGCTTGGTTAGGTTGAAGTACATAACTTAAATTCCATATGGCTGAAATTCTTATCAACTAATTTTAAGGAAACACCAACTCGAAGAAAAATACACCAAAGTGAAACAGCTGTCAATTGAGACAAGAACGAAACTAAAGTGATTGGTTTGTCATGCAACATAAATATCGTTGCATAACTAGAAATTGTACACTTGAAATGCTACACATAACGTGCTAGTGTATAAAACTATCCAAGTACATTCATTTCACAATATAATTCGACCGAGGCATTCCGAATTCGAACCTCAAAAATCTCCTTTCCTAGTCGAAAAGAGGATTCCTCACTTCTTTCTCTCATTCACCTTTACCTTGGGTTTCTCTAAAGAAACAAAAAATCAAGTTCTCTTTTTTGTTTGAATTTTTTTTTTTTTTTCTAATATTGACTAGAATTATTTTTGTTGTTTTTGATAGAATACAGGCCGATTAATTTCTATGACTAGATACAGAAACAAAAGACTTTCAGTAGGATTTGAACCAAGAGGAAATATGACCTTTTTCCTTTTTTGTTGTCATAATTGCCATCTGTATATCTGGTTTACTCGTATGTTTTACCCCGAATAGCATGGGGTATGGGGAATCCTGTGCCCCTCTTCTACAAGGATCATTTTGAAAGCAAGTTTATTAAAATAATTCTAGCATAAAATACGAAGTAGGTTAGTGCATTTTTTATGCTTCATGCCTAATTTACTCTGACCTAACAGCTTAAACTTTCGAGATACTGGTTTCCTTGATAATTGCCAAGCGGAAACCATAACAGAAGTTATTCAACCATGTTTCAAACAAGTAATTAAAGACAAGAAATTAACCTGGTGAGTCACATTTCTTGGTGTAGCTACAGTTCCATGAAACACAACATATTGCATATCAGTAAGGGCAGAGACAGTATCAAGCAAGACCCTTGGCCCATAATCACACGTCAATTCCACAAGCGTATAGCCTCTCTCCTTACAACTCAACACACTAACATTAACTTCCCCTGTTCTCTTTGCGTCAAGATTTCCACCCTTTCTATCCAACCTTCTATCTTCGAGTCTGTGTTTCTGTATTTTGATTACATGGCTGAGAACCGCTTCATCTTAGAAACCCTTTTGGGGTCCCCGAATGCAAACGCGGTCGTTTCATCCACGACGAATGCTTGGACCACAACCCGATGCTTAAATGTCCACGCGTCAGCGTTTGATACTTTGCAGTTAAAGTGTGTCAGAGCAGAGAATATTTGATGCAGCAATCCCGGTCTATCGGTGGCACTTAATAGAATCATGGTTTGTCCTTCACAAGGTCGTACTTGAACTGTATCCTTTGGGTAGTTGAAGAAGCACCTATCTGCTGCAATTGCCTGTGAAATTCAATGTTTGTGGAACATTCTAAGCAAAAAGTATGTGACGAAAGAAGTAGAGTTGATGGAACATTCAATGTTTGTGGAACATTTTTCATCAAAATTGCTTTTTCTCGAGGACCATCAAAAAGTTGATGCGTTTTTTATTCGTGCATTCCTTCGGTTTACATTCAATTTGCTACATCATCAAGCCCAACTTTCAAATTTTACACCAATCTTGAGAAAGTTAGCACCATTAGTATTGGTTGCTTGGAGAAGAAAATTTTACAAGAAGATATGGATGTAGACAATTAGACAAGACCTCACCACCTAAACCTATATAAGGAGATTGTTGAAAGTATTCGTATTTGTACATGTGTATTTTGTACGTGTATTTGTTTTTAATGTAAATACTTTGAATTTAATTAGGTATAGAATTAAATTTAGGGTAGTAATGGTAGTAAATTTTTCCTCTTCTTCTTCCTAGTGTAACCGGCCAAGGGCCTCAATTGCTTTCAATTTTTGCTTTAATGTCTTGCTTAATTAGCCTAGGATTCTTTAGGGTAGTATTTTTTTCAATTTCCTTTGATGTTATTATAAATAGGTTAGTCTTCTTTTCAATAAGAATCATCCAAGTTTCTCTCATTCAAATTGTTCTTTGTTGCTTATTTGTTTGTTAATTTTTACATGGTATCAGAGCGGGTTTAGATCCAAATTTCCGCTCGCGTCTTTGCCTCACCCGAGTGCCGGCCATGTTCTTTGCTGCAGCACCCAAGTTTCCATCTTCTTTGCTTTCAATTTTTTTGCTGCGCCTCACTGTAAGGCATTTTCATATTAGTTGTTTTATTTGTGTTATTTTACGCATCTTAAAATGAATAACGAGAATTCAAGTGAAGTTTCTAACCAAACCGTTGCGCCGGTTTTTGTTTCAGGGGGAGTTCCTGATGTGAACTCACCTTATTATCTTCACCCCTCCGATCATCCGGGGCTTGTTTTCGTGCAAGATATTTTAACCGGCCCAAATTTCCCGGCTGGTAGGCGATCTATTTTTAAGGTCTTTAAGGCCAAACGTAAAATTGGTTTTCTTGATGGTAGTATCAAGAAACCGGAGGAAGATTCTCCGGATTTTGAAAATTGGAGTGCCTGTGACTCCATGGTTTCTTCGTGGCCATCCAATTCGGTTTCTAAAGAAATCAATTCAAGTATTGCGTATTTTGAAACTGCGCGTGATGTTTGGCTAGACTTGAATGAACGTTTTTCCCAAGGAAACGTACCACGGGTTTATGAAATTAAGCGTGAGATTTCACACTTAAAACAAGATAATATGTCAATGTTTGACTATTTCACCAAACTAAGGTCATTATGGGACGAGCTTTACACACTTGTAGCAATCCGCCCGTTTACTTGTGGTTCGGGATAGGCTTTTGCGGCCATAAGGGACATGGAGAGGTTGCTCGATTTGTTAATGGGGTTGGATCCCTCCTTTTCTACCTTTAGATCTCAACTCATGAATACCAAACCACTTCCAAATGTGTCAAATATATATGCTACTTTATGTCAGGAGGAGAAGCAACAGAGTGTTGCTTCAGGTAGTATTGTTGTCCCTGAGGCTACGGCTCTTGTAGTCAAAGGGAATCTTGGTACCACTAGTGGGGATTTGCCCAATTCTAACGGGCAACCCACTTGGCGCAATAATCGGTTTTCTTGTTCTCATTGCAAAAGACAGGGACACACTAAAGAACGTTGCTTCAAGCTCATAGGATACCCTGCGGGATGGAAGAATCGTGGACAGATCCGGGCAGCAGCAGCCACGGTTGCTGCCGCGCAGTCCGCCGGGCACCACCAGCAGCCGCTGCTGCTGATCGCAGGGACTGGTGGTGCGCCGGTCCAGCAGTACGATAGCCCCGTTGTGGGGTTGTCGGCATCTCAATATCAGCAGTTGTTGTCTTTACTCAGTGAAGAGGGAAGTTCACCTTGCGTTAACATGTCAGGTCAGGTTTTGTTTAATACTGTTTGGATTATTGCTACGGTTGCTTCCGACCACATGGTTTGTTCAGATTTTGTGTTAGATAATGTCCAAGTTAACACTAAATTCAAGCCAGTCAGACTTCCGAATGGAAATTCATTGTCAGTCTCCCATGTAGGGCGTGCCACCATTTCTAGCAGTCTTACGCTTGATAATGTTTTGTGTATTCCCGGTTTCCATTGCAATCTTCTTTCGGTTAGGAAGTTGACGAGAGATAGGAATTGTGCATTGACTTTTTATTCAAATTTCTGTGTGATACAGGACCTACCATCGAGGAAGCTGGGTAGACAGCGAGATGGGCTATACATTTTAGAGGGACCGGTTGCTCCCAAGGTTACACACGTGAGGAGTTCGGAAGGAGAGTACTTGATTTGGCGCCGAAGAATGGGGCATGTCCCATTTAATAAATTGTCGAATTTTTTGAATTTGGATTTTGGTACTTCTAGTGATGCCGTTTGTGATTCTTGCCATCGGGCAAAACAAACTCGTTTACCTTTCCCCGTTTCTGTTAGCAAAACTGCAAGATGTTTTTAGTTAATTCATTGTGACATTTGGGGTCCTTATCGTACTGTGTCTTTGACTGGTGCGCGTTTTTTTCTCACCATAGTTGGTGATTATAGCAGGTGCACATGGGTTTATTTGATGAGAGATAAGTCGCAATCTCATAGGATACTAATGGATTTTTTCCAAGTTGTACAAACTCAGTATAATAAGTGTTTAAAGCAAGTAAAAAGTGATAACGGTGCGGAATTTCTTTTTGGTCCTTTGCTCGATTTTTATGCAGGAAAAGGAATTCAAGTACAAAACTCATGCAATGATACTCCTCAACAGAATGGGGTTGTCGAAAGAAAACATAGGCACCTCCTTGAGGTGGCTCGTGCACTTCGTTTTGAAGCAGGACTTCCTATCCAATTTTGGGGAGAGTGTGTCCTAACAGCAGCCTATTTGATCAACCTCATGCCCACACAACGTCTAGGGAATTGGAGTCCTTATGAGGTATTACTCGGAAAAGCTCCCTCTTTCGGTCATTTACGTGTTTTTGGCTCTTTGTGCTATGTTCATCATAAAGATCGTAGCAAGGTTAAATTCGGTTATCATGCAAATAAGTGTGTTTTCATTGGGTATCCACATGGGCAGAAAGGATACAAAGTTTTTGACTTAAACAACAAGAAAGTGGTCGTTTCACGTGATGTTATTTTTTATGAGAATAAGTTCCCTTATCTTGAAGAGCAAGGGAAAAGAAATGATGGTAACGAAATTGATCTAATTCGATATGTGGATGATAAAGATCACGGGAGAACACGTGTCCAGGAGGGACCGGTGGTGGCCGAACCACCACCGGAGATGCCAGATCTGTCGATGGCAGTACCACCGACAGATACTGGTGCTGCAGCACTAGAACCGGGGTCTGACAGGCCCCGGGAAGCCGCTGCACCAAGTTGTTCGGGTAGACCGAGTCGGGTTCGCTCAATGCCAGCTAAGTATCAAGAATTTATTGTGGATGTTCCTTCTTCTATAGCCCATTCTCGTGCTGCCGCTCCTTCAGCTGACTCAGGTATGGTTTACCCTTTGTCAAATTTCGTGTCTAATGCACGATTTTCTAACTCACACTCATCCTTGCTTAAAGCCATCACTTCGGGTGATGAGCCACGACATTTTTCTCAGGCTATAGGTTATAAACATTGGAGAGATGCTATGGAGAAAGAAATTTCAGCACTCGAACAGAATAGGACGTGGACATTGGAAGAATTACCCCCCGGGAAACAAGCCATAGACTCCAAGTGGGTTTACAAAATAAAGTATAAGTCGGACAGTACCATTGAGCGCTACAAGGCACGTTTGGTTGCCAAACAATACACTCAAATTGAAGGTATCAATTATCATGACACTTTTGCCCCTGTCGCTAAACTTGTCACAGTTAGATGTGTTCTTGCAGTTGCAGCCGCTAGGGATTGGATTATACATCAATTGGATGTCAATAACGCTTTCTTGCATGGTGACTTAGATGAAGAGGTTTATATGAAACTCCCTCAAGGGTTTGAGAAGCAACATAAGGGTAAAGTTTGTCGTTTATGTAAGTCTCTTTACGGACTTAAACAAGCATCTCGTAACTGGAACCAAAAATTTGTATCCTTTTTGGTTGCCATGTGTTTCGTACAGTCAAAGTCGGATTATTCTTTGTTCACATATACTCGTGGGTCAATTTTTACTAGTATATTGGTGTATGTTGATGATGTCATCGTAACAGGAAATAACCTAAGTCACATAGAAGAGGTCAAGGTCTCACTTGATAAACAGTTTGGGATTAAGAACTTAGGCCTAGTTAAGTATTTTCTTGGAATTGAGGTTGCACACACGAAGGATGGAATTGCTTTGAATCAAAGAAAATATGTGCTTGACATTTTAAGTGAAACCGGTGTTTTAGGAGCTAAGCCTATTTCCACCCCTATAGTTCAAAACCATCGATTAGCTGATGGGGAAGGGGACCGTGTAGAAGATCCGGGACAGTATCGTCGAATAGTAGGAAGACTTCTCTATCTGACCATCACCCGACCTGACATATGTTATGCCGTTAAAATTCTTAGTCAATTTATGCATGATCCGCGGGTACCGCACTTAGAAGGCGCTTTTCGTGTTCTTCGCTACCTTAAGGGGACGCCAGGTTAGGGTATTTTTCTACCCCGTGCATGTGACTTGTCTCTTCGTACTTATTGTGATGCTGACTGGGCAGGTTGCTCAACTTCTAGACGTTCCACTACAAGTTTTGTTATATTTTTGGGAGACTCCCCTATCTCATGGCGTTCTAAGAAACAATCCGTTGTTTCTCGTTCTTCCACTGAAGCAGAGTATCGGGCCATGGCTATAGTTACTAGTAAGTTAGTGTGGTTGAGGCGCATACCTCGTGACCTGCTAGTTAGCATTGATCAACCTGCTATCTTGTTTTATGATAATCAGGCGGCCCTTCATATCGCCTCCAATCCTGTGTTTCATGAGAGAACAAAACACATAGAGATCGATTGCCACTTCGTTCGAGAGAAATTATTAGCAAAGGAAATTTCTACTTCCTTTGTTCGATCTTCGGGTCAAGTTGCCGATGTATTCACAAAGGCACTCGGGTTACCTTCGTTTTCATCCCTCCTTCGCAAGTTGGGCATTGTAAACTTGCATGCTCCAACTTGAGGGGGAGTGTTGAAAGTATTCGTATTTGTACATGTGTATTTTGTACTTGTATTTGTTTTTAATGTAAATACTTTGAATTTTATTAGGTATAGAATTAAATTTAGGGTAGTAATGGTAGTAAATTTTTCCTCTTCTTCTTCCTAGTGTAACCGGCCAAGGGCCTCAATTGCTTTCAAATTTTGCTTTAATGTCTTGCTTAATTAGCCTAGGATTCTTTAGGGTACTATTTTTTTCAATTTCCCTTGATGTTATTATAAATAGGTTAGTCTTCTTTTCAATGAGAATCATCCAAGTTTCTCTCATTTAAAGTGTTCTTTGTTGCTTATTTGTTTGTTAATTTTTACAGAGATGACCTTAGATCAAGCCGAGTATAGGGCTAAAATAGGTGTAACCGATATAGCGGCTTAGAATAAAGGAGCGCAATGAAGCTAGTCCATTGCGCCCTTAGGCCTATATGTCTGCTTGCATGCTTATGTTGGCTATTGTTGTGATTGTTGTGTACTGTTTGTTGTTTGCTGCTTACTGCTCATGCATTGTATCCATGGTGCTCTGTGCTTTGCTTCCTGTTGCTTCGTTGTTTTATTGCTTTATTCTTATTGTTGTTGTTTGCTCTCTCTGTCCCATGTGTTTTTATGCTATTCAGGTTGGGGGTCCTCAGACACGTCCTCCCTTTAGGGTAGCACTCTGAAGGGATAAGGCTCCGCACATCTCACCCCCCCCCCACCCCAAACAAAAACAAAAACCGTACATTGGCGGGAGCCCTTGTGGAGCTGGGCTTCTTGTTATTGTTGTCAGAAAAAGAAGAAACTTGCACCAGTTAATCCTGTTTCTTTCAAGTTTTTAAGAATGCATGTTGATATTAAAGAACTTACCTTGTGCATTTGATTAAGAAGTCCTTCATCCTGGATTTTGCTTCCATCGTGATTAGTCACATGAAAGATTGCACAAAGGAAGTTAAAAAACACTGAATTAAAGCACTTGAGTTCAAGAAGTCTAATGTTATAGGATATGTCAAAAGAAAAAGTTGTGAACTATGGACAATGAGCTTAAAACCGTATTGGGTCGTTTGCATGGACCCCCGTATCGAATTAGCTAGCGTCACAGGGAGCAAACATTAAAACCAGATTTCATCAGAACTTCAAAGTTAAAGAGCTATCTGGATGAGAATAGTAATAGAATGAGTGATCTTCTAGGAAGTCCTCATCTTGTATCATTTCCAAGTAACAATGCCAACTAAGTCAAAGGTGAAAGAGACTCAACAACAACAACAACAGATCCAGTGCCTCAAGGGCTCCTACCTAAGCGGGGTCTGGGGGGTGGATGTACGCAGCCTTACCCCTTCAGGGTGTAACCCTACCGAAAGGCTGTTTCCGAGGACCTCCAACCTAACAGGGTTGGAAACACGAGGACTTCCCAGGAGGTCACCCATCCTGGTACTACTCTCGCCCAAGCACCCTTAACTTCGGAGTTCTAATGTGATCCGGTGCATTAGTGCCTGGTAGGTGAAAGAGAATGATGTCGCGAAATAAAGGCTTGAATTTGAGCCTTCTACTCATGCGAGCTTTTACTAGTAAGTACATAATTGGAGGAAATGACATTCAAATGTGCAACGTTTTTGTCTTAGAAGCTCTACTATGACAGTGTTTTACCATTATTAAGATCTCACTGGCACTATCTTCTTTTCATAATCAATCAAAAAGGTCTTTTGATCGCTCAACTCAATAAATATCCTTGATGTTTTTTTGGGGGAAAAACGAACTGGCATTCCATCAGTCAAACGCCAATTCAATCAATCAATTTTCATGATAAAATCGCAGCCATACCATCCATGAACCATCCATCAATGCAAGTTATATAAGCCTTAGTTATGATGAGGCTCAGATCACTGAGGACTTGGATAACTTCAAGCAGTATGCCATGCCTGCTGGCACTAGTAACCTGAACAAGATTTGATGAAGATATGTTAAAAGATGCAAAAGACTCAGAGAAATAGAGTCAGGAAACTTAGCAAAGATTTCAAGATCTTCATGGGTGTTAGGCTTGAGAAGAAATTCAAGGTCTAAGGGTGAAGCGGGGCCAATCAAGACCCTAAGCAATGCATTGCTTGCGGCCTCAAATATCACCATTTCATAATTGTAGAAATAACGACCTATGTATCAAACTTTATAAATGCACATGATATATATAACATAAAACACTCATACATTAGTTGTTATTATAATAGACTCGAAATGTACTTAAGCTAGTTTGGACACCTCTGTTGCTTGAAAAAGAGTCCATTATTTCATACTTGCCTTGGACTCCTTAAATCATGGGATCGACCCTTGTACTAGGTGAAGTAAATTGATACTCAGCTATCTTACTACAATAACATTCAATTACCTGTATTATAGTGGCATGCTCACTGGTCTTATTATCAATCACAACTCTGCAAGGATGAACAGAGATCAAAATCAAAGAGAATGTGAGAATATTTCTAAGTCAGTCATATCAAAAAGGGGAAGGGAGCTTCAAAAAGAACCATGAAAGAGAATGAGGACAAATATCGAGCTCAATATAAAGAAAACAAATCAAAGAAATCAAATTTCAACATCACAATTGTGAAATTTCATCCGTCCTTAGACCCAACCACATGAAGTTGGCATATGTGGAGTACACATATAAGCCTAAATGGGGTTTGATCCAAGAGCTAACTGGGGTTGAGTAGCTCACTTAGATTTATATAAATGCAGAAAACTTCACTATTGATAATTAAAAGATATTTCTGATCAGTAATAAAAACACAGATAGCATGTGATATGATCAAAAACTTGGTAAAAGTAAGGGAGATCAAAGACTCGTGAATGACAGTAGAAACAAGCAAAGAGGCAATTGCCCAACTGAAAAATGTTCCCCAAAAAAAAAAAAAAAAAATCAACAATCCTGAAAGTTTAAGTTGTTTGTTAAATGAAGGAACATGAGTTGTTCTATACTAACATTCCACTATGCAAATGCCCAACAACAACAACCATCCAGTGCCTCATAGAGGCTCCCACCGCGGTAGGGTCTATGCAAATGCCTGTTAGGCTTAAAGTCTAGATAGAACAAACCGGGCTTATACCCTATCCTAAAAGCATATTATTATTATTAGAAGTGGAATGGTTTGGATTTGAACTCGATACTTTTTAATCAAAAAGACTTTAATACCATTTCAAGACCAGACGCTTTGGAATTGGGGTGCTATAAGCACCTGAGAGCAGCAATAAACACCAAGAAAGCTGGAGAGACCATCAAGAATGCAAAGACAAACACCCAAAAACAAGAGAATTACAAAAGAGGAGGAAGGCAGATTCAGACCCTTTGATGTGATCTTCACAAATCAACATCCTTTTTAAGTCAAACTTAACAAGACTTCAATGGGGTAATGAAAACCCAGAAAGCCACTCAAGAGCATGGATGGGGTATTTACCCATGATGAGAAGAATGTTGCAGAAATCATAATCAACATCATCATCATCATCATCATCATATCATGACAATTTCAAATCTCCACAAACTCACGCAACTTAAGTTAAATTTGAAAACGAAACTTGAGCATCTGTTAGAAGATAAGAGACAATTTCAAGTCAAATAAACAACTCTTTTTAAAGAATAAAAAAAGGATAGAATGAAAGGGTCACTGAGAAGAGGAGAAAATAAAGGTACCTTTTTGTTGTAAATCAACTTGGATGATCCCCATAATGCCTTAAAAGGTCTCATACACACACAAACTCACTCTTATATTCTCATAGACAATTCTCTAAGGACTCGCTAAACTTAAGGTTCCATTTCAAAGGCGATTGACAACAAATAAACATTGGGTTATTTGTGCCAAAAATCTCTATACTTTTTCCATCGTGTTATTTCAGTCCTCATAACCTTTTTTGTATTAATTGAGTCCTTGAATAAAATTTAGAATGATTAAGATATGGTTTGAGTTGGGTCAACAGATTACCATTGGACTAAACTGACACAATGTAAAATGTACCACGGTTAAATTGACACAATTAAAGAATAAGAACTAAGTTCATACATTGGGCAATGTACAGAAAGTTTTGATTTGAATAACCCATAAATATTTCGCTAAGTTCTAACATAATTTTTTTTCTTTTATCACAACTCCCACAATAGACTTTATTACTAGACATGATCTTCAACAAATAATAAAGAAAACAAGAAGTCTATGCATCCCAAATCTCGGGGTTAAGACTTTGATTAGTAGTAAAATAGTATGAGTGTCAAAGTTTTAGGACAGGAGATGTTACTATCAATTTTCCGAACCCTAGCTTCATCATCACTATCACCCTGATCCCCGCACAAAGAGATCCTTCAAGGGGTCCCCTTTCATTGTTGCTCCTCATATTCATCATTGGAACGAGACTACAGCTGCTAATGCTGGTGGTGGTGCATGATGCAAGCACTGCCGGAGTCCCCACCAACGGTGGCCATGGCAACTTGTGGATCATAATCCGTCCCTCACCACCACCACACTAGCCCTTGCCAAAGTTGAGTAAAACTAACCAAACCCATATTGGCTGTATCCAGACCCACCCCATGGAGATCCAAATGGGGTGCGGTCAAGCTCGAGCCATGGCTATACAAATTGTGTTGAAATTATTGCATAGTATTTTATTTGCATTTCCTTGTATTTCGTATTGTATTTAGTATTCTACGTATTTATTAGGGAAGACATCAATTTAATTTCCCCCATTACTCCCCATGGCAACCGGCCACTTTAAGGTGAAGAGGGAGAGGGGGAGTTTTGCTTTGTCTTTATTTCTTTATTTATTTGCATTGATCATGTAATTAACTAGACTTAGGATGCCTTTTGCTAGTAGACTCTTCACTTATCCTTAGGTTTTGTATAAGTAGGAGATTGTTTTGTTAATGAGAATTATCCAATTCAATTCTCTCAATATTATTCAAAGTGTTTTTCATTCTTGTTTTTCTACATGGTATTAGAGCGGGTTTGAATCGGGATCATCAAAGTTTTTTTTTCACTTCAGCCGTGCACTCTAGCCAAGCCTCCCCTTGTGAGTTTCTACTTATTTTCTTGTTTTTACTTGTGTTTTTCGTGATTAATTCATAATGGCGGAAGAAAATACTAATCAAATCGTTGCACTGAGTGTTGAATCAAAAGGTGTTCCAGATGTGAACTCACCTTATTACTCACACCCTTCGGACCATCCAGGTCTCTTTTTTGTGCAAGACATTTTAACGGGTCCTAATTTTCCGGCCTTGCGGCGTTCTATTTTTAAAGTTTTTAAGGCTAAAAGAAAGCTCGGGTTTCTTGATGGAACCATTGTCAAACAGGATGAGTCTTCACCGGATTTCGAAAATTGGAGCGCTTGTGACTCCATGGTCTCTTCGTGGCTCACCTATTCTGTTTCTAAGGAAATCAATGCTAGTATAGCGTATTTTGAAACCTCGCGCGACATTTGGTTAGATCTAAATGAGCGTTTCTCTCAAGGGAACACTCCTCGTATCTATGAAATCAAACGCGAAATTTCACTTTTAAAGCAAGAAAATAAGTCAATTTTCGACTATTTCACAAAATTGAGGGCTCTATGAGATGAGCTTTATACACTAGTAGCCATTCCTCCGTGTACGTGTGGATCGGGTCAGGCTTTTGTGGCCATACGAGACATGGAGAGGCTACTTGATTTTTTAATGGGTTTAGACCCATCTTTTTCTACTGTGAGATCTCAGTTGATGAACTCCAAACCCTTACCCTCGGTAGCTAGTGCCTATTCAACACTTTGTCAGGAAGAAAAACAACAAAGTGTTGCATCCGGAGGCGTTGTCATACCCGAGGCTGCTGCCCTTGTTGCTAAAGGGACTAATATGAATTTTGGGGGTGGTTCATCTTCAACAAACGGACCACAACCCAAACGCAATAATCGCCCAGTTTGTTCTTATTGTAAGAAGCAGGGACATACACGAGACAGGTGCTTTGAGCTAATTGGGTACCCACCGGGATGGACGCAGCCACGCCGCAGTAACGGAAAGCCCGCTGCGGCTGCAACGCAGCAGGCTTCAGACGCTGCAGATCGGCAGCAGCAGCGCCAATCGACCAGCAGGCCGGAGGCCGTGACACAAGCCCGATTGTGGGTCTTTCAGCTGCGCAATATCAGCAGTTGTTGGGTCTACCCAACACAGGAAGTAGTGCCCCTTGCGTTAACTTGACAGGTCAGGGTTCGTTTGGTAATAATTGTTGGATTATTGATACGGGTGCGACATACCATATGGTGTCATCCGATTTTCCTCTACTTGATAGAAGGGTTAATACTGAGATTCGTCCCGTTAAATTACCTAACGACACTTGTTTACCGGTCACACACGTCGGGCGTGCCAAGGTCACGGACCACATCACACTTGAGAACGTATTGCAAATTCCGAGTTTTCATTGCAATTTGCTATCAGTGAGCAAGTTAACTAAAGATATAAATTGTGCATTAACATTTTTCAAAACTTTTTGTGTAATACAGGACCTGCCATCGAGGAAGCTGATTGGAGTGGGCTAAGAACGAGATGGGCTATACATGTTGGAAGGCGGTGTTGTTCCGAAGTCCGCTCAAGTTGCTAGCAGTGCTAATAAGGGTGTATTGTGGCATCGTCGGTTGGGTCACTTTCCATTTAATAAATTATATAGTCTTTACGGTTTGAACATTGGTGTTGTTTTGGATAATGTTTGTGACTCGTGTCATCGAGCTAAGCAAACTCGGTTGCCTTTCCCTATTTCTGTTACTAGATCTGTTGCTTGTTTTGATTTGCTTTATGTTGACATTTAGGGTCCATACCGAACATTGTCAATGACAGGAGCACGTTTTTTTCTTACTATTGTTGATGATTATAGTAGATGTACCTGGGTCTATTTGATGCGTGACAAGTCTCGGTCACACAATATGCTCATGAATTTTTGTGAAATGGTACAAGCTCAGTACAATTCGCGGGTTAAGCAAGTTCGTAGTGATAATGGTGCGGAGTTTCTTTGTGGACCGTTACTTGACTTTTATGCAGGAAGGGGCATACAAGTGCAAAATTCTTGCAATGATAGACCTCAACAGAATGGGGTAGCGGAGAGAAAGCATCGTCACCTTCTCGAGGTAGCTCGAGCCCTTAGATTTGAAGCAGGTCTTCCCATTCAGTTTTGGGGAGAATGCGTGTTGACAGCGGCCTATCTCATCAATCTCATGCCTACTCGCCGTCTACAAAAGAAAAGCCCGTATGAAGCACGACTTGGTAAAATTCCTTCTTATACACATTTGCATGTTTTTGGTTCCTTATGTTATGTTCATAATAAGGATCGTACCAAAGATAAGTTCGAAAGTCGAGCAATTCGTGGTGTTTTTGTTGGTTATCCTCATGGAAAAAAGGGGTATAAAGTGTATGACTTAGACAATAAGAGGATTGTGATTTCACGTGATGTAATTTTTCACGAGAATGTCTTCCCATACCTTGAAGAAACGACGGACAAAAGCTCACATGATGATGTTTTTGATTTCATACGTTATGTTAACGAGGAGAGTATGATACAAAGACGGGTGATGGAGCCTGTACGGGGCCCAGTAGCACCGTCAGGTGACAGTGCTGCAGAAACAGACCGAACACTGTTCGATCAGCACAGTGACCGAACAGTGCTCGGTCAGCACAGGGAGAAGGAGGACGTCATTGATGAAGCGGGGAGGCCAATCCGTGTTCGTACCATGCCCACAAAATATCGGGATTATGTGATTGATGTTCCGCCTTCTATAGCCCAGTCTCGTGATACCCCTTCATCGGCTAACTCAGGTACGGTTTATCCTATTTCAAATTATATTTCTACTGCACAATTTACTGACTCACACTCTAATTTGCTACAAGCCATCACATCGTGTGATGAGCCAAAGAACTTTGCACAGGCAGTCGAATCACCTTATTGGAGAGAAGCAATGGAAAAGGAGATTTCGACATTAGAACAGAACAAGACTTGGACATTAGAGGAATTGCCCCCGGGAAAGCGAGCAATAGACTCGAAATGGGTCTATAAAATAAAATACAAATCAGACGGAAGCAATGAGAGGTATAAGGCAAGGCTAGTTGCCAAAGGTTATACCCAGGTAGAGGGCATAGATTATCATGATACTTTTGCTCCTGTTGCTAAATTGGTTACCGTTCGTTGTGTACTTGCAATTGTGGCAACAAGGAATTGGATAATGCACCAATTAGATGTAAATAATGCATTCCTTCATGGTGACCTCGATGAGGAGGTCTACATGAAATTACCGCAAGGTTTTGAAAGACAACATGCCGGTAAAGTTTTTCGTTTATGAAAATCGCTATATGGTTTAAAACAAGCCTCGCGTAATTGGAATCAGAAATTCACTAACTCGCTTCTTGAAATGGGCTTTGTCCAGTCTAAGTCCGATTATTCGCTTTTCACTTACACCAAGGGGACCGTATATACCGCTATCCTAGTGTATGTTGACAATGTTGTAATCACCGGGAATAGTCTGAGTCATACTGAAGAAGTAAAATCAAACCTTAATGTCAAATTTGGCATTAAGAATTTAGGTTCTGTCAAGTATTTCCTTGGGCTAGAAGTGGCACGCTCTCCAAAGGAGTTAATTTTGAGTCAACGAAAGTATGCACTCGACATCTTGAGTGAAACCGGGCTAATAGGTGGGAAACTGGTCAGTACACCAATTGTTCAAAATCACCATTTGAGTGATGAAGAGGGGGAGTTAGTTAAGGATCCAGGTTAATACAGAAGACTCGTAGGTAGACTTATTTATCTTACCATTACTCGTCCTGACATTTGTTATGCCGTTAGCATACTTAGTCAGTTTATGCATAATCCCTGAGTTCCGCATCTTGAAGCCGCCTTCCGAGTACTTCGATATATCAAGGGGACACCGGGTCAAGGAATTTTCCTTCCACATAACTCTGATTTTAACATTCGTGGGTATTGTGATGCTGATTGGGCAGGTTGTCCTACTAGCAGACGATCTACTACAGGGTTCGTTGTTTTCTTGGGAGGAGCTCCCATATCATGGCGTTCTAAGAAACAATCAGTTGTTTCCCATTCTTCCGCAGAAGCCGAATACCGTGCGATGGCCACTGTTACAAGTGAACTAGTTTGGTTGAGACGTTTACTTGTTGATCTTGCAGTTGATGTTCAAGAGCTCGCTACTTTATTCTGTGACAACCAAGCGGCTCTTCACATAGCCTCGAATCCAGTTTTCCATGAAAGGACCAAACACATAGAGATCAACTGTCATTTTGTTCGAGAAAAACTGATAACAAAGAGATCTCGACATCTTTCATACGCTCATCAGGACAAGTGGCCGATGTCTTGACTAAAGGGCTTTCTTCTCCATCTTTTTCTTCTCTCCTCTCCAAGTTAGGCATTGTAAATTTACATGCTCCAACTTGAGGGGGAGTGTTGAAATTATTGCATAGTATTTTATTTGTATTTTCTTGTATTTCGTATTGTATTTAGTATTCTACGTATTTATAAGGGTAGACATCAATTTAATTTCCCCCATTACTCCCCATGGCAACCGGCCACTTTAAGGTGAAGAGGGAGAGGGGGAGTTTTGCTTTGTCTTTATTTCTTTATTTATTTGCATTGATCATGTAATTAACTAGGCTTAGGATTCCTTGTGCTAGTAGACTCTTCACTTGTCCTTAGGTTTTGTATAAGTAGGAGATTGTTTTGTTAATGAGAATTATCCAATTCAATTCTCTCAATATTGTTCAAGGTGTTTTTCATTCTTGTTTTTCTACAAATTGGGGCATAAAACATAACCCAAACCCACGAAATCCGGTGCAAATCGACGTACCCACTTGGGGTCTCCCCATACTATCCCCAAAATTGTCCTCTAAGCGCCAAGGGAAATGGTGGCGAAGGAAATGAAGGACTGACCATCTGGCCTCTTCGGCTCTGGCCGTCCATACTCAATGTGATTAGGGGATTTTTTTACCCAATTGGCATAGTTTTGAAAAAAAATTACCAAAATAGCATACTTTCAAAAATATTTACCAAAATGGCACCATTTACTGTAGCCGTTCAACGTACACCGTTTGTAACAGCGTACGTCCAGTGAACAGTATTTATTTATTTTTTTTACGGAAGCACAGCTAATTTGTATTCTAAAAATTATTGCATTAAAACTATTTTACATAAATAATTTAAAATTTTAATAATTTTTAAAATTTTTTAAAAAAAGTATACTAACTTCATCATGACATTGTATGTGTCATCTTTTTTATTGTCATGTCATCTACCACATATTCCTTTTGGTTTTCATGTTATTTTTTCGACTAATTGTCCTAGTCACTTATAAAAAAGATGACACATACAATGTCATGATTAAGTTAGTATACTTTTTTTAAAAAAATATTAAAATTTTAAATTATTTATGTAAAATAGTTTTAATGCAATAATTTTTAGAGTACAAATTAGCTGTACTCCCGTTTAAAAAAAAAAAATACTGTTCACTGGACGTACGCTGTTACAAACGGCGTACGTTGAACGGGCTACAGTAAATGGTGCCATTTTGGTAAATATTTTTGGAAGTATGCTATTTTGGTAATTTTTTTTTCAAAACTATGCCAATTAGGTAAAAAATTCTGATTAGGGAGGGTAATATTAGAATCCGTTCGCTATCCACCTAACGCAATCCACTTATGATAAATTTGACAAAGTAAAAAATAAATTTTAAATGAGTTTGAATTTAAATATTATAAAATGGGTTTTGGATCAGGTCGGGTCGGACTTGGATGTCATTAAACCAAACCCAAAACTATGTTTAGTGTAAAATAAAATTTTAAAATTAGTAAACTTT
The DNA here is from genome assembly GCA_018398585.1 of Simmondsia chinensis. Taxonomy (NCBI): domain Eukaryota; kingdom Viridiplantae; phylum Streptophyta; class Magnoliopsida; order Caryophyllales; family Simmondsiaceae; genus Simmondsia; species Simmondsia chinensis. The sequence goes on along the minus strand of JAGTTD010000023.1, from coordinate 10,328,070 downwards.
GAGAATTTAATATGTCAAACCATATTTTAATAATTTTTTTTATTGTACCAATATTTTTGGTGCTTATTCTAGCACTATAATATTCTTTGTAAAAATCATAATATAACAAATCCATGTGTAATGTTTAGTGGTTAAAATATTTTTGACCAATTGTCTAATATGGCATTTTTATTATTATACATATTAATCGAGAAAAGAGAAAACATGTATCCAATTGTCTAAATATTGCTTGTTAAGGTATTGTTATTGCATTATTATTGTTATATATATATATATATATATATATATATATATATATATATATATATATATATATTAGATTGTAATGTCATAACTTGTTCTAGAATTTAAATGGGTTATGAATTTAAGTCAGATATCCATTCCGTCTGATGAATTTGGATTAAGTTTTAATGGAATAAATTGGTTTTTTTTTTTTTATTTGGGTTGGGTTTAAGAATTTGTTGGGTTGAATCTGATTGAATACAAACCCGACCCTACCCAACCTAATCCCGATCCATTGCCATCTCTAAATGTGATAGCAAAGCGGGTTCCCAACGCTCCACAAGAAACATGAATCCCTAAATTTGATGCTTATTAGAAATATGACGATGATGGCATACAACTACAGGGTGTTATGCTTGCGAGGATGGATCCTCAGTTGCAAAGGCAAAATGAAAAGATGACCTCTAAGGGCACTATTTTGAAGTTATAAGAGTTGTTTGGTAAAACAAAGGCGTTTATGCTAGATATGAAATATCTAAGACTCCGTTAGAGATCAAAATGATTTCGAGTACCCTAGTGAGCACCCATGTTCTCCAGATGATCGATTTGACTGAACAACTTGCCATCATGTGGTCATCATGCACGGTGAATTGTGACAAGATCTAGTCCTTCATTCCTTACCCGAATTATTTATCATTTTGTTATAACTTCCATATAAATAAAATGAAAGTTACCCTTTTAGAGCTGCTGAGCATATTTTAGAGCCATGAGACTCAAATGAAGCAACAAAAGGGTGAAGTGGTACTGGTCAATTATTCTAAGATGAAGGGCAAGATTTCATCTAAGAATGGAAAGAAGAAGAACCGCTTCAAGCCGAAAGGAAAAAACAGTCAGATGTTGAGTGTTTCAATTATAGAAGTAAGGGCATTGTAAAAGGTATTGCAAGGAGTATCTCACTTCTCTAAAAGAAAAGAAGCAGAGAGATGCTAAGGGAAAAGGTTTTTATATAGTTGATCTAAATTGTTCTCTTTTGGCTATTGATTCTTCTACTTGGGTGTTAGATACTGATATTATTTTTCATATATGTAACAACAAGAAATATAGGTCAGTAGAAGATTGGCGAGAAGAGAGATAAACTTAAAAGTGGGAAATTGAGCAAATGTTGTTGCCTTAGATGAGACATATTCTTCACTTTTGCCTCGTGGAAAGTCGTTGACTTTAAAGGATTGTTACCATTTTTGTTAGAACATTATTTCAATTTCTGCATTACGTAGAGATGGTTATACTATTTCTATTAAAAACAATACTTGTTCACATTTTTATGGTAATAGCTATATTTTGATTCGACAACTGTCATTTGGAGTTTATGTTTCACCACTTGCTAATCAAACCTTGTATGTTTCTGATGACCATAAAAAGAAAAGCAATGACACAAGTATGAAGTCATATTTATGGCATTGTTGACTTGGTCATACTAATGAGACTAGGATATGCAAGTTGGTCAACGATAGATATCTTGACTTTAGTGATTACAAATCATATTCAACTTGTTAATCCAGTCTCCTAGGTAACATGAACAAAGCTCCATTTATAAGAACTGGAGAAAAGCTTGTTGATTTATTGGCATTGGTACAGACTAATGTATGTGGAATGTTGACCTCACAAGGCATAGAAAGATATTAATAATTTGTTACCTTGACTGATGATGTGTCTGGATAGGGGTTTATTTATTATATGAAACACAAATATAAGGCTTTTGAAATGTTCAAGAGCTTCCATTGTGAAGCAGAGAAACAAATAAGCAAGTGCATTAAAACCACTATTGAATTGAGGAGGTGAATACCTTAGTCATGAATTTGTTTTCCATATTGAAGAAAATGGTATTCTTACTGGGTGGAATCTTCTTGGAGCTTTTGAACGTATAAGAGTATCTAAAAGGAGGAGTCAAACCCTACATGATATGTTCATATGTTGATCTTCCAATTTCTTCTCACGGCAATGTCATTGAGATGACTACGTATTTGTTGAATAAGATTTCTGAGAAAGCTGTCTGTAAAACACCATATAGCATATAGAAAGGACATATGCCTAACCTTACACGCCTTAAGATATGGGGATGCACGATATACGTCAAGAGAGTTAACTTAAATAAGCTTGGAGCTATATAAGTCGAATGTAGCTTTATAGGATATTGTAAGGAAATAAGAGGATATTATTTCTACCATCCGACTAACTAGAAAGTGCTTGTGGTTAGGATGGGTGTCTTCTTCTAGAAAGAGCTCTTGTAACAAGGCTCATAAGAAGGCTAGGTAGAACTTGGAGAGAATCAACAGACCCATGAACCTACAACGGGTTCGGTACAAGAGTTTGAACTTTAAATTGAGGTATACAAACCTTTGTGAAAGTTCCCATAGAGCACTACATCGACTTGAATGACGGAGTAAATGACGAAGAGCATGGAGATGATGACCCCATTACTTACTGAGAGACTATACATGGTTTTGACTCTAGAAAGTGACTAGATGTCGTGGAATCTACAAGGGAATCCATGTGGGTTAAAAAAGTATGGACATTGGTTGAACCCTCATTGATATTAAACCCAGGTATGAATAGTTTATCACTTTGGGCGGGGATGTTCTTATTTGGACATCTTGTTTGGGCTGTGGGATTTATGTTCTATAGGGCGTAAATTGGTTTATAAGAAGGAAAGAGGAGTGAATGACTAAGTAGAAACGTGCAAGGCTCATCTTGTGGTTAAGGGGTATTGTCAAAGATAAGGTGTTGATTGTGGCAAAAGGTTTTCCCCTATAGTAATGCTTGAGTCCATTAGCATTAGGCTCACTATTACTACATGCTATGATTCCGAAATTGGGAAAATGAATGTCAAAACGTTCTTTCTAAATGGTGATTAGAGGAGAATGTATATACGGCATAACCTGAAGTCTTGACCACACCTTCTAATCATCAAGTATACAAGCTTCAAAATTCCATATATGGTCTAAAGCAAGGTTCGAGGAGTTGGAACATTCGTTTTAATAAGACTATACAAAAGTTTGATTTTCTTAGAAGATAAGAGAAACCTTGTGAGTACAAAAAGGTTAGTGGGAGCACCATCACATTCTTAGTATTATACATTGATGACATTCTCCTCACAGAAAATGATATTCCAACACTACACAATACGAAGGTTTTACCATCTAGCAGTTTCTTCATGAAGGATTTAGGAGAAACATCTTATATTTCAGGCATAAAACTTTATAGAGATAGGGAAAGAAGGATGCTTGGATTGTCCCTATACACATAGGCACCAACTTAAGAGGTATAGCATGAAAAATTCCAAGAAACATTTCCTACTTATAGGAACTAGAATAATTGTCAGTTGGGAGGATTGTCCTCATATCACTGAAGTGCGAGAATGCATGAGTAGAATTCCCTATGCATCTGCAGTGGGAGCCGTCACATATAGCATGCCATGTATGAGACCTGGCAGGGCTTATACACTTGGAGTGGCTAGTAGATATAAGGCTGAATTTGGAGAGGCTCACTGTGAAGTGGTCAAAATCCATAATTATTTGATAAATATTGAAGATCAATGTCTAGTGTTTGGATATTCTGAGTTGAAGTTTGGGCTTCATAGATGCTAGGTTTGAGTTAGATAAAAATGATAGCAAATCAACCTAGAAGAAACATTGCTTCCTGAATAGGCTACTGCGGGATGTTCTTGACCTGCTTTTGGCATCGATGAAACTGAAATTCTCAATTTCGATAACACAACAACTGCCACTAGTAGACGTCCCAGTAGTCATGTATGGCAATATTTTACATTACATGGTGCACAAAATAAGGCATTTTGTAAACTTTGCAATAATAACAGAGGCCACAGCCAACCGGCACTTTAAACTGACCCCTAGTGAGAGCCAACCCCAACTTAAATGTGGATAAATCACAACAAACCGTCCTACAACATATGTCTGGTGTGCTTCAAAGCTTCAGGTTTTTACAAACGACTAATAGACGAGAATTAGTGAGATACGGTATTTCGGCTAAGAAGCCGTTTACCATTAACGAAGACCCTAGATTTATCCGTTACTATAAAAATGCACTAAACCCTACTGCTCAAAGGGTCCTTCGCAACATTTTGAAGCGTGATGCATTTAATGAATTTATAAAAATGAAAAGCGCGTTAAAATAAATTTTAATGAGGAACATGAGTATGATCTCATCGACGTTTGACACATAGACGACAAAATCCGACATACTCTACATGTGCATAAATGCACATTGGATTGATTCATCATACATAATGCAAAAATGGATTATTCATTTTCATCTATCAAATTTCACCGCAATGCTCGTGTAATTGCAAATAATATTGTGGCCTCTAGCCGTGAGAGGATTGAAGACCAAATTATGAGATTACTTTCGATAATGTAACTAACAACAATGCATCTATTAACTCATTAATTAGGTCTTTGAAACCCATGTTAGATGGAAGATTATTTCATTTGCGTGGTATTTATCACATTTTGCATTTAATAGTAATAGATTGAATAAAATTTATAAAGGATTATCTTTCAAATTTAAGAAATATAATTAAAGCAACTAAAACATCTCCAAGTAGGCAACAATATTTTAAGGATTTCTGTGCATCACGGAAATTTTCATGCAAACGTTTTAAATTAGATATAAGTAATAGATGGGGGTCAACGATCAATATTTTAGAAAGATGTATAACATATAACGATTGTTAGATTTTGTACACATAAATTTTGGGGATCTATGTGTTTTTAGTGTCAATAATATAAATTGGGAAGTAATAGATGAAATTTGTAAATTCTTAGTTCTTTGTAGAGATGCTACGAATTTTTTCTCGTAATCCTACTACCCAATTATTCTAGACACAATATTTAAAATAGTAGATTTTGCTGCATAGATGATGAAGAACTCCTCCAACCTTGCATTGTAGGCAGCCACTATTGCCATGCAAGATAAATTTTTAAATATTATACTAAATTCCCATGGCCTATTGTATTGCCGCAATTTTTTATCCATATTGCAAACTTATGGGTTTTCAAATTTTTGTCCAATTATTTTACGAAACAAAGCAATCACATTTTGATTATAAAACGGAGTGTAATGCATCTTTTGATATTTTATTATGCTGATAATTATATAAATCCTAATATCCCACGCTTTCTGTTAAGATCGAGATTAAATCTTGATCTTAACCTAAGATAAAGAGAGTATGGGATGAGAAAGAAGTGAAGGAGATGAGGAAATAGAGAGAATTAGATGAGAGAAAGAAGGTTTAATCTCAAAGAGATTGGTTTGATATTTCATTGAATGCCCAGAATTACATTTGATGATCATACTTATAGGCAATAACAAGCAAGGACTCACTAAACCAGCCGCCCATAGCTACCGGCCCACTAACCGCTATAACTGACTCTTGGTACCAAAACACTAATTCAAACATTACAAGCTCACACGCTTATTACAACTCTAATTACAACTCAAATGAAATAGAACATAACAATCCCCTGTCCTTAAAACATTCTTGCCCTCAAGAATGAAAAACAAGAAATTGACTTTACAAAAATCTTTTCTCTTCGCATGTAGAAAATGATTCATCTAGATTGCACCAACGCACCCAAACCTTCTGCCGGCTGGTACCATCTGCATTTTCTTGTCTGGCTTCCTCTACTGCCGCTGGCTACAGGAGCAAAGACCCACTGGAACCAACCTCCGGAGGGTCTGGTGAAGAGCTGTGGCCTTGCTTAATCTGTTTTTTAAGAAGTGAAACATGAAAGGCCGGGTGAATATATGAATCAGGAGGAAGCTCCAGCTTGTATGCCACCTTGCCAACTTTCTCCAAAACCTTGTAAGGTCCAAAGAACCTTGCACAAAGCTTAACATTCTTCCTTACAGCTGCTGTGGATTGCCTAGAGGGCTGCAATTTCAGGTATACCATATCACCCACTTCAAAATTTCTGTCAACTCTCTTGCGATCTGCATACCACTTCATTCGAGCTTGTGCCTGAACAAGATTATCCTTCAAAAGCTGCATAAGATGCTTCCTTTGCTGCACCAACTTAAGGACCTCAGCCACCTGAGACTCCACTCCTTGCAACACCAATTGAGTGGGTGGATCATACCCATACAATGCCTTGAAGGGTGTTGTGCCAAGAGAAGCATGAAAATGGGTGTTATACCAAAATTCCGCCAATGAAAGCCACCTACCCCACACCTTATGATGGCTAAACACCATGCTTCTACGGTATTGCTCAATATGTTGATTGACCCTCTCAGTCTAACCATCGGTTTGAGGATGATAAGATGAGCTAAGGGCCAAAGTCGTTCCCAAGAGACCAAACAATGCCTTCCAGAAGCGACTTGTAAAGAGCTTGTCCCTATCAGAGACTATGGACTGAGACAATCCATGGAGCTTGTAGATGTTATCAAGGAACACACGAGCCAATTTCTCAATAGTCACAGGTCAAGCTAAGGCAATGAAGTGGCTAAATTTGGTGAACCGATCAACTACTACCCAGATTACCTCTTTCCCTTCGGATTTAGGCAATCCCTCAATGAAATCCATGCTTATGTTTTGCCATATCCCCTTTGGAACTGGTAAGGGTTGGAGAAGTCCTTGATATCTATGATCCCTAAGCTTAGTTTGTTGACGTATCTCACAACCTTGCACAAGATCTATCACTGCTCTCTTCATTCCCGGCCAACTGAAATGAACCTTCAGCCTCTGATAGGTTCCTTCCACACCTGAGTGACCTCCCCATGAAGAATCATGAGAAGCACTGATGATTTGATGCCTAAGATTAGTAGAAACTCCAATATACAGTTTTCCCTGAATTTTGATAATTCCCTGGGACATAGAAACATCTGCACCAGCAGCCAAACTACTCGCCTTGCCCACACTGTAAGCTGCTATACATTCTTAAGCAAAAGGATCATTTTCATAGTACTGATGTACTTCTTCCATCCAAGCAGGAGAGATCAGTGAAATGGCCCCAAGAGAGCCCTGCTCATAGTCTTCAAACCTGCACGACAGTGCGTCGGCTGCAATATTGTCCTTACCTTTCTTATACTCAATGTCATAATCAAGCCCCAACAACTTCATCAGCCCTTTTCTTTGTATTATTGTGACAATTTTCTGCTCCAAAAGATGCTTAAGACTTTGAAGATCAGTCTTGATGATAAAATGATGCCCATCCAAGTAATGCCTCCATTTTTCCACAGCCCGCAGAATTGCGAGATACTACTTCTCATATGTGGAGAGTGCCTAGTGTTTTGCACTCAATGCCTGGCTGAGATAAGCTATAGGCCTTCCTCCTTGAGACAACACTGCCCCAACACCACTTCCACAAGCATCAGTCTCCAATACAAAGCTTGAAGTAAAATCGGGCATGGCCAAAACAGGTGCTCTGCACATAGCTTCCTTAAGAGCTTCAAAAGAAATCTAGGCTTCATCCGACCAAATGAAAGCATCTTTCTTCAACAAGTCTATGAGCGGTTGGCTATAGCTCCATACCCTGCTACAAACTTGCGATAATACCCTGTTGATCCCAAAAATCCCCTCAATTGCTTCAAAGTTACCGGAACAGGCCATTCCCTCATGGCTTGGGCTTTTGAGGGATCAGTGGAAACCCCTTCACAAGAAATCAAATGGCCAAGGTATTCCAAATGAGTTTGAGCAAAAGAACATTTGGCCAACTTAGCATACAACTTGTGCTCACGCATGGCCAAGAACACTTCCCTCAAATGCCGCAAATGCTCCTCAAAGGATGCACTATAAACCAGGATGTCATCAAAGAAGACTAACACAAATTTCCTAAGAAATTGCTTGAAGACATCGTTCATGAGAGCTTGGAATGTGGCTGGGGCGTTTGTCAAGCCAAAGGGCATGACTACAAACTCAAAGTGTCCATGGTGTGCCCGGAATGCTATCTTGTACACATCTTGCTCCTCCACTCTAATTTGATGGTAGCCTTGCCATAGATCCAACTTGGAAAAGACTTGAGCTCCACACAACTCATCAAGCAGATCATCTATAACTGGTATAGGAAACTTGTCCTTTACTGCCATAGAATTGAGCTGCCTATAATCCACACACATTTGAGCCGTGCCATCTTTTTTTTTTTTTTTTGACAAGAATAACCGGAGAGGCAAAGGGGCTGTGACTTTGCCGTATGAAGTTGGTTTTGAGTAATTCATCCACTTGCTTCTCAATTTTCGACCTTTGGGCATGTGGATATCTGTATGGCCTAAGTCTCACAGGTTCTGCATCACTTTTGAGGGGAATAACATGGTCTAAACTCCTCTTGGGAGGTAAGGACTTGGGCACCTTGAACAGATCCTCAAACTCATTGATCACTGCCTGCACTTCTGGCTTAGTAATGCTCACCATTTCAGTAGGAGCTATAGCCAACAGCTGTCCTACCCATTGAAATGCACACTTCTTAATTCCCTTCTTCAGCTTACTTCCTTTCATTACTTGCAAATGAGCTTGCTCTGCCATTCCTTGCAGTGTAACCTTAGAGCCTTGTACTTCAAAGGAAACCGTGAGATTAGCAAAATCAAACAACACTGGGCTGTAAGATCTCATCCAATCGACCCCAAGAACCATATCACACCCTCCCAAAGGAAGGACTCTAAAATCATAACTGAATTTGCGGTCCTGCATATACCAATAGAACCCTTGGCATTTGCTTTGAGTCATCGCAGATTTCCCATCGGCCACGGTAACAGCAAGAGGATGAGTTTTTATCACTTCATGACCCACTTTCTTGACCACTTTAGGATCAACAAAGCTATGGGTGCTACACTATCAATGAGGATGATGATAGACCTTTTTCTAGCCTTCCCTTTGATTCGGATTGTGCTATCAGTCCCACTACCAGTCAAAGTTTTCATTGAGATTTCCACTTCAGCATCATCCAAGTTCTCCTCAATGTGATCTACATCATCTTCATCCACCTCAATCTCCTCTCCATCAGAGAGTTCTCCAGCACTAACCCCTTCAGCAGACATAAGAAACTTTGGGTTACACTTGTGGCCAAATTGGTAAGGTTGATTACATCGGTAACACAACCTCTGTTGCTGCTTGTCCTCTAATCTGTTGGTCCTGGACCTGATAGATCCTTGCTGAGGTTTGGAACTGCCTCCACGAGGTCTGGAAATATCACTTGAAGGTAACATTGTTGATTTATAAAGCTTGGCTTTAGCATAAGCCTTAGACAAGGTTGGAGGATCAATGGCCTTAACTAAGTTCTTCACCTTTGGCTTCAATCCACTTATAAAGGCAGAAACATAATAAGACTCTGAGGCTTGAATTTCAATTATGATGCTTGCTCGCAAGTTTTCAAACCTGGACATATAATCTCTCACTGATGTCTCCTGCTTCACCTTATTGAATTTATCCACAATGTCACTATCATCCTCATCACTATACCGGTCACACAATTCTTTCGCAAATTCAGTCCATGAAAGGGAAGGGTTGCTTTTCATCAAACTATAAAACCATACTTCATGATCACCAAGAAGATATACAGCAACAATTTGTACCTTTTTAGATTCTTCAATATGATAGAAGTGGAAGTAACGCTCACACCTCCTCAACCATGAATGAGGTTGTTTCCCATCAAAGGCATCGATCTGCACTTGAGGCTGTCTGTGGCCACTACTTCTGCTGTTAGAAGTCTTCTCATTGCTGCCTGAATGTTGCTGATGCCTATAATCAGGCAGTCTGTCCAATTGATCCACATTCACTTCCCTAGGTCTGTAAGTATCCTCCATTTCATGAGCTCGGACCTAGGGTCCTGCATTCCAGTTTGAAGGTCGAGATTGTACATGCTCACTACGACCTTACCTGTCAGCCATCTCAGCTTCCTGAACTCGATCTTGAGCTCCAGCATCAACACCATGATTTACGACTTCAGCTCTCACTGATTGATTAGCTTGTAACACACTAGCAGGCAATAATGGATTCGGAACAACAGGAGAACTTGGCCTCCTAAATTGCTGTCGAATTTATGCTAACTTCACTTCCATCTGTTGCATTTGTTGATCAAACCGCAAGTTAAACCTCTCCTCCAATTCTTGTGATTGTCGCGTGACCTGATCAGAGATCTTAACCTCCACCTGCTGAGCTCATTGATCAATCTTCACATCAATTTGTTGATTCATTTGCAGGATCTGCTGATTCATTTGTTGTACTGATTCAGCGTTAGATTGCTTGATTTGAGCAAGCATTGTCTTCAACTGACTATCCAATTGTGCATTCATAACCAAATCCCGTCCTGCTGCATTACTGCTGCCAACAACATCAGCATATGTAGACTTAGCAGCTGCCTTAGCCGCTGCTGATCTGGTGGTGACACCACCGATCAATGCAATTTCATTCGAATCCATTGATTTGGAAGTCAAATGAGGCTCTGATACCAATTGTTAAGATCGAGATTAAATCTTGATCTTAACCTAAGATAAAGAGAGTATGGGATGAGAAAGAAGTGAAGTAGATGAGGAAATGGAGAGAATTAGATGAGAGAAATAAGGTTTAATCTCAAAGAGATTGGTTTGATATTTCATTGAATGCCCAGAATTACATTTGATGATCATACTTATAGGCAATAACAAGCAAGGACTCACTAAACCAGCCGCCCAAAGCTACCGGCCCACTAACCTCTATAACCGACTCTTGGCGCCAAAACACTAATTCAAACATTACAAGCTCACACGCTTATTACAACTCGAATGAAATAGAATATAACACTTTCCACCATGGATCGCAATACACTAATCTATCTGGTGCCTACAGTATTATTGAAGTGTGCTTTTAGTGTAGGTGGAAGACTGATAGGAATAAAGAGAGTGAAGCTAGCATCGAAGACCTTAGAAACGTCGGTGTGCTTGATAGATTGAATGGCTGCAGTGGATATAGAGCAGGGAGATCTAAAGTTGGCATCATCAAGTGACGAAGGAGAGGACACTAACTCCACTACAAGTACAACACCAACCGAAGCAAGTGGAGATTGATTTATTTATATTTTCATTGTGTAAAAATTAAATACATATTATATTATGTTTATAATTTTTGTAATAGTGTAATTGTTAGTATACTACAGTTGTGTTTTTTAATAAGTTATAATATATTTCATGTTATAAAATATATTTGTAAATTTATAGTGCACGATTATGATGTATACTATATTATTCATTGATAAAATTATAATTATATTTTTCTACATATATATATATCTGTTTTTCTATTTTACATACAGTGTAAAAATTATTTTTACAAAAAAGGAAGAAAAACGTTCACACCTGGATGAGGCGCGTTCGAACCCATGTGGGTCCAACTTATCCTTATCTACTCTAGCCCATGCCCGTGCCCTAGAGCGAGCTGATTCTCCCTCCCCTGGCCGGCCTGACCCGGCTTAGCCCGAACCATCTGTACAAGCATGCCCTCGGGTCGGGTCGTAGGTCGACCGGACCCTGCCCGTTGGTCACCTCTATTTATCACGAGCAGCTATTACTCTATCCTTTGTTGGACTATCGTAAGCCTTTTTTATCATACATAATGTATTATCCAATATTAGTAACACCAAGGCCCTAACTAGAATTACACCAAGAAGATTCAAAAGGGGAAGTTTCACATTATATCCCTTCCGTCCCCCACTCCTAAAACAGTTTTCAAGTGAAACTAAAAATAAAAACGTAATGATGGTGTTCGACACTAGAACTTGCAATTTATAAAATTATTGGGATATCATTTAAGCAAAATAGATAGATGCACGGCAGCACGAAAGGAAAGTGAAAAGTTGGGAGAAAAATAAAACTCACCAGTAAAATGGTCATGAGCACATGACGACTTTAAATATTTAGTCCATCACAATTATAAACAAAAAAGTCATATAAGCTTTATTACCAACAAGCTCACCATCTTGAATCTGATTGAAACCAAACAATAATAGTACTGACCTTTTTGCCTGACGAAAATTATCTCTCTTAAATAAAAGCGATTAGATGTCTCTATCCTAACCAAGTTCAATATAAGCCATTCAAAAGTAGGCTAAAACTCAGCATATTTAATTGAAAATATTTGGCTTTTAATATGCTATCAGGCTCTTAGGCATGAGATAGTGTGAGATAACAGGAAAATTGCTCTCCTGAGGATTCATCCCAAGCCTGGAACAGAAACACAAAATGGGAATTCAGGAAAGGGAATATCGAAATAAAATCTACCTTTAGAATCTAAAGTCAAAATTACGGCTCCAAATTAAGGAGTCTAAATTCAGAGAAAACAAAGACTCAAACTGAAGTTTTTTGTCCCACACCATGTCCCATCGATCTCAGGCCATCATTACTAGGAATTCGAAAGGATGTAGACGTTTCTCATTTCCGCAAAACCCTGTCTAGCCAACCATCAGTCCCGCCCTTTCGGGATAAGAGTCACGAGTTTTGATGATTAGTATGCTTCACATAAGGAATTCTTCCTCCGAAGCAGGGGACTAATAGTTGTGGGAAAGTCAATAGATTGGCACGTGAGATAGTATCTATTATCTATAAGGGGAAAATATAACTATACTACTATTGTATAAAGCCGAGTATCAATATGTTGTTATTGTATGAAAAAGGGTAATAAAATATTAGATCTAAACTAAATAACGAAATAGCAAAAAGGGGGTACCCTTACCTCATAAAAATACTTGGGCCCTAAGTGAACATGCCCCCCACAACTTTACTCCTTGTACAAAGGAGAGGGGGGCCCCTCTCAAGGAGGAGAGCTCAAATGCAAGAGCTCATACTCTCTTTCTCCCTCTTTCTTCTATATGCATAACTACATGCAGATAACCCCCTCAAAGACATAACCCCAAAAACAAGAGCTAATACAATCTCTTTCTCCCCCTCCCTCTTTTTCTCTTACATGCGATCTCTCTCTCTCTATAACATTTATTTACCCCTACATTTATAGTCAATATTATTACTTGAAACCTATACTGACTTGAAGCATCGGAGAGGTTTCTCGCGGTCAAAACCATGGGCCCCTTTAACTATTTGCTCATCTTGCAAGAAATAGTGGGTTTGAAGTGTAGCAACCACCTTCTTCAGCTTGGAGAGCTTGAGTCCAGCTCTCATCTTCAAATAAAAACCCAACATTTAAGCCATTCAAAAATCCACTTAAATATCTAGCTTTTAAATACACGATCAGCCTCTTAGGCATGAACTAGTGTGAGATAAAAGGAAAATTATTATCCATAAAAATAATTCACCTATAAGGGCAAAAGAACCCATGATTCATCGCAATCCCCGAACCGACACAAAATGGGAATCATGGAAAGAGAAAATGGATCTATAATCTACCTCTAGAATCTAAAGTCAAAATTACAGCCCCTAATTAAGGAGTCTAAAAACCAGATAAAAAGAAGACTCAAACTAAAGTTTCGAGTGTGAGCCCAAAATCTGGATTGCATAAAATTTAGGTGATAACATAAACTGTAATAGTTCAAACTAGGGGGTATAAATAATAATTGCCCATTTTTGATTGTTACCAAATATTTGGTATTGACTCGTTCAAATATGATTAATATCAAAAGTCCATTCTACGAAACAAGAAGTACCACCTAGGACCTGAGTATATTAAATTCAATAAGCCACATTCGGTAAAAAGCACTAACTCAACTTTCAAAAAGCATTTACCCTCAAGTATTGACATTCAAGGGGTAATATTAAATCCCTTAGTATTACTAATAGCAATAATCAACCCCACTAGCTCTAGCACTAGATCAGCCATATAACATTCCATCCTGTAAGTAGTTGATACTCACCCACCTCCAAGTTTGTAAACTATTATTTTTGCCATCATTACCAAAAATTCGAAAAGATGTCGAAGTTTCTCATTCCCGTGCAACCCTATCTCGCCAACCATTGGTCCTACGCTTTCAAGAAAAGGATAATGAGTTTTGATGATTAATATGCTTCACAAAAGGGAATTTTCCCTCCTTGAAGCAGTCGGCTAACTGTTGTGGGTTTGTCAATAGGCGAGATGTATTGGCGAGATGCTATTGACAAGATGTGGTAGGCGAGATAGTATCCGTAAGGGGAAAAATATAATCAGACTATTGTATTATAAAGCTGGGTACTAATGGGTTGTTATTATATAAAACCAGATACTGAAATACTAGACCTAAACTAAAATATCAAGATAGTAAAAAGGGCCCCAAGCTGGGGTATCATATCACAGAGTGGTGTGATGTGGATTTTTTTCGACCTAGACCTTCATTTTTTCTATAGTATCATATTACAATTGATGTGACAAAATTGGGAACATGGGAAATTCGCTTCTAGGCCTATAATCCAAGCTCGAGCTTGAGCCGTTGACTATTCTCACAAACCGCCCACTCTTTCCGCAGTCGAATTTTCTATAACAGAGACAAATTCTTCGCTATTTTATATCTAACCATTACTTCCACATTGGCCTAGAATTTTCTGCCATTTCTTTGACTAAAATTTGCGCAAATGGTTGGATGTTTCCTGTAAATTGAGTGTATATGAGGCATGGAGAGATATACATACACATAAATCATTTTCTCTCTTCTCTCAAACAACTTTTCCTTATATCTAGAGGTTCATCACTTTTCATTGCTGAGAAAATTGGGGCATATTCTAATGCCTCAAGAGTTACACTTCAGTAGTAGGAGTTGTGTTAACCCTTATAGTTGCAGTGCGATTTGGTCCTGCTGTACCGATACGGGGATATCAATTATTTAGAGTAGTAGTTAATTCTAGGACAAGACTTTCTTAATCGAGGTGATCCATTGATGTTGTTCTTGTTCATGTCCACTTGCTTGACTCTGATCTAGTTCTAATACAAGGGTGACTAATAGATTTCAAGATTGGTATTGTTGTTCAGCCAAGTGGTTGACTCTATTTTGAATCTGTTCGAGGTCGAAGTCACTAGACCTACATTCCTGAGTTCCGTTTGTGCATCTCGAGCTAGTTTTTGATAACTCATTAGTCTATTTTTCAACAATCAAATATAGATACATCAAATAAGTTATAGAGGTTGATACTCAATACTAATACACTATGATATTAGACCTAATGGGTTAAACTTACGTACAAATTTCGAGAATATCCTGATTTCATGTCCACTTCCAAAGTAATATGCATTGGAGAAGTAAAATGCTAAGATTCTAATAAGTGGGAGGACGTGTAACTTAACCTTTATTAGCTTTTTATACATCTATTTTGTACATTACATATCCTTCCCATGATTTTCTTAAATCAATAGACGAGTGATAAATTAAAAAGATGCTATGGTATATTTCTACAGCCTTAATCAAGACCGGGAATGTAAAACAAGATGATGGCTTGATATTGTAGGCATCTCTCATAAACAAGCAATGTATTCAAAATCCTCCAATAATGGAAACTATATACTAGTCAAAATCCAGTTGAAGGTCGAGGCTAGGGCCGTCTTGACATTCTTGAGATCTAAAGCAAAATTTTCAAATAGGGCTCTTCATATATTAGAATGTTTTTCATTTTATTTCGAAAACTACAACCTCTAAAATTTGGGCCCCCTATAATTCCGGCGCCCCAAGCGGTTGCTTGGATAGACCTCATCGGCGTGGTGTGGTCGCTTAACTAAAGTTGTTTGATATCAAGCGGTTGCTTGGATAGACCTCATCGGCGTGGTGTGGTCGCTTAACTAAAGTTGTTTGATATCATATTCTATTTGTATTTTTTGCTTCCTGAGACAAAAAACAACAATTAGTGTCTCAAAGAGTCTCTTGCCAAGGTAGGATCTAGGGGGAGTAAGATGTATGCAATCTTAGTCGTACATGATGCTACCCTATAGAGAGGCTGTTTCTTAAGGGCTCTCAACTCTAAAAAGAAAAAAAAGGAACATATTTACAAATTTTGAGACCCAAAAAACTAGGTTTTTAAAACATTTTTTGTCTTTTATTTTTTATTTCAGTTTCAATTAAATTAGGAAGAAATTGAAGGTAAGAAACAGAAAACCAGGGAAATTCTTTTTCAAATATAGTGTTTAGTTTCTAAAAAGCAAAAACTACAACTAGAAAATCATACCAAACTGCAAACTTATATAGTTGCACTACGCATAAATAGTCTAATTTGACTATGATCTTATTTTTTCACTAATAAATTCACCTAATTCACTAGCAAGTCAAGCTTCAAGCCTGATCTGCTTGTTAACCATCGCTATAAAATCATCAGCCCTTCTCTTTAACTCTTCAGTTGTCAATACAACTTCCTCCTCTCCTTCCACGTCTTCTGTTCTTGCTGCTGTTGCTGCTGCTGCTTCTTCATTTTCTTCTGAGTGCGCCTTTTTCTTGTCTCTTCTGTCTTGACACGGCCCAATTTCGTCATCATTTTCTCCCACTGCTCCTTGTTTCCTCAGTGATGGAGGATTAGATGACAAGAAAGGAAGCGAACAAGAAAAAGAAGAAGAAGAAAAACAAGTATGGATTTTGGACTCGCCGAGTAGGAAGATGACAATGAGATTGCCGAGAATGAAGAGGGACTTGGGACTAAAGAAGAAAGAGGTGAGTTTTGGGAGCAACACAAAGAAGAAAGTTTTCCAGTACGTGTATAGAAAAGGGAACCAGAAAGGGCTAGTACACAATATTGTGCATGTTAACGCTAATATAGAATAGAACAATATGTTGCTCACAAATTGTTGATGCTTGTACTTCTTGATGGCTTCAATTTTCTCTTCATTGATTCCTTCCATTTTGAATCCACTCTTTTCCAACTAAGATTTGATTTCTCTTGGGTTTTAAAGTCAAGTTTTTTTATTTTTATTTTTTAATTTTGAGATGGGAAAAGGTCTTTTGTGTTGATAAGAGAATAGTTTTGCTGAAATGAAGAGAAGGCAAATGGAAAAACTTTTTTATATAGTGGGTGGAGGTTTCTTTTCCGTATAATGGAGTATGTTATTGACATAGGAACATAATCTGATGCAGCGCGTGTATAAAAGAATAACAAGTACAAGAAGGTTTAATGGTTTTTTCTTTAATTTTATTAATACTAATAAAAATAAAGAGGGAAAAATTAAACTCGTTTTCTCACAACTCGAGAAAAGAGATTCAACAATAAGAATTCAATTTAAAATTTGAACTAACTCTAAAACCCTAGCCATCTCTTTTTTATACAGGGGAAGTATTAAAAGGGAAAGAAGTCAAATCTACGATAAATAAGGAAAGAAATAAAGCTAGAAAGGAAGGAAGTCAAATTCGGTCCCAAATCTTGGCTGCCACCCCCAAATTCTAGCTGTCAATACCGTCTGAGCTGCTCTTGTGTTGAACCCCATATCTCGCCAAGCCGTCCTTCTGCCCATCCGCCAAGCCTAACGCTAATCCCTGACGGTCTGCATCATAATCTCAGATAAAAAACAAAAAAAAAACCTAAAATATCGAAAGTTAATTCTAGCCATAGTATATGAGACTACTAATATGATTCCCACTTATATAGTAAGGAGATTTTTTCCATTATAAGTCAGTTTTATAAGTAGAATTATGTCTAATGGATAATAAATTAGGAGTAGTCCATGATATATGGACCTTTGAATAATGTTCCTAGCGTTTTCGAATGATCCATGTTGTACGTAACATGGATATATTGGAAGCCAACATTATCTTGTATGGTGAGTACATCCCCCTCTTAGCCGACTTTTTAAACAAAATTTAGTCTAACATTCTCTAGGAAGAAACAAACAACCGTGGCCAACCTATTTCCTATTTTTTGGTTCTTTCCCTCTCTATGTCTGGTTCACTTCGAGTTCCCTCTATTTGCAATTAGTCATCTAACGCATATTCATTTCGCCTATTTCTCAAGCTGGGTTATTGTACAGCTTTTGTCTCTTTTAATTCCCATCTCTATATGAGTTGACTCACATCTTATTTGTACAAGTTGCTTATTGTATATATCGACTTTGTCACTAATTATTAAAAAAAATTAACATTATATTGATCAAAAGCATAAACTATATACTCATAAAGTCTCAGTATAATAGTAACTAAGATTGAGCTTCTACACCAATATCTCTTAGATCCATATCTCTATTCTTTGCTACTGAGAAAGAAGTGTAGATAATATTGGATGCTTTTTGGTATTCTTTCACATACTTTTCGCCACTTTATTCTTGCTTTTTATTTTAGAAAAGTAGTAAATACATCGAACTTGATATTAAACTTATGTAGTAAATTACGTGGCGAAACATCATATAACAATAAAAATAACATTAAATTAAGTTACATTTTCTAATTTAATGACTTATATTATACATATCCCATACATAGTTTGACATATTTTTTGGATATTATATAACATTGTTGCCTTAATTTTATGCATGTGGGGCGAATGTCACTTTAATGTAAAGCACAAATGGTCTTTGTTTGGCTACTTTTCGGATAATCTTTTTTTTTTTTCCCATGCTTGCTTTCTACTATTTCTTTTTACTTTTATTTTCTTTTGATGTAAAATGCTTTCAACTATTACAGGTGTTGGTTTGACATTGATTTACATTTATAAGCATTTTTATGCAATGGGCGTGGAGTGCATGGGAAACTGCACAAAGAGGAATCAGATACCAGGTAATCAAACATTACGTAATTTGGATAATTACAAATTTGAGCAGTGTCACGGTACAGACGGGTTGTAGCTAGCTAAAGCTACCATATCCAACATTAGGTGAGAGTTCGAATCAAAGATGAATAAAGGGAAAAACTCTACTGGCATTGGATGTTATCTTTCTATTGGTTTGAAATATTTTGTACAGTATGCACTTTTATGTGATGTAGTTGCCTATCTAATAAGAATGGATTTTCACGACCTTCCTTCTATTCAAATTGCTAAATCATAGATGAATAAAGGGAAAACACTACTTGAGTATCCTTGGAGAGAACACAAGGGAGAAGCAGGAGTAGTAAATTGCATACAAGTGGAAAAACCTCCGGCTTAAAAGGGTTACGAGCCTATTTATAGTTACTTGCTTATTTGCAATACTACTCAACTCCTAACATGAAAACAAAAAGGAAAGAAGGCAACTCCTGCTAGGTTTCATGTTGCTAGAAGAAAATAAGAAAAACGTGGAAAAAAAAGTTTGAATCAAGGATGACTCTGGCTATTGCTTTTGGAAGCTGTTCCCATCCTCCCTCTGATCCCTATCTTTTTGTTCTCCAATAGGGCCTACTTGCTAAGTCACTTGGTGAGTTCACGCCTTTGGAGATATCTGATTTAACATAATTCTGTCCAGCCTGGAGAGAATTCGTCCTCGAATTCCTTTCTACTTTGTCTTCATCCTTGTCACCAAGCTCAATAGCAAGATGCTCAATATTGAGGATGCCTAAGGTCCGCATTCCAATCTGTAGCTAAAGGCAGTAGGCGTTAAGGTTTGATCTTCTCGATCACCTGCAAAGGTCTGACCGTCCATGTTGATAACTTGTACTCCCTGGTAAGATACCTATATAAGTAAGAAATTCTCATTTCTGATCACCCGTATTGAACTCTACTGATTCGATGCATCTTATCTATTATTACCTTGTACATTGGACTTGACAACTATGGTCACCGCTGAAGGATTTGGCAATGATTGTTGATAAAGTCTTCCGGATACTTCATGAGTGTGCGTTATGTTTGGAATGGGTGCAAGGTAGAATGTCGAACATGACTGAAATACATTTAAAATGAAGAATGACATGAAACTTGTGCTACGATTTTTGCAGCAATTGGAGGCGAACTTTTGCTTGTCCGACTTTTGGTCCTAGTTCTTTGTGTTCTCGGCAAGAATGGACCTTAGTAAACTCCCCAATGACACGCTAGTAAACTCTTTGTAGTCGTCCGTACATCATGACCTCCTCCAAAGGTGATTTACAAAATGAACATCTTTACCTGAAAAAAATGGTGGTGGGTAAGCTATGAAGTCGGTAGACTTCTTAGAAATAGCATTGAGCAACATATATATCATGTCAGCAACCTTCCTATAGATAAGAAAATGTGCCATATTTAAGAACCTATAAACAGTCATATATACGGAATAAGCACCACGATGTGTCCTAGGTAAGCCGGCTTCAAAATACATGCTAACATTAGTACAAAACTTGGAAGAGGCAATGGCTTGTAAAGTCCCACATTAGTTGTGGTCCCCTTTCAGATTTGAGAAATTGGGCAATGGCTAACTAATCGGTTAACCTCTCTTATAAGGCTCGATGATTAATACTAACTCGCCACTAGCTTATATGTCTTGTCTCGTCCCATGTCTCTTTTGATGCTTCTCCTTGAAGACCTAGAATTCTAGGCTTGAGGTCGATATGCAGAATTGAGTCCCCACTAAAGAAGAACCTCTCATGTATTGAGTAACCCATGTCACTACTCTAATTGCTACTCGTAAAATATTTCCAAACGTAGAATCAACCAAATATTACTCCACGAGAGTGTCAATCCCAAGTACTATGATCTTACTAATAGTGTTCTCTTTCTCAAGGCTTCTACCACCTTATTCTAAGCTTCTCACATGTGCCTAAGGACAAAGGGAAAGAGTTGGATGAATGTTACTCATTTTGCACGTCGGTCAAATGGCTTATCGGAGCTATTAACGTACTTAAGTGAAGCATTTTTTGAGCAAAGAGAGAATACCCAGTTGGTGTGATATGACTTCTGATCTGGAGTGCTTAGACTATGACCATCCCACTTAACTTCTCACTAGAACAAGTGTTAGGCCACCCCTTTAGGCCGAGCACATCACTATATCTTATCTTTAAATCATCATATGCAACTCAAGTATCCTTTTGAAGTTCAAAGATTCTAGTATTGACGTTATGGTTAGCTTTTGCTTGATCAAGATAAAGGCGTCTGAAGCCTTTGCTGTGCATCACAGGGTCCTACCTTCATGCAATTAGTGATTTGTGTCATGATCATGCTGAAGTGTGGTATGAACCTTTGATACAGCAAAGTAAGGTGATGAAAACTGCAACCTCTGCCAACATACTCCATTGTAGTCGATCTCGGATTTCTGCCACTTGCTTTCATCTAGAACTATGCTATGCTTGGACAATACAAAGCCAAGGCATAACTTACTCAGCCATGAATGCACACTTCTGCTTGGTGGCAAGTAGGTGTTGTTCATATAAAGTATTGAGTACTTCTCATAGGTGCTTTAAATGCGATTCCCTTCTTAGACTGTAGACCATAATTTTCATTGAAATATACTACCACAAACTTTCAAATGTTTGGAGAAATACTTGATTTATGAATTACATGAACATTCTTATATCATTTGATAGCTTGAATACCATAATCATCCACTCATAACATTTTTCTTGAATTTTGGATGTTTTCTTCTTTTCATCCCCTAAATTTAGATTTGGTGGTGCCCTCTTGTTAGACTTTTCAACCATTCGAGTAAATCATAAATTCGTAGTATTTGAAAGCGGTTACCTACCATGATATTGTTAATGGCATGTCAGTCAACAAACATTTTTCCAAGTTTCATCCTTCTTGACCATCAAGATGGGTAGAATTGCACACAGTCTTGCACTCTCTTGTATGTAATAACGAGAGAAGAAAAATCATCAATTTGGCGCCTAATCTACTCAGGCCCTGCTTGTCTCATCTGATAGTGAGGCCTGTTTGGTAACTTGGCCCCAAGTATAAGATGTCAAAAAAAATCAATAGTTATAAGGAACGATAATTCCTTGGGAAAGGTGTCAAAAAATTCCTCCAACTGTTCTATAAGCTTGTCTGTCATCTCCTTTTGGTCTACTAAACTCTCCTTGCCAATCATGACATCCACAAATCAGGTAGCACCTACCTCTTTAGAAATACAGCTCCAGGTAAGAGGTCAAGGTACTCGACCAAAGACTCTTAGTTGCCACTTCTTTCTTTGCCAACAACATGGTCTTTGCCCCATGAAATAAGAGGTTATAGGTGTTTGGACACAAAACATGGGTTGCCCTTATGTCATACTTCCATGCATATTCGAATATAATATGGCAAGCATCCACAGTATTGACATCATACCAAATTCGTCCTTGTATTTAGATCTAATAAAAAAGCTAACCAGACAACACTAGAATGAGTCAACTTTATTCAATCAACAAAGCTTGTACTGATTTGGGTGAGCTTCAGTCTTCAGCCTAAGATTCTTTGGCCCCCTTAGACATCACATGCTCACAGCTTCTTGAATAGATACCTAGGAGGCAAACTTCCTGCTAATTGTGTAGGTCGCTTGGAAGATAATTTTTCTCAATCACTCATCTCTCTTAGTCTCACAAGGATCAAGTCATACTCGGTTTTCTCCTATTAGATGTCCCACATCTCTAGCTACTTCCTCCTTGTCTAATGATTCTTTAACTACCTCTACTTCTTTGAAGGCTAAATCGCCATCGGATTCTTTAGTACCTTTAATAGAAAGCCCTTTGTCATCCTTCTCTTTTAAAAACATGGTGGCATGGTGTTCAGTCTCCCAAAGTAGCCCTTCATCTAGTTACTCAGATTGTTGGGATCTCAGTTGGCTTGCCTATCTAACTGTCTATTCCTGTATTTGTTTAGGGCCTCACAAGGTTGGGTTCTTGGTTGCTCGACTAGCTTGCCAAAGAGCCATAATGCTTATGTCTCCTCTATTGCCTCTGGATCTAAACGGCTCTCTGTTAATCCTCTGAAATAGAAAAGATGATGAATATGTTATATACCTTGAGGAAAGACTCTTGCACTCGTCCCATGTACCTATTCACCAAGTCATTCCTTAACAATGCGTATAGCACTTCAATAGAGTTATGGAGCTTTAAAAACACCAACCGACGTGACTATGAAAAAAGAAGGTCATCTTTTTCTTGGTTTCGATCTTACTCTTGTGTTTCCTTAACTTGACTTCTTGTGTGGCGACAGTATGAGGACTATCCTTCCTCATAGTCTAGTCGCCACTATAAGGTACCCACTTGTGCTCATTTGAGTATCTCTTCAACACCCACTAGCCAATCTAGGAAATCCTTAGGTTACTTCTGCTTGGAATTTCAGGTTTAGTTCGGATTCTAGAATCCTAACTTTTTTCTTTGGAATATTTGATGGTTCAAATAAGAACCTATTTCTTCTACGATTACGCCCATCAGCTCTAACTCCATAGAAAGGATTACTAAAGCTTTCATTTGTGTCTTATGCTTCACCCAAGACCTGTGAATTTTGAGGCTAAGTTGCTTGATGAAACGCTGTGAAAAGTTTTTCTATCGCTAACTACATTTTCCAAAATTGTGCCTCCGGCTTCTGAAATTGTCTTTTTGTTTGGATAGCATAATACCTAATATATATCTCTCCAATGGGATCACACCTTGGCTTCCTTTGGCGATGGCAATAATGTTTTCAATCTGATACCAAATTGATATAGTTTCCTATCGTTGTAAAGCTGAAAGGAATGATTCGCATAACCTTCACCTTATTCAAATTGATGTATCAAAGATGAAGGTGAAAACCTATGATTCAATCACTTCGGAGAGAATGGACAGAAGTAAAAATACCAATTAGATACAAGGAGAAAATTTGTGTTCCCAAAAAAGGTGGACAAGCTTATTTATAGGCTACCTGTTTAAGTTACAAGTCAACTCCTAATTTGCAAACAAAAAGGAAAGAATTATCAGCTCATTTACATTGCTAGCAATCAAACTGAACATTTGACCAAAAATGCAGAATTATTTCTATAAAATGACCAAAAATCAACGTGAATCTAGTACTATCTTCTAAATCCTTAGGCACACCCAACATAGCCACTTGCCTCAATTTTCTATCCCATACCATTCTTAATTACCGGTGATACACTTTTGAATAAATACCTAATTCCAAAAAAGATTGTATCCATGTAGAAGCAACAAATACCAGCCATCTATTGTTCATAAAAGAACTTAGGGCCTGTTTAGTAATAGAAAATTATTTTCCTTTTTCATTTTCTGTTTTTCTTTTCATCTTTAAGTTTCCTTTTCATCGCTAGTTTTCATTTTCCGGTTTTACAACATAGAAAACTGGAAAATGCATTCCAGTGATCCCTATTTTCTATTTTTCTAAAAATTGAGAATGATAAGTAAATAATGTGCAACGTGATATAGGAATCAACATATATCGCCATAATGCAGGGGTGTAAACAAGACAAGCCATCCTGAAATCCCTTGTTCAAACTCAAGGTTGTTAAGGCTTATCAAGCTCAAGTTCGATTCGACCTTTTATTGAGTTTTTCCAACCCTTGTTCAAACTTGATTCGATACAATTTTCGCATGTTCGATACTCGGCTCGGCTCATTAGGCTTATCAAGTTGAGTCAAGCTTGTTATCAAGTCGTGTCGAGCTCATTATCTTGCCCAATCAAGCTTAAAACCGAGCTAAGTTTGCTATTGAGTCGAGGTTGCTATCGACGCTTTTTAATTACCATTGAACAACTCTCGAACCAATATCAACTATTAACGAGCTCTTAATAAGCTTTTAATGAGCCCTTAACAAGCTTTTAATGAGCCCTTAACAAGCTCTTGTAAATTGTTCATGAGTGTTAACGAACCAAGCGCCCCCTATTCAAACCCGGCTCATTAAGCTTATTGAGTTTGCATGAACTCGGCTCGATAAGCTGTTGAGCCCTCATAATTAACACCAATGACCCCTAATCGATTTCGAACACAAGTAGTTCATCCAATGTTCGGTTTGTTTACACTCCTTCCTTGGCGGATAGTTCAGTATTGCTTTAAAAAAAAAGGAACCTATCCTTAAGTAACCCTAAAGCCTGCTCTATCACATTCTGCAAAAATGAGTGTCTATAATTAAATAACTTGCATGATCCTCTTATTTGTCCCCTGCCTTGAAAATTATCTATTGCTTTTAAAATTGGGAACCTAGCCTTAAGTACTCCAAAATTATTTATGTAAAAGGAGGAGGAGATGGGGGTATAGAAAATATTATAAAATTGGTGAGTATTGTAAAAATGTGGAAGGGGGTCGGGGAAAAGTTGGAAAACAAGGTCCCTATTTTGTGAAGAAAATTTGAAAAATAGTTTAAAATTGTTTTCTAAATCTGGGAAGGAGTAGAGAAAATTGAAAAATTGTTTTCCAACTTCTGGAATTAGAAAACTAGATTGCTAAACAGACTTTTCAGTTTTCCAGGAAATTTGTAAAGAAAACTAGAAAATTCTTTGTTATTAAACAGGCCCTTAGTTTCCCCTTCAGATTTGTGGCAACCAACGGAAGAAGTTTAAATCAGATCAATGTGACCATAGGGGATAGTTTGGCAGCTTCTTCCCTTCCTATCAATCAAATCATAAAAGGACAGACTTCGAGATAATATCAACCTTCCCCTCCTTTGGGAATGGACCATTGTGACCATCTTAATGATAGTGTGGATACTGAGCCCATGTTCCCGATGTTTTGGTCCAAATGCAGCTTCTATTGGTCGTGACAATGATGAATCCTCTAGCCAGGTGACTGGTAATTGTTGCAACCAATGTCATAAAAACCCAATTATTTGTGTTTAAATATTAGCAAATGAATGGTTTATGCGTCAACTGTGCATGTGATTGTTTCGAAAACATTCCATAAGATGGATGTAGTCGACTGTGACATGACGTAGTCCACGGATAGACCTAAATCAAAATTGTGACATGTTGTCAAAGTAAGTTCATAGTCGGTGATGAGTTTTGGACAACTTGTCTGATAAGACTTGACTTTGATATATTGGATGGCTTGTCTAGGTCATGTGGATAGGGATTCAGAAGTATCATAGTTAGTGTTCATAAATAAGTTTGGAACATTGAGTTGGACCACCCAAAATATTTATTTCTTAACTGCTGTCAGAAGTAAACAGTTCTTTGCAATTAGGCGATAGCACTAAATCCTAAGATTGTCCAGAACTCGTGCACATAATATTCCCCACTTTGGTGTACTCAAAGTGAGGTCCTATAAAGTGACCAATAGTATATGTACATTGAGTGATTGCATGAAATGAAGCAGGAACAAAATAGTCAACATGGATTCTATAGTCTCATATGAGATATAGAAGCCCCCTTAAGTAGATTCGTAAGTGTTCGGAAAATTTGAAATCTTTGGCAAAAGTATTTCTAGTGTTCATCATTGGAATTGATATGAAGAACATGTTTTTGTGTCACCAAATTATTCAAAAAGGGTGGATCAAGTACTTAAGGAGGCGTGGTGAGAAGCATAATGATGGTAGTTTTAATTACTACTTCTCATGCATAGCAGATAGAGTGGTTGATCATTCAATTATTACAAATTGGTAATTATCAAATAAATAATTTAACTCTAAAGTGCAGTAGGATTTATTTAGTGGAATTAAGTCCTATTAAATGGTAATCAAATATTTTCATGAGATGGTAATGAATTTTGACCAATTTAGAGCTAGATTTAAATTGTCCCTGAGATCCCTATACAAGCCTCTAATTTCACACCATCAAAAAAATATTAAAAAATTCATGAGATGAATAAATTTAAATTTGCTAAAGAGAATTCATGAGATGTAAAAAATTAAAATTATAAAATAAAATAATTTTGTTAAAACAAAATTCATAAGATAAAGTTTAACATGTGGGAAATAAACAAAAAAAAAAGCAAAAATTCTTGCGTTTGAGGCTCAGTAGTCATGGGAAGATGGATGTCACACCGTGAGAGGAGGAGAAAAGCAACCCGTGCCTCTTGATTTGGATGAACTAGTGTACGACATGTGTCACGCGTTGCGATGTGCTGCATAGCGAATTGCACCTTTGGGTGTGGACCAATCATGTTACGCCACGTGGCGCGATTGAGGTGGCGAATGCGATTTTGCTCCCAGGGATGAAAGACCCCATTTTACCTATTTTATACTTGTACCATATCAGATTTTAGGGGGGGGGGGGGGGGGGGGGGTGTTTGGGTCAAATAGCTACTATAAATAGGGGTTTTGGAATTAAAGTTTAGCATCAATTGATGAATCGAAATTAATAGTTTTCTGAATTGACTTTTAAAGAACTAAAAGAGGAGAACTTTTCATTGAAATTTTCCTCTAGTTAATATTATTTGGAGTCCACACTCCGAGTGTTGAGAGGAGATAGTGTAGAAGGTCTGGCGGTCGCAATGATTTCTTGGAGTGGCACTGTGGTCTACATCCAGGTATTCTTCTTTCCTTTCCTTTTAGTTTTTGCTTTTCTATTTTTTTAGAGTATTTTATTATGCTAGTTATTCATGTTATTATCATGAATGTATGGGGCCTGTAGGTTTAAAATTAGGAATTTTAAATCTGTAGATTTAGAATTAGGAATTCTAAGTCACTAGTGAGTTTAAATTAGAAATTTTAAATTGTTTCGCTGCCATTAATTTGTTTAACTTGAAATACAATCCAACAATTAGTATTAGAGCCAGCCTATGATTACATTCATAATGAACATAATAAGCGTAATAAATCAAAATGAATAAATTTACGTATAAACAAAATAAAATCTTTATTAGAAAAGGAAAAAACAGCGAAGTGTTATTAAGGTTGTTTAATAATAGTTTCAATTGTCGATTCGATTTTAAATTATTTTAAACATTGGTTGAATTAAAGGTTAATTCAGATCCGTAAATTATGACTTTCAAAAATTGTGTTTTAGATATGATTTTATATATTTGATTAGATTTTGAAAATTATTTTATTCTAATAAGATTATATAAGATAAAGATTTAATTAAATTACCTAATTTAAATATCTAAAATGACTAGATGTTGGGATTTATTTTGTTTTAATGAGATTAGAATAAATGTTTTTTAATCTAAAAAATTAAAATAATAATTTGAACTTTGCTGACATTGACATTAGTGCTGACGTGGATTTAAAAAAAATAAATTTTGTACGTGCAGACGTCAGTACAGTTTTAAAAAATAATAATTTTAACTTATTTTATTATTTTTTAAGTTAGTATTAGAATGTGATTCTAATGTAGATTATAAGATAATCTAGTTGTAAATGCCCTTTAAATAAATCAAGAACACTAGTTTATAAAGGTCAAGTTGGAGCATTCCAGATAGGTCTAATGGGATTAGAATTAAATGGTTGAAATATTTGGAAAGAAAAATATTTTATATAATGTCTAATAAAATTAGAGTTAAATAAGTAAATAAAAAAAGGTGGGCAATCTAATGTGGTTATAAATTATTTAATAGTTAAGTAAAATTTAGAATATGATTCTGGTAGGTATTATGTGATAATTAAGGCTAAAAGGAAGATCCACCATTAAAATATCAAGTAGGTGCAAGATTGAAGAGTTGAGTCCTCACAGCCTGCATTACCAATCTAATAGTATACTGGATAAGAGTTGAGTCTTCCCTTTTTGGTTGTGCTCACCACACATAGTTGAATATTCCATATCTCAAGTCGTCTCTCTCTTTTCCTTGCTTGTATTTACTTTTGTTGATTTGCATTGAGGACAATGCAAGGTCTGGGTTTGGAGATGGCATGTATGGTGTGAACTTCTGTTTGTCCTTTTAGCTTCATTTTGCTTGATTAGCTACGTTTTGGAATAAATGAGCATGAAATTGTTTGTGACTTCTATTGAAGATCAAATTTGAGATATACTATGATGGTTAAAATATTTATGTAATGAAATTATTTCTGGGTCTGACTTTTGAATTTATATTTTTGTCTTTTAACTCATTAGAGAGATCATTATTTTTCACCCTTAATCTTGTGACATATCCTACTTTCTAGGTTGAAATGGCGGAAATAATTTAGGAATTTGAATCCACCATTTTACTCGTAATAATGTTTAAATCAATTTCCTATCTCTTTATGTTGAGTGATTAAAAAAAAAAAAAGGGAGGTTCCTATGATTTGTTGGTTCTTGTAGCCCTTGTATCTCAAGCAAGTAAGCTTGTAAGGGTGTCTTAACACCTGGTACTTTGAGCCAACTAGGTTGGAAGCTGGTAATCCAAGGCTTGCTACATGTGCCATACGAAAAGCTTAAGAAGGATCAACCAACTTAGGTTACTGTTGTGAGCACAAATACCTAAAAAGAAAAAAGAAAAAAGAAAAAAAAGGTATGTGCTAGTCACGGCTTAGGCTGTGAATTCTTTTGACTCGAGCCATTAGGTCCAAGGAGTGCTTTTCACTCGGTGCCTTGAGTCAATTAGATTAGGAGTCATCGGCCGAAAACTCGCTGAATGGGTTCGAGGGAGAGACGCCTGACTGTGAAAAAAAAAGAGCAACCAAAAGGGGGAAAACAAAGAGAAAAAAGAAATCTTTTGATTTCATTATCGATTAGCTGTGAATGGATAGGATCGCTAATTCCTCTTATTATTTTCTTTATTTGTCTTAAATTTGGAGGGCTTGAAATAAGAAAAAGGGGAAATAAGTTCGAAGCTCACTCATTAGTAAAGAGACTTGAATCACGACAACTTATGTTGGAACTAGTTTATTAATAACATTACATAAAGATTCTCTACTCTCAAGTGCACCTTCAAATATGATCAGAAAATAATTTTCACAAGTTAATCTTCCAATTGCATGCCCGAGTAAATTTTTTCATATTTAGCTAGTTTGAGTTCAATCTTGCTTGAGGACAAGCAAGGAGTGGATTTGGGGATGTTTATATACTTCACATTTACATATTTTATTTTTCAGTCGTGCAACATATTTGGCTTTTACATGTGTGTTTTGTTGTAATCTAGTTACATTTTGGCTTAAAGTGCAACGGAGCAAACAAAGATTGAAAAGTAGCAGAATCAAGTTTGATCGAAGCATAATTGAAGATTACTTTGAGAAACCCGACCATGTATGGAAAAGGACCAATTGGGTTATAATTCGGTAACTCAAATAGGTCTCGTGGATAGTTAATATATGTATTATATGTATATATATAATATTATATATTAGAGTATATTATATTATATCTATATTTATATGAGTGTTTTGTTTTAATCTACGTATATTTTGGCTTAGAGTACAACAAAGCAAACAAAGATTTAAAAGTGGCAGAATCAAGCTTAATCGAGGCATATTGAAGATTACTTTGAGAAACATGATCACGTGTAGAAAAGAAGGACCAATTGGGTTGTAATTCGGTAACTCAAATAGGTCTCGTGGATAGTTAATATATATGTTTTATATATTGTGTATTATACTTTATTATACGTAGTCATATAAATGAATATATCGAGGAGGAGAACAGAGGTGGCAGCATGCAACGAACAAAAAGGCCGCACACACATTGGCTTGCGCCTAGCTTTAAATATTGAAAACCTGACCTTTTTTGGGGATCTTTTGCCATGCCTCTCCTCCTCTCCTTCCCGAAGGCGTTACGAGATCCAAAGGGTTCTCAAAACGCCGAAGCGTAGGTGGTCGGAGTGCTAAGGGTTTCAAAGTAAAGATCAATGTCAATCTCAATTCGGGGAGTCTTCAATTCTAAGTTTTCTTTCCATTGTTTCCTTTCTTTTGAATTTAATAATCTATAAAAATCCTATGGAGAAGTAGACTCATAGTTAAGGGGTGAAGGGCGGGTAGCCGATCGGATCCAGGATTTATACTTTATTTTAGATAATGATTTATATTATGTTATTATCACGCCCCTGTGGGGAACTTATATTTGTGATTAGTTTTCTATGGATGAGCTTGTAGCCATGTTTAGATTTCCAATTTATCTACGTCCCATCTGTGAGCTTGTAGCCTAAACTTTAACATAACATGTTTTCAAGCGTGGTGAGGATTGAGGTTGTACGCAATCCCGAACACAATCTTTTATACAAACTAATGCTTAATTATGAGTGACAAAGGAATTTATTGGTGCTATTGAGATAATCAATGCTACACCTGGAGTGACAAGCTGGTTATGCTCTTAGACTAGTTCATTACCCTAAACCTAACTTAAGTATTAGACGAGGTTTAACATGAAATTAGGAGCTGGAAAGGAATTAAGTAGTGCTATTGGGATAACTTATGTTGTATCTAGGGTGATAAGATAGGTTATGCTCTTAGAATAGTTCATTACCCTAAGCCTTAATTTAAGTGTTGACTGAGGCTTAGTGTTTATAGCCTAAGCCCTTTAAATAATTGTCATAATAAATGTACAATGATAGGATTCGAGTTAAGCTGCCCAGCACTCATTTTCTAAACTACCTTAATTGATTTGACAACTTTAGCTATATTTAGTTTTATTAATTTAGTCAACAAATTCAAATCAACAAAACCCAAAAAATTGAACTGCTCATTAATAACTAAATCCGAGTTAACTCCGATTCCCTGTGCATGCGACCGTATACCCGATTTAGCTAAGTTGCTTGAACTTGTTCACAAAATGTTTGTGAACTGATGATTGTTTAAGGGAGTAGAAGCTATAAGTATTTCATCAAGTTTTTTATGTTTTTTGTTTTTTTTTTTTTTTTTTTGATGACTCAAGTCACTTTGATTCCAGCAATGTGGTGGATTTCAGGAGAGCTCTTAGTTTTTCCTTACTGCAAAGTGTCGTAGACAGATTCAAAATGTGTTATTAATATGATAAGATTCATATGATGAATCAATCTTGCATACCAAAAGGTTTGTTATGCAAGAAGTTTCATAAATGCATAATGGTAAGCTTGTTTTAGAGAATTTGACAATATGAGATACTGTGTCTTAACAGTATGATACAACTTCATTTTGGTTGATGGATTTGATTGTACTAAAGCTAGTCTTAAATTGCACTGAAAACACAAGAGCCTCAATATAGTGGGAGGATAATCAGGGCATCCGATAGATTCTTTTGATCATCCTTAATGGTTGTGCATGATAATGAATCTGATTCTCTAGGCTACAATGGTGCTCTTAAGGATAGAGATACAAACCAATGTGTCACGGCAATGAGAGCTAAGTTGGAGTAAATGTATTCCACCAAAGTCCGGGAACTTGTAGAGGCGTCGAAAGGCATTACATCCATTAGATTGAATCTAAATGGATGTACATGAGATTGAGAGGAGTGGATAAGAAGGTAAAGACCTTCAAGGCAAAGATTGATGGCAATGCGTTATACCCTATAGGAAGGAATCGTCTATGACGAGACCTTCTGGCCAATTTCTATGCTTAAATCCATAAGGATACACTTGTCCATTGTATCTCATTATGGTAAGATATGACAAATCGAAGTCGGGACAATGATTTTTGAATGGACATCTTAAGGGACATAAGTATATGACACAATTAGACAAGTCTATTGCCAAATATCAAGAGCATATAGTATGCAAACGGAGGAAGTCCATTTATGGACTTAAATTAGCATCTTGATCATTGAATAGTAGATTTGATGATGATCATAGGAGTGCTAGTGACATAATAAGAAAGGAGCAACTTTCTTAGTGTTTTATGTTCTTAGTGTTTTATGTTGTGGGCAGGAGCTTGATTTTCTTTTGGTGTTTTTTCTTTTACTATATTGTGTTATCTTTGGGTCATTTTGGGAGTGGTTCTGGGGGGTTGGACGTGCTTATCTTATTTTTGCAGGTTTCTTATTATTTTCCCTTTTTGGCACTTTGTACGTGCTCTTCGAATCTCTTATTTGAGGCATTGGCTTTTGTTTTGCAAGTTTATCCTTGATAATTATCAGTAAATAGAAAAGAAGCTAACTCCTTCTAGGTTGCTAGTTGCTATAAGAAAATAAAAGAAAATTCAGAAAGCAGTTTTAAGTGCAAGAGGGATTATGGTTGCTGCTTCTGAAACACACGCCCTTGCAACCTTTGATTTTTATCTTTGGAACCCATTTATCGAGTCACTCGGTGAGTTCATCCATTGGTTGTATCGTAGCATATATCATCATGCTTGCATGACCCCAACTCAAGTGCCCCTAAAAGGGGGAAACCTGCGTACATCTACCCTCCACACCCTGCTATTGCGAGAGCCCTTGAGGCATTGGGTTGTTGGGGGTAGAGGAAAGATATTATTTAAAAATTTTATGTTTTCTTGAAAAGTTTTATAAAAATGTTTTCATTGGAAAGTATTTATATCCTGTGAAAAATAATTTTATTATATAAATTGTATTAAAGATTATGCATTATATTTGAGGTTGAGGTGAGACTGAAGAAGTAAAGAGGGGGATAGAAAATAGTTTATCTTTTGTGAATGTAAGTATTTTCCTTTCTTTTGAAGGGGAGTCAAGTTCAAACTCATGGAGGAGGAAGTTGTTTCTTTTTAATACATATGTAATTGAGAAAGATTTCGTCAAAATAAGTGGAACATGACAATTAATAGGGGTAATTTTTGTACTCAAATTAAAGATCTACAAATAGCCATAAGAAGGCATATGGTTAGATTAATGTTTCAAGAAATGTAACACTTTTATCATCCTAACACTTTGGCAGACGGAAAAACTTGTAATAGTTGAACTAGTTATAAAACATAAAAATATTAGTTTGGTGCGTGGTAGTGGAAGCAATCAGTGGATCGTGCTTTAGTGAAAATGTCAACGAACTTTTTAATTGTAGGTGAGTATTGAGCCTACAGACCGTCCTTCATTAACTTCTCATGAACATAATGAAAGTCAACATCAGTATGCTTATTGTGATCATAAAATATGGAATTGGCAACAAAACAGGTGGCATAAACATTGTCTCTATAAATGAGAATGGATTTGGAGTGGTGGAGCTCTATGTTAGGCATGAGATACTTGATCCAATCACATTCTTCAGCAACTTTGGCCATAGTCCGATACTCTAGCTCTCTAGTGGACTTAGCAGCAAAGGGTTTCTTCCTAACACACCATAAGAGAAGGTTGGGGTCCAAGTAAAAGAGCACACCCTGTTGTGGAGTGCCTAGTATCAAGATAACAACCCATATCGACATCACCGAATGCAGTCATGGTATTGCAAAGCCTGAGTGTGATGGCTAGCCCATGATAAAGAGTGTTCCTTGGGTGAACAATAATGCGATGACATGGGGGCATTCATAAAACCGAAACCATGGTTAACAACAAAACAGGGTCCTCAACAAATACTAGAGTGCTCTTAGAGCAATACTGTACTTTGTTAGATCAGTAAGTAGATCTACCCCAAGATGAGATAGTTGAGCTTGAGCCGAGACAGAAATTTTGGACAATTTGGCTTAAAGAGTATCATACATAGCAAGCAGATCAACAATATACTTTTTTGTTAGAAAGTGGCCCTTGTTAGTGCGTTTGGATTAAATAGAAAAACATTTTCTAAAGGGCCAAGTTTTTTCATTGCGAATTATTTCAATAAGGTCACAATGCACGTAGGAGGAGGATTAGAGCCTATTCAGATAATATGATCCACTTAGAGAAGGAGACAAATTATCCTAGTCAAACATTGATGAATGCATGAGGAAGGATTGGCCTTAGTATAATGGAACCCATGGCTATACTGGATCGAGATGATTATTTAAGACCATACAATGCTTTACTATGGTGATGCACATGATTTGAAAATTTTTGAGTGAACAAACATTGTGATTGTTTCATGTACACTTCCTCACTTAGGTAAGTAAAAAAGTAACTGGTTTTAACTTCAAATGGCCAAACTGGCCGCATGTGTGTGACTACTACATCGAGAATAAACCAAACAATGGTGAGTTTAGCAATTTGATTGAATATTTTAAAGTAATCCAGGTGCTCTCATTGGTGAATCCATGAGCCATGAGCCTACAATTGAACCGTTCAACTGAGTTGTCATCCTTATACTTGACCATTGATTCCAAGTCCTACACGACATATGATTAGGGGAGGGAAGAAAAAGATCCCATGTGTGATTTATCAAGGTATTAAATTCCCCAGCCATCACTTCTTAGAACTAAGGGTTTTTCATTGTTTGAGAAAAGTAAGTGGGTTCTTGGACTACAGTACTAAAGGGCATGAACTTTATTTGCAGTGGAGGTACTGGAAAGGGAAGGCTATGATCATCTATTGGCCAAAGAATGCCACTGTTAGACTTGATGTAGGATCAACGATATGAGGTGCCATTGGGCAGTAAGATACGAAACCCGACAACACGGACAAGTCCACAGCAGCCTGTAGATGTACATACAACGAAGTTAAAGAAGGCGTAGTAAGCACTATTGCTATTGCAGGACCCTTAGCCCGCGAATAGTGGTACCATGGGAAGGGCAGGGGGTTGGCAAGTTCGAGGTCTATGAAAAGGTGATTAAACAAAAGGAAATAATCATAATGTTTAAGGCATAAGATATAAATGCATTAGCAAGCAAATGGTCAGGGTAGGGAAATATGTTTTAAACAAAGTAAACATGTTAACTAACATAAACACGGCCCATTGTAGGTCAAGCCATCATTAACTCTAGCATAGTGCAAACCATGCAAAACGTATGGGATAGAGAAGGGTGCTACATTATGAGTGGTATGAGTCAGGATAACATGTACATCCAATGACATGGAAAAACTAATAATCAGAAGATTTATGAAAATAATCTTTAAACGGGGCTCAAATTTTCATGTTAGCAGGTGTAGATCATTATATGATGTAACATGCTATATGAGTCGCAATAGCCTAAAAATCGAGGTGTTGAATGTGCTTGAGGAATGAGTGCTCATACCATCTCACTTACTTATCTATAATTTCATACTGCCACTCCAAGTTGTTGTTAAGTATTAGTATAGGAAGAGATAAGTGAATTTTGTGTGCATGACATAGGGCACTCCTGCACGAGTTACCGAATTCACAATCTTCGACACTTTGAAAACATTTCATTTTGTAATGAAATTGGTTTTAAACAAAAGTCTTAAAGGTCAAATCAAATCAAACACTTCATCTTTCTTGCACATCAAAGGTAGTGAAATAAATGTAGAGCAATATTCATCAATGAAAAGAATGTAAACTGAAATTCGGAATTTGAGGGCCGAGAGGATCACCAAACATTAGAATGAATAAGTGGCAAAGGTATAATAGTAATAGTACTATGAAAAGCACAAAGAAAAGGCAATTGATGGGATTCCCTTAAGCAACAAAGATTGCAATATTTAACAAAAGAATGAAAAAAAGAAACTAAATGACATATTTGCAAATTTTCTTAAACATCATTCCCTAAGTGACCTAAATTCCTATGCTATATTTTAGCATAGTAAGTGTAAGCCATGTATCCCGTGTAATGTGGTGAAAAGCCCTAGAGTCGTCAATTATTGCATATCTTGAGCATAGAAGTCTCTGTAGCATTTTATTTAAGACATAAAAAGAGGTGTTAAATCAAGTGCACAATTGTTGTCGCAAAAATATGTTTAATAGATAAAAGATTATAAATGAGATTGGCACCAAGCAAGACTTGATGTTGATTAAAAGCACAGGGATCAGTGTGTATCGTTGCGGACCCCGTGTGTGTGATTGGTAATAATGAACCATAGCCAACTAAAACAATCTCAGACCCACAATATGGATGCATGCTATTTAAAATAATTGAGTTAGATGTCGTAACATTAGAGGCTCTTGACTCTAGGTACAACCTATAATCAGCAGTCTTACTAATGGACATGACCGAAAGAGAATGGGAGACTTCATATCGAAAATTGATGTGAGTATTATGAGGCAAAGTGACCTTATTGATGACAAATCTGACAAACAATAGGTCAAGGTAAACGGATGCTATCATTGAATTAACGACAAAAGTTACATGCATCTCTTACCCAAGGTTGAAAGTGCGGATGTAGGACATTGCTATTGGACGAGCATGACCTATCTTGTGTTGGAGCATTAAAGACCACTGCCTTTTCTTGCTGCTATTTCTTGCAGTCACTAACACGATCCCCTTACAAACCTAGACAATTTTAAGGATGCCACTAGCCGGTGCGACGACAACAACCACATGCACGACCACCACCATAATCATCCTGAGACTGATCACTAGCTGTAAGTGCATGATCTCGATCACGATCAGTACATCCATTTAAGTGGTTTTTAGTCACTTTAAATTATGAGATGTCTTGAATTCCTCAAGGTAAGGGAGTGAGGAAATTTGAACTCGAGTGTATCATAAGGGTAATATTTAACGAGTAAACTAAGCAAAAAATAATAGACTCACTCTTGATTAGAAACATGGGAGTAAGGACAACGAGGTCGTAGGTTATGGATCTTAATTAAGAAACATGAGAGTCCAACATTTTCTTATCATATTGAAGTGGGACAAGTTGAGTTTTGAGATCAAAATCTTTGGCTAAAGAGTCATCACGAAATTTTTTAGCTATGGCTTCCTAAGCCTCTTTATAGGCAAGGTATCGAATGATATCATTAAGAACATTACATGCTAAAATGGTAATGATATGATGTCCTTTTGAATCCATGCTAAGTATTTGGTGTTGGCTTTATAAATTCCATCGCAATGATGGGAATGAGCAGGTGAGCAAGGGAAGGACCCATTGGCTTATATCCCGTGATTTGAGGTGAGACTAAAATCATTTAGATCTTTTTCACATCACATAGGACAGTGAATGGATTTTTCCGACTTTATGGTTACCCTATTTATTACACTAGAGTAAAAGAGTAGGTCAGGCATGGGCATGAAGTTGGCATCGGTGACATTCAATACCCATGACCAACTGAACTTAAGGGGATAAGGAATGAGTTCAAAGAAGGTTGGGGGTACAAAGCAAACAGTAAAGAAGACATGCATGTTCAAAGAGACAGGTGAATGAACCCAGGCACCGATTTTGGAATAGAAGGGATAACATTAATACGTTGTTGTCCGCTCCAACGGTTGGGTTGAACTGACTAGCCCAATAGCCATGAAAGCACCATGAGTGTGTCGTCCTAGATGGAGAAACAGAGAAGCAAGAAGTATAGATTAAATAACTTAGGCTCGTGAAGGCTGTGCCATTGTAGATGAGATGGGTGGCGAAACTGCGGTGGTGTGGCTAGGCTGTGGGGACATGTTAGCTACCATTGAATATCCTAGAGATCTAGCTTTCTTTAATGTTAAGGAAAGCTGTAGGAGTGGGTCCATGAACAAAGAAGGATACGATGAAGGATTAATTATGCTATGATAGCAAGTAAAAAAAGAGAATTAATGATAACATGCCCAATATGATTGCTTGCATTCGTATTTATTGAAGGAGAGAACACAACACAATTAGAATGTTGTCCTTAGTTTAAATAGGAGACATAAGATGGGAAATATATGGTGACATAGATCTAACCTATATATACAAGATAAAGGCAGAGTTAGATCTAATCTAGAGGATAATATACTCTAAGCAGACTTTGGCTAAATGCTAAGAAATATCCTAATAAGGAGTAAAGTGGAACAACCTTAAGAATCGTAACCTAAGCATGACTTACGTCATTACCTTAGGTTCTTTATGTTAGAATGAATATATTTTAATATAGATGGAATATATCATATAGGTCAAATATGCTAGAATATATTGTATAGGATCAATAGGTATATGTTTCCATATAGTGTTATATGTTTCCATATATTGAAAACATGAGCATCCATTACAAATATGACAGGGGGCCACCTCATTTGGTGTGTCTAATTTCAAACTTTCATGGTATCAGAGCTACCAAAAGTGTAAAACGCTCTCTCTCCCTCCGAGGTAAACCCTAGGCGTAACCCTAACCCTAGCCGCCCTAAACCCTAACTGCCGACCTCTCTCCCCAGCCGTGGGCTCTCTCTCCCTCACCCCCTCTCCCTCTTCTATCAAATATACATCTTTTCAATGGTTGACTCCTCCTCTACCACATCTCCACAACATAATGGTACCCTACTACCATCTTCGGTATCCGCTAACTCAGGCGGTGTTTTCTTGACTTTGCCTACTCCCTTCAATGTCTCTAATATACGAAATCAAATCTCCACAACTCCTGATCTGACTGACCCTTCATCGTATATGGTGTGGCGTTACATATGTCTTCACTGCTATGGCATCGGCGCTTTGGTCATCCTGGAGCACTAGTTTTGTCATCCTTAGCCAAACAAAAGTTTATTTCCTGTACTTCTTTAGAGTCCAGTTTATGTCATGCTTGCCAATTAGGCAAGCACAATGGTTTACCTTTTCAAAAGTCTCTTTCCTTTACGTCTCGTCCTTTGGATATTATTCATTCTAATGTATAGACATCACTTGTTATTAGTTTTAGTGGTTAAAAGTATTATTTGCCATTTTTGGATGACTATTCTGATTTTTGTGGATTTACCCTATGCGTACTAAATTTGAGGTGTTTGATTTATTTGTTCAATTTCATAATCTTGTGCTTAACCAATTTGGGCTGGAAGTAAAACAATTTCATTGTGATAATGGCACCGAATATATTAACCGGGATTTAACAAGTCGTTTGCTGAGTGGGGCATTCTTAGTCGGGTTTCATGTCCGCATACATCCCAACAAAATGGGAAAGTTGAACAAATGGATAAAACTATTGGAAATATGATGCCTGCTTTACTGTTTCAAGCTTGTATGCCTTTAGAAAATTGGGTGGAGGCTATTCTTACAACTACACATATAATAAATCTCTTGCCCTCTACCTTTATCAAGAAGAAAATACCCTTTCAACGTTTTTACATGAAAAAGGCTTCATATGATCATCTTAGGGTTTTGGGTTGTTCTTGTTATCCCAACATAAGTGCTATTGTGCCGCATAAACTAGCACCACGATCCTCATTATGTGTGTTTCTGAGATACCCGCCGAACCATAAGAACTGAAGTGTTTGAATCTCATGACTAACAAAATTGTTATCTCCAGACATATTGTTTTTGATAAAAACAAACTTTCCTCTAGTCCAATTGGGGGCTGCTTCGCAGCACACCATGCATCGTCATCAGCAAGTGTTCAAACCACCTCTTGATGCATCACTGCTCTCTGGCATCTTGCCCCTCCCGGTTCCACCTCCCTTACTCTTTGCCCCCGAGGCTCCTTCTTCTTCTTTGTTGCATTCCTTCGACACTCGCTTCTTGAGCCTAACGCCTCAATCGTAGCAACCATCGCCGCCACTACCATTATCATCACCACCCATGCCGCCCTTCTCTTCTCGGTCAGTTTATCTAATGGTTACTTGATCTAAGGCTAGTATTGTTAAATCACTTTTTAAACCCTCTATGGTTGCTCTTTCTGCTGTACCTGACATTCCTTATTCCTATAAGCATGCACTTAATGATAATAATTGGGGAAATGCCATGCTTTATGAATATAATGCACTTCAACGTAATCACACTTGGACGCTTGTTCTAAAACCCAGTACTGCTAATGTTTTCGGCTCCAAATGGGTTTTTCGAGTCAAACAAACTTCCACATGTCAAATTGTGCACTATAAGGCACGCTTAGTCACTCAGGGTTATACACGATGGTACGGTATTGATTATGAAGAGACCTTTAGTCCTGTTGTCAAACTTGCCACTCTTTGCATTGTCCTCACCATTGCCAAATCACAAAAACGCCCATTCATCAACTTGGTGTCAAAAATGCTTTTTTAAATGGCACACTGCATGAAGAAGTGTATATGAAGCAACCGCTGGGTTATGTGGATTCTAATTTTTCAGATTATGTTTGCAAGCTTAACAAATCATTGTATGAACTGAAGCAAGTACCTCGTGCATGGTACAATTGTTTCCCTTCCATTCTTCATCACCTCGGTTTTCACAGTTGCAAATATGATTCTTCTAGGTTTACTCTACACCGCGGGACTGATATAGCCATTTTGCTACTTTATGTGGATGATATTGTTCTCGCTACCTCATTTGCTTCCTTTCTTCAAACTTTATTACACTCTTTTTAGTGTGAATTTGAGATGACAAATTTGGGACGCCTTAATTACTTTCTTAGAATCTCTATTTCTCACCTTCCTGACGACTTATTCTTATCTCTGTCCAACTATGCATATGATTTGCTCAAAAAGACTAGCATGTTAGCCTGCAAACCGATAGCTACTCCAACTCATTCTAAGTCTAAGCTCTCTGCTTCTGATGGTGAGCCTATGACTGATGCCACATTGTATCGTGTTATAGTTCAGGATCAATTCCTGAACTATAACTTGAAATTGAGATGAGTAGAGAAGAGATTGAGATAGAGAAGGAAAAGTGTATATTATGTATTATATCCTTTCATACATTCCTTTAGCTATTTATACTAAGTAAAGGCTAAGTACAACCGTACTTAGCTCAAAAGAACTAACAAGTATAGTAAGTATAACATCACTGACATCATTTATTACATATAAGTGATTATCTTAATTGACTAACTCAGCTTCGGTCATGACAATGCCACCCTCTCAAGTTCATTCTTGCCTCAAGAATGTTGCAGTAGGATATTGGCTCTGAAGGAAAGTCCGGTCTTCCCAGCTGGTGTGTGTAGGGGTGAGGTTGACCCACTGAATTAGAACTTCTTGACGGAGAGGAGTTGGAAGCTGTCCCAGTCGGCTGCCCAAAATCGCAGCAGGACCTTGCGCCACAGAACCATCAGAATTAGCTGCAGGTGGTGTGAGAGAGCTATCGATACCGTCACCAATGGATTTTTTAAGAAGGAAAACATGGAAAACAGGATGGATGGAAGAACTAGCAGGTAAGTCCAATTTGTAGGCAACTGAGACAATGCGTTCCAATACAGTGTAGGGACCAAAGTAGCGAGCTGCCAATTTGATATTTTTCCTTAGAGCCAACGAGGATTGTCTGCAAGGTTGAAGTTTGAGATAGACCTTATCGCCCACCTGAAAAGATCTCTCAGTCCTCTTCTTATCAACATAAAATTTCATGCGTGAGCGAGCTACCTGCAGATTGTCTTTCAACTGTAACATGAGCTGCTTTCGTTGAAGGAGAAGATCATTAACTTCAGGAACATGTGAGTTTCTGTCGTGCAGCACCATAGGAGCCGGAGGGTCATAACCATACAGGGCTTTGAATGGAGTAGTCCCAAGTGAGGAATGAAAATGTGTATTGTACCAGTATTCCGCCAAAGAGAGCCACCTCACCCAATGTTTGGGATGAGTGTAAGTCATGCTGCGTAGATATTGTTCTAGGCACTGATTCACACACTCAGTCTGGCCGTCAGACTGAGGGTGATAGGCAGTACTAAGAGCGAGAGTGGAACCCAGGAGCAAGAAAAGTTCCCGCCAAAATTGACTTGTGAAGATTCAATCTCGATCAGAAGTAATCGATTGAGGTAGGCCATGAAGCTTATATATATTGTCCAAAAATACCTTGGCCAACTTCTCGGCAGAAATGGGATGGGCAAGAGCGACAAAGTGGCTAAACTTGGTGAATCTGTCCACAACCACCCAAATGATCTCTTTGCCATCAGACTTAGGAAGGCCTTCCACGAAATCCATACTTATGTGTTGCCAAGCCCCATCCGGAATTGGAAGAGGTTGCAACAGCCCGGGATATTGCACATGTTTTGTTTTCGTCCTTTGACAAACATCACAACTTTGGACAAAGGCTAGCACATCTTTCTTGGCTCCGACCCAACTAAAATATTTCTTGAGTCGTCTATAAGTTCCATCTACACCGGAGTGGACACCCCAGGCTGAGGAATGGAAAGCCAAGATGATCTGTGTTCTAAGGTTGGTCGCTGAACCTACATAAACCTTGCCCTTGATTCTCACAATGCCTTGCAGCACTGATTGTCCAGCAGCAGAAAGGGAAGGTTGTGTAACAGCAGCAGCCGTAATGCAGTCAGAAGAAAATTTATCACCAACATAACTCTTGTGAATCTCCTCCATCCAAGCAGGAAGAGCACACAAAATAGCTGCACAAGAACCACCCGGCTCAGTTACTAATTTGCGAGAGAGAGAGTCAGCAGCAATGTTTTCCCTTCCCTTGCGATACTCAATTGAATAGCTGAGGCCTAGCATTCTCAAGAGCCCCTTGCGCTGTATCCTGGTGGTGATCTTCTGCTCCAGAAGATGTTTTAAACTTTGGTGGTCTGTTTTGATGATGAAGTGATTCCCTTCCAAATAATGTCGCCATTTCTTAACAGCAAGGAGAATGGCTAGGTACTCCTTCTCATAAATAGAAAGTTGTTGATGCTTTGGACTCAAGCTTTGGCTGATGAAAGCAATTGGTCTGGCCATTTGAGACAAAACTGCACCAACACCCACGCTGCACGCATCAGTCTCTAGAGTGCAAGGATGTTGGAAATCAGACATAGCTAGCACGGGAGAGGAACTCACAGCCAACTTAAGCCTGTCAAAAGCCTCTTGAGTGATTTCTGACCAAGAGAATGCATTCTTCTTTAACAAATTAGTGAGAGGTTTAGCCAAGATTCCATAGCCCGCAATGAATTTTCTATAATAACCGGTGAGGCCTAAGAAACCTCTCAATTGTTTGATGGTTTGAGGGATTGGCCAATCACGCATGGCCTGCACTTTGGAGGGATCTGTTGCTACCCCTTCCTTAGATACAATATGCCCCAAGTATTCAACTTGGGTTTGAGCAAAAGAGCATTTCTCAAGCTTGGCATAGAGGCTGTTCTACCGCAGAAGAGAAAGCACCTGCCTTAAGTGAGAGAGATAAGTATCAATGCAAGGACTATAGACTAGAATGTCATCGAAAAAGACCAGTACAAACTTCCTCAAGTGCTCCTTAAATACCCAATTCATCACAGCTTGAAATGTGGCAGGAGCATTGGTCAATCCAAAAGGCATGACCACAAATTCATAGTGGCCATGATGGGTGCGAAATGCAGTCTTTGCAATGTCTGCCGGCCTCACACGAATCTGATGATACCCTTGTCTGAGATCGAGCTTGGAGTAATACTGAGAACCACTCAATTCATCAAGCAAGTCCTCAATGATGGGTATTGGGAACTTATCTTTAACAGTAATAGAATTTAAGTGTCTATAATCCACACACAAGTGAGCGGTACCATCCCTTTTCTTCACAAGGATGACTGGGGAAGCGTAGGGGCTGTAGCTATGTCTGATAAATCTTGATTTCAGCAGCTCATCCACCTGGTTTTCTATCTCACTTTTCTGGGAGTGTGGGTATTTGTAAGGCCTTAAGTTGACAGGGTCAGAATTGGCTTTCAAAGGAATGGCATGGTCAAGTGATCTCTTGGGTGGGAGGGCTATTGGCAAAGCAAAAACATCACTAAATTCAGAGAGGAGCGCTGCAATGGAAGGGTCCTCATGTCCTGGTGGAATTGCAGGAGCAGCCGAGATGACATGGAGCTGACACATCCATTGACAGCCATTTTTCCTCAGCAATTTTTCTAGCTTGTTTGCTGTCATGAGTTGGAATTCCCCCTTCTCTATGATGCCTTGAAGGACCACACACCTCCCCTTTCAATCGAATGAGATGGATAGTTGAGTGAAATCAAAGACCAATGGACTATTTGTTTTCATCCAATCCACTCCCAACACCATATCACAACCTCCCAATTTCAAGACTCTAAAATCATACCCAAACGAGTGCCCTTGCATACACCATTTGAACTCAGTGCACTTCATTTGAGTGATTATTGAGTTGCCATCAGCCACGGTTACTGCAAGGGGGTTGG
This sequence comes from Simmondsia chinensis, assembly GCA_018398585.1. Lineage (NCBI taxonomy): Eukaryota > Viridiplantae > Streptophyta > Magnoliopsida > Caryophyllales > Simmondsiaceae > Simmondsia > Simmondsia chinensis. The sequence goes on along the minus strand of JAGTTD010000023.1, from coordinate 10,283,423 downwards.
TCTTAAGCATTTCATGTCCCACAGCCTTCACAACTTTTGGATCGAAAAAGCTGTGTGTATTGCCGCTATCTATCAAGATCACTATCTGTTTATGTCCCGCTTCACCCTTGATCCGGATGGTATTGTCGGAACCATTGCCTGTCAAAGCATGAACTGAAATTTCCACTTCGTCAGCACCTCCATCCTCACATTCATCCTCTCCCTGCTGTTCAATAATGTCTGCTTCAGATTCACTTTCGTCAATTTCACCAGTCTCGGTTCCAGACACAGCCATGAGATGCTTGGGATTACAGCGGTGTCCATAGAAGTACTTCTGATTGCAACGAAAACATAGCCTCTGATTCCTTCTGTCCTCGTTTCCCATTGATCTAGTAGGAGGGCCTGAACCCCCTGGTTGTTGCGTTGCCCCAAAGGATGTTCTCGACCTCGGGACCTCAGAATTTGATAAAACAGTGGCCTCCATCAACTTTGCTTTAGTAAAAGCTTGAGACAAGGACACGCGATTCAAGGCTTTAACAAAGTTTTTGATTCGTGGTTTAAGACCGCTTATAAAACTTGAAATGTAATAGGATTCATGAGCTCCTGGACAAACAGAAAGCATCCTAGCACGTAAGTTTTCGAACTTAGCCATATAGTCCCTCACAGATGACGTTTGTAGCATTTTGTTGAAGTGATCAATCACCTCACCCGGTTCCTCATCCCCATACCTCTCACAAAACTCATTCACGAAGTCTTCCCAATTTAAATCAGGGTAGCTATTTATTAGACTACAGTACCAAGTTTCATGTTCACCTTGTAAATAAACGGCGGCTAATTCAACTTTTTCTCGTTCATCAGTATTGTAAAATCTAAAGTACCTCTCACATCTTCGAATCCAGGAATGAGGGTTCGTGCCATCAAAGGTGTCGATCTCAACTCGAGGTTGCCTAGGAGCTAAGGTCCTTGCTGCGATCACCCCCTGATCATTGGATGCAGCAGAATTTGAAGCAGCAGGATCAACTGGAAATTGTTGGCGAGCAGTTGGGAGCACTCCAGCCCCTGGTGGTAGCTGTTGGCAATCCATTTGTTACTGTAAACCCTGAATGCGAGCTTCCAATTGATGGGAATGTTGCTCCAATAGTTCAGCAAGTCTCTGATCCTGATTTAACTGTAATGTGGCTAACATTTCCTGCATTTGAACCCTTAGTTGCTCAAACTGATTCGCCTCACCTTCTGGTCTGGGATTGCGCACAGCAGTAGCATAACTGGGATTGTGATTGACGGCCGTAGGGGCTGCAGCAGCAGCAGTAGCTCCAACTCGGGTTGTCACTCCAGCCATTGGAGTTGATCTTCGTTTCCTTGCCAGATCAATCAACACCAATGCCGCTCTGATACCAGATGTTATAGTTCAGGATCAATTCCTAAACTATAACTTGAAATTGAGATGAGTAGAGAAGAGATTGAGATAGAGAAGGAAAAGTGTATATTATGTATTATATCCGTTCATAAATTCCTTTAGCAATTTATGCTAGGTAAAGGCTAAGTACAACCCTACTTAGCTCACAAGAACTAACAAGTATAGTAAGTATAATATCACTAACATCGTTTATTACATATAAGTGATTATCTTAATTGACTAACTCAGCTTCGGTCATGACATATCGGTCAATTGCCATTGCATTACAGTATCTAATCTTTACTTGTCCTGATATTTCTTATGCAGTGCAATAGGTGTGTCTATTTATGCATGCTCCTCGTCTTTCTCACTGGACTGCTGTCAAATGTATTCTTCGCTATATTCGCGGCACTATCGATTATGGCCTTATTATTTCTCTTGGTACTCTTGATCAGCTTGTGGCTTACTCTGATGCAGATTGGGCTGGTTGCCCTGACACCTGTCGTTGCACCTCCGGATTTTGCGTGTTTTTTAATGGTAACATTATTTCCCGGTCTGCCAAATGACAGCCCACCATCTCTCGCTCCAGTACTGAAGCAGAATATCATGCCATTGCCAATGCCGTTCGGAGTGTTGTTGGCAGCGCTCCTCCTTGGTGAGCTATGTATCACCATTCCCAAAGAAACTCTGGTCTACTGTGGAACGTTTCTGCAACCTATCTTTCCACCAATCCCAATCAGCATGTTTGTACTAAACACATCGAGACTTACATTCATTTTGTGCACGAAAGAGTTCACATGGGTCTTGTCCGTGTTCTTCATGTGCCTTCTTAACAACAGCTTGATGATATTTTTATTAAGAGCCTTCCTCAACCGTTATTTTTATTTTTCATACACAATCTTCGTATTCAATTATCTCCTGCTACGATTGAGGGGGATGTTAGAATGAATATATTGTAATATAGATAGAATATATTGTGTGGGTCAAATATGGCTAGAATATATTGAATAGGATCAATATTTATATGTTTCTATATATTGTAACCATGAGCATCCATTATGAATATGAGAGGGGCCACCTCATTTGGTGTGTCCAATTTCAAACTTTCACTTCATACCAAACGCACAAGTCATGGATTGTGCATCAGTTCGAACAAAACACTCATCTTCCAGAAGACTTAGTTCTTCTTTAAAATCTACAAACTCTTGAGTGATGCATCTAATTTTTTAAAGTAAATTACATATTAGTACCCTGAAGTTTAGTGCAATAATTTTTTAGTTCACAAACTTTGTGAAGTAATTTTTTAGTTCTTAAAATTTACTTTATTTGATAAAATAGTTTAAACAACAGTGTAAAAAAATGAAAGCGGGGCCATTTATGCACACACCTCTATTCAAACTATTTTGTTAAATGTATGTTAACTTTTTAGAGTAAAATAATTATTTCATAAAATCTGTAAATTAAAAAATTTGTACATAAAACCTTACGATACTAATTGTACTTTACCCTATTTTTTATTGACCTGGCTGTTCATCCAAGAGTATTGTTCAAGAAACAAACCGAGGCTTCTAATTTGTAATACGCAGGTCGGAGCTCAAGCAACTGGACCCAGTCGATTTATACACTCTTATTGGCACATGATTCAAGTTAAAGATCTAAGGTTTCCATGTTAAGCAGGACTAGGCACCTAAAAAGATGTACCATGTAGACAAAGAAATCAATTAAATGAAACTGAGTTATCACTGTGTAGAGTTCGTAGTTAATCAATGACTTTGTCACAAGGTTAAGCCCTATCCTTAGACAAGACAAACGTGCATCTAAGTGGTCACATTTATCGTAGAGACAGGTGCTTTGATAGACACCAAAATGTTTAAGCTGCTTCCAAGAAAATCACGGTAAATAATGATAAAAGGGAATTCACAAAAAAACCTTATATAACTTAGATGGTATTATTTTAGTCCTATGATGAAACTAAAGTTTAAGTTCATGAATGAAATTTTTAACTGTTTGATCTTGAGGTGCAATTGACCTAATAGAAACCCACTCATGGACCCAATTATGAACATATTGAAACGTAATGTCTAAAATATATTTATATTTTAATACAGATTTATAAAATTTAGGGTTATTTACACCAAAGGTCCCTGTACTTTACTCATTGTGCCAATTTGGTCTTTGTACTTTTAATTTTATCAATTTAGTCCCTCAACAATTCAAAATGTGTCAATTTAGTTATTTGGTCAAATTTAAGTTATGTTAGTGAAGTAATTTTAAATTATAAAATTATGTTAGATGGAAGTAACTTATTATAAATTAATTTGTTTACTCAATTTAATCCAATTCTTAGCCGAATCATTAAAAATTTTATTAAAAACTAAATATATTTTTTCTCAAAGGACTAAATTCACACATTTTGAATTGTATGGAGACAAAATTGACACAATTTAAAGTATAAGGACTAGATTGACACATTTGATTTAAAGTAAAGGAACCTTTAACATAAATAACCCTTTAATTTATTTAATTTTAAATCTACATATTAAATGAGTCTAATTAACATACCGACTGATGTGTATGTTGTTGGTGCATGGATTGGTTGTGCGAGCTCCCAAGCAGTCTTTTTTTTTTTTTCAATAATTAGCAATAAAATCGCAATACAACTGACACCTTGTACAGATGAGAGTTGATGTAAAAGTGACATTACATGCTTTGTTTACATTAAATTTTTCAATGATGTAAAAGTGAGTTCCTTTTTCATTCTTCAGTGTAGATTTTTGTTTTATTATTTTTATACTTGAAGATTCTATGTGAAAATGATGCATATTGTCATAGAAAATAATGCATATTGTCAATTTGACATTAGTCAGTGTTATTGTGAAAAATCATACAAATGGGCAATTAGAAAGCAACTTGAGACCAACAAAAATCAACTTGAGATGGACAAAATGGATCTCGAACTGATTGACAGAGGGTTCTTGAACTGAACTCAATACAATTCAAAGTTAAGCAAGATGACCTTGAGTAAAGATAGTTAATTAATAGAATGTAGGAGAAACGCGGAGGAAAGATAAATCTGATGAAATTGTCATGTCATGCAGTTCACCACTTCCCTATGTCGTTTATGTCCCCACACCAGTACAAACGGGATTGACTTGCACTTCGATCCTAGGATTATTATGACGCCCATCACTACACTACACTCTAAAGTAATGGTTTGGAGTATGAAACAACTTGCTCAATAATTAAAGAAACAGAAGCTGTTGAGAAGCATAGAAAAGACAAAAGAATTTGATGTTTTTCTATGTACCCATTAGTCGTTCGAAGCACTGAATTTGGAGGCAATATTCTACCTGTTAAACTACCTGTGAAGTCATGTACAGAGAGGGCTAGAAATTTTGTCTCAATATGGAAGACTGGGAGGATATGGAGGAGCAAAGAATCAAGATTCAGTTAAAGGAAGTGCAGATTATAGATAAGTGGGTGGTTACATAGTCAAAGGTGGCATATGGAGCTCGAATTCAGAGTAATGACAAAGAAAAGAATTTCCCATGAATTTTTCATACTTGCAACGACAATAAATACCACGGCTACAAAAATAGATGTATGAGTCAGAAAAACTCAAGATCACAATGTTATCCGCTAATTGCCCCAGTTTGGTAGGGTAGGTCGTGGTGTGCATTTCACCTTTCAGGCCCATTCTAGTCCCACAAGACTTTTTGAAGTCTACGGAGAAAGGATAGTTAAAAGGCTTTTCCACCTCCAAATGTTCTATGTTGGATAAGTGGAGATCAATGCTATGGATGCTCATCTTGAACAAAAAATTTCGATGATAAATTACTCCACATAAGAGCGGCCTTGCAAAACCAACTAAGGAAGTGGCATTTGAAGGGGGAGTAGTTCTGAAAACGGAAGTCAAGATGTCAACAAAGCAAAAAGGGGGAATGAGATATCAAATATTTCCACACACTCCCTCGGGTAAGATTAAAGAAGAATTTCTCAGGGCAGTTCAATGTTTGTAATTAGATTATAGAGGAGCCTGTGCAGAGTAAAGAATGTTTGTAATTAGATTATAGAGGAGCCTGTGCAGACTAAAGAAGGATTGGTAGAATTCTTCAAAATTTTATTTGATGCATCCCTTGGAATTGATTGCAAATCACTTAGTTGTATTAAGTTGCCTCAATCGAGCAATGAACATATAGGGACAAACTTTAAGTGGAGGTTTTGCCGAATGAGATCAAAGATGCGATATGGACCCAAGACCGTCGAAGGCCCTCAGTTATGATAGATTCAATTTTAAATTCATCAGGAAGGGTTGGGAGATAGTAGGGCCTAGTACCATAGAGTTTGTAAAGAAGCTGCTCAAACTTGTGAAATGCCAAAAGAATAAATGTTACTTGGGTGACATTAAAACCAAAGAAAACAGATGCCTCAAACTAATTAGCATGGTGGGCTGCATTCATAAAATCATCTCCAAAGTTCTAGCCAAAAGACTAATGGTGGTTTTACCTTGTATTGTTGGACAGACACAGTCTGCCTTTGTGAATCGTAGACGAATCCTCGGTGGAGCATTAATTACTAACGAAGTAGTTCATTATATCTAAAGTAAGAAGCAAACAGGGGTGTTGCTCAAGCTGGATTTCTGAAAAGTGTATGATTCAATAAGATGGGAGTTTCTACATCAGTCTTTTTTGTTTAATGGGTTTTTGCAATAGGTGGAGATGTCGGATAAGATTGCGTTTATCCTTGCCTTCGGTTTCCATTCTTGTTAATGGGTACCTAACCCCTCCTATTCATCTAGGCTACGATATACATAAAAAGAATCCTATTTCCCCCTTTTTGTTTGTTCCAAGGGTGAGGTTATGATCTTGATGCTTTTAAGTGCTTCTTACAAAGGCTCACCTTGGGCATTCGTGCAGATGCCAGATGCAAGACAATAACACACTTTTATTGCGGATGACACTATTATTTTTTTGTGAAGAACGTGGGAGCTCCATCAGGAAAATTAAAAGGAATTTAGAATTTTTTGATTTGATCTTGGGATTGTCCATTAATTACCAAAAATCATTGTTAGTTCCATTTGGCATAGGTGATAGGTGGGCAGAGGAATCTGTGTTTAGCATGGGGTGTAGGCTTGAATCGTTGCAAAATTTATATCTTAGACTACCTTTGGGAGCTAAAAGTGAGAGTGTAAAGATGTGCTTCCCAATGTTAGATAAAATTGAGATGAGACTTGCAGGATGGAAAGCTAAAACTTTGTCTAAAGCAGGAAGGTTAGTACTGATCAGAGCAGTTTTTGAGAATCCCTAATTCTAATTATTTGTCTCTTTTCAAATTGCTGAAAACTATGGCTTTGAGAACCATCAAACTCCAAAGGAATTTCTTTTGGACTGGTGTTGTTGGGGGTACGACCTGAAGGGTATCTATTTGGTAAAATCTTTTATAAAACAGTAATGGCGGATGATGGCTGTAGCGATTGTGATTTTATCAAAGGTTTTTTCCATGGAGTAGTTCCCTTAAAGGTAGAGCTATTTGTTTGGCTTACTTAACTTAGGAGAATTAATACGAGATCCTAGAATACTAGAATGGTTATTATTAATCTGGAAGTCCAAGATTACTTCTCAGCTTCCATGGCATGGAGAGTGCAGATTAGTTGTCGCTGCTGTGTGACGTCGCTTGGAGTATCTAGACGGATAAGGCGCGCTAGTGGGCAAATAAATTGGTGTTCTGAGCTCTATTTGTGCTTTCTTTGACCTTGGGCAAGGATGCAGGAAGAGTAGGTTCATGGGCGACTCTTGTATTTTTGTCAGTTTTGTTGTCTATTTATAGTGGCATTGTTGATTAAAGTGGGAAATAAAAGCTTCCCTTACTCGGTGGAATAAGGTATCTCCAATATTGATAGGATTTTGTTTTAGAATAACCCGACTAAACCTTAGGGTACGGCTATGTGGCAACCCTTGTTAGAGGGGTCTTTTAAGTGGAACGTGGATGGCTCGTTGTTAGGAAAACCTACACCTACGAGTGTTAGTAGTGTACTTAAAGACCATCAGGGGATACTTGATTGTGTGTTTTCTATTCCCTGGGGTTTAAGACTACAACCAAGCTGAAGTTGGGGCCATTTTCTTTGCAGTAGAGTGGCCTGTTGTGAATGTGAATTGTATGCATTAGTAATGCCTTAGTATTAGTTAGTTGTTCTGACAGGAAAGTTGGTAAAATTAGAATTTAGTTAAGTGAGCTTGTATTAGCTACATATTTTGTTAGTTCGCCGCTTTAAATCGTTGGCAAGTATAAGTAGTTTGGTTCTATGTTTGTAATAAGCATCCAAGTAAATGAAAATATCTTCTCTTCTTATCTAAATTCTCTCTTTTCTTCCTCAACCCATTTTCTCTTTCCTAGGTTATGATCTAAGATCAACTTAGATCATAACAATTGGTATCAAAGCTTGTGCAATTACATTTGATCAAGATGAGTTTGCAATCCAATCAAGCTGGCTAAGGGTCAGAAACAAGCTACTATGGCAGGAGATGCAGCTACTTGTTCGAATTAGGAAGAGCAAATGGCCCAATTGTAGCAACAGCTGTAAGATTTGATTCTTGCAATAGGCAATATGCATCAATTGCAGTAGCAAGTTCAACAATAGGTAGTAGGAATGCAAGAATAAATCAATCGACAAGCTACATCAGCTGGATCTAGAATTCTACCATCGGGAAGCCAACAACAAGGCCACCTGATGCTTTATTCCCTAAACCGACTGAGGAAAGTGGAGAAGGAATGCCTTTGATCAGAAATCCAGGGTTTTGCTAGCCTAAGGTTGGAACTGATACATTTGATGGGGTGCAAACTCAATCTTGGATTAGAACATGTGAAAGGTACTTTCGTTTCTATGATGTTCTTGATTCTCAAAAGGTTGAATCAGCTGCAATTCGCTTACATGGAGATCAAGAAGTGTGGTTTCATAGCTTGATCCTTAGCAAACTGTCCCTTGGCATGAGTTTGTAGATGAATAGTGTGAGAGGTATGGGGATGAAGATCCAAGGGATGTTGTGGACAATTTCAATAAGGTGGCTCAGACTAATTCGCTAAAGTGTACATGACTCGTTTTGAGCATTTGAAGGCAAGAATGATGGCTGTTAACCCAGGAGCAAGTGAGGCTTATTATGTTTCTAGCTTCATTAGTGGTCTCAAACCCATGATCAATAATCTTGTTAGGGCATTAAATCCCATGACCTTATCTAAGGCTTATCCTAAAGCGAGATTATTTGAGTCCACTGTATTAGCTTTACCGGATGGAGCGCAAAGGAGTAGGATTGTGCATTTAGTTCCACCCTTGCAGTAAGCAACTTCGGTAGCTTCTAAACCTTGGAGTTTAGAAGAGAAGAAGGCTCAAAGGTTGTGCTTTAAATATAATCAAAAGTATTTTTTTGGGCACAAATGTAATCCCAAGTTGTTAACATCAGTAACTGGTGCTGAAGCTAAAGAAGAGCAGGATGAATAGGAGGTAGAACTAGATTCCCGTATACAAGTTGAGGAAATGCAAGATGATTCAGAAGAAGATGATACAAAAATTTCAATGAGAGCTCTGACTGGAAATGGAACTCACAACACTATAAGGATCAAAGGAGCAGCAAACCACAAGCCACTATTAGTATTGATTGATAGCGATAGCACACATAGTTTTGTATATCCCGAGATTGTTAAGTTGGTGGGTCATGAGTTCATCAAGACAAGTCCCTTGGCTGTGATAGTGGCTGATGGAAACTCTATGTTAACACTGACCATATGCAATAGTTTAGATGAGAGATGTAAGGCCATCAGTTTGCATATAACTTCAGGGTGCTAAGACTTAGAGGATGTGACATGGTCCTTGGTGTTGACTGGATGAAAACAGTCAGCCCCCTTGTGTTTGATTTTGCTCAGCTATATGTGTCTTTCGAGAGAGGTGGTACATCAGTCAAGTTGCAAGGCATAGTGGAACAAGGACAGATACAATTGATGAGTGGCAAGATGATGGAAGGAGTAATCAAGAATGGTGCTTATCAATGGATTGGCCAATTGCTCTCCCTTAGTGCTAAGCCATTAGAAGCTAAGGTGAATTCTATCCCATCTATTAGAAAGTTAATACATGTTCTTAAGGATCTATTTTGAGCAACCAACCTCCTTCCACCGAAAAGAACCTTGGATCATGCTATTCCACTCAAAGCTAACTCTAATCCAGTTAACCTTAGACCATATAAATGCCCTCACTCACAGAAAAATGTGATTGAGAAACAAGTGGAGGAGCTTTTGAAAGACAATTTTATTAGGCATAGCCGTAGCCCCTATGCTTCTCCTATTATCCTGGGCAAAAAGAATGATGGGACTTCAAGAATGTGCATCGATTACAGACAACTAAACTCCCTTACAAAAAAAGATAAATTCCTAATGCCTATTACTAATGACCTTCTAGATGAATTACATGGATCCCAATACTTTTCCAAGTTGGATTTAAGGTAAGGATACTATCAAATTTGAGTGATAGATCAAGACATACACAAAACTGCTTTTAGAACCCATCATGGACACTAAGAATTTGTGGTTATGCCATTTGGTTTATCAAATGCTCCGGCCACATTTCAAGCCTTAATGAATTCAATCTTTAAACCATTCTTGAGGAAGTTTGTTCTTGTGTTCTTTGATGATATACTTGTATAAAGCCCTTCTTCGGATTATCATGTGACTCATCTCTGCCAAGTATTCAAAACAATGCACAAACATAAGCTCTTTGCTGAACTCTCCAAATGTTCCTTTGCTCAAACTCAAGTAGAATACTTGGGTCATGTAATTTCTTTCAATGGGGTAGCATATGATGCTACCAAGGTCCAAGGTATGAGATAGTGGCAAGTTCCTACCTCTCTCAAACAATTGAGAGGTTTCTTGGGGCTCACTGGATATTATAGGAAGTTTGTTGGTGGATATGGTGGCATAGCTAAGACTTTAACTGACCTTCTCAAGAAGGATGCCTTTGTGTGGTTTGATTCAGCTCAAGAAGCCTTTGAAAGTTTGAAAATTGCTATGTGTGCAGCTCTAGTTTTACCAATGCCAAACTTCAGTGTACCTTTCATCATTGAAACAGATGCTTGTAGTAAGGGTGTGGGTGTTGTGTTGTCTTATACGGCAAGGCTTGTGTCTTTTCTTAGTCAATCTCTCAGTCCCAAGCATCTAAGTTTGTTAATATATGAGAAGGAATACTTAACAATTCTCATGGCAGTCAAAAATGGAGACACTATCTTGAAGGCCCTCATTTCATAATTAGGACTGGTCGTTAAAGTCTTAAGTACCTTTTGGAGCAAAAGGTCACCAAAAAAGTGCAATGCAAATGCTTTATGAAGATGTTCAGGTTAGATTACTCGATTGAGTATTACAAGGGTAAAGAAAATTTTGCAGCAAACGCCTTTTCAATGAGGCAAGAAGTGGTGGAATCAAATTATTGTCATGCTATCTCAATTGCTTTGCCTTTCAGGATGGAGAAAGTTCACATGTCCTACATAGGGGATAGCTTTGCTCAAGATAGCATCATAGCCTTTAGCATCAAAGATCCTTCAGCGGATGTATCTGATGTATCTGTAATCAATGGCATTGTGCGAATAAAGGGAAGGGTGTACATTGGTTCTGCCACAAACATAAGGAAGCAAGTCATTATGTCCTTCCATGCTTCGGCTTTGGGAGGTCATTAAAGAATTTAAGGTACTTATCGAAGGCTTAAGCAGTATTTTCAATGACTAGGCATGAAGAAGGAGGTTGTGGAGTGTATTCGAGTTTGTGATGTGTGTCAGTGTACCAAGAGTTACCATATGCCATATCAGGGGTTGCTTCAACCTCTTCATATTCCAAATAGAGCTTGGAAACACATTAGCATAGACTTTATAGAAGGATTGCCTAAATTTGAAGGAAAGGAGATCATATGGGTTGTGGTGCATCGTTTCACTAAGTTTGTACATTTCATTGCACTCAATCATCGTATTACTGCAGAGCACCTTGCTAAATTGTTCTTGGATAATGTATACAAACTTCATGGCTTGCCTCAATCAATCATTTCAGAACATGACAGGTTATTCACAAGCAATTTTTGGTGTGAATTGTTCCTTTTGTTGGGCTCCTCTCTTGCCTTATGTTCTTCTTATCATCCTCAACCAAATGGTCAAACAGAAAGAGTAAATCAATGTGTTAGGCAATACTTGCAAAGCATGACATTTCACCATCCCAAACACTAGAACAAGTGGCTGCTCTTAGCTGAGTTTTGGTGCACTACACATGCTCATTCTTCCTTGGTGACCACACCTGTAAAGGCCCTCTATAGGTATGATCTTCCTTTCTCTATAATTTCACAAGGCACTTCATCCTCTGTGGTGAAGGTAAAGGATTAGCTGCAGTAGAGGAAGCAATTAAAACAGCAGCTTAAGGGAAGTCTGCAAGTAGGTCAATCGAGAATGAAATTCTTTGTTGATAGGAAGAGGTCTGAGAGGTCCTTTCAAGTTGGTGATCTGGTGTAATTAAGGCTTCAGCCTTATTGGCAATCATCAGGGGTTGTACACAAGAATGTCAAGTTGTGTGCTCGCTATGGTGGACCTTACAAGGTGTTAGAGAAGCTGAGAGCTATTGCTTATAGATTGGAATTGCCATCTAACGCTTATGTCCATCCTGTGTTCCATGTGTCCCTGCTCAAGAAACATGTAGCCGCGGATATAGTATGCTAATCTAAACCTCCTACAGCTCATTCCAATGGCATAATTCTCCAAGAACCTTTGGCTATCTTTGACTCCTATACAGTTCAGCAGCAGGGCAAGAAGATTGGATAAGTGTGGATCCATTGGTCTAATCTTAGACAAGAATATGCAACATACGAAGATTTGAAGTTCATCAAGAGTCAATTTCCTTCCTTTCATTCTTGAGATAAGAATGTTTTCCAAGGGGGAGTACTGTTGTGGATGTGAATTGTATGCTTTAGTATTGCCTTAGTATTAGTTAGTTGCTTTTGTGGGAATGTCGGTTGAATTAGAAGTTAGTTAAGTGTGCTTATATTAGCTAGATATTTTGTTAGTTTGTTTCCTTAAATCATTGGCAAGTATAATTAGTTTGCTTCTATGTTTGTAATAAGCATCTATGTAAATAAAAATTATCTTCTATTCTCATCTAAATTCTCTCTTTTCTTCCTCATCCCATATTCTCTCTCCAAGGTTATGATCTAAGATCAACTTAGATCATAACATTGCTAGCTTCCTCTTATTGGCTTAATGAGGTAACATTGGAAGTAACGTTTGATTCACTCAACATGGTCCGATGGTGTAATGGAGTGGAGGGAGGCCTTTGGAGTATGAACTTTACTTGTAACAAAATTTTCATCATAAGAAGAACCCTTGGTTTGGTTTGTTGTTGATCCTCCTCTCTAAAAGTGCAGTTAATTAACCATCCCCCATTGTAAATCGGTTGTAATTTGGAGTTGTTTTTGAGGTTGAACTTTTTGGTGTTGATTTGCTTTTTTGATTGTGGCTTTTATGACCTTGAGTATTGCAATAAAATTCTCCAATTATTAAAAAAGGGAGACCTTGGGAAAAAAATTGAAGCAATATAATTGAAATATATTATATTTACATATTTTGTTATAGAAATTGGAGGTCATCAATTTAAATTTTGCGCTTAATCATGCTATCAAATTAAAATGATGAAAGATGGGTGATTTTAAGCAAGAAGGGCTTGAGCACGAGCCAGTGGGAGCTAAGGTCTAGCATCAGGCGACCGAACCTTGATCCTAAAATTTTTAGGCAATTTGAGCTTCTAGCCTAGACTGATTCAAACCAAAATTTGACTACTCGAGCTGAGCCTTGAGCTTGACGAGCTGAAGCTCAGCTCAGCTCATTTACACTTCCAAGCTAAACTTGCCAATGACTTGAGAATCAAACATTTTGCGGCCAAGCATCAATTTTAGTCTAGGATTAAATTAAAACATTATTAACTGCATGAGGATTAAGTTGAAACAATGAAAAAAATATTAGATTTTATTGCTTAAATAGCCCTACAATGTGAAAAACTAAGAATTATCAACTTTCAAAATGATTACTATCATATTAGATGTATTATGTAGAGACTTTTAATTTTGTAATTGTACTCGCAATTATATAAATTCACCATTATCCTTAATCATAATGAAAGTTTAGAATGGAGCACACCAAACGAGGAGGCTCCTCTCAGATATTTATAGACTTTAATGAATACAAGGTTGGGTCCAATAGGGCCTATATACAATATACGTAATCATGTACAATATACATTAATCGTATACAACAAATTCTAACATGCCCTTCAATCGAAGTAAGAGATAATCAAACGCGAAGATTGTGCTTAAAAAATAAGAACAAATGTCGAGGAAGGCTCTTGGTAAAAATGTTCAGTGAATTGTTGTGAAGAGGGCTCATGAAGTACACGAACAAGATCCATATGAACTCTTTTTCGCAAAAAAATGAATGTCAATCTCGATGTGTTTGGTATGAACATGCTGGACGAGGTTGGAGGAGAGATAGGTTGCTCAAACATTATCACAGTAAACCAAGGTGGCTTTTGGAATAGCCATGTCAAACTCACTAAGAAGAGATCTCAACCAACAACATTCGGAAATGGCATTAGCAACTGCTCGATATTTAGCTTCAATACTTGAGCGACAAATGGTGGGCTGACATTTGGAGGATCGTGAAATGATGTTACCACCAAAAAAGACACAGAAACCTGATGCGGACCAACTAGTGTTAGCAGAACAGGCCTAATCGATATTAGAATAGGCCACAAGCTAATCAAGAGTCCCAAGAGAGATAATAAGACCATGATCTGTAGTGCTCTTAACATAGCATCTAATGCGTTTGACGGAAACCCAATGTAGAAGATGAGGGGCATGCATAAATAATGTTGCATTGCATAAGATATATCAGGACGAGTAATGCAAAAACAACGGACTGATACAAAAGTGACATTTGTCATGGGCTCCTTGTCAAATGCAGTGCTCTTGGATTTAGAGTCGGTAGGCTTCGCAACAGGTTTGTAGGCTAGTATATTAGTCTTTTCAAGCAAATCATGAGCATACTTGGACTGATATAAGAATAAAGCATTAGTGAGATGTGAAACAAAAATCCCGAGAAAATAGTTGTGACACCCCAAATCTTTCATATCAAATTCATGCTGAAAAGAGTGTAATAAAGTCTGAAGAAATGTAGTATACGAAGCAGTGAAAACAATATCATCCACAAAGACCAGTAGAATTACTATATTAGCCCACAATGTAGAACAAACATGGAGGAATCAATCTTCCAATTGCGGAAACCTAGGCAATCAAGAAAAGAAGCAAAGCTATTGTACCATACATGAGGTGCTGTCCTCGGCCCGTATAAAGTTTTATTGAGCTTATAAACGTAATCTGGGAAATCTAAATTCACAAAGCTTGGTGGTTGCTTCATATATACTTCCTTGTTCAAAGTGCCATTTAGAAACGCATTTTTAACATCAAGCTGATGAATAGAAAATTTTAGTGATGTAGCTATTTTTAAGGCAGTGCGAATTGTAGCGGGTTTTACAATGGAGCTAAAGGTCTCATCATAATCAATACTGTATTGTTGTGTATAACCCTTGGCCACCAAGCGAGCCTTATAGGGTTCAATTTTCCCCATCTAAGTTTGTTTGACTCGAAAATCCCTTTTGGAGCCAACAACATTAGCAATACTCGGTTTTGGAACAAGAGTCTAAGTGTTATTATAGTTAAGTGAATTATATTGATCAAGCATAACATTTCTCCAATTATCACCATTAAGTGCTTGCTTGTAAGAATAAGGAATATCAAGCATAGCAGAAAAAGTATCCATAAAAGGTTTGAGAAGAGGTTTAACAATACCAGCCTCGGACTGAGTGATCATGGGATGAACGAGACGAGGAGGGCAAGGAAGCGGCGGTGGCGGTGGCGGTAGCGGCAGCAGCTGGAATGGGGAGCTCGGTAAGCCACTATCTAAACAAGTTAATGAAATAGATGGTTGGGCACCATGAGTAGGGGGATCGTGTAGCTGACCTAGGAGGGGCAAGATGCCAAAGAATGGAGATGAATCAAGAGGTGGTTTGAAAACCTGCTGAAGACGATGCATAGTATGCCATGAAGTGTACCCAACTAAGCTAGAGGAAAATCTATTTCATCAAAACCATGTCTCGAGATAACAATCTTGTAAATGGAGAGATTCAAACATTTGAAGCCCCTATGATTTGGCAGACACCCCAAGAAAACACGTAATGAGGAAAGAGGTGCTAATTTATGCAGCGCAGTAGCACTTAGGTTAGGGTAACAAGCACAGCAAAAAAAATCCAAAGATGATCATATGTTGCCTTTTTTTATAAAGGCACTGAAAAGGTATTTTCTTCTTTGTCGAGGTGAAGGATAAAAGGTTTATAACATGTGTGGCTGCCAGAACGACATCCACCCAATGTTCTAAAGGCAAACAAGCTTGTAGTAACAAAGCATGCATCATATTTCCAATAGTTTTATGCATTCGTTCGGCCTTCTCATTTTGTTGGGAGGTATAAGGACATAAAACTCGGCTAAGAATACCCCGTTCGAAAAACAATCTGTTGAAGTCCTGGTTAATATATTCGGCGCCATTGTCACACTAAAACTAATTGACCTCCAAATTGGCTAAACACAACATTATGAAATTGAACAAACAAATCAAACACCTCAGGTTTAGCAAGCATAAGATAAATCCAAATGAGAGTAATCATCCAAAAATAATAAATAATACTTATAATCATTGAAGCTAATAGCATGTGATGTCCATACATCAGAATGAATAATATCAAAAGGATAATATCAAAAGGATGAGACATAAAAGAGACAGACTTTTAGAAAGGTAAACAACTATCCTTGCCTAATTGGCAAATATGACACGAGCTAGACTCTAATGAATTGCAAGAAATAAATTTTTGTTTGACTAAGGAACATAAAACTAGTGCTCCAGGATGGCCTAGGAGCTGATGCCATAAAAAGGAGGACAAATGCGATGCGACGAGCAATATTGGCACTGTGAAAAGAGGTCCTAGGCTGACACATCTGATGATGGCGGACTTCGATTTAGTTCCTTAAAAGAAAAACCAAAAGAGTCAAATTCAAGATTACAATTATTAACAAGGAAAAATTGATGGACATAGAGCAAATTTTTGACAAAACCAAGAATGAATAAGACATTATTTTAAAAAAAATGACCCACAGGTGTAGAAAGAGAGCATGACCCAATCTCGAAAATAGAAAGTGATGCGCAGCTCTACCCGACAATCTATCTTTACTGCATGTTCGGCTATTATATAAAGTTTAAAGCTATCCGCTTTTTAACCCTTGGGCTTCAATTAGACAGTTTTCTCTTGGTCAGTTACAAGTGACTAATTTCCTCTGTACACACTATTTCAAATGAATAAAATATTAGTTGACTTCTATCAATCACGTAAAAAGCAAAGTTCATCAGGTGATACCCTCTACTAAAAATTATAACTTATTTCTATATATCATATTTGTTGTTCATTTTCATTAGGTAATTATATGAACATCACATACAAGTTGTGTGCAAAGCCTAGTTGAGAAAATGTTCACATCACTTGCATATCATAAGCGTCACATTTATCTGAACTTCTCTTGTTTTAGTAAACGACTCTAGCTATGCTTTTGAAATGCATTTCATGTCTTTTAAATAATTCTTGAACCTTGTTTTGTTGATAGATTTGTTACTTGTGGAGCTTCATGGTCACCCTGTTGTTTACCCATTTGAGACAAGGCATAGAGAGTTGGATGGAGAAATTCAAGGAGCGTATTGTCTACATGGTTCAAGTTGATACAACCCTAGATGATTTTCTTTACTTTTTATGAGTTTATTAGTTCAATTATATAGGATTATGTTTATTTCTTGAAAATCATAGCATTTTGATTTGAGTTTTGAACTCCGAAGGATTGTATTACATGTTCTCCATTATATTATAAAGCATATTTGGATTTAATAGTTTTTAGTATTTTACCTATGATGACCCCTTCTTGGCTTATAATTCATGGACCCTTTGTTTTCTATGTTTAGGGTCTTACACCAACAATACTCTGATAAGGAGTTGGGTTGGAAACGAGAGGACTACCGAGTTGAATGAACAACCTGCCCTTGGAATTGACTAGAATTTCCGCAGGTTAACTTCAGAAGTACAACTGTAATGTAGAAGAGTAGATGCATATAGTCTGTGATAGACAACCCATCTTTGTTGTGCATAACAGAGATACAAAGAAAGTAGTTCAAAGGTCCCAAATCAGTCATATAGAATTTCTATGTCAACTACAGCATAACAGAAGATTATAATGTCATCGAGAAAACAATAAGCACAGGAATATCAACATAAAAGCGAGAAAGCAACCATCTAGTACCCAATTTGATAAATGCAAAATGAGGGCATCCGCTTTTCTTGAATGAACACCACAACCCAATAAAAAGGAAGCAAAATGCTAATACCAAGCTCTCAAAGATTGCTTAATGTCATAGAGTGCCAGTTTAAGGCGACAAACATAATTGGGATGAGTAGTACTAACAAAGAATTTTGTTGATGCATGTAGACCACCTCAAATAGATGGCCATTTAAAAGGAATTTTTCACATCCAATTGGTGAATGGGCTAGTTTTATGGCAAGAAAGAGAAGGAATGGTGCAAACAACAACTAGATTGACAATTTGATTGAAGATTTCATCATAAAGTATACCAGCATGTTGGGTATAACCCTGAGCAACCCGACGTAAATTAAGGTGCTCGACCGACCCATCTAAGCATGTTTTTACTCAATAAACCCATTTTGAGCCAACAATATCAGCACCTGTGGGATGAGGAACAAGCTACCAAGTGTCGTTGTAGAGGAGGACATCAAACTCCTTACACATAACGATACACCACTTAGGGTCCTTTGAAGGTACATTATAAGTACAAGGTTTTTCAAAAAGAGAGGGGACAGTAGAGGCAGCCAATTAAGGTTTTACCGTGTTAAAGATGGGAAAATGGGCTAGAGACGATAGAGGCAGTGAAACAAGGCTTTAGCGTGTTCAAGACGGGAAAATGAGTTGACATGTTAGTCAAAAATTATGGCTTGTCAAAGTTCAAAAAGGGAGACTTGACCTGTCAAACAAAAGAACTATTCTTGGTCAAGTGTAGAGGGCTTATTTTGTCAAAAGAAGGCTGACTTTTGGTCAAAAATGAAGGGTTATTTTTTTTAAGTACGGAAATATTTGAAGCTACTGAAACAAGTAAATAATTTGACTAGAAACTTCAACAAATATTTGAATAACCATTTGTAGTTTGTTGGCAAATTATGTGGGAAATACTTATGTCTCAAATATTTAAATTCTTTACAATTAGTGCCTTATAATATCTTACGTTGTCCTTGCTTGATGTAACCTATATGTGCCACAAGTGTCCCTATTTGTGGATGATCCACGTGACATTCACCACAGCGTCATCAAACCAATCTTACATTTCAGGCAGCCTTCATCATGGTCTCCAATTTTTCCCACTCCATCTGCTCAATTGATTAGTGATTTTGACATCGACTGAGCTGGTTGTCCTCACACTTATTTCTCTACCACTTGCTACTACATCTTTCTAGGTTCCAATCTGGTCTTCTAAGCGTTAAAACACTATTTCTCATTCTAGTCCTGAGTCCGAATACCGTTGACTGGCCATTGTTGTGGCTGAAACATTATGGTTGCTTCCCTTCTTTTTGAGCTTGGGGTAATTTTATCAAAAGCTAACATCGACTATGATGATAACGTGAGCGTTACCTAGCTTGCCACAAACCTGGTTCAGCATCAACACACCAAGCATGTGAGAGATTGACATCATTTCGTGTGTGAAAGAGTAGCTCTTGGTCAAAATCGGGTTCTACATGTTCCTTCTGCTCTTCAATATGCTGATAGCTTCCAAAGGGCTTTCGCTCATCTGGCTTCTGCTAAGTGTTCGGAGATATTGTTAGGATGTTGTTGGATATTTTAATAAAAATTAATGTTTTACCTATCATCATTATACTTATTACACCTACTGAGTATGAAAAATATTATTCTCTTTTTGAATAGTGATAGTATATTCAAACATCTCAAAAATTATATTTTTTTCAGTTATATTTTTCAAAAATTTAACATGACTTTGATGACAATACTTATTTTCTATTTGTATTTATGCTTTTGACTTGGTCTTACATTGAAAATGTTGGTTACAGTTATAATAACACCATAAACGGCTAGAAATGCAATGAGTTTTCATGAAGAAATGCTTTACATTATTTTGTTTATAAATATCCTCTTAAGTTTAAGCTATGTTGTAGAGGAAGAGGTTATTGACTTAAAACAAAAAGAAAAAGAATACTTCTTTGTTACTTTGGCTAAGTAAGGTGTAGTGGAGGCTCTGGCTTTCGAGGTTGTGCAGACCGAGAAAGCGTCAACTCTAGTTGGGCGTTATATCCTGGAGGCGGCACGCCGGTACATGCTGCACCAGCTTAGTTTCAAGAGGGGTGCGAAACCGTCTTAAAAAGAGCATGATCCACGCCTTGCTCAACTAATACTTTATAGGTATATGACATTTCTACACGTTCCAGGTAATATCCTTCTACTTTATATGTTTTGTATAATGTTTTATTCATGATTGTTTGCCTTCAGGTCGTTCCCTGTACTAATGTGCATTTTCAAGCTTCTATTTCTAGTTATCATAAAAAATATAATACCTTATCTTACTATTTTATATTTTAGTTCATACAATTTTAAGACGGTTGTGTGACTTTCAAAGGCAAATTTGGTGCGATAAATTTTGTCTCTACTAATATAAATAATTCTGATGGATATAACTTAAGGTCTGTTGTCCAACTTAAATCTTAAGGCTAAATCATGAGGAAAAATAATGGCCCACACAATTTTCGTCAATTATGTATTTAGTATGTATTTGCAATGATGAATCAGTAATTGATCAAATAATATTTGGGCAAAAATTGGAAGGAAAAAAAAAAGATTGAGATAAAGAATCCAAATATGAACAAAGGAGGAGAGCACCAAATTTGAGCAAATTCATTTCTCTTGCGAAATTTGTTTTAAATTTGCTTCCAATAAAATTAAGGGGCTAATAACAAAATGGAAATAATTTAGTCGACGTGTAGTAAATAAAATCTATATGAAATATTATAGACCAAGGACTTAGATCTATGAATAAATTTTTTTTGACGGTTCTCTTTGGAATACCTTAGATTGGGTCATTTTGATAAAAAAAAGTTGACCCAAATTCTCAAACTATTGCAATTGAGAAGTAATCGATGGCCAATGTTGTCAATATGAGTACAAGGGAACCAATGTTTAAATAAGTGAGTCTTTCATAATCCAAGGGTTCATTATTTGCATGGCATACACTTCAACAATTTATGTTGAAAATTTGTCCAACGGTACAAAGTATATACTCTATAAAAATAAACATTATTATATAGTTAAGGAGCATTGTATTAATCCTGAAGGGAATATATTTATATTTGGATCACACGGTGTGTGAAGTGATTGCTATACTAGTATGGTTTGACATGATCCTTCGTACATACTTTTAGTACTATAAATTTTTATGCAACCAATTGTAGTTCAGGTTTATGTTTATCTATGTAAATCCCACTTTATGTTACGGAAAAGATATCATGATGTTAATTATATTAATATGAATTCTTACGGTCATGGGAGCTAACCAAATTGGTCTTGAACAGTTACTAAAGGCATAATTAACCTCTAAGGTTTAAATGTCTAGTTTCCAGAAATTTCAATTACTTTGTTAAAGGTTAGTTCTTAATGGAAGTGACATTTAGTAGTCTTCAATTATTTATGGCATATCATTGTTCTTAAACTACAAATTGCTTGGCAATTATCATGAACACATATGTCACTGCAGCTGCATTATTGCTTCGTTATAAGACTTCCGTGCTTCATGTCTTAGAACACCATCGATACATAGGCACTGCTTAAATGGATTAATAGCGGCCATAATGTAATATATGCATATTGTACAATTTAACTAATCTTAGTTAACAGAAAAAAAAAAAAAAAAAAAAACATTGCAAGTGATGACACTAAGAGACATATATACACTATTTAAATTGAGTATGATAGGGTAAGTATGTACGTTAACATCACTTCTTACTTATGGTCAATGAGCATGACAAACAAATTTGAGTATGGTAGCATAATTGGAAGATATAGTTGTGTCAATCCAAATGCATTAACACTATGTCCATCACTTATTTCGTATTAATAGGTGGTGCTCTAAAATAATGTAAATGCTTATTACAAGTTCATATATATACTATATGGAGCCATAGTTCACAGCTCCTGATTGGCCGATGTCAATCCTTCTGGTTGTATGTTTTTATGTATACATAAATGGGTTATTTAGATTTTAGTTCCCTGACTTTTTTAAAAATAATAAAAAGGACCCTAACCTTTTTGAATTATTAAAAAAGTCCCTTAGTTTTTGTCATATTAATAAAAAAGGTCTTTAAGTTTTTGTTGCATTAATAAAAAGGCTTCTCTTTGACTTGATGATGTCATTTTTAGCCAACAGAGCTGATGTGACAATTGTGTTTTTATTAATACTATAATAAAATGACAAAAATACCCTTTAATAACCATATCTTGAAATAAATTAAGTGAAAATAGATAACTTGTATGTAACATAATATCTCGAATTTTGTGCTTATAAAGTACTAAAAAAGGCATTGAAGAGTACTTTAGGTCATTTTATTGTAGCACTAATAAAAAGCAGTTGCCATGTCAGCTTTATCGATGGAAAGTAACGTCATCACGCTTGAGATGAGCCTTTTTATTGATACGATAAAAACTTAGGAGCTTTTTTAATAATTAAAAAAGTTCGGGTCATATTTATTAATTTTCAAAACGTCAAGATACTAAAATGTAAATAGCCCTACATAAATCAAATGAAGTCAATATATAAAGCAAGGTTATGATTGATTTTTTTACGTAAGGATATTGTTAAACATTTCAATATTCATTAGTGGTTACTTTCTTTAATTTAATTGGAGTATTATGTAAGAAAGTATGTTTAATTTGTAAAGCTCATCATCAAGAAAATTTGATAGCTATTACCTTAAACCTTGAATGCATGATACTCCATCTCATACTTTTGTGATCATGTGTGTTGGTTGGAAGAGAATGCTATAACATATTGTATAATTGAAACCAAGGCCTAGAATAAGACTATCATGGGATAGTAACATCTGGAAATTATTTGGTTGTCTGTGATGGATGTAGCCATAGTGTGGCTGGTGAGTTTGTTGTTGGGCGAGCGTCAAAAGCTTTGTAATGCAAATGATGCAAGGAAGCGACATTAAATCTCCTGTTGTTTGGAAAAGTGATGAAAATGAAATATTACACAGTTTTACTTGTGCCTATTAGAAAATATAACGTGAACAAAGAAAATACTACAGTAAATTACCGAAAATTAACCAAAATTTACAGCAAAAATAACCAAAAAAATTACTATAAATGAAATAGCGAAAATTAGTCAAAAAATTCAGTGTGAAACCTCGATATAATGCAGTAAAAATTCCAGTAATTTTGTATCGAAAAATAAAACCGCAGCCAAATAGATGAACATGACATTCAAATAATATCGAATGAGGGAGAGCAGATTAGAAAATACCGAAGATACCACGCCGTGGGAAATGCCACTGTCCTAAAAGATGATTTCCCCGCTACTCCAGTGCAAATAGTGTTACCTGCAGCTGCCCTCCAGGATTAACGCGATTCGACTATTAACGTGTACTCGATGATAACCGGGTAGGAGAGCCTCGAACTTTGCCCAAAATTAGGAGAAGAAAGAAGCACGCTTTTGGAAAATGGGAGCTGGATTGAAAACGAGAGCGAGAGAGATATGAAGAAGAAGAGAGCTGCTTGTTGTATTTGATGCACTGTGCATGCTGTGTTTTAATACTAAAAAATTGATGAATAAGCTATATTGGCCAACGGTAGATAACGGTAATGCATTGAAGGATATTGAACAGTTTTTATTAACATAAATCTCAGTAGTTAGAAAGATATTAATGTAGGTTTAGCAGCTACAATGCAACTGTCAACAGATTATCAGTAGTTAGAAAGATATTAATGCAGGTTCAGCAGCTACAATGCAACTGTCAACAGATTATTTTTTTTTTGGGAAAATAAATATATCCGTTAATTAAAAGATTACCCACACCATTTTCTAGTGTAAGAAGTAATTTTTCTATAACACTTAAGTTTAGCTTGTATAATTTTTCCAACAATCCCCCACAAAGGATACAAGCGGAAGAAAAAGAAATAAGAATAGATTGGGCAAAGAGAGTTTAGTTTTTCAGTGCCGATGTCTTGCGACTTGAATCGTCAT
The DNA here is from genome assembly GCA_018398585.1 of Simmondsia chinensis. NCBI lineage: Eukaryota > Viridiplantae > Streptophyta > Magnoliopsida > Caryophyllales > Simmondsiaceae > Simmondsia > Simmondsia chinensis. The sequence goes on along the minus strand of JAGTTD010000023.1, from coordinate 10,259,585 downwards.
CGAGTGTAACCCAAGGACCAACATCTTGCAAGGTGACTTTCATCTTGAACCTCACAAGGGGTTGTATAGTCTTCCACTTGGACACATACCAAACTCCATATCTCGGCAACTCCTGTGATTTGGCACATTTTATGGACCATGTGCTCATCCTGGATATTCATAGGCGCTCTAGAAGGCAAGTCTTAATCCTTCATAGGGAGCGGCCAAACTCCCACACCTATATAGGTAGATCCCATCAAGTGTGTATTTCCGCACACCACCAAAAATATGGATATGGGTCCATTAAGAGCTAAAGCTCAACCTTACCTCTTGGTAACATACAGACAATGTCCATCAAGTGCAAGTCGTGCTTACACCACTAAACATATGGCTATGGACCCGTCTCCATACTGTCACACCATAGGGAGGGACAACATAACACACAGTGCGTATCTTGAATGAAACTATGACTTTTCACATTGAACCTGATAAGACCGGGTTGAATACATCATAGTTTATTCGTGTACAGACTTTAGTCCCATCCCCCTCAATGTCTCTATAATCATTTTACGACAAAGGCCTTTTGTCAACGGATCCGCAAGATTCTTTTCAGACTTTACATAGTCCAGTGATATCACTCCACTTTCTAGTAGATCTTTCACGATCTTATGCTTGAGACGAATGTGTCTCCTCTTGCCATTATAAACCTTGTTCTTAGCCAAAGCGATTGCAGCTTGACTGTCACAGTGAAGTGACATTGATGGAGCTGGAAGCTCCCACAATGGCACGTCTCCCAATAGACTCCTTAGCCACTCAGCTCCATGACCTACCAACTCAAGAGCCATAAACTCAGATTCCATAGTAAACGTAGCAGTACAAGATTGCTTAGATGATTTCCAAGATATAGCACCCCCAGCTAGTGTAAACACATATCCACTAGTGGAATTAATTTCATCATTATCAGACACCCAATTGGTGTCACTATATCCTTCTAAAACAGCGGGAAACTTTCCGAAGTGAAGTCCCTAATCCGCAGTTCCTTTCAAGTATTTAAGCAATCTTTTTAACGCATTCCAATGCTCTTGATAAGGATTATGTGTGTATCTATTGAGTCTACTTACAGCATATGCAATGTCAGGTCTAGTATAGTTTATCAAAAACATAACACTACCGTTTATTTTGGCATATTCAGATTGGCACATAGCAACACCTTTATGTTTAGTTAGATGTACGCTGGAATCATAAGATGTTCTTACAAGATCAGTATTGACCATGTTAAACTTTCTACGTATCTTCTCAACATAGTGAGACTGGTTTAGACTTATGCCTTCTGGAGTTTTTACAATTTTAATTCCTAAAATCACGTCTGCCTCACCCATATCTTTCATCAAAATTTAGAGCATAGAAAGTTTTTCGTTTCACTGACAACATTTAAGTCTGTGCCAAATATGAGCATATCATCAACATATAGGCAAATTATTACACATCCATTTGAATCAGACTTAGAGTACACACAAGAATCACCATTGTTTACAAGGAAATTATTAGCTACTAGCGTGCTGTTAAATTTCTCATGCCACTGTTAAGTGCCTGTTTGAGACCATATAGAGATTTTACAAGTTTACAAACTTTATTTTCATTACCAGGGACAGCAAAATCCTCAGGTTACTTCATGTAAATCTCTTCGTCTAGATCACCATTAAAGAATGCTGTTTAAACATCCATTTGATGCATTGATAAATCATGGATAGACGCAAGGGCGATCAAAGCTCTAATCGTGGCGATTTTAGCGACAGGTGAATAAGTGTCAAAATAGTCTAACCCCTTTTTCTAGGTGTAACCCTTAGCCACTAACCTTGCCTTAAATTTGTCTATTGTCCCATCAACCTTCATTTTCTTTCTAAAGATCTACTTGCAACCTATTGGCTTACAACCTCTAGAAAGGTCTACCAATTCCCGTGTGTGGTTACTTAAAGTTGATTTTCGTTCGCTATTAATACCATCTTTCCAAAAGGTAGAGTCAACTGATCTTATAGCCTTATCATAGGTTTTAGGGTCTTCCTCTAGCATATAGACATTTGCAATTTCTTCATTTATGAGGTTGTCTTCTGATAGGAAAGTGGTAACAAAATCAAGTCCAAAGTTAGTTTCTTTCCTAACTCTTTTACTCATTCGAATTTCAGGAGTGTCTATATCGTTAGTATTATCATGATTAGCGGTTGCATTATGAGAAGGAAAACTAGTAGGTTGTGCATCATTAGATTTCAAGGGAACTATATGTTCAAAGAATTCATCATCTCTAGATTCTATAATACTACCACATGTGTATGAATCATTAGATCCTTTAATAAAAAAAACGATAAGCAGCACTGTAATGAGCATATCAAATAAAAAATAGAATCAACAGTCTTAGGTCCAATTTTACTCCATTTAAAGTCAGGTAACCCAACCTTAGCTAGACACCCCCACACTTTTAAGTATTTGAGATTAGGCGTATAACCTTTCCACATTTCATATAGGGTTTTATCTAGTTTTTTATGAGGAACTCTATTAAGTACATGACACGCAGATAATATTGCCTCCCCCCCATGTTGTCAAGTAGTAAAGAACTAATTAGCATAGCATTCATCATACCTTCTAAAGTTATATTTCTCCTCTCTGCAACACCGTTAGATTGTGGGCAGTAGGGAGGGCTTCGCTCATGTATTATTCCATTTTCCTCATAGAATCTTTCCAGAGAAGTTGGATCATATTCTCCTTCTCTATTAGACCTAACTCTTTTTATTTTTCTTCCTAACTGATTTTCTACTTCGGCTTTATATTTTAAAAATATTTCTTCTACTTCATCTTTAGTACTTAGGAGATATACCATTAAGTATCTAGAGTGACCATCGACAAAGGTTATATAGTACCTTTTTCCACCTCTACTCATCAGACTTTTATAGTCTCCTAAATCAATGTGAACTAGTTCAAAAAGTTCAATTTGTCTCTCAGTGGACTTAAAGGGGTTTTTCGCATATTTAGCTTCTACACATACTTCACACTTATTAAAGTTGACATCACTAAAGTTAGGGATCATGTTCATCTTCTTAAGCCATTTAATTGATTCAATATTTATATGTCCTAAGCGAGCATGGCACAATTCAAGAGATTCAACAATATAAGCAGAAGAGGTACTAGCAATGTTATTCATGCAAACAACATCAAGGATAAAGAGACCACCATTATAAAAACCCTTGCCCACAAATTCTCCAATCCTAGTCAGGACCAATTAATCTGAGTTAAAGGATAATTTCAACCCAGCTTTGATTAAAAGACTACCCGAAATCAAATTTCTACGCATATCAGACACATGCAGCACATTTGTTAAAGTAAGAAATTTTTCATAAGTGAGTTTTAAAGAAATCTTCCATTTTCCGAGGATTGGTGCAGCTGCAGAATTGCCCATATAGACCACCTCTCCATCGGACATTTTTTGGTATTCCTGGAACATGTTTCTGTTTGTGCAGATATGCCTGGTAGCCCCGGTATCCACTATCCACTCAGTCATGTTGTTCACCAGGTTCACCTCTAAGACAACAGCTACAATATTCTCCGTTTCTATAAGGTGGGCTTTATTTTTCGAGTCTTTAGGCTGGTTCTTTTTTCTTTCGCAGTCTTTGGCCATATGTCCACGTTATCCACAGTGATAGCAATCTCCGAGAAATTTTTTGTTTGGCTTTTGAATCTTTCCACCAGGCTTGAAATTTGAGTGATGTTTTTTTCCTTTATTCTTAAACCTGTCAGTAGCACTAGGCCTAGCTTCGATAATATTAGCTTTAGATTGGTCGGAGTATGCATACCTCCTGTCCTTAAGCCTATTTTCTTCTTCAATTTTTAAGTGGTTTACTAACTCCTCTAATGTCAAGTCCTTCTTTTTATGCATAAGTAGGTTTCTATAATCCTTCCAAGAAGGTAGAAGTTTTTCGATTAAAACATATGCTTGAGTTATTTCGCAAATTTTAAGGCCTTCTGACAAAAGAGTAGTCACTATGTTTTCATATTCATGGACTTGATCAATGATTGGTTTATTGTCCACGAATTTGAAATCTAACCACTTACTAACAGCGTAGTTTCTAGTCGCTGCATCATCACCCCCATTTTTTTTCTGTAGGGAATCCCAAATCTCTTTTTTCGTGCTTAATTTTACATGAATATCAAAGAGCCCATCACTCATGTAATGCAGCAAGTTTGCCCTACAGGTTCAGTCGTCTACGGTGAATTTTTCTTCATATGCTTTTTTTCTTGTTTTCACCTTCAGGTGCCTTTTTCTCATAGAGTACGTAATCAATATATACTAGTTGTAGGAAAAACAAAATTTTTTGGGACCACCTCTTATAGTTCGTCCCGTCAGGAGGCTCAACCTTAGACATATCGGGAAGGGGTATTTTGATTGCCATATTCAAATATAAGTACGTGTAAATCGTCTTTTAGATTGTTAGACAATATAACATGAACAACGAAAATACTGGGCCAAATACTGCTGTAAATCACTAAAAATTAACCAAAGTTTATAGCAAAAATAACCAAAAAAATTACTGCAAATGAAACAGCGAAAATCAGTCAAAAAATTCAGCATTAAACCTCGGTATAATGCAGTAAAAATTTCAGTAATTTTGTATCGAAAAAAAAATAGCAACCAAATAGATGAACACGACAATCAAATAATACCGAATGAGGGAGAGTAGATTAGAAAGTATAAAAGATATCGTGCCGTGGGAAATGCCACTGTCCTAAAAGACTATTTCGCCGCTGCTCTGGTGCAAACAGTGTTACCTGCGACCATCCTCCAGGATTAACGTAATTCGACTATTAACGTGAACTCGATAATAGCTGGGTAGGAAAGCCTCTAACTTTGCCCAAAATTACGAGAAGAAAGAAGCACGCTTTTGGAAAATGGGAGCTGGATTGAAAACGAGAGCGAGAGAGATATGAAGAAGAAGAGAGCCGCTTGTTGTATTTGACGCACTGTGCGTGCTGTGTTTTTATACTAAAAAATTGAAGAATAAGCTGTATTGGCCAACGGTAGGTAACGGTAATGCATTGAAGGAGATTGAACAGTTTTTATTAGCATAAATCTCAGCAGTTCGAAAGATATTAATGCAGGTTCAGCAGCTACAATGCAACGGTCAATAGATTAATATTTTTTTTCGGGAAAACAAATATACCCGTTAATAAAAAGATTACCCACACCATTTTCTAGTGTAAGAAGTACTTTTTCTATAACACTTAAGTTTAGTTTGTATCATTTTTCTAACAGTGCCACTATGGTTAAATATGCATGGTAAAGTGTATGATAAATACCAGAAGAATGGTAGGTTCAGATATGTTATTAATGGCGCCAATGATGGTTTTATATGATTCGAGGGCATAAAAGCTCTAGCTAAAGTTGAGGTCTGAACGGCAACGAGGGGGATGAGACTTAAGCTCAAAGAAAAGATTGGTCACCTATGAGGATACCCTGAAAAGGGACAAACGAATCATAGATGGATCAAGGGGTGAGCATGCGTTTCATTTTATTGTTATTTATGTTTATCCCTATGGTGTGGTATGCTTACTTGTGGCAATGTTGAGGTTGAGCTAGTTATACTTTTAATGAGGTCTATAACCCCGATGTTGGGGCGGGGTGTATATCCACGAGTATACTTCTGATAGACCCACCTATGTGAGTGTGGAAGTAAGGCCGCTTCTTATGAGAGTTGGGGCTAACTCTCTAGAGAGCTCATGAATCCAGCATGATGCATAGGGCCGTAATATGCACACTTTAGAGAGCCTATAGGGGCACCTTGGACACCATATGTGTGAAGCACTCTACATGCCCTCAAGCAACTAAGGCTTCAAGGCTAAGTCCACCGTGGTTCTAACATTAGAGTTGCTCGAACACTAAGTGAAAGTTTAAAGGCATTGCCACTCTCATGATGCATGGGATCCTCACTCGGCCAAAGTTTTTTTTTAGAAAAAGACTATACTTTATTTTTTATTAAAATAAGTGGGGGAATGTTGGATATTTTAATAAAAATTAAAGTTTTACCTAACATTATTATACTTATTATACTTACTGAGTAGGAAAAATATTATTCTCTTTTTGAATAGTGATAGTATGTTCAAACATCTCAAAAATCAGATTTTTCCAGTCATATTTTTTAAGAATTTAACATGACTTTGATGGCAATACTTATTTTCTATTTGTATTTATGCTTTTGACTTGGTCTTACATTGAAAATATCGGTTACGGTTATAATAGCACCATAAACGGCTAGAAATGCAATGAGTTTTCATGAAGAAATGCTTTACATTATTTTATTTATAAATGTCTTCTTAAGTTTAAGCTATGTTGTAGAGGAGCAGGTTATTGGCTTAAAACAAAAAGAAAAATAATACTTCTATGTTACTTTATCTGAGTAAGGTGTACTGGAGGCTACGGCTTTCGAGGTTGTGCAGACTGAGAAAGCGTCAACTCTAGATGGGCGTCGTATCGTGGAGGCAGCGAACTGGTACCTGCGGCACCTGCTTAGATCTGAGAGGGATGCGAAACTGTCTTAAAAAGAATGTGATCCATGCCTCGTTTAACTAATACTTTATAGGTATTTGACCTTTCTATGCTTCCACGTAATATCCTTCTACTTTATATGCTTTGTACAATGTTTTATTCATGATTGTTTGCCTTCAGGTCGTACCCTATGCTAATGTGCATTTTCGAACTTTTATTTCAAGTTATCACAAAAATTATAATACCTTATCGTACTATTTTATATTTTAGTTCCAACAGATGTTTCATGTATCATTGATATAATTTTGTATATTTGGAAGATCATCCCCATAAATACATGATATTGCTCCCCCATTCAAGGCATGTGGGCATATTGGTCGCAATATTGGTTTATTTCTTAACAATTTTGTTTTCTAATCAATAACATAAAAGTGGGGGAATGTTAGAATTTTGGACATAAAGAGATTGAGTTAGCTTGACAAAATAATGACAAAAGCATGTTCTATTATAATATAAACTAGGCCTTAATTTAAAATTTATATTTTGTGAAAGAATGAGGAGATGAAATAATGAGGAGCACACCGAAATGAGGATGCCATCTCTCGTATTTATAATAATGTTATCTTTTACAATATATAGAAACATTTACATATTTAACCTATACAATATATACTTTCCATAATATAATATGTTCTAACAATGTATACTTTCTATAATATAATATATTCTAACAATGTAATCTTTCCACAATATATTATATTGTAACATTATTCTAACATCCCCCCTCAACCGAAGCAGGAGGTAACTGAATGTGAAGGTTGGACTTGAAAAGCAGAAAAAGATATCGGAAAAGACTCTTTGTGAAGATATCTGTAATTTGTTGAGACGAAGGTACATGAAGAACTCGAACAAGGCCCATTTGAACATGTTCTCTTACAAAATGGATGTCGATTTCGATATGCTTTGTACGAACATGCTGATCAGGATTGGTAGACAAGTACATGGCACAAACATTGTCACAATAGACCAAAGTAGCCCGAGGAAGAAGAAGACTGAGCTCACTAAGGAGAGAACGGAGCCAGCAACATTCGGAGACGACATTGGCAACGGCATGATATTCAGCCTCTGCACTGGAACGGGAGACTGTGGGTTGTTGTTTGGAGGACCAAGAGACAATGTTGCCCCCGAGAAAAACACAGAATCCAGAAGTAGAACGGTGAGTAACGGGGCAATCAGCCTAATCAGCATCGGAGTATGCCACGAGTTGGTCCAAACGAGTAGGGGAGATAGTCAGACCATGATCAATTGTGCCCTTCATATATTGAAGGATGCGTTTAACAGCCATCCAGTGGGATGAGCGTGGAGCATGCATAAATAGACACACCTGTTGCACTACATAAGAAATGTCAAGATGAGTAAAGGTGAGATATTGAAGGGCACCAACAATGGACCTATATAAGGTGGGATCAATCATAAGTTCTCCATCTTCTAAAGAAAGCTTAGACTTGGAATCTGTAGGTGTAGCAACAGGCTTGCAGGAGAGCATGTCGATCCGGTCTAGAAGATCATGTGCATATTTAGATTGAGACAAGAATAACCCTGAAGAGAGGTGAGATACCGAGATGCCGAGAAAGTAATTAAGGCGCCCGAAGTCGGTCATATCAAACTCAGAGTGAAGAGAGCGAAGTAGAACATGAAGTACAGCGTGAGAAGAGGCCGTGAGAACGATATCATCAGCATAGACCAATAATATAGCCATATCATGTCCACGATGTAAGACAAATAAAGAAGAATCTGACTTACAGCTTCGAAAACCAAACCGTTGTAAAAAGGTAGCAAAACGAGTGTACCAGGCACGAGGTGCCTGTTTGAGACCGTAAAGAGGCTTATTAAGCTTACAGACATGATCAGGATACTAAGAGCTGATGAAACCTAGTAGTTGCTTCATATAGACCTCTTCATTAAGTGTGCCATTAAGAAAAGCATTTTTGACATCGAGCTGATGAATAGGTCAGTGTCGAGAAGTAGCAATAGTCAAAATAGTACGAACAGTAGCAGGTTTAACAACAGGACTGAAAGTTTCACCGTAGTCGATGCCATACCGCTGTGTAAATCCCTGAGCAACTTACCGAGCTTTGTACAGTTCAACTTGACTAGTAGATGTTTGTTTAATACGAAAAACCACCTGGAGCCAACAATGTTACCATATGGGGGCGGAGGAACAATATCCCATGTCTTATTACGAATAAGAGCATTAAATTCATCGAGCATAGCATGCTTCCAGTTCTCATCAGTAAGTGCCTGCTTATAAAAAAAGGTACCTCGGGAAAAGTACTATGAGCAATCATAGAAGGATCGAGAAGAGGTTTTACAATACCAGCACGAGCACGAGTCACCATGGGATGAGTAGAGGAAGTAAGGGGAGCCAAACCCAGTGCGGGGGGATGTGCAACCACATTTACTGGCATGGTTGGAGGGGATGCATGCGCAGTCGGTGGTACAGGAGCCGCGGGGGGCGTTGCGGCGGTTGTGGTGGGTGGCGCCGCAGGAGGCAGCGTCAGCGGTGGTTGGAGGCCCGCGAACAGTGAAGACGTGAGCGGAGGAGAAAAGAATTGATGAAGCCAGGTCATTATACTTTGAGAGAAAGTGCCCAATCTTGCAAATGGAAAATCTGCTTCATCAAAAACGACATGCCTCTAAATAATGACTTTATTAGTAGAAAAATCCAAACATCTATAACCTTTGTGATTCTGTTGGTAGCCCAAGAGAACACATAAGGTAGAGCGTGAAGTAAGCTTATGAGACGTGCTGGCACTCAGATTCGGATAGCAGGCACTACCAAAAACCCGAAGATAATCGTAATTAACTTGCTTCTTGTACAAACATTGAAAGGGGATCATTTTCTTAATAGAAGTGGACGGTAGAGGTTGATAATATGAGCTGCAACAGAAACTACTTCAACCCGAAATTCCAAAGGCATGCATGCTAGAAACAAGAGGGAACGCATCATGTTACCAATAGTATGATGCATGCGTTCAGCTTTCTCATTCTGTTGGGAGGTGTGAAGGCGGGAAACCCTACTGAGAATGCCCCTTTGCAGAAAAAGACTATTAAAGTCACGGTTGATATATTCAGTGCCATTATCACATTTAAAATGTTTGATTTCCACACCAAATTGATTCAACACAAGATTACAAAACTGAACAAACAGGTCAAAAACCTCAGATTTGGCACGCATAGGATAAATCCCCACAAAATGATAATAATCATCCAATAATAGCAAATAATACTTAAAACCACTGAACTGATAATAGGTGATGTCCATACATCAAAATGAACAATATCGAAAAGGATGTGTAGTACTAGTGACAGACTTTTGAAAAGGTAAACGACTATGCTTACCGAGTTGGCAAGCATGACACAAACTGGACTCAGAAGAACTCGAACAAGAAATAAATTTTTGTTTGACTAAAGTGGACAAGACTGGCTCCCTGGGATGGCCAAGTCGATGATGCCAGAGAGATTGTGTGTTTTTGGAAGCAACTAGGAAAACATGTGCTGAGGATGCCACGGGCTGCCCGGGTTAACCCAGTCGACTGACTGCGTTTGGTTTGGGAACAGCGAAAAGAGGCCCCGAGCTAGCATAACAAATAATGAGGGACATTGTTTTAGCATTTTTAATGGAGAAACCACCCAAGTCAAATTCTAAAAGGAAACAATTATCTTTATAGAATTGACGAACATATATTAAATTAGCGGAAAGACCAGGAACATAAAGGACATTATGCAAATTGAAATGACCAACATGTGTAATAAGAGAACTAGATCCAATCCCAACAATTGATAAACAAGCGCCATTACAACTAATATTTTATCATAACCATGATAAGGACGAAGAGACGTTAGCAAACTGGGGTTGTTAGTCATATGAGACGATGCACCATTATCCATTATCTAGGGAAAATCAACCATAGGAGTAGAATGAGCAGTTAGAGATTGAAAAACAGTTTGAGGAGACGCAAACCCTGAATAGAAATTAGAACCAGTGGCATAAGTATTAATTGCGGAATGAAAAAGTGGTGGATATAACATATTCTCACCATAAATAGGCGCACTGAAGAAAGGTAACCTGAGTTATGAGGTAGAACCAATCACTGGGGTGAGCATAATCGTCAGTAACCAGCAAACAAAGACAGTGCAAATCAAATCGAACACCACGAATAAAATACCATTTTAAGGCTAGGGTTTTGACGGCTAGGGTTAGCCTATATATATATATATATATATTTGGTTAATTTTATTTTTTATTTTAAAGGGGAGGCTAGGGTTTGCCTTTACGAGAGGGCTCAAGAGAGCTCTGATACCATGAAAGAATGAGGAGATGAAATAATGAAGAACACACCAAAATGAGGAGGCCCTCTCTCGTATTTATAATAATATAATCTCTTACAATATATAGAAACATTTATATATTTAACCTATACAATATATACTTTCCATAATATAATATATTCTAACAATATATACTTTCCAGAATATAGTATATTCTAACAATGTAATCTTTCCTTAATATATTATATTCTAACATTATTCTAACATTTTGTTTTGCCTATTGAAAATACGGGCTGTGGGATAGATTGTGTACGAACAGGCCACCCCTTCCTTACTTTGACGATAAATCATAATTATTTATTATTCTCCCCTAAATAATGGGATGTCTTAGAGAATTTTTCAATCTTTTGTCATATCTTTGTAGGAAAGAAAAGTTCATCTCAGGCTTAACCGATGTTAATACTTAATAGATCAACGATCATAGATACAAATGGTATGCTATAATTGCTTACAATTTGTTTAATTTGATATTATAATCTCTATCATGGATGAAAGATTAATCATACTGTGTTGAAAATAATATCGCGTACAACTGAAAATACGACAATAATACTACGAAAATACTCGAAAATACAGCGAAAATACAACGTGGTATACTGTGATAATACGACTAAAAATACAGCCCAAAATTACTGTGGAAAAAATAGTAAAATTAATCTGCAAGTTACTGCAACTTAGGTAGAGAGATATATACCGAAATTCAGTCAAAAACCAAGTAGTATAATGCAGTAAAATTTCAGTAAAGACGCATCGAAATAAGGGAATATGACAATCAAATAATACCGAAAGAGGGAGAGTAGATTAGAAAATATCGAAGATACCGTGCCATGGGAAATACCACTATCCTAAAAGACGATTTCGCCTCTGCTCCGGTGCAACAGATAAGCAGGCGGCCGTCCTCCAGGATTTACACGGTCTGACCCTTAACATGAAGAGAGAATAAGGAAGAAGAACTTGTGTTTTTTTCTGGATTGTTGATGATCTATACTAAGCCAATCCTTTATATATACTAATGACCAGTAACGAGTTATAACCCCAACAGTGAAGAATGGCTGAAGCAATGAATGATAACAGTCAAAAACGCATGAATTGCAACAACTCAATTTTAATTAGCCATGGTAAAGTACGGAAGCCATGCATGTTCAACAGTCAATATTACCATAAATGGCTATAAACGTATAATAATGCAATAAATACGGTGCGGATGATTTTTCCTGTTTGCATAAAATAAATATATCCATTAATCAAAAGAATACTCACACCCGAGCACAACACGGCAGGCGAGCGGCGCTCGCGCGTGTGGTTCCCGCCATTCTCTTACCCATAACTTAATTCAAGTGAGTTGACGGGCATATACCCATACAAACCCAACCAATCCCCCTTTTTTTTCATGTGGGATGTGAACTAGAGCACTTTTCTTATTTTTCCAATATGGTGTATTTTTTCAATAACACTTATGTTTAGCTTGTATCATTTTTCCAACAATTCTCCACAAAGGATGCAAGCGAAAGAGAAAGAAAGGAATAGACTGGGCAAAGGGGAGTTCGATTTTTCAGTGCTGATGTCTTGCGACTTAAATCGTCACCTAGTGTAACTCAAGTTTAGGACTAACATCTTGCAAGGTGACTTTCGTCTTGAACCTCACAAGGGGTTGTATAGTCTTCCACTTGGACACGTACCGAACTCTAGATCTCGACAACTCCTGTGGTTTAGCGCGTTTAATTGGCCATGCGCTCGTCCTGGATGTTCATAGGCGCTCTAGAAGGCAAGTCTTAATCCTTCATAGGGAGCGGCCAGACTCCCGCACCTATATAGGTGAATCCCATCAAGTGTGTGTTACCGCACACCACCAAACATATGGATATGGGTCCATAAGTGCTAAAGCTCAACCTTTCCCCTGGTAACATACAGACAGTGTCTGTCATGTGCAAGTCGTGCTTACACCGCCAACATACTGCATTGGACCCGTCTCCAGACAGTGTCCGTCATGTGCAAGTCGTGCTTACACCGCCAACATACGGCATTGGTCCCGTCTCCGCACGGTCACACCTTAGGGAGGGACAACATAAAACACAGTGCATATCTTGAATGAAACTATAACTTTTCACATTGAACCTGATAAGCCCAGGTTTGATACATCATAGTTTATTCGTGTACAGACTTCAGTCCCTTCCCCCTCGATGTTTTTACAATCATTTTACGACGAAGGCCTTTTGTCAACGGATCCGCAAGATTCTTTTCAGAATTTACATAGTCTAGTGATATCACTCCACTTTCTATTAGATCTCTCAAGATCTTATGCCTGAGACGAATGTGTCTCCTCTTGCCATTATGAACCTTGTTCTCTGCCACAACAGTTGCAGCTTGACTGTCACAGTGAAGTGACACTAATGGAACTGGAAGCCCCCACAAAGGCACTTCAACACTGTATTACAACAGAGCGGTACTTCAGAGTTGACTACTGCCAACATCAATCACGAGTTGCTCTCACCCCCACATTGAGGTACTTGCAATGAGCTGTTAAACAACTAGCTCCGTCGCCTGCCAACTTCAATAAGAGTCAGTATAACACATTAGCGGAGCACACATTATATTAGTAAAATTACATCTCCACCCCAAGTACTCACATAGTATGTATATCATATATACAGTTGGCACGAAAACCACATACCGCAAATTGTCACTTTCATATCTCATCACAATTGTGAAACATTATCACTAGTTTAGGTCACAAACGACCATATACCCATTCTCATCGTACTTAGCGTACATGCGATATTAATATTAATGGTAGTTCATGTCTTACCAATGTTGTACCAAGTTTGGGTGATATCAAGAGAAAGAGATTCATAATACCATAATTCACAAGATTCCTTTTACAACTCAACTTAAGGCAACCTAAGCCTATACAAGGCTCTCAAGCCCAAGTTCTTAGCATCATTAAGCTATTTACATCGGCTTTGGACAGTCAACAAACAATATTTTCACCATAACGAATTTTCATGAACTAGCAATAACTAGCAAATAGCGGTAGAAACCCAATATTCAGAAAAGATTATCACCTGACACCATACCTTATAGGCTCTCGGGTGCTTTTACAGCCCCCCACAATGGAATGTATCACATTGCATTCTTAGGCCATTAGATTTTTCTACCTGCCAACTCAGTGTTGAGAGGATAACTGAAATATGCAGGTTTCAGCAGGGTGTCAGAAACATATTGTAATTAGTAGAATGTCTCTCAACGAGATCAAACACCCAACACAACACGGAGTCTACTACAATATAAATCCCATTCATAGTACTTCACTAGTGCTTCAACAATTTAATTAGAGCACTTTAATATTCATTATTTGGATCAATGTTTGTAAATAAGGTCCACCACTAACATATGATATAAAGGGACGAGTGTTGTATTATTCACCAAGAACATAATACTATCAATTACCTTTGTATATTTGGCTTGTGATGTTATGCCACATTTTTATTCTCATCAAATGAACACTAGGGTCATATAGTATGTCATTCGAACAGCCAACGTGAGCACACAACATATGACAATAACTAAACAAGGCATCTAGGCACAAAACAAATACCAAGCCTATGACCAATCAATGTTATCATGTGGCCTGCACCTTACTCCTTTTCCAAAAAACTAGAAAGGAATACATGAAACAATGATCCTAAGGGCATAATAAGTCTCTGAAGATAACATACAGTCCTCATATACTCAAACATATCATGTTTTTCCGAACCACAAGTTGGAATTCAAGAAAACAACTTAAAATGACAGTATATTGCCCAAAAGACAGCAGTTGCAATATCAAGAACAAATTCAATACTGCACAAATTCAGCAGTTAACAGTCATAATCTGTAATATGTACATAACATACCATGCTCGCACAACTGAAACAACAAATATTACTCTAGTACCGCAAAATTCAACATGTAAAAGTCCATAATAGCATGCACATCAACATCTTACAGCCCAAAACAATATGCACCAGTGCATTCGGCAACATACAACATGCTTTTCATCATTTCAAGTAACATGTGACAATATATTCACATTGCCAAGAGTTAAATCCTTTTTTACTCATTCTCACATCAGTGTCGTATATGCTTCATATAAGTTTCTTATATTAACTCGAGTGAAGCTTTAAGGTATTTATAGCATTCATACTCTCCAAAGAGGGGTATCTTATCAACTTGACTTTTCATACATACAAACCGCCATGATAAATAAGCTTATGTGTGACCAGGAACAATCAATTATAATGCTACTATCTAAGGATTTGATACATATCACATGAGGAGTTTCAAACACATAAACTTTATTTGATTTAGGGATCCCAAAACCCCTCTAATTTTCCCATAAAAATTTCTCTCTTAATATCATAATTCAAGATTTTTGGCTATCAACAAACTTTCTTGAAATAGGTGCACTTATGGCTTCATAATGTCATCAAGGATTTTAGGACCTTCCTCAATCGCAAATGCACTAGCTACATGATTGTCAAAATTAAAGCACTTGAACTAGAAAAGCAATAATATATTCAAGAGTACCTACATAGGCTAGACGCCCCCACAATTCAAGGTAATAAAAATCAGAACCATAACATTTTATAGTATTTTATCTAACCATTAAATAAGGAGCCTTTCAAGACAACAGGTACAACCTCTAGGATAACCTAGGGCTTTATTACTTCAACATAAACCACTAGTCTCAAGCATGAACACCTCTTTCCACAAAAGGAAATCAAAGGTTGTGTTAAAAATAGTGAGAAATCCATGCTACTTAATGGTAAAAATAGTTCTTATGTAACACAAGAATTTTGCGTCATACAATAGCACTGCCCTCACATTTCACTAGCTTATATTAGGGTTTATGTGGATTTAACATCCATTGATAAGATGCAAGTAATACATGCATGCAAACAATATGTTGCTTCTATCTAACCTTTTCCATATCAACCTTGAAAATTAGGTCATTTGAATTACAACATGAATAGTAGAAAAAGTGTATGGAATCCAAATCATCAAACATACACATATTTAAACTTCATGTATAATTTTTGGTTTATTATTAAGTATGTCTCATTTCTATTTTTTCCTTTTCCTCTACACTTAAAAGCCCAATTGTTGGCCCAACCGTATTTAAACCCTTAGAACCGTATGGGCTTTCATTTTCTTTTTCTCGTAAGGCCTAATGACCTTATTCCTTCTATTATGCATTCAATTGGCAAATTAATTAACACATCAAGTTGTTGTCTTTCATATGCCACAACTAGAATGGAGTATTATCATTTCACGCTAACTAGATAAAAATAAGCATAATTCGCATTGTCTTTTTGGAAATTTAAAATAGTGCATCACATGAGTTCTAATCATCGATGTCCAACATGACAGTTCCCCCATATTTCGCCAGCTCGTGGTATAAGTCATATGAATGTGAGTTCATTTCAATAACAGAAGTGATTTAATATGTACGCCACATAGGCTTAAATAGACACAATATTATACCATGCCACATGAAATTAGATGATATTGTCCAAATCATTGCTAGAAAATATAAATCTCATGAAAGCACATTCTTTCCTACATTAAGTCTTAGGTGATAGGCCCAAACAAGAACGAATGGTTTATCTCAAGTCCCTATATTACTCATGATTGATTGATAAATCGTCTTTTAGATTGTTGAAAATAATATCGCGTACAACTGAAAATACGACAATAATACTACAAAAATACTGGAAAATATAGTGAAAATACAACGTGATATATTGCGATAATACGACTAAAAATACAGCCCAAAATTACCGTGGAAAAAATAGTAAAATTAATCTGCAAGTTACTGCAACTTAGGTAGCGCGATATACACCGAAATTCAGTCAAAAACCCAGTAGTATAATGCAGTAAAATTTCAGTAAAGACGCATCGAAATAAGTGAATATGACAATCAAATAATACCGAAAGAGGGAGAGTAGATTAGAAAATATCGAAGATACCATGCCGTAGGAAATACCACTGTCCTAAAAGAAGATTTCGCCTCTACTCTGGTGCAACAGATAAGCAGGCGGCCGTCCTCTAGGATTTACATAGTCCGACCCTTAACGTGCACTCGTTAAGTGCCGGTTAGGAACGCCTCGAACTTTGCCCGAATCATGAAGAGAATAACAACGAAGAATGAGAGAGAATAAGGAAGAAGAACTTGCGTTTTTTTCTGGATTGTTGATGATCTATACTAAGCCAATCCTTTATATATACTAATGACCAATAATGAGTTATAACCCCAACAGTGAAGAATGGCTGAAGCAATGAATGATAACAGTCAAAAACGCATGAATTGCAACAACTCAATTTTAATTAGCCATGGTAAAGAACGGAAGCCATGCATGTTCAACAGTCAGTATTACCATAAACGGCTATAAACGTATAATAATGCAATAAATACGGTGCGGATGATTTTTGTGTAAAATAAATATATCTGTTAATAAAAAGAATACTCACACCGGAGCACAACACGGCAGGCGAGTGGCGCTCGCGCTTGTAGTTCCCACCATTCTCTCACCCATAACTTAATTCAAGTGAGTTGACAGGCATATACTCATACAAACCCAACCAAACCCCCTTATTTTTTCATGTGGGATGTGAACTAGAGCACTTTTCTTATTTTTCCAATATGGTGTATTTTTTTATAACACTTAGGTTTAGCTTGTATCATTTTTCCAACATACTGGCCCATCTCCTTCGTAGTAGCTCTTTTGTAGTGCAAGTGGATAAGTGATTGTGAAATATAAGATGGTCTTTTCCAATGCTAAATTAATTAAATTAAAAGTTCTTGAGGTCATAGGCTTTTGTATTTAGTGTAATATATTAATTTATGTCCTTATACATTTAACTGTATCGGTTCATGTATAATTTACATTGGTTCAATGTATTACTAGAGTAAAATTGAATCTAAGTTCGTAGAGAAATTTTTAATTGTCAAGTCTCAGTGACTTTAAATTGAGCCAATGAGTGTGCTTATGTTGGATCATTTGCCTCTAGCATGATCAGATCATTTAAATTTCGTCATTTACCTTTTATTACATCGCATAACTAAATTGATATATATATATACAGAAACCGGGGCATCAGGAGCCTACTAATGGTGCTAGTAAGAGGGAGCATAGGGCATCAAACGTTGGAAAAAAGGAACAAGAGAAACGGAACCTAAAAGAGTTCCTTAAAGATATGTCTCCAGGAAGCGGTGGTACGAAGATGCCTGAGAAATTGACCAATGCAAAAGGAAAAAAGAAGACACGGAACAAGAACAAGAAGAGTTTTACAGCTGAGCAACTACTCAAAGGGGAAAAAAAGGGAAATTAGGAAGAAGCTCGGGTTGGCTTTTCATGGCGATGAATCTCTCATGATTGAGCGCTTTGCACTGATGGACTAGGGTGTGACTTGCAATGGCTTTCTCCCTCAGATTTCTGTTGGTGTTGCTATGCTCCTCTCTTCCTCAATTTCTAGTCTGGCCTTCTTTCAGTTTTGTTGTGTGTTTTTTCTTCCTACTCTTATTTCTGCCCTTCTTTCCTGTTCTCTCTTCTCCCGTCGGGGCTCTGGTTTTCCTGTTGCGCAAGTTGCAGGGTTGCGTCTAGTTTTGTTTTTGTTTTTTATGTTCCTGTTGTTTTTTCCCTGTTCAGATTTTCAGTACCACCGACCGCTTAAGGGGTTTTTAGGGCTCGCTTGTCGAGATTCCTGATTTATACTTCGGCTTCGCCGACATTTATCAAAATATATATATATATATATATTAGCTAAACTAGTATGTTTAGATCAAAGAAACCACTTTTTTTTAAAAGTCTAAAACTGGAGGCCAGAGTTGCGGTTAAATTCATGCGAGTTTCTCTACATAAGTTGTCTGCATTTGCGTGTAAGCTAGTGATAGATAGCTTCTCTTTTTTCTCCCCCACCCATTGGAGTTGTTGAGCTGCAAATTTGCCTTTTTTTTTTTTTTTTTTTTTCTTTTCTTCTCCATTAATTTGAACATTCTCATTTCTTGTCTTCTTTGAATTCAATGGCTTACAACATTCAAAGTTTCTTTTTTTTAAAATTTAACCAAGTAGCTCACCAACCAAAAATTTGGTATTTTTTGCCCTTCCCCACAAGGTAACATTTTGCTAGAAGCTACAAATTTACAAACATGTGAACTTTTCACAATTAAAAGTTCATTTTCTCTTGTAAAATACATGACCCATTAGCCATGATCACTTCTATGGCAATACCCACGAAGACTAGGACTTCTTACTTGAATATTGCCGACAATTTTCGGGGAACAAGGAGGAAGAACGAGGATTCGATAACAAAAGCTGCATTTTACAGGTCATGTAGATTGACACCATTGCAGGCGTATAGTGCAGTTGGTTCAAACGTGGATCACGTGGTTCATGGAAGGGTCACGAGGAAGTTCGATAGCGAGAATACATTTATAAAAGTTGCCCTATGTGGGTCGAGCGATGAAAAGTGGTCGAGATCATGTCGATTCATGACATACCTTAATGCAAATATCAAGGTTGGTTCAACCATGGGTCAAATGGCTTGTGCAAAAATAACGAGGAAGTTAAAAATTGAGAACCCAATAACAAAAGTTTCCCTATATGGGTGCAGTCATGTTACCTGGTCGAGATCTTGTAGATTCATCACATTTCTGTATACAATAAGCAACGTTGGCTCAACACTGGTCGACGGGAAAATCAAATGGAATTTGATAAATCATGAGGAAGCAAGATCAAGAGTTTCTCAATATGGGTCAAGCAATGTTACATGGTCAAGATCATGTAGATTGGCACCCATAAAATCGAAAAGCAAGGCCAGTTCGGGCTTGGATCATATGATAAATGGAGAAAAGGTGAATGGTGTTAGAGTAGAAGAGGGTTCCCACATGGAATTGAAGAAAAGGGAGTTGATCAAGGATGAGGAAGATGGGGTGCAAGGTTTTATGGTTGGGAAATTCGTAGAGGATAGATTTGTGTATAGGCAAACCTTTATAATAAGGTCATATGAAATTGGGCCTGATAAAACTGCGACCATGGAAACATTAATGAATCTCTTACAGGTAGTATATATCCTTGTCCTTTTCATGTGCAAGTTAGGTATGATACATCAACCCGAGGATTGTTTTTTTGTTTGTTGCTTTTATGTTTCGAAAAACTAGAATTGAGATTTGAAAATGATAGTTTTTATTTTTTGATAAAATTTGTTTTCAAAAATGTTTTTAAGCAACTAAATACTGTTGAAATATTTTTAAATTACTATGGAAATTCATTAATTTTATACGCCCAAGTTCAGGAACGTTTTGCAATATATCTTTGTATGCATTAAGTTACATTCGGTTGCTGGTTGACTGCTACAAGTGAATTGAATAATCGATTTCTTGAAATGTGGTTAAATTATTTTATTGATAATGTTCATGATCTTAGACCTTCACTGTAAGTATTCTTTAAAAAAAAAAAAAAAAAATTAAGGTCAAAATTACAATTGATTAAGACAATAAGTAATATGATTGTGAAATAAAAGATAGTCAAACTCAAAACCGAACCTTTAAGTTGCAATTTCCACAGTAAATTTAAAATTTTTATTTATAATTATATTAACGCATTGTATCAATACAAAATGAATTATCAGGATAACAGACTAAGTTCTTAGAAGCCATTCACAATAATTAAAAACACAGGAAGTGGCAAAATACAAGATAGAAAATTAAAATAATTTGTTTCATGCAATTAGCTTTTTATAGTTGGGGACCCTTCATAACAGCCTCTTTATAGGGTAACACCTTATAAAAATAAGGCTGTGTACATCTTATCTTCCCAAATCTTGTCTAGCAGGAGCTTCTTTGAGGCATTGGATTAATTGCTGCTGCTGTTGTTGTTTCATGCAATTAAATGAAGGTTATTAAAATGTGCAGGAGACAGCATTAAATCATGTGACAAGCTCGGGGGTGGCAGGGAATGGATTCGGGGCGACCCGTGAGATGAGCCTCCGCAAACTTATTTGGGTTGTCACCCGTATTCATCTTCACGTCCTTTGTTATAGTTCCTGGTAATTTTTATTTTCATTTTTTTTATGCTTTTTTAGAAGGTAAAAAGAGCACTAAGAGGCTTATCAATAAATAGGCCGAGTTATTGCTTCATTAGGGACAATCATACTGAATTCAACACTTAATTGCTCAAAACTTCTCGCGCTAGTGTACTCCGAAGGCCTCTAACTACAACCCCATCTGCCGTTCCATTTCCATCTCTATGTATAAATGGGATATTTTCCACTCCCCACATTTATCCAATAAAGACCATAAATCCTCCATAATCGATCTAAATTGCCATAGACAGACATACTCTTTCCTAATAACCTTAACTACCACCATATTGTTATCCTTCACATGAATACGCCTAAACCTCTTATTAATGCAACACCCAAATACCATCGTGGGCAGCTGTGGCCTCGACTACTAATACAGACGCGTCCCTCATATACTTACACTTGTAGTCCAATACCTGCCCCTCATTATTTCTTAGAACAAATCCACCCAAACACGCGTCCGTACTATTTATCGAAAAAAGGACCCACCCAATGCCCTGTTGATATTTCTTGAACCATAAAAATTAAATTGTATCCAATCCTTTTCAAGTCTCATGCATCGAACCCCTCTCTTCTCATTTGATTTCACGACCTTATTCCTCTCTTGACTTTCATTATTCACCTAACACCGCATTCTTCATTTGACCGTCTTCGACTTGGTTAAAGGGATGACTTTCCAAGGGTTATAGATCACACCTTTAAAGATATTCATTTTTATTTATGTGCAACATGTTGATCAATAAAAAGAATACAAGGATATTCCTTTCAAAAATAATAAGACAAATATTGGCTTTGTCATATATGAATAGAATGATGACATGGTAAATGCTAAAAAATAATGTGGTGGATGATACTGCAATCAAAAAGATGACATAACAGATGTCATGACATTATTGACAAAATAAATACCTTTTTTTTGTTCTTTCTCTAAAATATGTTGCCCTCTTTGTCTTTTTTTATATCAGGTTGCTCGTTTTATGTATTTAGTTCACATACACCTTTATATATATATATTGACACATTAGCCTTCTAAATACATTTACCTATTTTCTAGGCATCGTATTGCTTGATCTCAAAACAAGAGAGGAACATAATAGTATTAGGAGAAATGCTTATTGGTGCAAACTCTTGCAAAACTTGCAAGAACGGGTATCCTAGAGATCTCAAGTGTCAAGGCTGCATAATCACTTTCCTTAAGACGCATTTCAGGGTAGAAAATAGTTTCGGAGATACAACAACAACCAAAATGGTGAAGTGAAAGTGTGTAAAGGGAGAGATGGAAGAGATGAATGAGAATGAAGTTTTCAAAGAACTTTCGACACTTTGATTCACAAGTTCTTTTCAAAGCACTCTTCTCTTTTGTTTTAATTCATTCATGTAAGTCTTCAATGTGATCAAAGGAGAAATATATCTAAAAATAATGAAGAAAGACGTCCCAAGAAACACCCCGAAAAGGGGCGCCAAAAACCGGGAGAAGCCGCATAATAAAACTGCCAAAAAACCGTCCTCTGTGTGCGTGTCGACACACAGCTCTGTGTGTCGACACACAAATATGTTCCGCGCGCTACTGTTAGATTGTGTGTCAACACACGAGCCCTTTGTGTCGATACAGATCCCATACAAGTATAAAACACTTCAAACAACATTGGGACAAATCTCAAACACTTCATTAATAATTCTCATTTTGAAAATACATCAACATTCCCCCACCATTTTCAAAATATAATCATTCTCACATACAATATCTCTAAATCAAAGGAGGCCTTATTGTACATCAATGAGGGTGTCTCTCGATTGAACTCCCAGCTAGTGAAGGCGCGTTTGTAGTAAATCGGATCGAAAATGGTAGACCATGCGTTGAACCATACAATCCATTTGACTAACCAAACACATCAACGCGCAAAAGACGTACTTCCCCTACACACCCTACAACTCCCAAATCGACACATAGAAGCCTTGTGTCATGTACCCTTCGCAAGTGTTTTAGAGCCAAACCCTTTGTCAAAAATCACTCCTTGAAGCGGCCAAACTTCACACTCACTAAGGTGGACCCCACTAATCATGTTCCTGCGACTCAACATACAGTAATAATATAAATTCGGGTCCATTAAGAGCATACGCTCATCCTCTTAGATTCTCTGACATAGGTAACCAAGCACTTTCACATAGGATGGAAAAATCTCTTTTAGTGCTTGCAGTCACACAGATGATAAGTCTCACTCATTGAACCCGAGACCTGACATCATACCAGGCGTCGAGTTGAGGGCCTATCATGGGTGACTAATAATGACAGGTTTCAACCCCATCCCTTCACTTGTTTTCAAAACCAAGTCCTTAGCTAGGCCTTTTGTAAACAGATCTGCTAGATTTTGACTTATTCTAACAAAGTCCACAGTGACAACACCTTCTCGAATGAGATGTCTCAATATACTATGTCTTACACCTATGTGCCTGGACTTTCCATTGTACACCTCACTGTACGCTTTTGATGGCGTAGCCTGACTATCATAGTGGATAGATATCGGTGAGATTGGCTTTGGCCACAAAGGAATCTCATACAAGCGATCTTTTAACCATGCGGCTTCTTGAGCCGCAGATGCAAGAGCTATAAACTTCACCGCCATTGTGGAATCTGATATACAAGTCTGTTTCTTGGAACCCCAAGAAACCGAACCCCCACCAGGCAGGAATACCCATCCGCCAATAGATGCATGATCTCCCATGTAGGAGATCCAACTGACATCAGAATACCCTCTAGAAATAAGAGGATAACCTACATAAGAAATACCATAATCCATGGTTTTCTTAAGGTACTTCAGTACTCGATATATCGCATGCCAACGTAGTTTACCAGGATTGCTAGTACATCTACTAAGCTTTCCTATAGCAAAGACTATGTCAGGCCTCGTGCTAGTCATGGCGTACATGAGACATCTAATGGCTCGGGAATACTCCAATTGAGACATAGGAGTTCCCACATTCAGTATTAACTTCACACTAGGGTCCATTGGTGTGGACATCGGTGCACAAGCACCATAGTTGAATCTATTCAACACATTTTCAATGTGGTGAGACTGTGCCAAGGAAATCGCATCTCCATTCCTTACAATCCTTATAACAAGGATTACATCAGCCTCACTCATGTCTTTCATAGCAAAGCTCATCAAGAGAAACTGTTTTATTTTCTCCACTTACTCCATATCAGTACCGAATATCAGCATGTCATCAACATACAAACATATAATTACCCCTTTGCCATTATCGAACTTGCTATAGACACATTTATCCGATTCATTTATACCGAATCTGTTGTTTAGAGCAACTTGATCAAATTTATTATACCATTGCTTTGGGGCTTGCGTTAGCCCATACAGAGAACGTATGAGTCTACATACTTTTCTCTCTTGGCGAGGAACAATAAAAACTTCTGGTTGTTCCAAATACACCTCCTCCTTTAGCTCACCATTTAGGAATGCCGTGTTGACATCCATTTGGTGAATCACTAGCTTATAAATTGAGGCAAGAGCTATAAAAACTCTTGTAGTCGATATTCTTGCCACAGGGGCTTACATGTCAAAGTAGTCTAACCCATGTTTCTTAGTAAACCCTTTCGCCACCAATCGAGCTTTGAACTTATCTAGAGTTCCATCAACTTTAATCTTCTTTTTGAAGATCCATTTACACTGGATAGGCTTATTGCCTCAATTAAGATCCACTAATATCCAGGTATTATTACCCATGATGCAATCCATCTCATCATTCATAGCCTCTCGCCAAAAAGAGGCATCATGAGACCTCATGGCCTTATCAAACGTCATAAGATCCATATCCATGACACAACAATATGGAGCTACATGGTCCATATCGTTACTCGAACCTTTACCAAAAACATGTAGAAGTCCGACCCAAAAGATTTCTCTTTCCTCGCTCTCTTACTCCTTCGAAGTTCTAGGGCATTCTCAGGGACTTGTTCCCTCTCATGATGATCACCATCATACAACACTAAAGTATCATTCTCAACCGGTACATAATCCTTTGGGCTAGGAATAGAGGTAAACCGATTCTCATCACAGATGGCATCTCTCAATTCTATTATCGTATTAACATTGATATAATCATTTGGCTCAATTACCTAGAATCGATATGCCTTACTATGTGGCGCATATCCAATAAAAATACTATCGAAGCCTCTCTCACCCAAGTTTTTACATTTAGGTTCAGGTACTTTAATGACTGCCCTACACCCCCACACTTTAAGATAACTTAACTTCAGGGGTTGACCGCTCCAATGTTCATACAGAATTAACCATTTCAGTTAGTTTTCGGTTTTTTCCTCTCAACTACGCCATTCTGTCATGGCGTATAAGGTGTCGTGACCTCATGTACTATACCCATGGTCTCAAAATACTTCAGATCATAGTATTCCCCACCACGGTCTGATCTAAGCTATTTGAGGAAGGACTCACAATGTAGTTCCGTTTCCGCTTTATATGCCTTAAATCTCTATAGTGACTCATCTTTATGGTTGGTTAGATACACAGAGAAAAATATTGAACAATCATCAAGGAAAGTAATAAAATATATGTTTCCTCTTATGGTGGGAGTACTTTTGAAGTCACACAAATCGCTATGTGCTAAGTCAAGTAAGTTCGTTTCTCTTTGAACCGATGGAAATGGTAACTTTGTTATTTTTGTTAACATACTCGTTTTACATTTATCATCCACTTTATCAATATGTGGTATCAACAACGAATTAACCATTTCATGCATCCTACGAAAATTCACATGCCATAATCTTTGATGTCATCACTATGAAGAGTCAAGCATGTAAACCGAACTATCAATTTTATTATCAACATTTAATTTAAACATCCCATTACACAGGTATCCCTTGTCAACAAAGACACCCGCTTCGACAATACAACCTTGTCGGCCTTGAAGACCAACTTAAACCCGAACCTATTCAGTAGAACCAGACACTAGGCTCTTCTTAACATCCAAGGCATAGCATACATCGGTTAGGGTAAGGGTTTTTCTAGAAGTGAAAAGTAAGTCAACTTTTCTCTTACCCTTAACCGGTACACTCGCTCCATTGCCCATAAACAACACAGTTCCGTTGTTTATAGGTTCTAAATCTTTGAAAAACCCCTCATCCTTACAAACATGTTTTGTGGCCCCCGAATCAACCCACCAAGAGTCATCACTCTCGACTAGGTTGATCTTTGATATCTTCACCACGAACTAATAGTTTGAATTTTTGTTGCGATGATCAAGCCCCTTACCTTTCTTGTTCTTGAGGCGAAAACAGTCCCTCCTATGGTGACCGGGCTTCTAACACTCCTAACAGACCAGTTTGGCCTTCTTGTTGTTTTGTTTCTTTTGTAAGTGCCCGGTTCTCTTGGTTTCCTTACTAGATTGGCCTTCTTCTGTGACATTGATTTTTCCAACATCACCAGGGCGATCTTTGTTGTCATCCTGTAACCTGTACTCTTCCTCAATGCGCAAGTGGTTAGCAAACTCTTCGATTGGCATGTCTTCCTTCTTGTGTTTGTGTGATTTCTTAATATCTCTCCACGAAGGGGAAGTGTGTCAATCAAAGAAGACACAGTGATGGTATCGTCCATATTTATGCTATGTTGTTTAGAGTTATTTAAAATTCTTTCAATTTCATGGAATTGCTCCATAACCGGACGTTCATCAACCATCTTGTAATTATTAAATTGACTAACTAAAAATTTCTTAGTTGTGGCGTCGTCCGCCATGTAGCGTGCATCTAGAGCATCTCACAATTCCATTGTGGTAAGCACGCTGGAGTAGATGTTGAAGAGGGCATCCATCATCCTATTGAGTATGTGCCCGCTACAGATGTAATCATCATTCTACCATTTCAACCGGGCTCGTTGCTCGGCCAGCGTGTCCTTCTCCTCAGTAGCGGGGCAGGGAATGGTGTATTCAGAACATACACCACATTCAGGGAAGAGATCAGGAAGTGCATCTTCCTTTTCCATCGGCGAAAATTTCCGCAATCAAAACAGTCCAATTTCATGAAATTGGCTGTCATTTCTCTTAGTGATGAAGCTATACCAAACCAAGATCACAATTCGAAATTAACTCTTGCAAAACTCGCAAGAATGGGTATCCTAGAGATCTCAGGTTTCAAAACCATGTAATCACTTTCCTTAAGACTTATTTCAGCGTAGGAAATAGTCTCGGGGATACAATGACAACCAAAATGATGAAGTGAAAGCATGTAAAGGGAGAGATGGAAGAGATGAATGAGAATGAAGTTTTCAAAGATCTTTCAACACTTTGATTCACAAGTTCTTTTCAAAATACTCTTCTCTTTTGTTTTAATTCATTCAAGTAAGTCTTCAATATGATCAAAGGGGAAATACATCTGAAAATAATGAAGAAAGATGTCCCAAGAAACACCCCAAAAGGGGGCGCCAAAAACCGGGAAAAACCGCGTGATAAAACTGCCAAAAAACTGTCCTATGGGTCGACACACAGATTTGTTTTGTGCGCTTCTGTAAGATTGTGTGTCGACACACGAGCTCTGTGTGCCGACACACGGGCTCTGTATGTCGACACACAACTCTGTATTTTGGTTTTGCAAGATTGTGTGTCGACACACGAGCCCTATGTGTCGACAGACATCCCATACAAGTACAAAACACTTCAAACAACATTGGGACAAATCTCAAACACTTCATTAATAATTATGATTTTGAAAATACATCAACAATGCTATATGCATCCAATTTTATCTCATATTGCATACCTAATTTTATGTGGTATAATCTGGCCACTGATATTTCCAGTGCAAAAAGCACTAATATCAAGGCGATTTAATATTTTTAAGTTAGCTATTTCCTTACTACTTACCTTGATATTAGTTTTATTTTACCACGGTGATATAAATTTCCACAATTTATTTATTTATTTTTGGTAAAATTTTCCCATAATCTATTAACTTACAGAAAAAGTAATTTTTTAGTAATACTTTTTAAGATACAACCATATCTGTACGTCCAATTGAATATCCAACTTTTTTTTGAACTTAAATGCATAAATTAAGTGGGTATATTATTTGCAATAATGAGTGCATAGAGGTAAAAATGATGCAGGGGAGACGTAATAGAGATAGATACATGGGTTGATGCAGCTGGGAAGAATGCCATGCGGAGAGACTGGATCATCCGAGACTACACCACCCAACGTATCATTACCCGAGCCACAAGGTATCGTCATCACCACTAATGGATATCTATATATAATCTAAATTAAGGAAATCTAATTTTCTTTAGTAAGAGATATAAAGGTAATTTAAAATATTGACCTTTGATTTAGATCTAATATTCATGATTATTATTATTATTATTATATGCACACATTCGTGATAACAAAAGTAAAATTAATAGGCCCACAAACATATAAATCAGAGTATATAGAATGTTGTCGAAGAATCGACTAAACCAAAAACTACAGATAATGGTTGAAGGTTTAGGAATGGTTGAAGTTTTAATCAATCTTGTGTTGGATTGGCCTTGTTTTAACTGGTCTTGTCCATGGTCTCATGATCTAAGATCGTTCATTCCTTGTTTGCATAAGTTCAGTCCAATTCTAGCATGATGTGCCACCCTAGCCCTACTCCACTTAACATGGCATATAAAGCATATTTGTTCACTGTTACAGAGCCCCTCGTTAAATTATTCACGAACTTCAAACGGGTTGAGCATCTCATAATTAAGTTTGGCTCGTTAAGCTTATCAAACCATCTCAAAGGCTACACTAGCTACCCCCTCGGGAAACAACCAAGAAGCCCAAGTCAATTTCGAACGTGAGAAGTTTGGTCCGTATGTTTTTGTTAAAAACATAGGTTTTAGGTTGCATGATATGAAGTACAAATTTGCAGTACATGGGTGATCATGAACAGAGATACAAGAAAATTGTCTAAGATCCCCGCTGAAGTGAGGCAGGAGGTTGAGCCCTTTTACCTTCAAAGGTATGCACTTGAAACCGGAGAAGACAACACCCACAAAATCAACAAGCTCACCGATGACACTGCTCATATCATACGCTCCGGATTAGCGGTAAACAACTAACTATTTCAAAGTTTTAGCTAGTTTATCGATGACTAATTGGATAAAGTTATTTAGTGCATTTTCAATTCCCGTACCTCTTATCATTTGCATACTTATATGGGATTTTCGAATTTTACCACCTATATTTTATACTATGTAGCTTTAACAACCTAACTTCCTTTTTTTTTCCTTTTTTTTTTGCTTTTAACCAGTTAAATAAATCTTTGATAGCAAATAATCACTATTAGGCAACTTCATTAGAAAAACGGAATATTCCGTATTCATTCCCTCTTTTTATGATTTCTAACTTTTAACCACCTTAATTTTATGATATATAGCTTTTAACCACCTGTATTTTATGTCTTCTAGCTTTTAACCACCTTTTATTTTATGATATATAGCATTTAACCACTTGTATATTATCATATATAGCTTTCAACCACTTATATTTAATTTCTTCTAGATTTTATCCACATATTACAGAAACATTTTCAAAAATCTATTTGTCGACAGACAAATCAACACACAGAGCAATTATTGCCATTACCTTGCACGAGTTTTTGTGATTTTGGAAAATTAATTTAGTATATTCTAAAAGATTGTGTCCCTAGATTAAAGATGTATTTGATAATATGTGTCTCTTTCTAAAAGGAACGTGGATTTCTATATATGTCATAATATGTGTGTAAACAAGAACTTGCATTAGACCTAAATACAAATGTCATAACTTGTAAAAATCGAATAATAAAAATATGCTGAAAATATATCTCATATGTATAAAAGCTATACATTTACATAAGCTTACATAAATATGCAAATTTTTTTACCGATTATGCCTAATCATCTTTACTTAATGGTATAGTAATAAAAAAAAAACCATCAATAACCACCAATTCTATTTGACAACAAAAAGCAAGGCTACCCAAAAAAAAAAAAAAAAAAAAAAAAAAAAAATCAATTTGACAATATTTTCAAATATTTCAATGTGGCCTTTTCTTGTTAGTAAGGCCTGTTATCATAACTATCTTAAACCACCAATATTTTCAAATTACTTCATTAAGTATAGCAACCATAGTATTATTGTCTTAAACCCCAGGTTATTAATATGTAATTTACTCTAAAATATATGTGATTAAAAGGTATATATAATAACATACAAGTGGTTAAAAGTTATGTATCATAAAATAAAGGTGGCTAAAACATAGAAACCATAGAATACATGTGATCAAAAGATATATTTCATAGAATGTAAGTGGTTAAAAGCTAGAAATCATAAAATCTAAGGAATGTACACGTAATATTCGAAAATTGGATGGAATATTCCATTTTCTAATAGTCAGATGGTAGTCATTTGATATAAAAGATTTTTCCTTAGGTGGTTAAAATTTAAAAAAAGAAAGTTAGGTAGTTAAAAGTTAGATAATATAAAATATAGGTGGTAAAATACAAAAAACTTGCTTATATTGATAATTATCCTTGGGACTTATAAGATTCGTATTTTAGACCTCAAAATCAAATAGTGTTGGCATTTTCTGGAGTCTCATTTTATTCTCTGTATCAACCATGTTTATGAAGCGAACAATAGACCTATATTATGCTCATATATGCCCTGATTTTCTCTGGCTATTTTAGCACACTAGGGTTTGTGCATTAGTATTTAGTCTTGCTAAACTAATTTCCTAGATAACACGGTTTTTCATGTTTAAGTATAAAAGAGCAGATAAAAATTCATAATTTAAAAAATAACACATTTTGAGAGGTTAATGTGCCACATCAGCATGCCCCATTGATGACGGAGTGTTACTTTTAAAATAATATTGACTCAATTCAAATGTTCTAAAACAAAGAAAAAAGGACATTTCATACCAACTACCTAGCTACCACATGCTGACAAACCACCACCCACGACCACCCCGCAGAAACCCGTGGCGACGTAAAGACACTGTTCCAGTCACCACATAACCTGTAGGCCCATCCACTCTACTGCATGACGAAAGGGAGGCGGGTGTTGACAAGCTTAATTTAACATGAGGAGAGTCATGTCCCCCCCCCCCCCCCCCCCCCCCCAAAAAAAAAAATCCTATACCCTTCCACGGAAAGACAGAGAAAATCTTTATAACTTTGTCGACATAGGTAGTCTTGGTCAAATCTTAACTATATTATTCTTTTTTGGATTTTTCATTGAATTTGCACAATTTTTTTGTTGTAATGAACAGAGCTGTATAGACAAACTGTCACAAAAATTAAATAGGTTTCATATTTGTTTATGCAATCAGTCATTCATTGATGTTTTTAATTCGACTTCTTTTAATATTCTCAAGAAATTTACCTTGATTATCTGATAATGCAGCCTAGATGGAGTGATATGGATGCCAACCTGCATGTCAACAACGTGAAATACATTGGATGGATCTTGGAGGTAAGTATGTCTTCTTCTTTTTTTAGTTGATGCTTCATATCAGTATAAAATAGACATCTTCGGAAAGACGAATATGGTGCGCAGCATACACTTATACCACACATTTGTACTTCACATGTCTTGAGCTCTAAACTCATTTTGCTTTTTCTAAGTTGCATGGTCATTATGTTCACAGGGGAAAAAAAGGAAACTACAAAACCCAGTGATTGAACAAATCATTATGGCAAGAATAAAACGGGGTGGGTTACCTTGCATGTCGTTTAGCTCTATATATCAGAAGCAAACTAAGCGCCTTTTAGCTGAATAAGTCAAACTCAGGCCTAGTGAAGTTTGGGTTCGGTAATTCACACCCCCTGAAGTAAGTGGACTCAAGCTAATTTTTGAAATATAAGTTAATTTATAAAAGCAAATAGAATCTATTCAAGCTTGGTTACAAGTTAGTCTGCGAATAAAAATTCTAACTTAGCCATATTGGAATTTGGTGTAGTAATCCTTTAATTTTATTCTAAGTTGCTCTAAGTCTTGTATCCCACGTAGAAATTCTTGAGGTGGGAAAGCCTATTTAAATATCACCTTCTTCTTTGACCCGGTAAAGTCTTGTCGGCTTGTCGGCCTAAAGTGGGCAAAGCGGCTTTACTGTCCGTTGCGTCACGTCGCGGTGTAGCGGGGCATAAACGACTTAAGACAATGTTGAATTTCACGGCGCGGAAACTTTCTTCGGATTGATCTTTCTTTTCTAACTGTCTTTAGTTATGCCTTTGGATTATCTCGTCTCGAGTCCATTTGTTCAAATCGAGGTTTATAGCGTTCGATTTGAGGCCGTCTCATTGAAATTCATTTGACAGTTGTTTTAAGTTTTATTCAACTCCATGTCGAATTAGCTTGTAGCATCTTGAGGTTGCAATTCTGATTATCCATTCATGCTACTTTTCCAACAAGTAAGCCTTGAGTTTGAGAAATA
Source organism: Simmondsia chinensis (assembly GCA_018398585.1). Classification (NCBI taxonomy): domain Eukaryota; kingdom Viridiplantae; phylum Streptophyta; class Magnoliopsida; order Caryophyllales; family Simmondsiaceae; genus Simmondsia; species Simmondsia chinensis. The sequence goes on along the minus strand of JAGTTD010000023.1, from coordinate 10,227,099 downwards.
TAAACTCTGACTCATTTTGAATCCTTTTTTTCTTTTTCTTATTTTAAAAAAAAAAATTAGTAACAAAGTCATAATACAATGCTTATAATCGGAGCCTTGACATATTTTTCGTAGATTTGGAGCTAAAGGGCAGTCTACTGCAAAAGAAACTCATCAAAATAGGATCTGAAAAGAGCCAATTCAAGTGTTATAACTCATTAACTCCGGGCTGCAATATATTAGTTGAACTATGAATCAGAAAATGCTTATACTTACTCTTAAGCAAAATATGTTAAGTACAAAGGAAAGAAAATAAGATCTTAGAAATAATTATACAAAAGAGAAAAAAAAGAGATCTTGGGAATATGCTTTCTGTTAAGGACTCCACGTGTAAGTCTAGTAAAATCTAACATTATAGTTGCGAGTGAAAAGAGATCAATATATAAGCCTAGTTGGTTGCTCCACAGAATGCCAATTGGCTTTTGCATGGAATCCCACTTGGAAAATATGTACATACTCCAACTCCAAGGGTCGGACCTAAAGGCCAAGTAAATCTTTAATGTCAGGGTCTTGTTGACCAAAAGGTCACAAGTTCGAATCCCGATAGCACCCACTTTCAATATTAACATAATTAAAGCAAAAGGTAAAAGAGGCTGTACAATATCCATGCTTCAAGTATAATAGATATTTGCATTAGGAGGCATGTTCAAATTTATTTTAAGATGGAACTTATACACTCACTATCTGAAGAAACATAACTAGGGGTGTGCACAGTACGGTTTTAACCATAATCCAGACCAGACCAAACCGTAAATTGCGGTTTGGTTTGGTTAATTTGGTTTATGGTTTGAAAAATAATGATTTGGTTTATACAACTTTGGTTATTAGGATTTACTGTTTAGGTTTGGTTTAAAACCAAACTTAAACCATAAACCATAAAAACCATAAACTAAAGAATCCAATAATTATTTATATTATTCAAATCATAAAATGTTATGTTAGTGGCAAAATTTACTTGATAACCCAAAAAAAATAATATTCGGTCATTTACACCAAAGGTCTTTATACTTTTCTGATTGTGTCAACTTAAGCCTTATACTTCTAATTATGTTAATTTAGTCCCTTTATAATTTATATTATTTCAATTTAGTCATCTGGTCAAATTTAACTTAAGGTAATGATATAATTTTTAACGATAAAATCATATTAGATGCAAGTAATATCCACTCGTTATTCAATTTAACCCAATTTGTAACTAAACCACTAAATATTTCATTAACAACTTAACAAAAATTTTAACAGACCTAATGTTACTGTTGAATTTTCCAAAAAACGTTACTACTGAATTTAACAAATTAATTTTATGTATTGTTCGTAATTTTTGTTTATGTTCTATTAATTACGAAAAGAAGTAAAGTTTTTCGTATTTTGTTTTTATGTTTTTGTAGTTAATGATAATTTTAATATTGATCAAAATATGTTTATATTAGTGTAACAATTTTTCTATTATAATGGTTAAAACCATAAACCGGACCGGACAGGACCAGATTATAATTACGGTTTGGTCCGGTTTGGTTTTGGCTTAAAAAAATGTCAAACCGTATTTTTACGTTTTGGTCTGGTTTGATAACCATAAACCGCCAAACCGGACCGTGTGCACCCCTAAACATAACAGCTTAAATGCACTAGGAAAACTAATGTCTAGTGGATACTTGCTTGTGTCATGGCAGTGGCAGCGACCGGTTATCCATAGGGTTTTAGATTTTTGTTGGCCAATTAAGAGGTGCTTCAGGGATCCGATAAATGTTAACAGTTTTCCGAAAAGTCATGCGAAACAAAGGTGTATGCGTGTTTTCAGCGACTATGGGACCGCTATAAAGCCACTTTCTAACTATGGATAATGTAAAAAATATATAAATTAAGTTGCAAATACAAACCAAGAATATAAGCTTCTAGCTATACTTGCAAGAGAAGAATTGAAAAAGGGAATGTTTTATTGGATACCATCTTACACGAAATGAGGATGAATACATACAAGAGCAATAGAAGCCCAAAAGCCTAGCAAAACACTATCAACCATTACTACCCTATACAATGAATAACATAAATAAATTGCAAAATGAATGAGGCCATTACTAGGGTTGGCCGGTTACAAGAGGAATTTGAAATTCCCCACATGCCTAATACACATGTAAAATACAAGTAAAATACAAGTCAAACATACATAAAAATTACTAAACTTAACAGATAAGCTAATTTCTTATCCTCTCCCCATATTTTATATTTCTTTTTATTTTGTATGTTTTATATTGGTGTGTAAGCCTTATGAGTTCAGTCTATCTACTCAATTTTTCATATAACAGTAAGCGTCATTTTAGCTATAAGAAAATAGTTAATAATGCTCGCTAAACGAGTAACATTCAATTTGCATCATGATTTCTCTTACTAACAGAGACTATACATGTGGTGAATATATATATATATATATATATATATATATATATGTATGCAGAGCGTGCCAATAGAAGTGTTGGAAGACTACAATCTAACAAGCATGACGCTTGAATACCGGCGTGAATGCCGACAAGCCAATGTGCTCGAATCCCTTACCACCTTGAAACCTGACTACACTATCGATGATGAGTCAAGCAGGGCCCGAGCTGACATCGAAAGCACCCACCTTCTTCGCTTGCAGGACAATAAAGTCGAGATTGTTCGCGCGAGGACCGAATGGCATTCTAAAAGTGAGACCTACACTTGATGTTGGTATTGAATCTGAATCTTTTATAGTGATTGTTCCATAAAAGTTTGCATTTATTTCATACGAAAAGCATGTACTGATAGGCATCAAATTGTATTGTATATAAACTTGACAAGTAAGGCACTTAGAGCTTAGAACAATGGGTTGTGGGGTTTTTGAAGGTGTTTTTATTTGTTTATTTTTTCATCAAATAATATGATTTCTTTCCACCATGAGATGTGATGAAGTATTTCGGGTGATTTTTTAAAATAGCATATTTGGTAATTTTTATTCTAAAACTAGCACGTAAAAATTCAAATTTATCAAAATAACAAGTAGAAAATTCAAAATTACTAAAATAGCACGCTTAGTCAGCATTGTCACATCAGTAAGGGCATTTTGGTAATTTTACATTTTTAGAAATCAAATAAATAGAAAATTAGTTTTTTTTTTTTTTTAAAGCCCACAGCAAATTTTTAGTAAACTATAAAAAGAAAAGTAATTGCCTAAACTTTTTATATTATATTGTATAGATATTATTTTTATGGTGTTAAAAACTTTTATTTTCAATATAACATATAAATTTCTATATATAATAATAATAAATATAGTAAATTTACTTTTTTTTGGACAATGTTTTTTTTTAATAAATTGATAAATTTATGTATATTAAATAATAATAACTATATAATACAATACTAAAAATCTAGACGATTAATTTTCGTTTGATATTTTAGTGAACATTTGCTGTAAGCATTAAAAAAAAAAAAACTAAATTTCCTTTTAAAAATTTTTAAAAATATAAAATGACCAAAATGCCCCTACTGATGTAGCAAGGTTACCACATGGCATGCTGACTAAGCGTGTCATTTTGATAATTTCAAATTTTTGCATGTGATTTTGGCAATTTCAAATTTTTGCTTGTTATTTTGGGGGGAAAAGTTACCAAACATGCTATTTTGGAAAATCAATATATCTTATGCAGTTTGGTTCTTTATCTTAAGTGTTAACACATTTTAAAATAAAATCAGAAAAGTAAGAAGACAATAATCAGCCTTTAGGATTCATTTGAAATTCAGAAAATTTTATGGAAAGAAAAAATATGGTAGAAAATGTGTTTTCATATTTGGAAGATAAGGAAACACAAAATGAAAAATTGTACAAAGGAAAATGTTACAGAAAATTTAGTTGATTATGAGAATTCTACTTTTCTGAAAGAAAAACCAGAAAATTTGATAAAATCACAAAAGGCCTAAATACGTACTGAAGCCCTGTTAAAGCGTACTAAGAATTCAATAGATTAATATTTGATTTAATGTTTCAGTTTTGTTTAGATTAGTACATTAACATTTCAAATTGATCAATTATTCCAACAACAGTTGATTGAAGACTGATAAAAACCAAATCAAGGACTAAGGATCGTACTGAATAGTAATCAGTTGGGAAATTTTTCAAAAATAATCCCCAAAGTTTAAAAAATTAGAGAAACAAAAAATTTAAGTTTTGTCAAATACAGGGCCTGTATTGTAATATTTTCATATAATAACAACAAACTTAGTTCCTCAAAGGCCTCCAGCCAAGGCAAAAGGACTGAGGAGGATGAGATGTATGTAACCTTATTCCTGTAGGGTGCTATCCTAAAGGGAAGCTATTTCCGAAGGGGCCCGAACCCTAAAAGTAGAAACAAAACAATATTTATAAAAATCCAAGTCAAATAAAGCAGTACCCAACATACAAGCATGCAAGCAACAAGCAACAGGAAAAATAGACATGTAAGCCTAGGGATGTTGAGAATTAGCAATGTTGTGCACCTCCCTCTTAACAGTTATATCAACCATGCATATTTTTAACCGCCGCATAGCTCTATCTAAGGCCTTCTCCTCATTAAGGTTTAGGTGAGTAAGGTCATATTTAATTTCTCTATCCATATTTGCTTGGGCCTGCCTCTACCTCTTCTCCAGTATGTACTATGAAGTTTTTTACATTTCTGAATAGAGGTGATAGTTGGTCTCCTCCTAACATGTCTAAATCATCTCAGACGTTGCTCCCTTAACTTGTCCTCCCTTAACTTGTCCTCAATTAGAGTCATGATTAGTTTGCTTCTTATTATGTCATTTATAGTCCTCTCCTTCCTTTTCTGTCCATATTTCATGCATAGCACAAAAATATCTAATAAAATAGACATATACATAATATATAAGAAAGTGAAAACAAAGGAAAATTTAAGAAAAGAAAAACTAAGAAAGCTATTGATAATAATATTGAGCAGGTCTTTCATGTAAAAGGCTGAGTAGGAATGGACTCATCCCAATTCGAGAATTCGGACCCTCAAAATAGGCTCGTGTCCCAGTGTGTAGTTGTCAAGCCTTTGAGCGAGTAGCCCTCAGGTGCCAGCGGGTAGCTTGATCGACTAATGGGGCAGTAGTCTGGCACATGGCCAAGCAAGCCATTATTTTTGATTAAGGCTAAGTAAACTTAAACCGAGTTAGCCTAAAACCATCGTTCCTCCCTCCAAAATCGAGTCAACTTGGTCGTGTTTCCTCACCTTACTCGCCACAACCATGGGAAAATAAGGTCCTAGGAATCATAGCCACAGCCATGGGTGAGAAAGGTATTGGAGAAAATATCAAAAATAACGTATAATAAAGGAAAGATATTACCTGAAAAGCGTGGAAACAATTTGAATACCGATGAAGTAATAATTGAGCGGGGCGCAGATCACGCTCTGTTTAAGACGGTTTCCACGCTCCTACGAGTAAACTCTATGCGGTAGTTACATGGAGCACCGTCCCCAGGATACAACGCTCAGCCCATGCTGTCACTCTCTGTTAGGGGAGGACCCTATTTGCTACGATTACCGCCTCCCCAAAAGGGAACCACCACAAGTACACCCTGGTGATACTCTCTACCCTGGCGGTACTCCCTACCTTGACGGTACTCATGCACGACCATACCCAAACTCTCCCTTTCTTTGGCGCTAAGAGGGCTCCCCCCCCCCCCCCCCCCCCCCCCAAAATCACTATAAATACAACCTCAGCTACCACAGAAGAGTGGACTTGAGCTCGGTCCTCCCTTAAAAGAACCCTACCAAAAAACCCCGAAACAATTGGCGCCGTCTGTGGGAAGGGTACTAACACTTCCTTCATGTCAAACACCAGTCCTTCTATCCCCCTCCGTTAGGGGGACCACAACGCAGAATATGTAACCCAGGAGCAATTCAATCAATGACAACATCAACTCAGTAAGTTTCTTACCCAAATGGCGGATAATGGCACCGGAAGGGTCCCAAACGCCGGCCACTCCACCACCACTCCCAGAGCCTCCCTGCACACTCCAACCGAAAGCCAAAATCCGGCCACCGAGTCTAACATTAACACTCACTACAACCATGTGAGCCGTAACCGCCAGCAAAGTGCCGGATCAGGAGTAATGCCACTAGTACCGGGAACCCACTCACCTTTTACATCACGACTCCTCCGGGCGCCTGTGGGAAAAGTAAAAATCCCTACTATGGATGCATTTGATGGGACTCAGGATCCTGAGGATTATCGAGCCAGTTTTGTGGCGCGGATGTACCTGCAGGACGTAGGGGAGGAGGTCTGGTGCAAATGCTTTCCCGCCACCCTCAAAGGGGGAGCGCAAAGCTGGTTCTCCTCACTCCTGCAATCATCCATTGACGAATTTGCGGAACTCTCTGAGTGGTTCACACGCCACTTTGTGAGCAATAAGAGGAGAAGGAGAACGGCTGCACATCGCCTTAAGCTAAAGCAGAATGAGTTCGAACCCTTAAGAAATTATGTAAGACGATTCACATGCGCCACGATCGATGTTGCCAACCTCTCTGACGAGATGGCCATCACTGCCTTTGTCAACGGATTACAGAATTCCCCCTTCAAATTTGGGCTGGCTAAGGGGTCACCGGTAACCGTGGACGACCTATGGCGTAAGGCCAACAAGTATATCGCCGCCGAAGAGGTGATGCAGGTAACACCAAGACCTGAAGTATTTCAGGTGGGGACCTCTCCGAGGCCGAGAAAGGGTTTCAAACCACCATCAGGAGGCGCCCGGCCACCAAAGCGGCGCAAGCCCATCTTTAAAATGCAAATCCCGCCAGAACCCACGAGGCCATTGCTGGAAATAAAAGAAGGAGAGCATCCAAAGGATTCAAAAAGCAAGAAAAAAGATGAGTGGTGCGCTTACCACAAAATACCACCCACAATACCGCAGAATGCTGCGTGTTAAAAGCCCGCTTAGAAGAAGCAGAGCGCACTGGACAGTGGATAGAATACGCAAACCTACAAAGGATAAAAACAGGAAAAACTCGCGATGAAGATATCCATGAGTCAAGGCCAAGCAAAACAATGCCCCTGGTTATCGCCACCATCACAAAGAGAGAGCTGCTAGCAAGAGGAGAATCAGAAGTCGAGGAAAAAGGGAAGGGGTCCTTCCCAGTACTCAGCAAACCCAAGTGCATAGGTTTCACAGAGGAGGATGCTCAAGGGATTGACGCAAACCAGGAGGACCCTCTGGTTATAACCGCTGATATCCGGGAATACGTCATTCACAAAATCCGGGTCGACCAAGGCAGTTCTGTAGATGTGGTCTTCTTAAGTTGCTACACCCGGATGGGGATGTCCGCCTCTTCCCTTGTCCCCACGTCAAGCCCTGTCGTAGGGTTTACCGGAAATCCCGTTATACCTAAGGGAAAGATACTTGTATCTGCCACCTTTCAGGGTGAAGGGGGACAACGCACCATCAAGATTGAATTCTTGGTCATAGACGCTCCTTCAACCTATAATGCTATCCTTGGAAGACCCTCTTTGAATCGACTAAGAGCCGTGGTCTCCACCTATCATCTAGCCATGAAGTTCGAAAGCAACTCTGGCAACATCATGACCGCTCATGGCAGGCAAGGCTCCCTCTCCGAATATTACCATGACTTCCCCGATTCAGCCTTAATCACGGCCGAACCAGCGGAGCCTCAGTCATCCTCAAGCTCAGACCTGGCCTCCTCAGCTCTAGAGAAGTATGAATTAGAACCAGGGTGGCACACCTATATAGGCGCCACGGCCCCTCCTCACCTAAAAGAAAGAATTAGTGAACTCTTAAAGCAGTATCGGGACGTCTTTGCATTTTCTGCTGACGAAATATTCGGAATACCACCAGACGTGATAACCCATCAGTTCAATGTTCAAGTTGAAAAAAAACTAGTGAAACAGCGAAAGCGCAACTTTTGCACTGAGCGAAACGAGGCCATTAAATTGGAGCTACGAAAGTTGATCCGCGCAGGATCCATTAGAGAGGTGGCCTACCCAGAATGGCTAGCTAACGTAGTCCTAGTAAAAAAGGCAAACAGAAATTGGAGAATGTGTGTCGATTTCACAGACCTCAATAACGCCTGCCCAAAGGACTCTTACCCTCTGCCGAAGATGGATAAATTAGTAGACTCAACAGCAGGTTGTGAGCTATTCAGCTTCATGGATGCTTTTTAAGGATACCATCAGATCTACATGCATCCAGATGACGAAGAAAAACTTCCTTCATAACAGCTGAAGGCACATATTGCTATAAGGTCATGCTGTTTGGCCTCAAAAACGCTGGCACCACATACCAAAGACTGGTCAACAAAATTTTTAACTCTCAAATCGGCCGTAACATGGAAGTCTATGTGGACGACATGATAGTTAAATCCCAGAAGAGCTTGGGTCACATCGAGGATTTACGGGAAGCTCTGGAAGCTCTTAGAATGTACAAAATGAAACTCAATCCTGAAAAGTGCTCATTCGCGGTGCTTGAAGGAAAATTCATGGGATTTATTATCAGCAACAGAGGAATCGAAGCCAAACCCAGAAAGATAAGCGCTATCCTTGAAATGGGATCACCCCGTTCCTCGAAGGACGTCAAGAAGCTGGCCGGCTGCATGGCCTCTCTCAGCAGGTTCATTTGCCACTTAGCCGACAAGGCCATGCTGTAGTTCAAGGCATTACGAAAGAATCAGCCTTTCCGCTGGAATGAGGAGTGCGAATGTGCCTTCCAGCAGTTAAAGCATTATCTAGCTCAACTTCCTGTCATTACCTCTCCCGAACCAGACGAGCCGCTGAGTGTTTATTTAGCCATTTCAGAAAACACCACCAGTGCTGTGCTAATAACCAATCGAGAAGGCAAGCAACTCCCGATATACTTTGTAAGGCAGTCCCTCAAGGACACAGAAAAGAGATACCCCACCATAGAAAAAATGGCATTAGCCTTAGTTACCGCCGCACGAAAGCTAAGACCCTATTTTCAGGCCCACACTATCACTGAGTTTACCCACCTTCCCTTCCGAAAGTTGTTGGGAAAATTAGATTGTTCAGGAAGAATGTTGAAATCGGTAGTGGAACTCTAGGAGCATGACATACAGTATTCGCCCCGCCACGCCATCAAGGCACAAGCCCTGGCCGACTTCCCGGTGGAATGTAGCTTTGAAATACCCAAGTTAACAATCCTCCCTAAAGAAGATCACCTCTAGAGGCAATTCATCGACGGTTCAGTCAACCAGGGGGGCAATGGTGCGGGTATTGTACTGATCAACCCAGAAGGCGAGCCCATGGAGTATGCGGTAAAGCTCAACTTTTATGCCACCAACAATGAAACTAAGTATGAGGTCCTAGGCATCGACTACGCTATAGCGGCAGGCGCCAGGCATGTCGAGGCTTTCAGTGACTCAGATTTGGTAGTAAACCAGGTAACTGGGGAATACGAGGTAAAGGAACCCCACTTGGCGCAATACCTCGACCTAGTCCAGAAGCGGATCCCTGGATTGGAAAGTTTCAGTATACGAGGAATTTGCCGCGAAGACAATAAGCGAGCCGATAAGCTAAGCCGATTGGCTGGCCTCAAACACATAATAGAAAAAGAGGAAGGAGAGGTTCAGATACAAGAAGTCGATGTGAAATACCTAAACCAACCCCTTCCTTGCGACTCAATGCAAATACAATATAAAGAGGGATGGATGCGCCCTATTGTGGATTTCCTTGTGCAAAATAAGATACCCACGGATAAAAAGGAAGCACGAAAGTTGCAACGACAAGCAGCCCGCTTCGTGATAATTGACCAACAGCTCAATAAAAGGTCATTCACATACCCCCTGCTGAAATGCCTAACCCTAGAGGAGGGAAATTATGTGCTAAGGGAGATCCATGAAGGAATTTGTAGAGTACACATCGGGAAGCGAACGTTAGTAAGGATGGTGCTCAGAACTTGGTACTTTTGGCCCACTGTGTTAAGAGATGCCACCGCGCTAGTACGAAAGTGCGATAAATGCCAGAGATACGCACCATTGATCCACGCCCCAGCGGTACCACTACACCCCATCATTGACCCCATACCTTTTGACCAGTGGGGGATGGACATCTTGGGCCCATTCCTGATAGCCAGTGGCCAAAGAAAATTCCTGATAGTGGCCATAGATTACTTCAGCAAATGGGTAGAGGCGGAGGTGGTAGCCAGTATCACTGACCACGCCACCCGCCAGTTCCTATGGACCAACATTGTAACCCGCTTTGGAATCCCACGAGCCATTATAACGGATAACGGAACGCAGCTCAGCTCACCGCACCAGCACCTGAAGATCTCACTCCACTTTGCATTAGTGGCCTACCCGCAAAGCAATGGGCAAGTAGAAGCCAAGAACAAGCAGATACTTGTGGGGTTACGGCGAAGGTTGGACGAGACAAAAGGGAAATGGTTGGAAGAACTACCTAGTGTTCTTTGGGCCCACCGCACCACCTACCGTGTAGCCACGGGAGAAACTCCCTTCATGCTGGTTTATGGGGTAGAAGCCGTGATCCCAGTAGAAGTAGGAGAGCCCAGCCATCGGACCCAAGGGTACAGTCAGCTTGAAAATGGAGAATTACGAAGACACTCCCTTGATCTAATTGACGAAACCAGGGAAAATGCCCTTCTCCGCATAACGGCTCAGAAGCAGCGGATATCCTAGCATTACAATAAGAATGTAAGGCCTAGAAGCGTGGAAATAGGAGACCTAGTACTCCGTCGGGCAAGCATTACCCACGGTACCGGGTCAGGTCCCTACCGTGTGAGTGCGAAACTAGGAAATGGGAGCTATAAGCTGCAATGCCTCAATGGTCTCGAAATGCCGCGATCCTGGAACATGATGAATCTTAAAAAATATTATGTATAGAAGGCAAGGTGCGTAGTTTACAAGTCAAGCCTTATGAATTACTCAATAGTAGGCATAAAGGCTTTAGAACTCGTACGTTCTCAGAATGTATGCCAATATATATATAGTGTAGTATGATACAGCGTCCTGTCTACAACATTGTGTGCTAAGCCATTATAGGCTGCGTTCAAAAAACCACCATAAGAATACATCCCTTGGATCACAACTTTACAAAATGTACATATAATTTCTATTACAAAAAGAGGCATAGACATAGGCCCCAAAAGAGGATCTTTCCTACATTGAGAACGACCCTTATCTAGAAAATCAACAAGGAAAAAAGAGAAAGAAGGAAAAAGGAAGGTAACTATGGCTGCCGGCTGCTAGATCCTCCTCTTGTACGTGAAAGGTCCTGATGAAGTTGATCCGCTACCGGTTGAAGCAGCTCTTGACCCAAGCCAGGACGACTCTGAAGCAAGCGATTGGCAAAGCGTGAAAGACCCAAAGTGAAACCCCGCCAGTAGGAAGAATTCATCAAGCCGCGAAACTCCACGCTAGTTTTAAATTGGGTAACGGCATTCGCAGCATTCTCCGCAGCTCTTAAGCTCTCTGCCTGACATCGTTGCATTTCGTCCTGTAATCTTTCTAAGCGCATCTGGTAAGACGCTAGCTCTTCCTTTAACTCTTGCGTCTCTCTTTCCTTCTCTTCCACTATCCTCTTTTTCTCCTCACAACTCCGCCTCGCCCCCTCTAGAGCCATGTCCTTGTCCTTTTGTAACAAAGACAGCGTTAGGGCTTCTTCTTCTCTAGCCAATCTCAGCTCCTGTAACCTAACGGCAAGATCCTCGTTCTCACCTTCTAACTGGACGAGTTCTTTAGTTACCTTGTCCTTCTCCTGGAACCAACCCGAAACCATAGCAGTAATCCATGAGCTAGCCTGCAACCACAACGTAAACATGGATAGGTTAGTTCAATAAAACGGTCATAAAATCTCCAACACAGTAAAGACACTACCTTCAGGGCATAGGTCGCAACCGTGTCCCCCGTAGCCGCCGGGGGTGCTTCGGAAGGAAGCGTGGTATGGCGCACCCTTTGGATAAGGTCTACACCATCACGAGGAGAAAGGATGGAAGAGTTGTCAAAAGGTGGAACTCCAGGAGGAAAGCTCCCATCACCAGCCGTTGCCTCATCCTACGAGGGGGGCAGCTCCTGCCCTAACGGAGTACCATGAAAAATGTCCGGTACAAACGATAGATCGATTCGAAAGAAAGGTGGGAACCTATCAACACCATCATCACCCCCGACCTCCGGATCGCCAAGAAAAGGAGTCAAAGGAGGTGTTTGGCTTAAAAACTCGGTACGAACAGGCGCCCCTTCTACACCGCCTTCTCCCAAAGGTACCTCAATATTAACCGGCCTCTTGGGACCCCCGTTCAGATATCGGTACCTCACTTGCTCCCGAAAACTCGCACGGAGCTCGGGGGTCAGTCGCCTTTGGGATTGCGGTGACAGGAACACCTGTTGGTATGTTCAGGTGAAAGTCTTGAGGGCTCTAGAGGAGCGGCAACAGCTGTCACCTCCGCTCCGCAAAGTGGAGGCCCAGCTGCTTCCGTAACAGTAACCGTAGGTACATCACCGGTCCTCCCCTCGGAAGAGGGGGGCAATGATTCATCTGGGGCCATTACAGTATCAGCAGCCCTACCCTCTGAAGGGCCAGCCACGACCTCAGGTAATGTATTCGGCCCTTCATCACCAGTGACAGGCCTACCAATTACCACCGCTATTTGAAGATACAAGGCACCACCCACTGATCGAGACGGTTCTATCACAGTCACCCCAACATCCGAAGAAGGAAGGGAGGCCTGTATCACAGGAATCTCGGTCACATCACCTTGTGAAGAAGGCAAGCTCTCCATAGTTCCCTCCACCTGTGCTGCAACCTTAGATTTCTTCCGCTTATTTGGGCGTGGCCTAGAGGATTCTTCTATGTTTTCTACGGACTCTCTTTTTTCCACCCTGGATGACACACGGCTCGTAACGCTGCCCCTTTTCTCTCTCTCGACTACCCTATCACCGCCACGACGATAATCTTCGGTAAGCTGAATAATGTCTGCGTCAGCCTCTGGCCCTATAAGAACAACTACAATCAAATAAGAGCTAGTTAGAACAAATCCTTATGAATGGCAACAACAAAAAAAAGAGAAGGCGAAGCCGCCGCCCCCCCCCCCCCCCCCCCCCCCCCCCCCCCCCCCCCCCCCCCCCCCCCCACCCCCCCCCGGGTTTGTGGGCCAAAGAATCTCTTACCACTTACTGGCCGGGCACATAAATCCTCTTTAATAAGCACCCTCTCCTGAGCACCCACATAAATTTATTTTGCCAAAAATTTACCTCAGACGGATTATTCCCTACAAACTTCACTCCCAACCTTCCCTCAAATGTGACCACTCCCCTTAATTGCCTAGCCCGGAATAAATAATCAAAACTGCGAGTGGAAGGGGTCAGTCCCGCCACAAAACAAGTAATCAAATATCCATAAATGTTCCTACACCCATTTGGGCTAATCTGACTAGGACATAAAGAATACTGCCTAAAAACCCACTTTAAAATACTAGGCAAGAGGAACCTTAATCCCGCCTCCAATGAATCTAAGGTAACCGAAAAAGACCTCGGGTGGCGAGGAAACAAGATGTTGTCACTCTCCCCTAGACCGATAATCTCATAGTCGTTAGGAAAGTAGACCTTATCTCGAAATTGTTTAATCCCCACGACAGAAGACAGAGAGGATACAAGCGACCCCAAAGGAAGCACCAACGCCTCTGGAAACTGGGCACGAAACGCCTCCTCCTCCGAGGATTGCGCAGGCGAAGGAGCCAGCCAAGACAGGGGTTCTACCGCCAAACCGTCCTTTGCAGACGCCTCCCCAGCACCGCCCTGGTGACTCTGACTCGGCCGTGACCTTTTCAGAGCCATATTCTAAAAAGAAACAACAAAGAAAAGAAGATAAAAGGAAAAGAGGTCAGAACGAGAAAGTCTTACCCCGACAATTTTGAGATAGCCCAACAGAATTCCCCGTGGGCAGAATCAGAGCATTCTTCCCTGAAGGCATGGAGGCATTCCCCAAACTAGACCAACAAAAGGAAGGGGATACCGCTTGATCAAGAAGCAATGCACACCCCCCCCCCCCTCGCGGGGCTCGCAACTATGCTCGCAAAAAAATCAGAAATAATTCGGTCATTTTCATCAGAATTCTCCATGAGAAGCTCTGACAAGCAGAACCAAACTCGAAAATCATTGAAGAAAAACAGAGAAAACATTTGGAAAACCAAAATCACACCAAAAATTCGAAAAAATACTTACAAATCGACCACAAATTACCTTGAAATCAAGATGAAAACTGGTTATGAGTGAAAAGCGAGAAGGGATGTGCGCAGAAGCTACAGGGTAGCGGTGAAAGAAAGGGGGTTTTAGGGTTTTAAAAATAGGACGGCAGTGAATGCCCTAAAATTAAAAGTGACAACCCCAAAATGAGGGGTTAGCTTCACGTCGCCCCACCATTAAGCGCTTCTAAGTGCGGCGATGTTTTAAATAGACCATGAGCCCAGCCTTAACGTTAGTTAGTTTATTACACTTAGTTTTATATATTGTTTTATCTTTCCCAGCCTTAACGGCTGGGGGCTTTGTTTAACGTTAGTTAGTTCTTTTTCCTAAGTTCTATATATTGTTGTTTTATCATTCCCAGCCTTAACGGCTGGGGGCTTTGTTTAACGTTAGTTAGTTCTTTTTCCTTAGTTTCATATATTGTTTTATCTTTACCAGCCTTAACGGCTGGGGGCTTTGTTTAACGTTAGTTAGTTTTCCTTAGTTTTATATATTATTTTATCTTTTCCAGCCTAAACGGCTGGGGGCTTTGTGTAACGTTAGTTAGTTCTTTTTCCTTGGTTTTATACATCGCTTTATCTTTCCCAGCCTTAAGGGCTGGGGGCTTTGTTTAACGTTAGTTAATTTTCCTTAGTTTCATATATTGTTTTATCTTTCCCAGCCTTACCGGCTGGGGGCTTTGTGTAAAGTTAGTTAGTTCTTTTTCCTAGGTTTTATACATCGCTTTATCTTTCCCAGCCTTAACGGCTGGAGGCTTTGTTTAACGTTAGTTTGTTTTCCTTAGTTTTATATATTACTTTAACTTTTCCAGCCTTAACGGCTGGGGGCTTTGTGTAACGTTAGTTAGTCCTTTTTAGTTTTCCTTAGTTTTATATATTATTTTATCTTTTCCAGCCTTAACGGCTAGGGGCATTGTGTAACGTTAGTTAGTTCTTTTTCCTTGGTTTTATACTTCGCTTTATCTTTCCCAGCCTTAACGGCTGGGGGCTTTGTTTAACGTAAGTTAATTTTCCTTAGTTTCATATATTGTTTTATCTTTCCTAGCCTTAACGGCCGGGGGCTTTGTGTAACGTTAGTTAGTTCTTTTTCCTTGGTTTTAAACATCGCTTTATCCTTCCCACCCTTAACGGTTGAGGGCTTTGTTTAACGTTAGTTAATTTTCCTTAGTTTCATATGTTGTTTTATCTTACCCAACCTTAACGGCCGGAGGCTTTGTGTAACGTTAGTTAGTTCTTTTAACTTGGTTTCATATATTGCTTTATCTTTCCCAGCCTTAACGATTGGGGGCTTTGTTTGACGTTAGTTAGTTCTTTTTCCTTAGTTTAATAAATTGTTGTTTTATCTTTCCTAGCCTTAACGGGTGGGGGCCTCGTTTAACGTTGGTTAGTTCTTTTTCCTTAGTTTTATATACTGTTGTTTTATCTTTTCCAGCCTCAACGGCTAGGGGCTTCGTGTAACGTTAGTTAGTTCTTTTTTCTTGGTTTTATAAATCGCTTTATCTTTCTCAGCCTTAACGGCTGTAGGCTTTGTTTAACGTTAGTTAATTTTCCTGAGTTTCATATATTCTTTTATCTTTCCCAGCCTTAACGGCTGGGGGCTTTGTGTAACGTTAGTTGGTTCTTTTTCCTTGGTTTTAGATATTGCTTTATATTTCCCAGCCTTAACGGCTCGGGGCTTTGTTTAACGTTAGTTAATTTTCCTTAGTTTCATATATTGTTTTATCTTTTCCAGCCTTAACAGCTGGGGGCTTTGTGTAACGTTAGTTAATTATTTTTCCTTGGATTTTTATATCTCTTTATCTTTCACAACCTTAACGGCTAGGGGCTTTGCTTAACGTTAGTTAATTTTCCTTAGTTTCATAGCTTGTTTTATCTTTCCCAGCCATAACGGATGGGGGCTCTGTGTAACGTTAGTTAGTTCTTTTTCCTGGGTTTTACACATCGCTTTATCTTTCCTAGCCTTAAAGGCTGGGGGCTTTGTTTAATGTCAGTTAATTTTCCTTAGTTTCGTATATTGTTTTATCTTTTCCAACCTTAACGGCTGGGGGCTTTGTGTAACGTTAGTGAGTTCTTTTTCCTTGGTTTTATATATTGCTTTATCTTTCCTACCCTTAACGGCTGGGGGCTTTGTTTAACGTTAGTTCTTTTTCCATAGTTTTCCATAATGTTGTTTTATCTTTCCCAGCCTAAACGGCTGGAGGCTTCGTTTAAAGTTAGTTAGTTCTTTTTCCTTAGTTTTGTACACTGTTGTTTTATCTTTCCCGGCCTTAACGGCTCGGGGCTTTGTGTAACGTTAGTTAGTTCTTTTTCCTTGGTTTTATATATTGCCTTATATTTCCTCGCCTTAACGGTTGGGGGCTTTGTTTAACGTTAGTTAATTTTCGTTAGTTTCATATATTGTTTTATCTTTCCCAACCTTAACGGCTGGGGGCTTTGTGTAACGTTAGTCAATTCTTTTTCCTTGGTTTATGTATCGCTTTATCTTTCCCAGCCTTAACGGCTGGGGGCATTATTTAACGTTAGTTAATTTTCCTTTGTTTCATATATTTTTTTATCTTTCCCAGCCTTAACGGTTGGGGGCATTGTGTAACGTTAGTTAGTTCTTTTTCCTTGGTTTTATATTTCGCTTTATATTTCCCAGCCTTTACGGCCGGGGGCTTTGTTTAACGTAGTTAATTTTTCTTAGTTCCATATATTATTTTATCTTTCCCAGCCTTAACGGCTGGAGGCTTTGTGTAACGTTAGTTAATTCTTTTTCCTTGGTTTTATATATCGCTTTATCTTTCCCAACTTCAACGGCTGGGGGCTTTGTTTAACGCTAGTTAATTTTCCTTAGTTTCATAGCTTGTTTTATCTTTCCCGTCCTTAACAGCTGGGGGCTTTGTGTAACGTTAGTTAGTTCTTTTTCCTTGGTTTTACCTATCGCTTTATCTTTCCCAGCCTTAACGGCTGGGGGCTTTGTTTAACGCTAGTTAATTTTCCTTAGTTTCATAGCTTGTTTTATCTTTCCCGACCAAACCGGCTGGGGGCTTTGTGTAAGGTTAGTTAGTTCTTTTTCCCAGGTTTTATACTTCGCTTTATATTTGCCAGCCTTTACGGCCGGGGGCTTTGTTTAACGTAGTTAATTTTCCTTGGTTTCATATATTGTTTTATCTTTCCCAGCCTTTACAGCGGGAGGCTTTGTGTAACGTTAGTTAATTCTTTTTCCTTGGTTTTATATATCGCTTTATCTTTCCCAACCTTAACGGCTGGGGGCTTTGTTTAACGTTAGTTAATTTTCCCAAGTTTCATAGCTTGTTTTATCTTTCCCAGCCTTAACGGCTGGGGGCATTGTTTAACGTTAGTTAATTTTTCTTTGTTTCATATATTGTTTTATCTTTCCCAGCCTTAACGGCTGGGGGCATTGTCTAACATTAGTTAGTTCTTTTTTCCCTGGTTTTATACTTCGCTTTATATTTGCCAGCCTTTACTGCCGGGGGCTCTGTTTAACGTTAGTTAATTTTCCTTGGTTTCATATATTGTTTCATCTTTCCCGACCTTAACGACTGGGGGCTTTGTGTACCGTTAGTTAGTTATTTTTCCTTGGTTTTATATATTGCTTTATCCTTCCTAACCTTAACGGCTGGGGGCTTTGTCTAACATTAGTTAGTCCTTTTTCCTTAATTTTATATATTGCAGTTTTATCTTTCCCAGCCTTAACGGCTGAGGGCTTCATTTAACGTTAGTTAGTTCTTTTTCCTTAGTTTTATATATTGTTATTTTTTCTTTCCCAGCCTTAACGGTTGGGGGCTTTGTGTAACGTTAGTTAGTTCTTTTTCCTTCGTTTTACACATCGTTTTCTCTTTCCCAGCCATAACGGCTGGGGGCTTTGTTTAACGTTAGTTAATTTTTCTTAGTTTCATATATTGTTTTATCTTTCCCAACCTTCAAGGCTGGGGCCTCTGTGTAACGTTTGTTAATTCTTTTTCCTTGGTTTTATATATCGCTTTATCGGTCCCAACCTTAACGGCTGGGGGCTGTGTTTAACGTTAGTTAATTTTCCCAAGTTTCATAGCTTGTTTTATCTTTCCCAGCCTTAACGGCCGGGGGCATTGTTTAACGTTAGTTAATTTTCCTTTGTTTCATATATTATTTTATCTTTCCCAGCCTTAACGGCTGGGGGCATTGTCTAACGTTAGTTACTTCTTTTTTCCCTGGTTTTATACTTCGCTTTGTATTTGCCAGCCTTTACTGACGGGGGCTCTGTTTAACGTTAGTTAATTTTCCTTGGTTTCATATATTGTTTTATCTTTCCCGACCTTAACGACTGGGGGCTTTGTGTAACTTTAGTTAGTTCTTTTTCCTTGGTTTTATATATTGCTTTATCTTTCCCAGCCTTAACGGCTGGGGGCTTTGTCTAACATTAGTTAGTCCTTTTTCCTTAGTTTTATATATTGCAGTTTTATCTTTCCCAGCCTTAACGGCTGGGGGCTTCATTTAACGTTAGTTAGTTCTTTTTCCTTAGTTTTATATATTGTTATTTTTTCTTTCCCAGCCTTAACGGTTGGGGGCTTTGTGTAACGTTAGTTAGTTCCTTTTCCTTGGTTTTACACATCACTTTCTCCTTCCCAGCCATAACGGCTGGTGGCTTTGTTTAACGTTACTTAATTTTCCTTAGTTTCATATATTGTTTTATCTTTCCCAACCTTCAAGGCTGGGGCCTCTGTGTAACGTTTGTTAATTCTTTTTCCTTGGTTTTATATATCGCTTTATCGGTCCCAACCTTAACGGCTGGGGGCTTTGTTTAACGTTAGTTAATTTTCCCAAGTTTCATAGCTTGTTTTATCTTTCCTAGCCTTAACGGCCGGGGGCATTGTTTAACGTTAGTTAATTTTCCTTTGTTTCATATATTGTTTTATCTTTCCCAGCCTTAACGGCTGGGGGCATGATGTAACGTTAGTTAGTTCTTTTTCCCTGGTTTTATACTTCGCTTTATATTTGCCAGCCTTTACGGCCGGGGGCTTTGTTTAACGTGGTTAATTTTCCTTGGTTTCATATATTGTTTTACCTTTCCCAGCCTTTACAGCTGGTGGCTTTGTGTAACGTTAGTTAATTCTTTTTCCTTGGTTTTATATATCGCTTTATCTTTCCCAACCTTAACGGCTGGGGGCTTTGTTTAACGTTAGTTAATTTTCTCAAGTTTCATAGCTTGTTTTATCTTTCCCAGCCTTAACGGCTGGGGGCATTGTTTAACGTTAGTTAATTTTCCTTTGTTTCATATATTTTTTTATCTTTCCCAGCCTTAACGGCTGGGGGCATTGTGTAACGTTAGTTAGTTCTTTTTCCTTGGTTTTATACTTCGCTTTATATTTCCCGGCCTTTACGGCCGGGGGCTTTGTTTAACGTAGTTAATTTTTCTTAGTTTCATATATTATTTTATCTTTCCCAGCCTTAACGGCTGGAGGCTTTGTGTAACGTTAGTTAATTCTTTTTCCTTGGTTTTATATATCGCTTTATCTTTCCCAACCTTAACGGCTGGGGGCTTTGTTTAACGCTAGTTAATTTTCCTTAGTTTCATAGCTTGTTTTATCTTTCCCGACCTTAACAGCTGGGGGCTTTGTGTAACGTTAGTTAGTTCTTTTTCCTTGGTTTTACCTATCGCTTTATCTTTCCCGGCCTTAACGGCTGGGGGCTTTGTTTAACGCTAGTTAATTTTCCTTAGTTTCATAGCTTGTTTTATCTTTCCCGACCAAACCGGCTGGGGGCTTTGTGTAAGGTTAGTTAGTTCTTTTTCCTTGGTTTTATATATTGCGTTATCTTTTCCAACCTTAATGGTTGGGCGCTTTGTTTAACGTTAGTTAGTTCTTTTTCCTTGGTTTTATATATTGTTGTTTTATCTTTCCCAGCCTTAACGGTTGGGGGCTTTGTGTAACGTTAGTTAGTTCTTTTTCCTTGGTTTTACACATCGCTTTATCTTTCCCAGCCTTAACGGCTGGGTGCTTTGTTTAACGTTAGTTAATTTTTCTTAGTTTCATATATTGTTTTATCTTTCCCTACCTTAACGGCTGGGGCCTCTGTGTAACGTTTGTTAATTCTTTTTCCTTGGTTTTATATATCGCTTTATCGTTCCCAACCCTAACGGCTGGGGGCTTTGTTTAACGTTAGTTAATTTTCCCACGTTTCATAGCTTGTTTTATCTTTCCCAGCCTTAATGGCTGGAGGCATTGTTTAACGTTAGTTAATTTTCCTTAGTTTCATATATTGTTTTATCTTTCCCAGCCTTAATGGCTGGGGGCAATGTGTAACGTTAGTTAGTTCTTTTTTCTTGGTTTTATACTTCGCTTTATATTTCCCAGCCTTTACGGCCGGGGGCTTTGTTTAACGTAGTTAATTTTCCTCAGTTTCGTATATTGTTTTATCTTTCTCAGCCTTAACGGCTAGAGGCTTTGTGTAACGTTAGTTAATTCTTTTTCCTTGGTTTTATATATCGCTTTATCTTTGCCAACCTTAACGGCTGGAGGCTTTGTTTAACGCTATTTAATTTTCCTTAGTTTCACAGCTTGTTTTATCTTTCCCGGCCCTGACAGCTGGGGGTTTTGTGTAACGTCAGTTAGATCTTTTTCCTTGCTTTTACCCATCGCTTTATCTTTCACAGCCTCAACGGCTGGGGGCTTTGTTTAACGTTACTTAAATTTCCTTAGTTTCATATATTGTTTTATCTTTCCCGACCTTAATGGCTTGGGGCTTTTTGTAACGTTAGTTAGTTCTTTTTCCTTGGTTTTATATATTGCTTTATCTTTCCCAGCCTTAACGGCTGGGGGCTTTTTTTAACGTTAGTTAGTTCTTTTTCCTTAGTTTTATATATTGTAGTTTTATCTTTCCCAGCCTTAACGGCTGGAGGCTTCGTTTAACGTTAGTTAGTTCTTTTTTCTTGGTTTTATATACTGTTGTTTTATCTTTCCCAACCTTAACGGTTGGGGGCTTTGTGTAACGTTAGTTAGTTCTTTTTCCTTGGTTTTACACATCGCTTTATCTTTCCTAGCTTTAACGGCTGGGGGCTTTGTTTAACGTTAGTTAATTTTCCTTAGTTTCATATATTGTTTTATCTTTCCCAACCTTAACGGCTGGGGCCTCTTTGTAACGTTTGTTAATTCTTTTTTCTTGGTTTTATATATCGCTTTATCGATCCCAACCTTAACGGCTGGGGGCTTTGTTTAACGTTAGTTAATTTTCCCATGTTTCATAGCTTGTTTTATCTTTCCCAGCCTTAACGTCTGGGGGCTTTGTTTAACGTTAGTTAATTTTCCTTTGTTTCATATATTGTTTTATCTTTCCCAGCCTTAACGGCTGGGGGCAATGTGTAACGTTAGTTAGTTATTTTTCCTTTGTTTTATACTTCGCTTTATATTTCCCAGCCTTTACGGCCGAGGGCTTTGTTTAACGTCGTTAATTTTCCTCAGTTTCGTATATTGTTTTATCTTTCCCAGCTTTAACGGCTGGAGGCTTTGTGTAACGTTAGTTAATTCTTTTTCCTTGGTTTTATATAGCGCTTTAACTTTCCCAACCTTAACGGCTGGGGGCTTTGTTTAACGCTAATTAATTTTTCTTAGTTTCATAGCTTGTTTTATCATTCCCGGCCCCAACAGCTGGGGGCTTTGTGTAACGTTAGTTAGATCTTTTTCCTTGGTTTTACCCATCGCTTTATCTTTCCCAGCCTCAACGGCTGGGGGCTTTGTTTAACGTTAGTTAATTTTCCTTAGTTTCATATATTGTTTTATCTTTCCCGACCTTAACGGCTGGGGGCTTTTTGTAACGTTAGTTAGCTCTTTTTCCTGGGTTTTATATATTGCTTTATCTTTCCCAGCCTTAACGGCTGGGGGCTTTGTTTAACTTTAGTTAGTTCTTTTTCCTAAGTTTTATACATTGCAGTTTTATCTTTCCCAGCCTTAACGGCTGGAGGCTTCGTTTAACGTTAGTTAGTTCTTTTTCCTTGGTTTTATATATTGCTTTATCTTTCCCATTTAACGTTAGTTAGTTCTTTTTTCCTTAGCTTTATATATTGTTGTTTTATCTTTCCCAGCCTTAACGGCTGGGGTCTTTGTTTAACGTTTGTTAATTTTCCTTAGTTTCATATATTCTTTCATCTTTCCCTGCCTTAACGGCAGGGGGCTTTGTGTAACGTTAGTTAGTCCTTTTTCCTTGGCTTTATATATCGCTTTATCTTTCCCAACCTTAACGGCTGGGGGCTTTGTTTAACGTTAGTTAGTTCTTTTTCCTTAGATATATATATTGTAGTTTTATCTTTCCCAGCCTTAACGGTTAGGGGCTTCGTTTAACGTTAGTTAGTTCTTTTTCCTTGGTTTTATGTACTGTTGTTTTATCTTTCCCAGCCTTAACGGTTGGGGGCTTTGGGTAACGTTAGTTAGTTCTTTTTCCTTGGTTTTATACTTCGCTTTATATTTCCCAGCCTTTAGGGCCGGGGGCTTTGTTTAACGTAGTTAATTTTCCTTAGTTTCATTTATTATTTTATCTTTCCCAGCGTTAACGGCTAGAGGCTTTGTATAACGTTAGTTAATTCTTTTTCCTTGGTTTTATATATCGCTTTATCTTTTCCAACCTTAACGGCTGGGGGCTTTGTTTAACGCTAGTTAATTTTCCACAGTTTCATAGCTTGTTTTATCTTTCCCGACCTTAACATCTGGGGGCTTTATTTAACGTTTGTTAGTTCTTTTTCCTTGGTTTTACCCATCGCTTTATCTTTCCCAGCCTTAACGGCTGGGGGCTTTGTTTAACGTTGGTTAATTTTCCTTAGTTTCATATATTGTTTTATCTTTCCCGACCTTAACAGCCGGGGCATTGTGTAACGTTAGTTAGTTCTTTTTCCTTGGTTTTATATATTGCTTTATCTTTCCCAGCCTTAACAGCTGGGGGCGTTGTTTAGCGTTAGTTAGTTCTTTTTTCTTAGATGTATATATTGTAGTTTCATCTTTCCCAGCCTTAACGGTTAGGGGCTTCGTTTAACGTTAGTTAGTTCTTTTTCCTTGGTTTTATATACTGTTGTTTTATCTTTCCCAGCCTTAACGGTTGGGGGCTTTGTGTAACGTTAGTTAGTTCTTTTTCCTTGGTTTTACACGTCGCTTTATCTTTCCCAGCCGTAACGGCTGGGGGCTTTGTTTAACGTTAGTTAATTTTCCTTAGTTTCATATATTGTTTTATCTTTCCTGACCTTAACGGCTGGGGGCTTTGTGTAACGTTAGTTAGGTCTTTTTCCTTGGTTTTATATATTGATTTATCTTTTCCAGCCTTAACGGCTGGGGGCTTTGTTTAACGTTAGTTAGTTCTTTTTCCTTAGTTTTATATATTGTTGTTTTATCTTGCCCAGCCTTAACGGCTGGGGGCTGCGTTTAACGTTAGTTAGTTCTTTTTCCTTAGTTTTATAAACTCTTATTTTATCTTTCCCAACCTTAATGGCTGGGGGCTTTGTGTAAGGTTAGTTAGTTCTTTTTCCTTGGTTTTATATATTGCTTTATCTTTTCCAACCTTAATGGTTGGGCGCTTTGTTTAACGTTAGTTAGTTCTTTTTCCTTGGTTTTATATATTGTAGTTTTATCTTTCCCAGCCTCAACGGTTGGGGGCTTCGTTTAACGTTAGTTAGTTCTTTTTCCATGGTTTTATATACTGTTGTTTTATCTTTCCCAGCCTTAACGGTTGGGGGCTTTGTGTAATGTTAGTTAGTTCTTTTTCCTTGATTTTACACATCGCTTTATCTTTCCCAGCCTTAACGGCTGGGGGCTTTGTTTAACGTTAGTTAATTTTCCTTAGTTTCATATATTGTTTCATCTTTCCCAACCTTAACGACTGGGGCCTCTGTGTAACGTTTGTTAATTCTTTTTCCTTGGTTTTATATATCGCTTTATCGGTCCCAACCTTAACGGCTGGGGGCTTTGTTTAACGTTAGTTGATTTTCCCATGTTTCATAGCTTGTTTTATCTTTCCCAGCCTTAACGGCTGGGGGCATTGTTTAACGTTAGTTAATTTTCCTTTGTTTCATATATTATTTTATCTTTCCCAGCCTTAACAGCCGGGGCATTGTGTGACGTTAGTTAGTTCTTTTTCTTTGGTTTTATACTTCGCTTTATATTTCCCAGCCTTTACGGCCGGGGGCTTTGTTTAACGTAGTTAATTTTCCTTAGTTTCGTATATTGTTTTATCTTTCCTAGCCTTAACGGCTGGAGGCTTTGTGTAACGTTAGTTAGTTATTTTTCCTTGGTTTTATATATCGCTTTATCTTTCCCAACCTTAACGGCTGGGGGCTTTGTTTAATGCTAGTTAATTTTCCTTAGTTTCATAGCTTGTTTTATCTTTCCCGGCCCTAAAAGCTGGGGGCTTTGTGTAATGTTAGTTAGTTCTTTTTCCTTTGTTTTACCCATCGCTTTATCTTTCCCAGCCTCAACAGCTGGGGGCTTTTTTTAACGTTAGTTAATTTTCCTTAGTTTCATATATTGTTTTATCTTTCCCGACCTTAACGGCTGGGGGCTTTTTGTAACGTTAGTTAGTTCTTTTTCCTTGGTTTTATATATTGCTTTATCTTTCCCAGCCTTAACGGCTGGGGGCTTTGTTTAACGTTAGTTAGTTCTTTTTCCTTAGTTTTATATATTGTCGTTTTATCTTTCCCAGCTTTAATGGCTGGAGGCTTCGTTTAACGTTAGTTAGTTCTTTTTCCTTGGTTTTATATATTGCTTTATCTTTCCCATTTAACTTTAGTTAGTTCTTTTTTCTTAGCTTTATATATTGTTGTTTTATCTTTCCCAGCCTTAATGGCTGGGGGCTTTGTTAAACTTTAGTTAATTTTCCTTAGTTTCATATATTCTTTCAACTTTCCCGACCTTAACGGCTGGGGGCTTTGTGTAACGTTAGTTAGTTCTTTTTCCTTGGTTTTATATATTGCTTTATATTTTCCAGCCTTAACGGATTGGGGCATTGTTTAACGTTAGTTAATTTTCCTTAGTTTCATACGCTGTTTTATCTTTCCCAGCCTTAACAACTGGAGGCTTTGTTTAACGTTAGTTAATTCTTTTTCCTTGGTTTTATATATCGCTTTATCTTTCCCAACCTTAACAGCTGGGGGCTTTGTTTAACGTTAGTTAATTTTCCTTAGTTTCATATATTCTTTCATCTTTCCCTGCCTTAACGGCTGGGGGCTTTGTGTAACGTTAGTTAGTTCTTTTTCCTTGGTTTTATATATTGCTTTATATTTCCCAGCCTTAACGGATTGGGGCATTGTTTAACGTTAGTTAATTTTCCTTAGTTTCATATGCTGTTTTATCTTTCCCAGCCCTAACGACTGGGGGCTTTGTGTATCGTTAGTTAATTCTTTTTCCTTGGTTTTATATATCGCTTTATCTTTCCCAACTTTAACGACTGGGGGCTTTGTTTAACGTTAGTTAATTTTCCTTAGTTTCATATATTGTTTTATCTTTCCCAGCCTTAACGGCTGGGGACTTTGTGTAACGTTAGTTAATTCTTTTTCCTTGGTTTTATATATCGCTTGACCTTTCCCAACCTTAACGGCGGGGGGCTTTGTTTAACGTTAGTTAATTTTTCTTAGTTTCATAGCTTGTTTTATCTTTCCCAGCCTCAATGGCTGGGGGCTTTGTGTAACGTTAGTTAATTCTTTTTCCTTGGTTTTATATATCGCTTAATGTTTCCCAACCTTAACAGCTGGGGGCTTTGTGTAACGTTAGTTCGTTCTTTTTCCTTGGTTTTACAGATCGCTTTATCTTTCCCAGCCGTAACGGCTGGGGGCTTTGAGCAACGTTAGTTAGTTCTTTTTCCTTGGTTTTATATATTGCTTTATCTTTCCTAGCCTTAATGGTTGGGGGCTTTGTTTAACATTTGTTAATTTTCCTTTGTTTCATATATTCTTTCATCTTTCCCTGCCTTAACGGCTGGGTGCTTTGTGTAACGTTAGTTAGTTCTTTTTCCGTGGTTTTATATATTACTTTATATTTTCCAGGCTTAACGGATTGGGGCATTGTTTAACGTTAGTTAATTTTCCTTAGTTTCATATGCTGTTTTATCTTTTCCAGCTTTAACGACTGGGGGCTTTGTGTAATGTTAGTCAATTCTTTTTCCTTGGTTTTATATATCGCTTTATCTTTCCCTACCTTAACGGCTGGGGGCTTTGTTTAACATTAGTTAATTTTCCTTAGTTTCGTATATTGTTTTGTCTTTCCCAGCCGTGTAACGTTAGTTAATTCTTTTTCCTTGGTTTTATATCGCTTTATCTTTCCCAACCTTAACGGCCGGGGGCTTTGTTTAACGTTAGGTAATTTTTCTTAGTTTCATATACTGTTTTATCTTTCCCAGCCTTAACGGCTGGGGGCTTTGTGAAACGTTAGTTAATTCTTTTTCCTTGGTTTTATATATCGCTTTATCTTTCCCAACCTTAACGGCTGGGGGCTTTGTTTAACGTTAGTTTATTTTCCTTAGTTTCATATATTGTTATATCTTTCACAGCCTTAACGGCTGGGGCATCGGTGTAACGTTTGTTAATTCGTTTTCCTTCGTTTTATATATCACTTTATCGTTCCCAACCTTAACGGCTGGGGGCTTTGTTTAACGTTAGTTAATTTTCCCAAGTTTCATAGCTTGTTTTATCTTTCCCAGCCTTAATGGCTGGGGGCATTGTTTAACGTCAGTTAATTTTCCTTTGTTTCATATATTATTTTATCTTTCCCAGCCTTAACAGCTGGGGGCATTGTGTAACGTTAGTTAGTTCTTTTTCCTTGGTTTTATACTTCGCATTATATTTCCCAGCCTTTACGGCCGGGGGCTTTGTTTAACGTTGTTAATTTTCCTTTGTTTCATATATTGTTTTATCTTTCCCGGCCTTAATGGCCGGGGGCTTTGTGAAACGTTAGTTAGTTCTTTTTCCTTGGTTTTATATGTTGCTTTATCTTTCCCAGCCTTAACGGCTGGGGGCTTTGTTTAACGTTAGTTAGTTCTTTTTCCTTAGTTTTATACACTGTTGTTTTATCTTTCCCAGCCTTAGCAGCTGAGGGCTTTGTGTGACGTTAGTTTGCTCTTTTTCCTTCGTTTTACACATCGCTTTATCATTCCCAGCCTTAACGGTTGGGGGCTTTGTTTAACATTAGTTAATTATCCTTTGTTTCATGTATTGTTTTATCTTTCCCGACCTTAACGGCTGAGGGCTTTGTGTAACGTTAGTTAGTTCTTTTTCCTTGGTTTTATATATTGTTTTATCTTTTCCAGCCTTAACGGCTGCGGGCTTTGTTTAACGTTTGTTAATTTTTCTTAGTTTCATATATTCTTTTATCTTTCCCTGCCTTAACGGCTGGGGGCTTTGTGTAACTTTGGTTAGTTCTTTTTCCTTGGCTTTATATATTGCTTTATCTTTCCTGGCCTTAACTGCTGGGGGCTTAGTGTGACTTTAGTTAATTTTCCTTAGTTTCATATATTGTTTTATCTTTCCCGACCTTAACGGCTAGGGGCTTTGCCTAACGTTTGTTACTTCTTTTTCCTTTGTTTTACATATTGCTTTATCTTTCCCCGCCTTAACGGCTGGGGGCATTGTTTAACGTTAGTTAGTTCTTTATCCTTAGTTTTATATAGTGTTGTTCTATCTTTGCCATCCTTAACGGCTTGGGGCTTTGTTTAACGTTTGTTAATTTTTCTTAGTTTCATATATTCTTTTATCTTTCCCAGCCTTAACGGCTGGGGCCTTTGTGTAATGTTAGTTAGTTCTTTTTCCTTGGTTTTATAAATCACTTTATCTTTCCCAACCTTAACGGCTGGGGGCTTTGTTTAACGTTAGTTAATTTTCCTTGGTTTCACATTTTGTTTTATCTTTCCTAGCCTTAACGGCTGGAGGCTTTGTGTAACGTTAGTTAATTCTTTTTCCTTGGTTTTATATATCGCTTTACCTTTCCCAGCCTTAACGGCTGGGGGCTTTGTTTAACGTTAATTAATTTTCCTTAGTTTCAAAGCTTGTTTTATTTTGCCCAACCTTAACGGCTGGGGGCTTTGTGTAACGTTAGTTAGTTCTTTTTCCTTTGTTTTACAGATCGCTTTATCTTTCCCACCCGTAACGGCTGGGGGCTGTGAGCAACGTTAGTTAGTTCTTTTTCATTGGTTTTATATATTGCTTTATCTTTCACAACCTTAACGGCTGAGGGCTTTGTTTAACGTTAGTTAGTTCTTTTTCCTTAGTTTCATATGTTCTTTTATCTTTCCCAGCCTTAACGGCTGGGGGCTTTGTGTAACGTTTGTTAGTTCTTTTTCCTTGGTTTTATAAATTGCTTTCTCTTTCCCATTCATAACGGCTGGGGGCTTTGTTCAACTTTAGTTAGTTCTTTTTCTTTAGTTTTACATATTGTTGTTTTGTCTTTCCTGGGCTTAATGGCAGGGGGCTTTGTTTAACGTTAGTTAATTTTCCTTAGTTTCATAGCTTGTTTTACCTTTCCCAGCCTTAACGGCTGGGGGCTATGTGTAACGTTAGTTAGTTCTTTCTCCTTGGTTTTACTCATCGCTTTATCTTTCCCAGCCTTAATGGTTGGTGGCTTTGTTTACCGTTAGCTAATTTTCCTTAGTTCCATATATTGTGTTATCTTTCCCAGCCTTAACAGCTGGGGGCTTTGTGTAACGTTAGTTAGTTCCTTTTCTCTGGTTTTATACATCGCTTTATCTTTCCCAGCCTTAACGACTAGGGGCTTTGTTTAACGTTAATTAGTTTTCCTTAGTTTTATATATTATTTTATCTTTTCCAGCCGTAACGGCTGGGGGCATTGTGTAACGTTTGTAGTTCTTTTTCCTTGGTTTTGTACATCGCTTTATCTTTCCCAGCCTTACCGGTTGGGGGCTTTGTTTAACGTTAGTTAATTTTCCTTAGTTTCATATATTATTTTTTCTTTCCCAACCTTAAAGGCTGGGGGCTTTGTGTAACGTTAGTTAGTTATTTTTCCTTGGTTTTATATATTGCTTTATCTTTCCCAGCCATAACGGCTGGGGGCTTTGTTTAACGTTAATTAGTTCTTTTTCCTTAGTTTAATATATTGCTGTTTTGTCTTTCCCAGCCTTAACGGCTGGGGGCTTTGTGTAATGTTAGTTAATTCTTTTTCATTGATTTTATATATCGCTTTATCTTACCCAACCTTATCGACTGGGGGCTTTGTTTAACGTTAGTTAATTTTCCTTAGTTTCCTAGCTTGTTTAATCTTTCCCATCCTTAACAGATGTGGCATTGTGTAACGTTAGTTAGTTCTTTTTCCTTGGTTATACACATCCCTTTATCTTTCCCAGCCTTAACGGCTGGGGGCTTTGTTTAACGTTAGTTAATTTTCCTTAGTTTCATATATTATTTTTTCTTTCCCAACCTTAAAGGCTGGGGGCTTTGTGTAACGTTAGTTAGTTATTTTTCCTTGGTTTTATATATTGCTTTATCTTTCCCAGCCATAACGGTTGGGGGCTTTGTTTAACGTTAATTAGTTCTTTTTCCTTAGTTTAATATATTGTTGTTTTGTCTTTCCCAGCCTTAACGGCTGGGGGCTTTGTTTAACATTAGTAAGTTCTTTTTCCTTAATTTTATAGATTGTTGTTTTATCTTTCCCAGCCTTAACGGCTGAGGGCTTTGTTTAATGTTAGGTAGTTCGTTTTCCTTAGTTTTGTATAGTGTGGTTTTGTCTTTCCCAGCCTTAACGGCTGGGGGCTTTGTTTAACGTAGTTAATTTTCCTTAGTTTCATATATTGTTTTATCTTCCCAGCCTTAACGACTGGGGGCTTTGTGTAACGTTAGTTAATTCTTTTTCCTTGGTTTTATGTATCGCTTTATCTTTCCCAACCTTAACGGCTGGGGGCTTTGTTTAACTTTAGTTAGTTTTCCTTAGTTCATAGCTTGTTTTATCTTTCCCAACCTCAACGGCTGGGGGCTTCGTTTTAGGTTAGTTTGTTCTTTTTCCTTGGTTTTACACATCGCTTTATCTTTCCTAGCCTTAGCGGTTGGGGGCTTTGTTTAACGTTAGTTAAGTTTCCTTAGTGTCATATATTGTTTTATCTTTCCCAACCTTAATGGCTGGGGGCTTTGTGTAACGTTAGGTAGTTCATTTTTCTTGGTTTTATATACTGCTTCATCTTTCCCAGCCTTAATGGCTGGGGGCATTGTGTAACGCTTGTTAGTTGTTTTTCCTACGTTTTATATATTGTTGTTTTATCTTTCCCAGCCTTAACGGCTGGGGGCTTCGTTTAACGTTAGTTAGTTCTTTTTCCTTAGTTTTATATACTGTTATTTTTCTTTCCCAGCCTTAATGGCTGGGGGCTTTGAGTAACGCTATTTAGTACTTTTTTCTTGGTATTATACATCGCTTTATCTTTCGCGGCCTAAACGGCTACGGGCTTTGTTTAACGTTAGTTAATTTTCCTTAGTTTCATATATTCTTTTATCTTTCCCAGCCTTAACGGCTGGGGGCTTTGTGTAACTTTAGTCAGTTCTTTTTTCTTGGTTTTATATATTGCATTATCTTTCCCACCCTTAACGGCGGGGGGCTTTGTTTAACGTTGGTTAGTTCTTTTTCCTTGGTTTTATATATTGCTTTATCTTTCCCAGCCTTAGCGGCTGGGGGCTTTGTTTTACGTTAGTTAGTTCTTTTTGCTTAGTTTTATATATTGTTGTTTTGTCTTTCCCAGGCTTAACGGCTGGGGGCTTTGTTTAACGTTAGTTAGTTCTTTTTCCTTAGTTTTATATACAGTTGATTTTCTTTCCCATCTTTAATGGCTGGCGGCTTTGTGTAACACTAGTTTGTTCTTTTTTCTTGGTTTTATACATCGCTTTATCTTTCCCAGCCTAAACGGCTACGGGCTTTGTTTAACATTAGTTAATTTTCCTTAGTTTCATATATTCTTTTATCATTCCCAGCCTTAACGGCTGGGGGCTTTGTGTAACGTTAGTTAGTTCTTTTTTCTTGGTTTTATATACTCCATTATCTTTCCCAGCCTTAATGGCTGGGGGCGTTGTTTAACGTTACTTAGTTCTTTTTCCTTGGTTTTATACATCGCTTTATCATTCCCAGCCTTAACGGTTGGGGGCTTTGTTTGACGTTAGTTAGTTCCTTTTCCTTAGTTTTATATATTGTTGTTTTATCTTTCCCAGCCTTTACGGCTGGGGGTTTCGTTTAACGTTAGTTAGTTCTTTTTCCTTAGTTTTATATACGGTTATTTTATCTTTCCCAGCCTTAACGGCCGGGGGCTTTGTGTAACGTTAGTTAGTTGTTTACCCTTGGTTTTATATATCGCTTTATCTTTCCCAGCCTTGACGGCTGGGGGCTTTGTTTAACGTTAGTTAATTTTCCTTAGTTTCATAGCTTGTTTTGTCTTTCCCAGCCTTAACGGCTGGGGGCTTTGTGTAACGTTAGTTAGTTCTTTTTCCTTGGTTTTACACATCGCTATATCTTTCCCAGCCTTAACAGCTGGGGGCTTCGTGTAACTTTAGTTAATTTTCCTTAGTTTCACATATTGTTTTATCTTTCCCGACCTTAACGGCTGGGGGCTTTGTGTAACGTTAGTTAGTACTTTTTCCTTGGTTTTATATATTGCTTTATCTTTCCCAGCCTTAATGGCTGGGGGCTTTGTTTAACGTTACTTAGTTCTTTTTCCTTGATTTTATACATCGCTTTATCATTCCCAGCCTTAACGGCTGGGGCTTTATGTAACGTTCGTTAGTTCTTTTTTCTTGGTTTTATATATTCCATTTTCTTTCCCATCCTTAACGGTTGGGGGCTTTGTTTAACGTTACCTAGTTAATTTTCCTTTGTTTCATAGCTTGTTTTGTCTTTCCCAGCCTTGACGGCCGGGGGCTTTGTTTAACGTTACTTAGTTCTTTTTCCTTGGTTTCAGACATCGCTTTATCTTTCCCAGCCTTAACGACTGGGGGCTTTGTTTAACGTTAGTTTATTTTACTATGTTTCGTGCGTTGTTTCATCTTTTCCAGTCTTAACAGCTGGGGGCTTTGTGCAATTATGGTTACTTCTTTTTTCTTGGTTTTATATATTGCTTTATCTTTCCCAGCCTTAATGGCTGGGGGCTTTGTTTAACGTTAGTTAGTTCTTTTTCCTTGGTTTTATACATTGCTTTATCTTTCCCGGCCTTAACGACTGGGGACTTTGTTTAACGTTAGCTAATTTTCCTGAGTTTCGTATATTCTTTTATCTTTCCCAGCCTTGTCGGCTGGGGGCTTTGTGTAACGTTAGTTAGTACTTTTTCCTGGGTTTTATATATTGCTTTATCTTTCCCAGCCTTAATGGCTAGGGGCTTTGTTTAACGTTACTTAGTTCTTTTTCCTTGGTTTTATACATCGCTTTATCATTCCCAGCCTTAACGGCTGGGGCTTTATGTAACGTTCGTTAGTTCTTTTTTCTTGGTTTTATATATTCCATTTTCTTTCCCATCCTTAACGGTTGGGGGCTTTGTTTAACGTTAGTTAGTTCTTTTTCCTTAGTTTTATATATTGTTGTTTTTTCTTTCCCAGGCTTAATGGCTAGGGGCTTTGTTTAACGTTGGTTAATTTTCCTTAGTTTCATAGCTTGTTTTATCCTTCCCAGCCTTAACGGCCGGGGGCTATGTGTAACGTTAATTAGATCTTTCTCCTTGGTTTTACACATCGCTTTATCTTTCCCAGCCTTAAAGGCTGGGGGCTTTGTGTAACGTTAGTTAGTTCTTTTTCCTTGGTTTTACACATCGCTTTATCTTTCCCAGCCTTAACAGCTGGGGGCTTTGTTTAACGTTAGTTAATTTTCCTTAGTTTGATATATTCTTTTATCTTTCCCATCCTTAACGGTTGGGGGCTTTGTGTAATGTTAGTTAGTTCTTTTTCTTTGGTTTTACACTTCGCTTTATCTTTCCCAGCCTTAACTGCTGGGGCTTTGTTTAACGTTAGCTAATTTTTCTTAGTTTCATATATTGTTTTTTCTTTCCCAACCTTAACGGCTGGGGGCTTTGTTTAACGTTAGTTAAATCTTTTTCCTTGGTTTTATAAATTGCTTTATCTTTCCAGCCTTAATGGCTGGGGCTTTGTTTAACGTTAGTTAGTTCGTTTTCCTTAGTTTTATATATTGTTGTTTTATCTTTCCCAGCCTTAACGGCTGGGGGCTGCGTTTAACATTAGTTAGTTCTTTTTCCTTAGTTTTATATACTGTTATTTTATCATTCCCAGCCTTAATGGCTGGGGGCTTTGTGTAACGTTAGTTAGTTTTTTTCCTTGGTTTCACCCATCGCTTTACCTTTCCCAGCCTTAACGGCTCGGGGCTTTGTTTAACGTTAGTTAATTTTCCTAAGTTTCATATATTGTTTTATCTTTCCAATCCTTAACGGCTGGGGGCTTTGTGTAACGATAGTTAGTTCTTTTTCCTTGGTTTTATGCATCGCTTTAGCTTTTCCAGCATTAACGGCTGGGGCTTTGTTTAACGTTAATTAGTTTTCTTTAGTTTCATATGTTGTTTTATCTTTTCCTGCCTTAACAGCTGGGGGCTTTGTGTAATTATGGTTAGTTCTTTTTCCTTGGTTTTATATATTGCTTCATCTTTCCCAGCCTTAATGGCTGCGGACTTCGTTTAACGTTAGTTAGTTCTTTTTCCTTGGTTTTATACATCGCTTTATCTTTTCCTGCCTTAACGACGGGGGGCTTTGTTTAACGTTAGATAATTTTCCTTAGTTTCATATATTCTTTTATCTTTCCCAGCCTTGACGGCTGGGGGCTTTGTGCAACGTTAGTTAGTTCTTTTTCCTTGGTTTTATACATCGCTTTATCTTTCCCAGCCTCACTAGCTAGGGGCTTTGTTTAACGTTAGTTAATTTTCCTAAGTTTCATATATTGTTTTATCTTTCCCAGCCTTAACGGCAGGGGGCCTTGTTTAACTTTAGTTAGTTCTTTTTCCATGGTTTTGTATCCAGTTGTTTAATCTTTCCCAGCCATAACGGCTGTGGGCTTTGTTTAACATTATTTAGTTCTATTTCCTTAATTTTATATATTGTTGTTTTATCGTTCCCAGCCTTAAAGGCTGGGAGCTTTGTTTGACGTTAGTTAGTTCTTTTTCCTTAGTGTTGTACACTGTTGTTTTATCTTTCCCAGCCTTAACAGCTGGGGGTTTTGTGTAACGTTAGTTAATTCTTTTTCCTTGGTTTAATATATCGCTTTATCTTTCCCAACCTTAACGACTGGGAGCTTTGTTTAACGTTAGTTAATTTTCATTAGCTTCATAGTTTGTTTTATCCTTCCCATCCTTAACAGCTGTGGGCTTTGTGTAACGTTAGTTAGTTTTTTTTCCTTGGTTTTACACTTCGCTTTACCTTTCCCAGCCTTAACGGCCGGGGCTTTGTTTAACGTTAGTTAATTTTCTTTAGTTTCATATATTGTTTTTTTCTTTCCCAACCTTAACGGCTGGGGGCTTTGTGTAACGTTAGTTAGTTCTTTTTCGTTGGTTTTATATATTGGTTTATCTTTCCCAACCTTAACGGGTGGGGGCTTTCCTTGACGTTAGTTAGTTCCTTTTCCTTAATTTTATATATTTTCGTTTTGTCTTTCCCAGGCTTAAAGGCTAGGGGCTTTGTTTAATGTTAGTTAATTTTCCTTAGTTTCATAGTTTGTTTTATCTTTCCCAGCCCTAACGGCTGGGGGCTATATGTAACGTTAGTTAGTTCTTTCTCCTTGGTTCTACACATCGCTTTATCTTTCCCAGCCTTAACGGCTGGCGGCTTTGTGTAACGTTAGTTAGTTCTTTTTCCTTGGTTTTACACATCGCTTTATCTTTCCCAGCCTTAACAGCTGGGGGCTTTGTTTAACGTTAGTTAATTTTCCCTAGTTTCATATATTGCTTTATCTTTACCATCCTTAACGGCTGGGGGCTTTTTGTAACGTTAGTTAGTTCTTTTTCCTAGGTTTTACACTTCGCTTTATCTTTCCCAGCCTTAACTGTTGGGGCTTTGTTTAACGTTAGCTAATTTTCCTTAGTTTCATATATTCTTTTTTCTTTCCCAACCTTAACGGCTGGGGGCTTTGTGTAATGTTAGTTAGTTCTTTTTCCTTGGTTCTATATATTGCTTTATCTTTCCCAGCCTTAACGGCTGGGGGCTTTGTTTAACGTTAGTTAGTTCTTTTTCCTTAGTTTTATATATTGTTGTTTTATCTTGCCCAGCCTTAACGGCTGGGGGCTGCGTTAAACGTTAGTTAGTTCTTTTTCCTTAGTTTTATATACTCTTATTTTATCTTTCCCAGCCTTAATGGCTGGGGGCTTTGTGTAACGCTAGTTAGTTCTTTTTCCTTGGTTTTGCCCATCGCTTTACCTTTCCCAGCCTTAATGGCTGGGGGCTTTGTTTAACGTTAGTTAATTTTAATAAGTTTCATATATTGTTTTATCTTTCCCGGCCTTAATGGCTGGGGGCTTTGTGTAACGATAGTTAGTTCTTTTTCCTCGGTTTTATATATCGCTTTAGCTTTTCCGGCCTTAACGGCTGGGGCTTTGTTTAACGTTAGTTAATTTTCTTTAGTTTCATATGTTGTTTTATCTTTTCCAGCCTTAACAGTTGGGGGCTTTGTGTAATTATTGTTAGTTCTTTTTCCTTGGTTTTATATATTACTTTATCTTTCCCAGCCTTAATGGCTGGGGACTTTGTTTAACGTTAGTTAGTTCTTTTTCCTTGGTTTTATACATCGCTTTATCTTTCCCAGCCTTAACGATTGGGGGCTTTGTTTAACGTTAGCTAAATTTCCTTAGTTTCATATATTCTTTTATCTTTCCCAGCCTTGACGGCTGGGGGCTTTGTACAACGTTAGTAAGTTCTTTTTCCTTCGTTTTATACATCGCTTTATCTTTCCCAGCCTCACTAGCTAGGGGCTTTGTTTAACGTTAGTTAATTTTCCTAAGTTTCATATATTGTTTTATCTTTCCCAGCCTTAATGGCTGGGGCCCTTGTTTAATGTTAGTTAGTTCTTTTTCCTTGGTTTTATATCCAGGTGTATAATCTTTCCCAGCCATAACGGCTGTGGGCTTTGTTTAACATTAGTTAGTTCTATTTGCTTAATTTTATATATTGTTGTTTTATCGTTCCCAGCCTTAACGGCTGGGAGCTTTGTTTGACGTTAGTCCGTTCTTTTTCCTTAGTGTTATACACTTTTGTTTTATCTTTCCCAGCCTTAACGGCTGGGGGCTTTGTGTAACATTAGTTAGTTCTTTCTCCTTGGATTTATACCTCGCTTTATCTTTCCCAGCCTTGACGGTTGGGGGCTTTGTTTAACACTAGTTAATTTTCCTTAGTTTCATATATTGTTTTATCTTTCCCAGCCTTAACAGCTGGGGGCTTTGTGTAACGTTAGTTAATTCCTTTTCCTTGGTTTAATATATCGCTTTATCTTTCCCAACCTTAACGACTGGGGGCTGTGTTTACCGTTAGTTAATTTTCCTTACTATCATAGCTTGTTTGATCTTTCCCATCCTTACCAGCTGTGGGCTTTGTGTAACGTTAGTTAGTTCTTTTTCCTTGGTTTTACACCTCGCTTTACCTTTCCAAGCCTCAAGGGCTAGGGCTTTGTTTAACGTTAGTTAATTTTCCTTAGTTTCATATATTATTTTTTCTTTCCCGACCTTAACGGCTGGGGGCTTTGTGTGACGTTAGATAGTTCTTTTTCCTTGGTTTTATATATTGCTTTATCTTTCCCAGCCTTAACGGCTGGGGGCTTTGTTTGACGTTAGTTAGTTCCTTTTCCTTAGTTTTGTATACTGTTGTTTTATCTTTCCCAGCCTTAACAGCTAAGGGCTTTATGTAATGTTAGTTAATTCTTTTTCCTTGGTTTTATACATCGCTTTATCTTTCCTAGCCTTAACGGCTGGGGACTGTGTTTAACGTTATTTAATTTTCCTTAGTTTCATATATTTTTTTATCTTTCCCAGCCTTAACGGCTGGGGGCTTTGTGTAACGTTAGTTAGTTCTTTTTCCTTGGTTTTATATATTGCTTTATCTTTCCTAGCCTTAACAGCTGAGGGCTTTGTTTAACGTTTGTTAGTTCTTTTTCCTTACTTTTATATATTGTTGTTTTGTCTTTCCCAGCCTTGACGGCTGGGGGCTTTGTTTAAAATTAGTTAATTTTCCTTAGTTTCACAGCTTGTTTTGTCTTTCCCAGCCCTAACGGCTGGGGGCTTTGTGTAACGTTACTTAATTCTTTTTCCTTGGTTTTATACATCGCTTTATCTTTCCCCGCCTTAACGGCTGGGGGCTTTGTTTAACGTTAGTTAATTTTCCTTAGTTTCATATATTCTTTTATCTTTCCCAGCCTTAACGGCTGGGGGCTTTGTGTAACGTTAGTTAGTTCTTTTTTCTTGGTTTTATATGTTGCTTTATCTTTCCTAGCCTTAACGGCTGGGGGCTTTGTTTAACGTTTGTTAGTTCTTTTTCCTTACTTTTATATATTGTAGTTTTATCTTTCCCAGCCTTAACGGCTGGAGGCTTTGTGTAACGTTAGTTAGTTCTTTTTCCTTGGTTTTATATATTGCTTTATATTTTCCTGCCTTAACGGATTGGGGCAATGTTTAACGTTAGTTAATTTTCCTTAGTTTCATATGCTGTTTTATCTTTCCCAGCCTTAACGACTGGGGGCTTTGTTTAACGTTAGTTAATTCTTTTTCCTTGGTTTTATATATCGCTTTACCTTTCCCAACCTTAACGGCTGGAGGCTTTGTTTAACGTTAGTTAATTTTCCTTTGTTTCATAGCTTGTTTTGTCTTTCCCAGCCTTAACGGCTGGGGGCTTTGTTTGACGTTAGTTAGTTCTTTTTCCTTGGTTTCAGACATCGCTTTATCTTTCCCAGCCTTAACGACTTGGGGCTTTGTTCAACGTTAGTTTATTTTACTATGTTTCGTACGTTGTTTTATCTTTTCCAGCCTTAACAGCTGGGGGCTTTGTGTAA